>CM060902.1:453916932-455116932 GCA_030737815.1 Allium fistulosum
CCTTAGCCACATGAGATTGATTAATCACTCACCTTTCCCTTCTTTTCCCCGAGATTGCCTAAGCTTGCAAATAGTGTATGTTCTTCTTTTTTTTTAATATGTTTCTGTTTTTCCTCAGAGAAAAACCTCTGCTTCTTTTCTTGATTTAAATCATTTTCACTAGGGTTTTACTGAAGGGAAAAACCCCTTTTATCCTCACATCACTCAAGAATTATGTGTGTGCTGTTATGGCTAAATGTGCCATTTTCCCCTGGTTTCTATTTCTGGTAAAAGCAGTTATCCACTGCTTTTCCCTGTGTACATGCAATTTGCATGTTTCATTTGTATATTATTTTCATGTGGCTTATCTTTCAAAATTTTACTTATGTATAACTAATATAAAACTGGTTTTTAAGGCATCTTATTTTATCAAAGAATATATCATCTTTTTCCTTACCTAATTGTTGAAAACAATTTTCTCTTTACAGAATTATTTTTATTCTCTTTATGTTAAATTGTAATATATACATGTATATCCTCTTTATCAATTAACCCCTAGTTAATACCTCAAACCATCTGTTTTCTCTGGATATGTAAGTGTATACATATTCTTAATTACTCTGGTGTTCTTTCTTTACTTATCTTATGTTTATTCTTTCTGGGTATATACATATAAATACAACATATAGTAACATATGTCCATATATACACTCAGTTATATATCCTCTTCCCTCTGAAATTCTATTTCTTATTACTGTTTATATTCAAGATACATATATGTATATGTTTACATGTGAATATAAGACTCACTCAATTCAACTATTATTACTTTTAACTCATTCTCAATATTTATCTCCAGACTACATATATATATATTTGGTTTTTGAAAGTTTTCTCTTTTTTTTTTAAATTATTCTTATCTCAACAATTTGGGTCTTCACATACTCTCCTCCTAAAAGGAATTGTGTCCCACAATTATTCTCTCATACATTTCCATCTAAATGTATACAAAGCTTAATTTCTATTTTAAATGAAATTTCAGGAACTCATTCATTCTCAATCAATCAAACATACATAAATAATTTTTAAGGTCTCATAAAATTTTTTTTTTTTTTAGCATACCTCAAGCAGAAAACAGCTTAGGATATTTATCCTTTATCCTCTCTTCAGCCTCCCAAGTGCAATCATTCCCATCCAAACTCCATTGGATTTTAACTAGTTTAATTATTTTATTTCTCAGTTTCTTTTCTTCTCTAGCCACAATGCCCACTGGTTCCTTTTTATAAACCAGATTTTCTTGAATTTCAACATGTGTAGGAGATTCAAGAATGGACTCTTTGTTATGCACCCATCTTCTCAGTTGGGATACATGAAATACATCATGTATTTTGCTCAATTCCTCTGGTAACTTCAACCTATAAGCTAAAGTCCCTATTCTTTGAACAATTTCATATGGTCCTATATACCTTGGTGACAATTTCCCTGCTTTGCCAAATCTCAATATTTTCCTCATTGGTGAAACTTTGAGAAACACATAGTCTCCCACCTCAAATTCTACTGGCCTTCTCTTTTTATCTGCATAAGCTTTCTGTCTCTCTTGAGCTACTTTCATTCTTTGCCTCACTAATTCAATCCTTGCAGAAGTTTCTTTTACATGGTCTGGTCCAAGCAACACCCTTTCACCAGCCTCCATCCAACATGCAGGAGATAAACAAGGCTTCCCATACAAAGCCTCAAATGGAGCCATTCCTATAGTGGACTGGTAGCTATTATTATAAGCAAACTCAGCTAAATAAATATGATCCTCCCAGTTGCCTCCAAAATCAAGTATGCATGCTCTCAGCAAATCCTCTAAAAATTTATTAACAATCTCAGTTTGCCCATCTGTTTGTGGATGGTAGGATGTGCTTAGGCTTAATTCTGTCCCCATAGCTTCTTGAAAGCTACTCCAAAACCTTGAAGTAAACAAAGTATCTCTATCACTAATGATAGTCTTGGGGATGCCATGCAATCTCACTATCTCCTTCACAAACAATTGAGCTAGCTTGTGAGCATTTCTGTTTGAACTTATTGGGATGAAGTGTGCTGTTTTTGTGAGTCTATCAACCACTACCCAAATACTATCATTTCCCCTCCTTGTTCTTGGCAAACCATCCACAAAATCCATTGATATACTCTCCCATTTCCAAGTAGGCACTTCCAAAGGTTGCAATAGGCCTGAGGGTCTTTGATAGTCTGCCTTTACTTGTTGGCATGTCAAGCAATTTGCCACATATTTTGCTACTGCTCCTTTCATTCCTGGCCACCAATAATTTCTCTTGAGATCATGGTACATTTTTGTACCACCTGGATGGATAGTATACTTTGTTTTGTGATGCTCATCCATAACTTCTTGCTTTAGTTCCTCTACATTTGGTATGCAGAGTTTCCCCTTTTTCCTTAAGTATCCCTTATCATCTACCTCATAGTTTTCCACTGTCATGCCTTGGGATATCAAGTTCTTTTTCTCCTTCAAATTTATATCTTGATTCTGCATTTGTCCTATTTTATCAACCAGAGTTGACTTTAAAGAAATGAGGCTTAGTTTACCATATTCAATCATATCATTAGGCACATTATCCGGTGCACTAATTCCTTCCTTCATCTCCACTTCACTAAGGATTGTTAAATCCTTAAACTCAGTCATCATTAAGCTGGCCAATCTTGCTTGATGTCTACTTAATGCATCTGCCACTTTATTAGCTTTTCCTGGGGTGTATAATATATCAAGATCATAGGCAGCTAGAAATTCTACCCACCTATGTTGCCTCATGTTCAAGTCTTTTTAGGAAAACAAATATTTAAGTGACTTGTGATCAGTAAACAATTCAAACTTAGCACCCAATAAATAATGTCTCCATAGTTTCAATGCATACACTACAGCAGCTAGTTCTAAGTCATGTGTAGCATACCTAGTTTCATTTGGCTTGAGTTGCCTTGATGCATAAGCTATGACTCTACCATGTTGCATAAGCACTGCCCCCAATCCAGATCCACTAGCATCTGTGTAAACTACTAATTCTTCATTACCCTCTGGCACTTGTAAAACTGGAGCTTCTACCAGTGCCTTCTTTAGTGATATGAAAGCTTGTTCACACTTCTCTGTCCACACATAGGGTTGCTCCTTTTTAGTTAGCTTGGTCAATGGGATAGCTATCCTTGCAAAATCTTTTATAAATCTCCTATAATAGCCTGCCATTCCCAAAAATGACCTCACCTAAGTTACTGATTTGGGTCTACTCCAAGATTGCACTGCCATCACCTTGTTTGGGTCTACACTAACCCCTTGTTGTGATACTATGTGCCCCAAAAATTTTACTTCCTTCTGCCAAAATGTACATTTAGAGAATTTGGCTTTTAAATCATGTGCCCTCAGTCTAGACAAAACCAGATGCAAGTGTTTTGCATGATCTTCTTCTGATTTTGAATACACTAATATGTCATCAATAAAGACAACCACAAATTTGTCTAGAAAATCTCTAAATGTTCTATTCATTAAATCTACAAAATATGATGGTGCATTTGTCAATCCAAAAGGCATCACCAAAAATTCATACAATCCATACCTTGTGTTGAAGGCAGTATACTTAATGCTTTCTTCCTCCACCTTCATCTGATGAAACCCAGAGGCTAAATCTAGCCTTGAAAAGACCTTTGCTCCATTCAATTGATCGAATAGATCATCAATTCTAGGAAGTGGGTATTTGTTTTTAATGGTGACTTTGTTTAATTCCCTATAATCAATGCACATTCTCAAAGTACCATCTTGCTTCTTCACAAATACAACTGGAGAACCCCAGTTTGAACTACTAGGCCTTATGAAGCCTTTCTGCTCCAGTTCTTCCAACTGATGTTTCAATTCCACAAGTTCTTTAGGACCCATCCTAGTAGGTTTCTTAATGATTGGACTAGCTCCTGGGATTAGTCTTATTTGAAATTCTACTTGCCTATTTTCTGGAACACCTATGACTTCACCAAAGACATCTGGGTATTCATTTATAATTTTTATGTCTTCCAGTGTTAATTCTTTCTCAGTCATGCTATATATTTGGTTAAGGTAATTGATTTTAGCAATTTCACTCATGATTATAATATTCTTACCATTTTCTGTTTTCAGAGAAATAGTGAAATTTTCCAAATTCAAAATTGCTTTGAATTTGCTCAACCAATCTACCCCTAAAATAATTCCTATTCCAGGGTATTTCAATACAAACAAATCAGATTTAAACACATTTCCTCCTATGTTTAATTCTACCCCCAGACATTTTAATCCTAGCAAACAAGAGCTACCCAGTGGGCTTTGAATAAACAAGGGATTATCAACTAAATAGCATGTGAGAGTCAATTTATTCACTATGTCTTGGGATATTAATGAATGTGTTGCTCCAGTGTCATATATAACTGAGATGGGGTGATCTTTAATTAGAAGTATACCTTCCAATTGTCCAGAACTTCCCACTACAGTTGCTTTTGCTTTGCCCTCAAGTGCTCCTACCTTTGCTCCCCTTTTGAATTCTGGGCAGTTCCTTTTAATATGGCCTTCCTTCCCACAGTTATAGCAGTTGAATGGTGCCTTCTTGGCTGCTTGACACTTATTACTCATGTGTCCTTCTTTGCCACAATTGTAACAAGTGACCTTCTTCTTAGCTTCCCCAGTGGTTGTTCCTTCCATTTTCTTTTTTTCATAGGGATGTGTCCTAATTTTCCCTTTCTTTTGATTGTTAGCCCTCATGCTCCTAAATTTTTCCCTTGCATTGTCATGTTGTTCAAAGGAAAGAGCAAGATCTATGACTTGATCAAATGTTTTATCCTTGTATGGTAACATTGCTCTACCCAGACCTGCATTTAGTCCTTGGATAAATCTTGAATTCTTTGATTCTTCATCTCCTATAAGCATAGTTCCATACTTGGATAAGCTCTCAAATTTTTGAGTGTATTCAGTCACACTCATTGGTCCCTGCCTTAGCCTTATAAATTCCTCAAGCAATGTTGCCTTAGCTGTTGTTGGAACGAACCTTGCCTCAAGCATCTCCTTGAATTGATCCCATGTTATCTCATTTTCTGGCCTTCCTGTGATGATCACCTCCCACCAATCTAAAGCTGCTCCTTTAAGTCTCCTTGAAGCTATCTGCCTCTTCCTTTGGTCATTAACTTGCATATCTGCAAATATCCTTTCCAAAGTTCTTAGCCATATCTGCACTCCCCTAACTCCCTCAGTGCCTTCAAAATCCTTGCCTCCTAAAGTTGAGAATGTCTTCAACAGTTTGGCTAGTTCCTCATGAGGATTCTCTACCCTGTGAACTGCTCCCTCTCTAAATGCCCTCACCAAATCTTGCAAATTGACCATTGGTGTTGTATTGGAGGGTCCTGCTCCATGACTTGGTGGTCTTCCTACCATGATTCACTATTCAATTGCATAGCTAGTTAGCCATTTTTCTAATTTAATTATTTTATGCAATTCATTCCTACTGTGGATATTTATTTCCATCATTATTGTATATATACTTTTTTTTTAAATTTTACCCCTTCAAGGAAATTGGATAATATATTTATGCTATGTTTTAACAACATAGCTCTGATACCAAATGAAATGACCCACTTCTTTTAATCATATATTTATATAGAATTTTCTGTTAGAATTTTTTTTTTACAATACATATAAATATATTTTACAATGGATCACTTCCCTTAATTTGATTCCCCAAGATCCTGAATTTTACTAATATAAATATATCAGTATTTAAATAAATCCTATCATTTACATATATGAAGATATATAAATGGTTCTTTGCTTTTTAGAGTGATTAAACAGCAAAGAAACTCTTTCCCACCTTAATCCTCATATTAGAGATTTGGTGTCACATAGCTTTTTCTATTTATCATATATATTTATTTCTTTTTAGAACTCCAGCTTGATTAACTTTAGGATTAAATATTACTGGTGCTCTTATTTTCTTGTTCTACCTCACAAATTTATTGACTCCTGAATTTACAAGCCATACCCTTTTTAATCCTGGGATTTTTGTGATTTGATACATATTGTTCTATTTTAAGTAAAAAGTGTTCAACCTGACTCATGTTTATTAGGTTAGCTTGTTTTACTCATTTCAATTTCAAACAGCTTTTATATCAGAGGGAATATCCATGTTTTGATTTATAAGTTGCAATAATCATGAGGGTGTTTGTAATGACAAGCTAATTTTTAAGGCTAGCAGAGGAAAACAATACAGTCATATCAAAATGCTAACTCAAACTATCATGCTAAACAGAGACTAAGGTCATGTGTGCAGTCAGTAAACTCAAGGCAAAGTGAATAAAAAGGATCAGACAAAATGCAAGACTTCCAGGTGAACTTATGATGAAGATATTTGATATTTTCTAATGAAGAGAACAATGTTGTGGTCACTGTTCTATTGAATGGTGGGAATGCTCATTACAAACAAGACCATATGCATTTATAATTTATCAAAGGTTTTGATTATGACCCAACACTACCAGATTTGAATTAAGTATCCAAATAGCAGGAATTAGCCAAGCATAGGTGCAGTAGAGTCTACAATTACTAAGCAGGTAAATGAGCTTATTTCTCCAAGCAATACATGTTTTCACCGGGGAAATCAAATGCCCCACCAGATTCAGGCTATGCCTTTCAGCCTTGCATGGACCTATATCAATTATAAGTCATGGTTAAGCCTACTGGTTAGCCAGTTTAGATTCAACTCAACCTTTACAAATTCATTGATTTTTACTCTATTCTTTTCTTCCTATGATGTTTCTGCTCTACCATTTTTTTTAAGGTTCATCAAACATTTCTACAGGAGACATGAGCACATATCAAAATTACATGACATGGTCTCCAAAATCTTTCTCCACCAGAGACTATGCAGATTTAACTCTTTTAAAATAGCAACCCACATATGCAAATATGAATAATACTTAAGGATTCCTATAAGTTCACTTCTCAATAAAAACAAACACATATCAATCCAGATAATACTTAAACCATAATGATATTTTTGGCCTGGCCTAATTATTACAACATAACTGCCAAAAACTCCTTAAACATTCTAAATGCAAGTAATCTTCAATTGCCCATGCACACAAGTTTCCTATGCATCCTTTCCTGCAGCAACATCTAGAGCTGCCTCCATAGAAATGAGACACCCCAGATGTTACAAAGCAACAAATAGGGTCAGAATATAATTCTGGTATGAGTGAAATCAAAATACAATATTTTGTCATTTTTAAATTGGAGTGTAGGGTATTAAAATACTTGAAGATTTTTGAATTCATGGTATAACTGGATAATTATTTGTATCTAAGCTCCTACCACATTCATGCACACAAGCAACCATTCAATCATTCAATCCAGTATACATGTACACCCATTTTTATGGAATTAACTCATTTTAATTTCCATAACTCAACATTAAAGCTTGATTTATCAATTTAATTTGGTCATATCTCTTTTTCCATTGAACACCATGTGTGCATTGCAAGGGACTCAATTCTGTTAACCCCTGCACAAAGGCCTATAGGACTTAAACAAGTCATGCACATACCCATCATACTCCTTATGATGAATAGATCAAGGCTTTTCTCCTAGATTAGTTTTATAATCTAGTGACCAGTCTCATTTCTTATTTCAGAAAGATTTTTATTAACTCCTTGATTGCTTTTACTTTCTTTCTTTTCTATGAATCAGAGAGAGAGTTAATCTTACTCAGGGATTTCAACTGACCCTACATTCATTCATGAAAGTCATGTTTTCATTTCATTTTTCTTTCCAGTTGTCTCATTCAAAAATTTGTTTTATCACTTGTATACTTCTGTATTCCAGAATGTCATGATCTCTTAACAAATCCAGTAGAGTTCCATTAAAAATTCTTATGCTTAATTCTATTGTGAACATAGGGTAAGGTTTTTAGAGAAAAACCCCAAAAAACATTTTTAACCTTAGATCTGAACAAATCAGCACATAAATAATTTTATTGCATTGTTCATTTATAATTTAAAACAAACTAGACATAAGCATGAACCTCCTTTGTTCACACTGCCTGGCTTATCTTTCAATTTTTACCCTACTTCATAATAAAATTGTATTTATCTTACTATCATAAATACAAACTAATGGTTTATGATACTGGATCCATCCCAGAGATCATGGCATTACTATTATCAACAATCAAATGAAGCATATCAAAGCATCAACCAAAAATCTATCAATACACCAACCATGCTCAGCATTCATTAATTCAGAGAAAGTAAAACAAGTTGATCAAGCACAAAAGAAATAAAATGGCTGCCCTTAACTTGGGTCTTAATGCCTTAGCCTCATGAGATTGATTAATCACTCACCTTTCCCTTCTTTTCCCCGAGATTGCCTAAGCTTGCAAATAGTGTATGTCCTTCTTATTTTTTTAATATGTTTCTGTTTTTCCTCAGAGAAAAACCTCTGCTTCTTTTCTTGATTTAAATCATTTTCACTAGGGTTTTACTGAAGGGAAAAACCCCTTTTATCCTCACATCACTCAAGAATTATGTGTGTGCTGTTATGGCTAAATGTGCCATTTTCCCCTGGTTTCTATTTCTGGTAAAAGCAGTTATCCACTGCTTTTCCCTATGTACATGCAATTTGCATGTTTCATTTGTATATTATTTTCATGTGGCTTATCTTTCAAAATTTTACTTATGTATAACTAATATAAAACTGGTTTTTAAGGCATCTTATTTTATCAAAGAATATATCATCTTTTTCCTTACCTAATTGTTGAAAACAATTTTCTCTTTACAGAATTATTTTTATTCTCTTTATGTTAAATTGTAATATATACATGTATATCCTCTTTATCAATTAACCCCTAGTTAATACCTCAAACCATCTGTTTTCTCTGGATATGTAAGTGTATACATATTCTTAATTACTCTGGTGTTCTTTCTTTACTTATCTTATGTTTATTCTTTCTGGGTATATACATATAAATACAACATATAGTAACATATGTCCATATATACACTCAGTTATATATCCTCTTCCCTCTGAAATTCTACTTCTTATTACTGTTTATATTCAAGATACATATATGTATATGTTTACATGTGAATATAAGACTCACTCAATTCAACTATTATTACTTTTAACTCATTCTCTATATTTATCTCCAGACTACATATATATATATTTGGTTTTTGAAAGTTTTCTCTCTTTTTTTTTTAATTATTCTTATCTCAACAATTTGGGTCTTCACAATTATGGGCACCCAGAGTTTAGAAAGGGAACAATAAACTCCAGGTCAGTCGTGGGACTGGTGTGAGATCTAAAAAACAGTTATTTTCACAAAGAAAATAAAAGAAATTCCGCAATGCTTTTGGAAAATGAAACTACCATAAGGCCTCCCGCCACACACACAATGCAAATGCAGAATTGGAGGAGATTTCCCCTTATGATAGTCAAACATGCTTGATACGCAAAATCTTTTTAATATTATTATTAGTGCCTAGCATGGAAAACATTTCGAAAGTATAATATTAATCTTAGCCAACATACAACCAATATTGTATGCCTACTATAGCTACTATGTTCAATAGCAGGTTACCGCCACATTCCATAGCAGGTTATACAACTAAAACCGTACAAGGTTCATATTGTTTCTTTGGATTTTTCAACAAATGGTCAGGCTAAGGAACTTCCTATGCCACATGGGAACGCCTCTGGAGGGACGTCCCGAGAGACAACTGCTCTCTACCAACGTGTGACGCCCCACCTCTATGCTCATAATAACAAAGAGTATTAAAAGAAATACTGTCTATTATTACGAAGAATAAGGCTAGATAGGAGCGACCATCCGTAATTGGCCTTACACTAATATTGGTTATCTCGGTAGGAGTGGTATATACTTTTTATTTTTCATCTATTATTTATTTACTCCCATCGACATATCCAATTTTCAGTATAAAACAAACTACGATAGTTCATAATAGTTTAGGACATTAGATATAACAATAACACAGATAATATAAATGCGGAACACAGATTAACAAAAATCTCATATATATATATAACCGATGTCAGTTACAATATAGTTGACACGATACATATGATACAACTACAATTGCCGACTCTAGAAGTTATATATACAAGTACATTATCGACTAATATACATGAATACATATCGTTCTATATAATGACACGACTACTACAAAATGACACTGACGACTTCAGAAGATGTGAAAAGTCTTCAAATCCCAAACAGCAACTCAAAGAAGGAAATCTACAACCTGAAATAACTCGGGTCTGACCCGAGTATTACATTCAAAAGAAAATAATACACGGGTCAGTCTAATTCAAACTCAGTTATTAGTGCATAGAAGCAATAATAATCTCAAATAGATGACAGTCACAAAAATCACGTATATCCGACTCCTCGATAAAAGAATCGGATAACGGCAGATATAACACTAAACAGTGTTAAGCAACAAATCAGCAATCCAATCAATTCAAACAATTGAAATGTCAACTTAAAAACAACAATGCTGATTGGCTGTAGTACACGCTAGCGTGTACTGCCTCGCCAATACAGTCTATAAAATACTCAGAAGATCAATGAATCTAAAAGCCAATGGATCTAACTCAAATCAAAATGAACCACTTCAAAATATTTAGTTGAACCAATGAAATAATTTAACAATTGAAATATCAACTAAATCTGTCCATTCTGCTAGGGCTGCAGTACACGCACGCGTGTACTGCCACGCCACTAAAATAATGCAAACAAACTCGACTAATAGACCAAAGAACTGCAAGGGTAAAACTGCACCCAAATACAACTGGCAAAAGTGAAGACCATACAACATGGCTCAGGTGGGACTTCACATACATACAGAGGCAGCCACCATGACAACAAGTTCGACAGGGATGAGCAGATGCAAGCAACAATGACACATGAATATGCAGTGTAAAACCAAGTCGAGGCCTGAGATATATAAACAGTGGCAACACGTCACGGTAAAGATCAACATGAAATGATGTTTGTATGCCAAAAGGTCGGAGGCAATGCAAACACAAATATCGATTAATGCCAACTGTCTCGAACCAATAACCACGTCAAGTGGATAACTAATGCAACAGCTTAGGTCAATGAACACTTCCTATATGCAGACCATAATCACAAGACTCGAATACTATCAAAGGCACAATGACATACAACTCGAGTATACTGCAGTTAAGTAAACAATAGACAAAGGCTGCAACTCCAAGTGAACTAATGCACAGTGATGTATACCATCAAGACCAATTGCAAATGTATAATGCAATGAATCAGTTTCAAACATATGCTCAAGTGCAAATGAAATATGGACCTGACAGTACACAGTGATACTGTCTCGAGGTAAATAACTTCCAACAACTCAACAAAGCATGGTGAAGCCCAACTATAATAAACAAGTTGACAACTGTCTCCAAGCTAACAGTTACAAAGTAAATTCATGAAAACAGGGACATTACTATGTTCAAAGAAATGCAATATCCAAATACATGAAGTGCAGATTAACTTAAACAACGCGAGCAAAGCTATCACTACAGGGCAACAACTGTGGCAACAACCATCGACGACCAGACAAGTATGCAAACATATGCGTACAGACTCGACATGCGCCTGAGCCACCAAATTTAACAGTGAAATGATTATTCAAGTGACAACATCAGAAATTTTAGGCAAAGTTCTCTCCAATGTGGATCTTATAATCATATATGTGACCCTAGAATCAAACAGCACTGCACTAGATTCAAAACTATGATATGCAGACTCAGATGAACACATGGCCGAGAAACAAAATCAAAAGCATTGTATATATGCACATGAACAGCTACAAAAGGCAATTTACATCTATATGCACTGAACTGAGATCAATTGAATACAAAACTAAATGACGTGATATTATATGAACTCAGTATAGCCGAGGTAAAGTACCAGAAACAAAAACAAAGTCGAACAATTCAATCCAGGGCAAAATCACTATCTTGGATTCGAAGTCTGCCGAAGTCACATGAAATCAGGGAATTCAAAGCCGAAAGTATCAATGAATCAAACAGCGAAAATCACAATTTGAACAAGCCAGAAATTCAGTGGAGCATTTGAACTAGATGTGAGTATCTTACTCACCTTAGTTGAAGTGAAGAACACAAATCAAAGGCGAGCTCGAGCAAGAGAAGGAGTCGCAATCAATCGAACTAAGCAATCGGAGCATCATCAATTGAATCGACAAAGCTAGCGACTTCATCGCAAAGCCCTAATTTTTTCAGGAGGAACGATAAAGAGAAGACGGCATTTTTCCACGAGATTTACAGAGGAACGAACGAAAGATGAGAGCCGCCATTATCGTTCGTATGCTTTCATTTTAGGTTTAGGGTAAAACGAATGAAGTCCATCCGATGAAAAGAGAAATGAGCACACCTTATCTCAACAAGGCAACGGGTTGGACGAAGTAAAAAGGGAACGGATCCGATTAATGAAGATAGAAGAGAGTGTTAGTGGGCCAAGATTCAGTTGAAAGCCCGCATAACCGTTCAATAAATTTTAAAGCCCGCCTTACCTTTAACATAATTTAAGCCCGATAACAAACTCCCATAATTATTAACAACCAATAAAATCGTCATTTGACGATGACTGATTGTTATAAAACTCCGGGTTGTTACAGACTCCCCTCCTTATAAAAATTGCGTCCCCGCAATTTTCATAATGAAAGCCGTCTATAACGATTTATTCTTCTAACATAAACTGGTTAAGCTAGAAAATAAAAGTCAAAACACAAACACCAAAGAAATCTTTCCATTTTGTAAAAGAAGTTCACAAATTCTCAACAAAATCTAATTATCAATAGATAATCAGAAAACAACAGAACTGAAAAATACAATTATCAGCTCATTCAATTCAGTCAACGTAATCTAGAATCAATACGAAACTAGAAAACTGTATACCAATAAAATCAGCAAACATCTAATTATCCAAACGATAGCCAGAAATTAATCAACAAATATTCGATTATCAAAAGCGATAATCAAATTTCAAATTCAACAAATATTCGATTATCAAAAGCGATAATCAAATTTCAAATTCAACAAATATTTAAATATAAAAAAACGATAATTGAATCTCAAAACAGCAAATATTTAATTATCTCAAGCGATAATTAAATCTCAAATCAGCAAATATTTAATTATCTCAAGCGATAATTAAATCTAAAATCAACAAATATTTAATTATCTGAAGCGATAATTAAATCTAAGATCAACAAATATTTAATTATCTGAAGCGATAATTAAATCTCAAATCAACAAATATTTAATTATCTCAAGCGATAATTAAATCTCAAATCAGCAAATATTTAATTATCTCAAGCGATAATTAAATCTCAAATCAACAAATATTTAATTATCTCAAGCGATAATTAAATCTAAAATCAACAAATATTTAATTATCTGAAGCGATAATTAAATCTAAAATCAACAAATATTTAAATATAAAAAAACGATAATTGAATCTCAAATCAGCAAATATTTAATTATCTCAAGCGATAATTAAATCTCAAATCAGCAAATATTTAATTATCTCAAGCGATAATTAAATCTAAAATCAACAAATATTTAATTATCTGAAGCGATAATTAAATCTAAGATCAACAAATATTTAATTATCTGAAGCGATAATTAAATCTCAAATCAACAAATATTTAATTATCTCAAGCGATAATTAAATCTCAAATCAGCAAATATTTAATTATCTCAAGCGATAATTAAATCTCAAATCAACAAATATTTAATTATCTCAAGCGATAATTAAATCTAAAATCAACAAATATTTAAT
Source organism: Allium fistulosum (assembly GCA_030737815.1). Classification (NCBI taxonomy): domain Eukaryota; kingdom Viridiplantae; phylum Streptophyta; class Magnoliopsida; order Asparagales; family Amaryllidaceae; genus Allium; species Allium fistulosum. Next base: position 453,930,813 of record CM060902.1, read on the forward strand.
TATCTGAAGCGATAATTAAATCTAAGATCAACAAATATTTAATTATCTGAAGCGATAATTAAATTTCAAATTCAACAAATATCTAATTATCACAAGCGATAATTAGAAAAAACAAATATCCGATTATCAAAAACGATAATCAGAACTCATATCAACAAATATCTAATTATCACAAGCGATAATTAGAAACAACAAATATCCGATTATCAAAAACGATAATCAGAACTTATATCAACAAATATCCAATTATCACAAGCGATAATTAGAAACAACAAATATCCGATTATCAAAAACGATAATCAGAACTCATATCAACAAATATCCAATTATCACAAGCGATAATTAGAAACAACAAATATCTGATTATCAAAAACGATAATCAGAACTCATATCAGCAAATATCTAATTATCACAAGCGATAATTAGAAACAACAAATATCTGATTATCAAAAACGATACTCAGAACTCATATCAACAAATATCCAATTACCTGCAGATAATTGGAAGCAACAAATATCTAGAAATCAATTAAGAAGACTAGAAAATCAACATGAAAGCTTGGATCGATCCCATTAGATGGCGAGTTTTTAATTCGCCGCACGTGCATCTCAGAGTGGCCGAAGCCTACCAAGTACTCAACATAATTTTGGCGCCCATCAGATTGACCCGAAGGTCCGCAGAGTGACCCGAAGGTCTAGTACTGGTATTTGACCCGAAGGTCCGCAGAGTGGCCCGAAAGCCCAACAAATGACCTGAAGGTCCGCAGAGTGGCCCGAAAGCCCAACAAATGACCCGAAGGTCCTCATAGTGGCTCGAAAGCACACGAAAGCATCAAAATGTTTCAATTAACGAGTCCGGAATTAACCGAAATAGCAAACGCACATGTCCCATACCACGTGTTTTACTAAATCGTTTGATTCTCTTCATCGTTTCCTTGAAAGTGTAAAATTCATCAAAATCATCAAAACAACAGATATTCAATTAACGAGTCCGGAATTAACCGAAAAAGTAAAAGTGTGGTTCCATACTCCGCACTTTTGCTAAATCGTTTAAATCTCTTCATCGTTTCCTTGAAAGTGCAAAATTGTGTATTTTGTAAAAATACACTTTACATTCTCAAACGGACAAGTCCGTAATTAAGCGAATCAGTAAAAGAAAGGGGTCATAGTCCTCGATTTTGCTGAAACGTTTAAATCGCTTCCTCATTCTTTTGAAAGCGTAAACTGTTAAATTTCTGAAAACAATTATTTTTATTTTGTAAAAATAACAATTCACCTTCTCAACTGGACAAGTCCGGAGTTAAGCGAAACAGTAAAAGAAAGGGGTCATAATCCTCGATTTTGCTGAATCGTTTAAGTCGCTTTCTCATTCTTTTGAAAATGCAAACTGTTACAATTTTATAAAACAATTTTCATTTTAAAACAATTTTCCAATCACGTGATTAAAACAGCAAATCAGTAACAATTTCGATAAGGAAATTGTACTTCTCAAAATACCGTAAATACGGTCACAAATTAGCATTGTGGTATAACCGCTTGAAAATCCACTTTTTAAAATTTGACAGTTACTGAAGTCAAAGCGACAGTAATTTTAAAACGTCAAAACCTCATCAAAATAATTTACATCAAAATGTAATATCAGTGAATTTTCATTCATCAAAATGCCAACAAAACACCTTGCTTCAAAAATTTAGCATTGGTGTAAAAATCCCGTTATAAAAATAACGACAACAAAATACGTTTCATAACCAAGCATCGGTTCAACGTAAAATAAATGCAATAACGTGCAATTCAAATTTTTGCACGTATTACAAAATGAGCAAAGAAAAGTATCTTCAATGAAGACAATTCAAAACAGCGAAATTTAATCAATAGATGATTAGTACAAAAGAAAGCCAGCGGAAATTTCAACAAAATCACATATCTGCAATTTCTTCGAATCCTCAATTTGGATTCGAAATTCTCATAGAAACAAAATAATTACAGCTATGTAAACAACAAATGAAATTCATATCAATTTCGTATTTCGATTTTTAAATCAAAAAGATTATCAGTTGTACTCAGCGAAGACAGTTTCACTGTTTCCGCTGCGCACTCTGATAAACAGAACACAAATCAATCAAATCATCCGAACACAAATTCACCTTTTATTTTTAAATAAAGATATTTAAAAATTTCATCGAAATTTCAAAACTTTAGTTTTGACTCAACCACAAATAAAACAGCGACCAATAGTTGTAACATATGTTCCATCCAAGTTATGTTTTATATTATGTCCATAAACCCCAAGCTCTGATACCAACTGTGACGCCCCACCTCTATGCTCATAATAACAAAGAGTATTAAAAGAAATACTGTCTATTATTACGAAGAATAAGGCTGGATAGGAGCGACCATCCGTAATTGGCCTTACACTAATATTGGTTATCTCGGTAGGAGTGGTATATACTTTTTATTTTTCATCTATTATTTATTTACTCCCATCGACATATCCAATTATCAGTATAAAACAAACTACGATAGTTCATAATAGTTTAGGACATTAGATATAACAATAACACAGATAATATAAATGCGGAACACAGATTAACAAAAATCTCATATATATATAACCGATGTCAGTTACAATATAGTTGACACGATACATATGATACAACTACAACTGCCGACTCTAGAAGTTATATATACAAGTACATTATCGACTAATATACATGAATACATATCGTTCTATACAATGACACGACTACTACAAAATGACACTGACGACTTCAGAAGATGTGAAAAGTCTTCAAATCCCAAACAGCAACTCAAAGAAGGAAATCTACAACCTGAAATAACTCGGGTCTGACCCGAGTATTACATTCAAAAGAAAATAATACACGGGTCAGTCTAATTCAAACTCAGTTATTAGTGCATAGAAGCAATAATAATCTCAAATAGATGACAGTCACAGAAATCACGTATATCCGACTCCTCGATAAAAGAATCGGATAACGGCAGATATAACACTAAACAGTGTTAAGCAACAAATCAGCAATCCAATCAATTCAAACAATTGAAATGTCAACTTAAAAACAACAATGCTGATTGGCTGCAGTACACGCTAGCGTGTACTGCCTCGCCAATACAGTCTATAAAATACTCAGAAGATCAATGAATCTAAAAGCCAACGGATCTAACTCAAATCAAAATGAACCACTTCAAAATATTTAGTTGAACCAATGAAATAATTTAACAATTGAAATATCAACTAAATCTGTCCATTCTGCTAGGGCTGCAGTACACGCACGCGTGTACTGCCACGCCACTAAAATAATGCAAACAAACTCGACTAATAGACCAAAGAACTGCAAGGGTAAAACTGCACCCAAATACAACTGGCAAAAGTGAAGACCATACAACATGGCTCAGGTGGGACTTCACATACATACAGAGGCAGCCACCATGACAACAAGTTCGACAGGGATGAGCAGATGCAAGCAACAATGACACATGAATATGCAGTGTAAAACCAAGTCGAGGCCTGAGATATATAAACAGTGGCAACACGTCACGGTAAAGATCAACATGAAATGATGTTTGTATGCCAAAAGGTCGGAGGCAATGCAAACACAAATATCGATTAATGCCAACTGTCTCGAACCAATAACCACGTTAAGTGGATAACTAATGCAACAGCTTAGGTCAATGAACACTTCCTATATGCAGACCATAATCACAAGACTCGAATACTATCAAAGGCACAATGACATACAACTCGAGTATACTGCAGTTAAGTAAACAATAGACAAAGGCTGCAACTCCAAGTGAACTAATACACAGTGATGTATACCATCAAGACCAATTGCAAATGTATAATGCAATGAATCAGTTTCAAACATATGCTCAAGTGCAAATGAAATATGGACCTGACAGTACACAGTGATACTGTCTCGAGGTAAATAACTTCCAACAACTCAACAAAGCATGGTGAAGCCCAACTATAATAAACAAGTTGACAACTGTCTCCAAGCTAACAGTTACAAAGTAAATTCATGAAAACAGGGACATTACTATGTTCAAAGAAATGCAATATCCAAATACATGAAGTGCAGATTAACTTAAACAACGCGAGCAAAGCTATCACTACAGGGCAACAACTGTGGCAACAACCATCGACGACCAGACAAGTATGCAAACATATGCGTACAGACTCGACATGCGCCTGAGCCACCAAATTTAACAGTGAAATGATTATTCAAGTGACAACATCAGAAATTTTAGGCAAAGTTCTCTCCAATGTGGATCTTATAATCATATATGTGACCCTAGAATCAAACAGCACTGCACTAGATTCAAAACTATGATATGCAGACTCAGATGAACACATGGCCGAGAAACAAAATCAAAAGCATTGTATAGATGCACATGAACAGCTACAAAAGGCAATTTACATCAATATGCACTGAACTGAGATCAATTGAATACAAAACTAAATGACGTGATATTATATGAACTCAGTATAGCCGAGGTAAAGTACCAGAAACAAAAACAAAGTCGAACAATTCAATCCAAGGCAAAATCACTATCTTGGATTCGAAGTCTGCCGAAGTCACATGAAATCAGGGAATTCAAAGCCGAAAGTATCAATGAATCAAACAGCAAAAATCACAATTTGAACAAGCCAGAAATTCAGTGGAGCATTTGAACTAGATGTGAGTATCTTACTCACCTTAGTTGAAGTGAAGAACACAAATCAAAGGCGAGCTCGAGCAAGAGAAGGAGTCGCAATCAATCGAACTAAACAATCGGAGCATCATCAATTGAATCGACAAAGCTAGCGACTTCATCGCAAAGCCCTAATTTTTTCAGGAGGAACGATAAAGAGAAGACGGCATTTTTCCACGAGATTTACAGAGGAACGAACGAAAGATGAGAGCCGCCATTATCATTCGTATGCTTTCATTTTAGGTTTAGGGTAAAACGAATGAAGTCCATCCGATGAAAAGAGAAATGAGCACACCTTATCTCAACAAGGCAACGGGTTGGACGAAGTAAAAAGGGAACGGATCCGATTAATGAAGATAGAAGAGAGTGTTAGTGGGCCAAGATTCAGTTGAAAGCCCGCATAACCGTTCAATAAATTTTAAAGCCCGCCTTACTTTAACATAATTTAAGCCTGATAACAAACTCCCATAATTATTAACAACCAATAAAATCATCATTTGACGATGACTGATTGTTATAAAACTCCGGGTTGTTACACAACGCAAGGCCAAGTTACCTCTTACTAGGTAACTACTACACGAGTATGCCACCCCCCCCCCCCCCGTCGTTTGCAACCTTTATCCGAGGGCCCTCGATCACAAAGCAACAATCACATAGTAAAATAAGATTGATGCCACCACACAGGTAAAGCATCTGGGCTCCATACCATGATACCACCTTTTTCCAGAAGGAAATGACATACCCTAATGGGAGCGACCCTCATAACCTTGCTGCGTTTTCCTGTTTCAACCATTTCCGGGGTGTGAGGTCCGATGAGGTCTCGTCCACAAAGCTACGCTTTACACGAAAGCCATGCTTTGATCAACAAATGATCAGCAACACACAGCAACACATAGCATGCCACACTACCAAATTGGGAGTATATCACTGATAACCTTCAACTACATAACCTCTGAGCTCGTACGTCTCAGAGAAGGGTGTTAAGCTAAGAGAATAAATTCTCCGCCAACAACAGATATGTATTTGGAAGAAATCAGCTTTATATCTCAAAGTGTAGAGTCATACATACAACCATACAAGTCTCTTCCGGGTTCGAACAGAACCGAAGGCACTTCCAAAGAAGCCCTTACAATCCGGGTATCCACAATCTCGATCGGACTCCCCATCACATATGGAGGTCTCTATACTGGAGGAACTCAGTGCAGAGACAATCGATAGGTTATCCTATCATTCTCGCAAATACCCGATCTTCAACACCGGTCTTCAATTGCGATCCATAACGTCGTATCATTATTCGGAATGGGTTATATGACACAAAGTCCTCTCCCGGCTAAATTGAAAAAAGAGCGCTTGTTTTAAAAACAAATTCAAATGTCATTTCAAAGGCAAATATTGATAGTCGGTTATTTAACTATCAAACAACATTCACAACAATCATCAGATTTAAATAATTTTCCCAAATTATTTATTTTCAAAATATCTTCGCAAGATATATATTTTTCCACACTTTAACATTTTGAAAACCAATTTCAAATCACTTTTCACTCGCGGAATAAGATTCCCTTTCCTTTATAAATTCCCACTGTGAATTCAAATTTCCAAATTTTCGCCGATATATGATTTTCAAATCGATTTCCAATTATTCACTTTCAAACACCAAATCAATTTCAAAATTGATTTCTCAATTTCATTTCAAACCACAAATCAAATTCCAAATTGATTTCAAATTTACATTTCAACACCAAATCAAATTCCCAATTGATTTCCAAATTTACATTTCAACACCAAATCAAATTCCCAATTTATTTCCAAATTTATTTCAAACATTAAATCAATTACAAATTCATTTCCAAGTTTATTTCCAATAACAAAGCATTTATAATTGATTTCTAAGTTTTTTTCAGCACAAAATAAATTTTCATTCAAACACCAAATCAATTATCTTATTAATTTCCCAAAGATTTATTTTCCAATACCAAATCAATTATCAATTGGATTTCAACCAAATTTATCACCTTTTAAATAAATCCCTTTATTCTTTCCAAATTATTTAAAATTCCATTTTCAATAAGTTCTTCAACTTTAAACAATATTATTCAAAACCCATTTATTAATATCTTTTCCCATATTTTGGAAGTAATTCGATAAGATTTCAAAAATCAACTTTATGCTTTTAAATTCCTTCTTTTAAATTCACCCAATTCTTTCAAAAGAAATTTACTTAAAATTTCCTACTTTAATTTCAAAATCCAATTTTATTTATTTCTGGTATCCAACGATACCAAAAATACATTCGGCTAAATTATAGCCTTCAACAAATTCAATCATCAATATAATCATTCACAGATTATCAATAAATCATCACACAATATATGAAACAAATTCATACCACATATGAAACAAATTCATACAATTTGAGGAATCCAGTTGGATCCCTCCAACCTATTTCCCTGCATCCACAGATGTTAGCACAACAATTAAATATCCATTCCACTTCGAGGTGGAATATCGCGGTATATGGGATTTATGAAATATCATCCGCTTTTATGCGGCGCATAGGGTCTCATCCGCTATATAATGCGGGAAATCAATCTCCAAATATATATATATATATATCCTACTATATCTAGTATCATTAATAGATAAATCATCCAATTCATCCAAACACATCCAAACAGTCAATCAATAACTGCAATGCCAATTTAATTTGAGTGAGAAGATCTCACCTTTGCTTTTTATTTTGCAGTCCATTTCCGTCACGACTCGTTTCCCGATTTTTGACCTTGTATAAATATTAGATGATTTATTAATATTCGAAATAAATCAAACAATTAATTATCGTTTAATAAATTTATTTCAACCAAATAATTTAGTTTTAACTAATGATTTATTTTAAACAAAAAATTAAATTTTTAAACTAATTCTCCCTTTTTTAAAATCTTTTAGTAACTAAATAATTAAAAAGTTAACTAAATAAATTTATCACCAAATCCATTATTAAAAATAAACTTAGCAAATTTAAAATATGTATATTTATTTTATTTTTGAAACTTTTAATACTTTTAAGAAAAAATCTATATAGATCAAAATCTAATCTTTATACAATTTCCTATGTTTCCCAAAGTCTTACATATACATATATAAAATTTCCAGTTTTACTGTACCTATTAAAATATGTGTTTACTCATATATAATTTTTTCCTATTCCTAACCTGTATACATACGTGTGTGTGTGTGTGTATATATATAAATTAAATTTAAAAAAAAATGCTTATACCTTATCGTAAAACAAAACCAGCCTTCCCTCACTGACGAGCTCGTGTCTTCCCAATTCACACCACCGCGACCCCGATGTCGACCACGCCGCGCATTCCAAGATCGCCTCAATCAAGCTCGAACCCTTCAGAGCTAACTACCGCCGCTCGCTCCTAACAAATCGACCCCGCCGACGTCGTCTTTAACAAGACCGCCTCCAACCCCACGAACCTCTAGCGTCGTCGCTCTGCCCCTCGAGTCCCCATCGGCCAGGCGATTCGCTCGCGACCTCGTTTCCCCCCCCCCCCCCCCGATCGACCGAATTCGATCGAAGCAGATAAGCCGCAGGAGTTTGAAACAACTACGACTTCGAAAATTAGACTGGGGAGGAAGAGATTTCTATTTGAATGATATATTTGTTTTCGAATCGTAGGAGGAAGGAGCTGCCATTATTTTTTGATTTTGAACGAGGACGAGATTTAACTGGCACCAGCCTTTTTTTTTCTTTTCACTAAAGAAGACGCGTGTTATTAATTTGATGATCAGTGATTTGAGAGAAGAACAGTTGATGTGATATGTTTTTGACTGGGGATAATTATAATTATATTATTTTAAATTTTAAATTTCAAATTGTTTCGATATCACAACCTGAAATCTTGACCTCCTATCGAGGCGTGCTGCTAGGCATTCGTAATGTAATACCCCCATTCCAAACGCAATGGAAAAGTTTCGAGTCCAAATTCGATCGTATGGAGAAGATAGTTTTTGGACCCAGTTATAATATTAAATTTCAATATATTTTTCAGCGCGTTTATCTACCGTACGATCACACTATAACTCCAAACACTACGAAAATTAAAATTCGATAATAATAAAATATTACGGATCTAATGGAACTAGTTTCGTCAAATTCCGAGACTGTGCCTCGGAAAGCTATTTTTTAAATTCAATATAAACGATATAATTTCAAAACTAAACAAAATAGTTTCAAATTCAATTCTGAAGCTTTTATTTTCTTCGGTATCATAAATATGAATTTTCTAAGCCTTGAAAATATTTTAATCAGCTTAAAAGTGAAGATTCAAATTTTTATCCAACTTCAATAAATTAATTCAATAATTAAATTGCCAAATTCATTCTGATATTTGAATTTCAAATTAAACTGACTTCCAGATATTTAAAATCAATTAAATATTCTGATTTCCAATGTCATAAATTCAGGGTCGTTACATTCTTCCCCCCTTAAAAGAATTTCGTCCCGAAATTACAAGTTAAGAAGAATGATCCTCAACCCGTTTATCATTTTCCCAAAACCAAACAGTTTTCAACAACTTACCAAAATAAATCTTTTTTATAGAGAGTCATTATCATTTCAACTAACTTTCCAAACTCAACCATAAGTTCCAAACAATATTGTTTTCTCAACAATTCAAAATTTTAAATTATCCCAAAATTTCTAAAAAAAGTTCTAACTCTTTGAATTTTCGAAAAATTTCGCCAGCGACTCCTTTGCGCGGCTAGCTCGGTACAACTACAAAATGTCCCTATGGACTCCCAAATTCCAGTAGAAAACAAAATGCCAAATGGCAAAACCAGAATCCCATCAAATTTCATACTGAAATTTAAATACATACCTTTTGTTGAGAAAATTCCAATTCATTTTCTGAAATCAAAAATCCCAATTTTCTTTTGCCTTTAAAACCCCTGTATACTACTAGCAATAATTTCCAATCATAGCTTCCAAAATCATTTTATGTATTTCTTTTCTTTTATTCACATTTATATTTTGATTTCTATCCACTTATTAACAATCACCATTTTTACTACTTCCAGTTAAATTTTTCATTCACTTATTAACTTAGAATATTTTTCAATTCTAAATTTTACTTAAGAATTCCATTATCCATTTCTTAAGTTCAATATAAGTATTTACATATTTCTTATATTTATTTTCACTTCACTAACAAAGTTATATATTCATTTCCATTAAACTTTGCATTTTCAATTCCATTTGAATTCAATTGACAATTTCAATTCTATTTGAATTCATTTTATCTTCAAAAACTAAAATTTCACTTAGTGAAACTCGATATTCACTTTTTCCAAAGCTTTCAACTTCGACCAAAACAATGGTTTTCATTTTCTAGTTCAATTCCTGCGTTTCCATTACAATTTGAAAATCAATTTTCCGTTAACAAAATTTTCCAAAAAAAAAATTTTCAAAATTTTCATAACTCCCAAAATTTTCAGAAAATTTTGGCGGAGTCTCCCTTGGACGGAGGAGCTTTTGCAATTTGACAAAAGATATAAATATATATACATCGACCCACTCGGTCGAAAAAACAAAAACAGTTCATATTTCCTATTTTTATTGCGTAGGCGTACCTTATTTAGCATTTTAAGCAAAGCGGCTTATTTTATTTACCATTTGCGTGACCAAAATGCAGCCAAACGGCTTCCAAAAACCTATACTTACTCAATTTAAACACGTAAGTGAAATATATAGGAAATCTATTAACATTTCACTTAATTTCAATAGCAAATAAATAGATTTCATAAGCAACACATCTAAAATTATTTCCATTAGTAATTTGCATGGTTTCAATACAAATTAAATTTCTTACAACTACCTTACACATCATTTCTATTCAATTCAAGTGATTTACAACTCACTTTCTTACATTCAATTCATTTTTCAGCGAAACGAATTCATATCCATTTCAATTGATTCAAAAATCAATTTTTATTTTCTTTTCTTTTAATAACTCATAGAATTTTATACAACCTCGTTTGCGTCAAATGACAACCATTTATATGCAAATTCAACGATATTCATTTAATAGAATATCCATTCTAGTTTATAACTATTTTAAATTGATACCAACTCAATTTACACTTCATATTCACATTCATTTTATTTCATTAACCAACAAGTTTAATTCAAAACCATTCAATAAAATTCGACAACAACCATTTCACAACAATTTTTCTTAAGTCGAGCTTTCATCCAAATATTGCTTAAGTTATTTCAACTCAAAACTCAAGTTATATTTTCCTTGTAAACAATTTCCAATTTAAATCTTTGATTTGATTTTTCATTTAATCAAATCCATTCCATCTACTAATTTAATTCAATTAGCATATTCACTCATCCATTTTTAAATTTCAAATTTCCATATTCAATTCATCCTGAATTTACTTTACCAATAACAAGGAGATTTTCAATTTATTTTTCCCTACTTACTTGAATTTATATGCAAATTCAAACCATTTTTATTTCCAACCTTTATTATCATTAGTCCGCTTCGAACTAATTCTACTACTTCATTTTATTCATTCGTTCATTCTTTTATTCACAATTACCATTTCACAGATTTCCAGTTTAATTCTTCATTAATTTAGAATATTTTCTCAACTCCAAATTCTACTTAAGAATTTCATCATTTTGGTTAATAACCACTTATATTTAAACTGGATTTCAAATTCCATATGAATTTAATTTAAATTTCATTTCATAAATATTGAATCCAATTTTATTTCAATATTTCACTTCATTTGGTCCAACTTAATAAATTTTTCCACTTTACTTTGTTTATCACAAATCAAAGTAAGTTTCCAACTCAATTATACTCTATAAATATTTTAAATAAGATTCCAGAGTTTTTCCATCTTTTCAAAACCATTTTTTTCTCTTTTCTTTCGAAATCAATTCAAATTATCCTTTGAATTTCCAAAACCATTAATGAATTTATTTTCAAATATTTCTTTGGAATTCTATTTCAAATTATAAATCACATTTACAATCCCCATTCATATATGAATTTTATTTCTTATTCTTTCAATTCATATTTATAAATTTCATTTGTTAAATGAATTTATCTCCAAATCTTTGGTTATACCATCATTTCTATTATCAAATTTCCATATAACAATGATAATATTTCAATATTATCTCTTCCTAACAACCAAGAAACCATATACAATAATAATTCATAGAAAATCATTTCTTTTCTACAAAAAATAGGTTTGGGCAAAATTATTTCATTTACCCTATTTTAAAACAATACTGTGTCAGTTTATCTTGTTTAAGAGTTTAGAAACCCCTATCGATTACAGTTGGCAAAACTGAACCGACCAAAATCTATAAACAATCAACCGATAAGTCAACGCAATACAAAACAATTTTTATATTCATTGACAAATACGTGCTCATATCTATTATTACACTCACACTCATTCTAGAGTACTACTGACTCTATCTCTAATGAGTAACACCCAACAGAGCCAAGGTAATCGCTTAACCAATTGCTCTGATACCACTTTGCAACAACTAGATCTTTCGACGCTCGAAAGTCAACATTAATACGTCCACTATATGAAATGCCGCGCAATCGAATGCCGAAAAGCCGAATCATTAGGGTTAAAAAGAAGAGGTAGAAGAAGACATAAGAAAAAGAAATAGAGACAGTATCAGAATCTCTCATTCGCAGCGGAACAATATATAATAGATGAATAAATAATCTTTATCACAAAGAACTATATCAGTTTATACATACATCATCAGAGTTTACAAAGACACTGGACAGTTATATAAACTTGTCCACATACAGAATACACAGTGGATAATACATAATATAAGTGATACGTCTCGCCATCCAGCTCGCCTCGAGATCTCCACAGCAACTTCTGGATTCCCGAATGACCTGATATCCTGACTCTAGGCTGCCCGTGTGGAAAATTATGGGCACCCAGAGTTTAAAAAGGAAACAATAAACTCCAGGTCAGTCGTGGGACTGGTGTGAGATCTCAAAAACTGTTATTTTCACAAATAAAATAAAAGAAATTGCGCAATGCTTTTGGAAAATGAAACTACCATAAGGCCTCCCGCCACACACACAATGCAAACGCAGAATTGGAGGAGATTTCTCCTTATGATAGTCAAACATGCTTGATACGCAAAATCTTTTTAATATTATCATTAGTGCCTAGCGTGGAAAACATTTTGAAAGTATAATATTAATCTTAGCCAACATACAACCATTATTGTATGCCTACTATAGCTACTATGTTCAATAACAGGTTACCGCCACATTCCATAGCAGGTTATACAACTAAAACCGTACAAGGTTCGTATTGTTTCTTTGGATTTTCCAACAAATGGTCAGGCTAAGGAACTTCCTATGCCACATGGGAACGCCTCTGGAGGGACGTCCCGAGAGACAACTGCTCTTTGCCAACACAAGGTCGGGTTACCTCTTACTAGGTAACTACTACACGAGTATGCCCCCCCCTCCCCCCGTCGTTTGCTACCTTTATCCGAGGGCCCTTGATCACAAAGCAACAATCACACAGTAAAATAAGATTGATGCCACCACACAGGTAAAGCATCTGGGCTCCATACCATGATACCACCTTTTTCCAAAAGGAAATGACATACCCTAAAGGGAGCGACCCTCATAACCTTGCCGCATTTTCCTGTTTCGACCATTTCCGGGTGTGAGGTCTGATGAGGTATCGTCCACAAAGCTACGCTTTACACAAAAGCCATGCTTTGATCAACAAATGATCAGCAACACATAGCAACACTTAGCATGCCACACTACCAAATTGGGAGTATATCACTGATAACCTTCAACTACATAACCTCTGAGCTCGTACGTCTCAGAGAAGGGTGTTAAGCTAAGAGAATAAATTCTCCGCCACCAACAGATATGTATTTGAAAGAAATCAGCTTTATATCTCAAAGTGTAGTGTCATACATACAACCGTACAAGTCTCTTCCGGGTTCGAACAGAACCGAAGGCACTTCCAAAGAAGCCCTTGTAATCCGGGTATCCACAATCCCGATCGGACTCCCCATCACATATGGAGGTCTCTATACCGGAGCAACTCAGTGCAAAGACAATCGACAGGTTATCCTATCGTTCTCGCAAACACCCGGTCTTCAACACCAGTCTTCAATTGCGATCCATAACGTCGTATCATTATTCGGAATGGGTTATATGACACAAAGTCCTCCCACTTAAATCGAAAAAAGAGCGCTTGTTTTAAAAACAAATTCAAATGTCATTTCAAAGGCAAATATTGATAGTTGGTTATTTAACTATCAAACAACATTCACAACAATCATCGGATTTAAATAATTTTCCCAAATTATTTATTTTCAAAATATCTTCGCAAGATATATATTTTTCCACACTTCAACATTTTGAAAACCAATTTCAAATCACTTTTCACTCGCGGAATAAGATTCCCTTTCCTTTATAAATTCCCACTGTGAATTCAAATTTCCAAATTTTCACCGATATATGATTTTCAAATCGATTTCCAATTATTCACTTTCAAACACCAAATCAATTTCAAAATTGATTTCTCAATTTCATTTCAAACCCCAAATCAAATTCCAAATTGATTTCAAATTTACATTTCAACACCAAATCAAATTTCCAATTTATTTCCAAATTTATTTCAAACATTAAATCAGTTACAAATTGATTTCCAAGTTTATTTCCAATAACAAAGCATTTATAATTGATTTCTAAGTTTATTTCAGCACAAAATAAATTTTCATTCAAACACCAAATCAATTATCTTATTAATTTCCCAAAGATTTATTTTCCAATACCAAATCAATTATCAATTGGATTTCAAACAAATTTATCACCTTTTAAATAAATCCCTTTATTCTTTCCAAATTATTTAAAATTCCATTTTCAATAAATTCTTCAACTTTAAACAATATTATTCAAAACCCATTTATTAATATCTTTTCCCATATTTTGGAAGTAATTCGATAAGATTTCAAAAATCAACTTTATGCTTTTAAATTCCTTCTTTTAAATTCACCCAATTCTTTCAAAAGAAATTTACTTAAAATTTCCTACTTTAATTTCAAAAATCCAATTTTATTTATTTCTGGTATCCAACGATACAAAAAATACATTCGGCTAAATTATAGCCTTCAACAAATTCAATCATCAATATAATCATTCACAGATTATCAATAAATCATCACACAATATATGAAACAAATTCATACCAAATATGAAACAAATTCATACAATTTGAGGAATCCAGTTGGATCCCTCCAACCTATTTCCCTGCATCCACAGATGTTAGCACAACAATTAAATATCCATTCCACTTCGAGGTGGAATATCGCGGTATATGGGATTTATGAAATATCATCCGCTATTATGCGGCGCATAGGGTCTTATCCGCTATATAATGCGGGAAATCAATCTCCAAATATATATATATATCCTACTATATCTAGTATCATTAATAGATAAATCATCAAATTCATCCAAACACATCCAGACAGTCAATCAATAACTGCAATGCCAATTTAATTTGAGTGAGAAGATCTCACCTTTGCTTTTTATTTTGTAGTCCATTTCCGTCTCGACTCGTTTCTCGATTTTTTACCTTGTATAAATATTAGATGATTTATTAATATTCGAAATAAATCGAATAATTAATTATCGTTTAATAAATTTATTTCAACCAAATAATTTAGTTTTAACTAATGATTTATTTTAAACAAAAAATTAAAATTTTAAACTAATTCTCCCTTTTTTAAAATCTTTTAGTAACTAAATAATTAAATAAGTTAACTAAATAAATTTATCACCAAATCCACAATTAAAAATAAACTTAGAAAATTTAAAATATGTATATTTATTTTATTTTTGAAACTTTTAATACTTATAAGAAAAAATCTATATAGATCAAAATCTAATCTTTATACAATTTCCTATGTTTTCCAAAGTCTTACATATACATATATAAAATTTCCAGTTATACCGTACCTATTAAAATATGTGTTTACTCATATATAATTTTTTCCTATTCCTAACCTGTATATATACGTGTGTGTGTATATATATATAAATTAAATTTAAAAAAAATGCTTATACCTTATCGTAAAACAAAACCAACCGTCCCTCAATGACGAGCTCGCGACTTCCCAATTCACACCACCGCGACCTCGATGTCGACCACGCCGCGCATTCCAAGATCGCCTCAATAAAGCTCGAACCCTTCAGAGCTAACTGTCGCCGCTCGCTCCTACCAGATCGACCCCGCCGACGTCGTCTTTGACAAGACCGCCTCCAACCCCACGAACCTCTAGCGTCGTCGCTCTGCCCCTCGAGTCCCCATCGGCCAGGCGATTCGCTCGCGACCTCGTTTCCCCCCCCCCCCCGATCGAAAGAATTCGATCAAAGCAGATAAGTTGCAGGAGTTTAAAAGAACTACGACTTCGAAAATTAGACTGGGGAGGAAGAGATTTCTATTTGAATGATATATTTGTTTTCGAATCGTAGGAGGAAGGAGCTGCCATTATTTTTTGATTTTGAACGAGGACGAGATTTAACTAGCACTACCCTTTTTTTTCTTTTCACTAAAGAAGACGCGTGTTATTAATTTAATGATCAGTGATTTGAGAGAAGAACAGCTGATGTGATATGTTTCTGACTGGGGACAATTATAATTATATTATTTTAAATTTTAAATTTCAAATTGTTTCGATATCACAACCTGAAATCTTGACCTCCTATCGAGGCGTGCCGCTAGGCGTTCGTAAGGTAATACCCCCATTCCAAATGCAATGGAAAAGGTTTTGAGTCCAAATTCGATCGTATGGAGAAGATAGCTTTTTGGACCCAGTTATAATATTAAATTTCGATATATTTTTCAGCGCGTTTATCTACCATACGATCACACTATAACTCCAAACACTACGAAATTTGAAATCCGATAATAATAAAATATTATAGATCCAATGGAACTGGTTTCGTCGAATTCCGAGACTGTGCCTCGGAAAGCTATTTTTTAAATTCAATTTAAACGATAAAATTTCAAAACTGAACAAAACAGTTTCAAATTCAATTCTGAAGCTTTTATTATCTTCAGTATCATAAATATGAATTTTCTAAGCCTTGAAAATATTTTTAATCAGCTTAAACTGAAGATTCAAATTTTTATCCAACTTCAATAAATTAATTCAATAATTAAATTGCCAAATTCATTCTGATATTTGAATTTCAAATTAAACTGACTTCCAGATATTTAAAACCAATTAAATATTCTGATTTCCAATGTCAAAAATTCAGGGTCGTTACAGTTGGAGTTTAATTATTGTGCAAACTTCTTCGAATTTCATTAAAAAGATGCATGGGTCATCGTGTTCAAAATTGCCAAATTTTGAAAGTGTGGCAATATGGTTCGAATGAATTTCTAAATGGTTACCCGTAGGGGCGGGTAACGTGATGCAAGATGGAATAGAAAATCTATCGGGAAAGATTCTCTTTGTTGGCGTCAAAATTGGCCACCAACACCCAATTATAAGTGAAAGCACCAATATCTAGTCACATATTACAGATAGAATATATGTAGAGAATATAATATAAAGAATAACCAAAATTAAAATGAAAGCAAGTAAAAGAGAGACAAGATTTATAGTGGTCCGGCTAACTTCGGCCTACATCCACTCCAGACAAATCCTTTTTATTATAAGAAATTTGATTTCAGTTACAATCCAAAATTTTAGAATGAAAATGGTAGAGTAGCCTCTAGGTGGAAGATGAAGAGAAACAGAGTGAAGTCCCTTTTTCCGAAGCCAAACCTACTGTATTTATAGGTGAAACTCTGGCTACAGGGCCTTCTCACCTACATGGCCCCACCATAACAATCGCCGAGCCCAACTCGTCCATCTTATGCAGACCCAAAGCAAACTCTATGCCGACCCAAAGCAAATCCTACGCCGACCTGAAGCAAATCCAATGTCGACCCGAAGTGGATAATATGCCGACCCGACCCGAAGTAACACCATGCTGACATAAAGTAGAACCCAAAGCGAACACCACGTCGACCCGAAGTACGACCCGAAGCGAATACCATGCCGACCCAAGCCACATCTTTCTCCAAGTCCTGCATCATTTATCCATCGACTATGCTTAATCATGGCTTCATATCCGTAATTAATTATCCATCCATCCATTTGAACCAAATCCATAATATTCCAGCCTCGATAACCATGAAGTCTATCGGGTTATATCCGCTTATATACGGCCTTGGCAAAAGGCAGGTTAACATTTGCCCCTCAAAACATGCCTTGCTATTGGAAGGTGTGTTTTGAATTTCCATAAGTCCAAAATCCGAAGTCCATAATCCATTGATCGTTATACCTTCCAACCTAGAGTCCAATCCATCACTAATCCAATTCCTTGATCTCTCCAGATCATTAGCGAAATCCATGATTGTTCCGAGTCGATATCCAATTTTGAACCCACCCCAAATCCATTAACCGAATCCACGATCTCTCTGGATCGTTTATCCAAGTCCAAGACCTCTTCGGGTCCATCTCCAAACCTATAGACCTCTCCAGGTCATTTAGTCCAAATTCGGGACCTCTCTGGGTCCATATCCAAATCCGAGACCTTTCCGGATCCATATCAAAATCCGGGTCCTCTCGGGGTCCAAATCCAAATCCATAGACCTCTCCAAGTCATTTAATCCTACTCCTATCTCGACTTTTCGGTCGAGGGATTATCCATGGTTATCCTTCTTCGGCCTTGACTCTCTGATCAAGGACTTAATCCATAGGGTATCCTACTCCGGGCTCGATCCCTAGCCGAGGACTTAATCCATGAACATCCTTCTCCAGCCTTGACTCTTCAGTCGAGGACTTAACCCGTGAGGTATCCGACTCCGGCCTCGATCCCCAGTCGAGGACTTATCGTTGTTTGAGTCCATCATGTCGCTCTTTGGCGAAGGGACTCGTAACTCACGGTTATTGCCCCGTCTCTCCGGTCGGGGCCATAACCATGACCTATGTTATTTATTACATTAATCCAAATCCTTTCAGAGTTCAATTGGTAAAATATGAAATAAAATCCCGTACAACCAACAAAACTAAACTACCATAGTACCAGAAAAACCAAAGTTTGCAGTAAACAGAAAAAAAAAAATTATAAACCCAAGCACCACGGTTCATCATCATCTCAGAGCATGCCTAGGGATCGTCCTCGATCCTGTACATGTGTAAGTGACCTAGCCGTTTTACTGCGGGGTTTATTGCTTATTCCATGCCACAAATCCAATCAGCTAATAATAAGCTGACGATGATGCCTTGATCCAGTGCCATCTTCATTCGAGGTAGGCGGTGGCTGCTCATGTTCCACTTCTATAGCTTGATTCCTTATATATTGTTGCGAATGACCATTCCTCACATGTTCCTCAACAATATCTTTCAAATCCCTACAGCCATTCGTGTTGTGCCTATCCAGCTCGTGGAATAGGTAATGCTTTCCTGATGCCCGCTCATATACGGAGGGTTCCCTTTTTGCCGGCCTTCGATACTAGAGGCGCCCTCGAGTATCCAATAGATCCTTTCTAGAGTTTCAGTCAAATCCATATAAGAAGAGAATTTCGGTTCTCTCCATTGTCTTTTAGAGATATTACTACCGTCATTCATTCTTCGTTTTCCTTTATCATTCTTGTTTACATCTCCTGATGATCCCCCACTTTGCACGACATTCACCTTTGGTTTGTTTACTCGCGTGTGTTCATGTCATAGGAACCATTCTGCTTCGTGGTAAAATTCCCCTAAATCCATAGGTGGATCCCGTGCTAGCGAATTGTTGAACTCCGTGCCATCAGAAATGCCAGATACAGCTGCTATCAAAACCATGGATGGATCTGGACAATCCATCGATGCCGCCGTAGCATTAAACCACGTTAGAAAACTCCTCAGAGACTCTCCGGTCTTCTATTTCAGTGTTTCCAAACTCACCACATTCTTGGGTCTCGAGATGTGAACTCTAAACGGCCTCATAAACCTTTCGATCAATTCTACCCACGTTCCAATAAAGCTGCTTTCCAATTGTCCGAACCATAGTGTTGCTATATCCGTCAAATACAAAGGGAAGCATCGTGCCATGACCTCCTCGGATGCCCCCAGTACTTCCTTGTGCCTCATATACCTTGTCAGATGAACAACGCCATGTATCCTTCCATCATATGTCTCCAGCGTTGGTAGTTTGAATTCTGGTGGGTTCCTAGCTTGCCTAATTGTAGGAGCGAAAGTGCTCCTATTCACATCCTCCAAATCTCTATTAACCAATCTTCCTCTCAAGGCCCGTCTGATCATATTGGCCAACCTGTCGTTATCATCAAGTGACAGTCTTTGCTCGTTGTCTCTAAACTACCCCTCGAGTCCATGAGGGAATCCTGAAACCTGCCCTTTTGGATGAGTATCCATATCCCGATCAACTCCAAACTGCATAGCACTGCCTGGTATCCTACCTGGAATCGAACCAATATGATCAGGAGGCATGCCCCCGAGTTCAGGGGCTACTCTCGATAGCTCTACTATATACCGTATTCTGGTTGCTCTGTTTCCTTGGTTCTGATTTTGGACTGCCTCTGCTCCTGCTGCTTCAACTCCGTGATCCACATTTCTAGCATTCCTTGCTACTTCATTTCCTTAGCGTTGCGCTCCAGCCTGTCCAATCTATTGGAGTATGTTATGCATCATTTCCTCCTGCCTTTTGAGTATCCTTTCCTGCATAGCATCCATCATCGTTTCCATCTCGTCCCTGGTAATGAAGATGGAGGTCTGATTAGCTCCTGAGGAAGCCTCCTGACTTCCTTCATGATGGCTCCTCTCTGTTCTCTGTCTCCTTGTTGATTGCCTAGCCATTGCTTCCTAGATCCAAATTCCCAAGCTTCCAAACATCCAAATCCCTGAGTGCAAGCTTTCTCAGTGAAAGCAGCAAAATGTTGGCGTCAAAATTGGTCACCAACAACCAGTTATAAGTGAAAGCACCAATATCTAGTCACAGATCATAGATAGAGTATATGTAGAGAATATAATATGAAGAATAACCAAAATTAAAATGAAGGCAAGTAAAAGAGATACAAGATTTATAGTGGTTCGACTAACTTCGGCCTAGGTCCACTCTAGAACAATCCTTTTTATTATCAGAAATTGGATTTCAGTTACAATCCAAAATTTTAGAATGAAAATGGCAGAGTAGCCTCTAGGTGGTAGATGAAGAGAAACAGAATGAAGACCTTTTTTCCGAAGCCAAACCTGCTGTAATTATAAGTGAAACTCCGGCTATAGAGCCTTCTCACCTACATGGCCCCACCATAACAATCGCCGAGCCCAACTCGTCCATCCTATGCGGACACAAAGCAAACCCTATGCTGACCCAAAGCAAATCCTACGCCGACCCAAAGCAAACCCAATGTCGACTCGAAGTGGATCATATGCCGACTCGACCCGAAGTAACACCATGCTGACCCAAATTAGAACCCGAAGCGAACACCATGCCGACCTGAAGTACGACTCGAAGCGAATACCATGCCGACTCGAGCCACATCTTTCTCCAAGTCCTGCATCATTTATCCATCGACTATGCTTAATCATGGCTTCATATCCTTAATTGATTATCCATCCATCCATTTGAACTAAATCCATAATATTCCAGCCTCGATAGCCATGAAGTCTATCGGGTTAAATTCGCCTGTATACGGCCTTGCCAAAAGGCAGGTTAACACTATCCATAAGGGTTCGAGGGGCATTCTCGTTCGCCATTTCGTGAGGATCATCTGTTCGAGTTAAACGATTAGTTATTGAATAGCGAGTCCAACGATTTGTTGTTGTGTCACGAGTCCAAGTACTCATGCACAAGTGAAAGTCAAGAAGAGAAAGAAGTTAGAATCGAGTTTAGAGAATGAAACAAGATTTGAAAAATTGTTTTTGTTTTATTTACAAGGAAAAAACTATTTACCAAGTGAAATTTATTTTCAAAAGAGAAGTTTGATTTTTTTTGGCTTTCCAAAATTTATATATATATATATATATATTGATTTTGTATTTTTTTTGAATTTTCAAATTTTCAAATATTTACCAAAAGAAAAAAAATTATTAGAAAATGGGAATTTGATTTTTGTTTTTGTTTTTCAATTTTCAATTTTTTTGTTTTTTGTTGTTGAAAAGATTTTATAATTTATTTTGGATTTTTTTGTTTTTGATTGTAAATTTTCAAAGGAAAGGATATAAAAGGTTTTTTTTGGATAAGAAATAACAAGTTAAGTAAAATTTACACTTTTTTGGATTTTTAAATTTTTTGATTTTTTTTATATATGCATGAACTAATGCAACTAAATGAATGCAAATGATTTAATTACAAATTTTCTATCCTTATTAGCTCCTAACCCAAAACTGTATAATCACACTCCGTTTCAGATCAACAAAAATATTTCTTAGCCAGGTAATGGGCAGGGGTTATCGGTGCACCACGAATCACTGTAGCAATGCAACCGAAATTTTAAGTACCTTCAAAGGAACAACCACTATAACATTTACGAATCACCGTAATATTTATAAATGGTTATTACTCTGCCATAGCCTAGACAATAAGAAATAAACTTGTTAAAAGATGACAATTGTCAAGATACAATTAAGCCCCTAGGTGAGCTCGTGACACCCTTAAGTCGAATGTTTAACCTTTATTATTAGTCAAATTCTACGATGAATGCGATTTGTGGGCTAAGGAAATGGTGATGAAATCCCTCACCTTATGTGAATTGGGGTATTGCCCTTAGAAAATAAAACAAGTTGAAATGAATGCAAAACAAAAATTAAACGTGAATTTACAATGCAACTAAAATGAAGTTTGTTTTTGTTTTTGGATTTTGAATTTTTTTTATATAAATGCAAATGCAAGCAACCAACTATGCAATTCAAATAAAAATAAGGGAAAAGGGCATGATACCAGAGCGTGCAGATTATTTAGCAATTTATTTTTATTATTACTTTTAGCAGCAAATTTATTAGCAAGCAAAGCAAAGCAATTCCTCTTGATTTTCTGCTTTGGCAACCTGAAACGAAACACAATATATATACAAGTTTTTTTTTAAATATATACAAATGGAACTCAAAAAAAAAATTTATGATGAAACAAAACTAAAAACAAAGTAAAAAACAAATTAAGTAACTTTTTTTTAGGATTTAAACAAAACAAAAATTAAAACAAAACATAAGGAAAAAAAGAAGAAGTTTACTTTAAAAAGAAGGCCCACCCACAAAAATTACAAACCCGACCCGCTAAAACAAACAAAAACACTTCCTTTTTTTAACGTAAAAGAGGTGCCACAAAAATCAACTTTTCGTTTCACACTTCAAATCAATTTTTTTTAAATACCAAATTCAAAAATTTTCTCACTTAAATTCAGAAGAAAAATCGAAAGTTTGCGGGTTACGGTGACGAATTCATTTGCAAGGAAGGCCGCGAGTGTGAATTGAAGGATTGCGGTGGTTTGAAGAGGTTGAATTGGAGATTGGAAGTTTTAATGGGCTGTAGTAGTTATGAGGTGTTCGTGGGTCGAGAGGAGTGAGGCGTTGAAGTTGACAGTGGTCGTTTGCTTTGTAATTGCTCAGGAAGGAGGAGCTATTGTGGGATTGGTTAAAGGAAGTTGTGATGGTTGAAGTAGAAGTTTTAGGCAGGGTGAAGTTTGATGTTTGGTCTACGATGATTGTGCTGGGTGCAATGACGTTTGTTCTAGGAACAGTATTGGTAGTTAGTGATTGTTGAAGTATGGTGGTAGGCAAGTTTGCAAGGGCGATGGGGGTATTTGATGGTTGCTGCAATGTCGAAATGGCTATGAGTTGATGATGAAGCTTATTTGTTTTGTTGTAGTGGGGGGGTTGATGGTGCAGAGGAGTTGTACTGCATTGTATGACTGGTATGTGGTTGTGAAGGGCGATTGTAGTGTTAGTTCTGCCGTGCAGTGGCGTTCTCTGGCAGTGATGTTCTCTGGGTTGAATGGCAGTGGTTCAACTAGATGCTGCACAGTCTGGTTTTGGTGAAATTTTTGCTGCAGTAGTAGTTTTATGGTGAGGAAGTGGTATGGTATGGCAAGATGGTTTTGAGACAGTGTAAAGTGAAGTACAGGTTAGCTTATGGTAAGTTTGGTTGTCAGTAGAGTGAGTGACAGGTGAGTAATGCGATCAGGTAGTAGGTGGCAGGGCTTGTGTACAAGCAATGATGGTGTCAGAAGTGAGTTTATGTCTAGAGATGCTGCTGTGGTGGGTGATGTAAATGTTACTGGTTGTATGTAGGAGTTGTATGAGGCAGTGCATAGTTGAGTATGGATGGTGTTGTTGTATGTGAGAGGAAGGTCTGAAGTTGATGTCTGTTGTGGAAGTGTCGAAATGTACAGGCAATTGTGATGGAGTTGAACTGTTGGTGTGTTGAAGTGCATTGTTGAAATTTGGGTATGTGGAAGGATTGTTTTTGAAGGCAGACATGAAAATGTGTTGGGAACGGCAGCAGTTTTTTTGTATATGGTATGTGTGATTGTAGATGATTGGTGTTGTTGTTGCATGGTAATTTTGAGTTGTGTGGATGATGGTTGGTTTGTATTGTATGAAATTTTTGTATGAAGTGGCTGATGGTAATTCACTGTATGTTGATTGTGTTGTTAAATGTAGCAGCACTGTGATTAGAAGGGGAGATGATGGATGATGGGTACTTGGAGATGATGAACAGATGATGAACAGAAGTGTAGTATGGTAAAGTAGTGGTTGTATTGGTCGATGTCTGAGGAAAGATGTCAGGTAGTTGTTTGTCAATGTTGGAGTTGCTGTGTTGTGATGTTGAAGCAGAGGGTGGTTTGTGGCACTGTCAGGTGGAATGTGAATGCAAGTGGCGGTTTGAGAGGATTAGAAGTGGTTGTATGTTGCTGACTGTAGGCAAGCCTATTGAATGAAACAGTGGTAATTGTGCACAGTGCACAGTATAGGAATAGTGAACAGAAAATGAAATGAAATTTTTGAAAGTTGTACAATGAAAATTGTAAATGAAATGGAATTTTTTTGAAATGAACTTGTGTATGTAATTTTTTTTAAATATGCAAATGCAAATGAAAATAGACTAGAAAACAAGCACACAACACAATGAACACAAAAATCACACAACAATTTTTTTTTAAATGTAAGTAAACACACAAAACAAACACACAATAAAATCAAACGAAAATAATTCGAAGAGTAGAAAATTAAAATCAAATCAAATTCCCTGGCAACAGAGCCAAAAAATTTTTTAACGACGGTTTTTCTATCGAGTTAGAAAATCGCCGAAACATTTATAATAAAAATTACCGCAAGCGTACGGCGTAAAATTTTAGTACGTGGCGAGTATGGGTCGATCCGCATGGAATTTTTAAGATTTTAAAATTTTCTAATCAATCAAATTAGATGAAAATGGAGAGAAGATTGTTAACTACAAATTGTAAACAAAATGAATCTAAAACTAGAATGAAAATGAGAATAAAAACTATGAGATTAGAAAATAATTTAGAGGCAAATCCACTCTCATATTTTTGTAAATCAACAAACAAATAATCTATGATCTCTATTTTTGATATTAAGTGAAATAATTGTTGCATTTATCATAAGTATGGTTTATTTATGTTATTAATTAACATAACTTAAACCATCAAACTATAATACAACAAATAAACCACTTATCAATTCTCATGAAAATGAAGTCAAAGAAAAAGCTATTTTAAGTACGATCTATTTAATATTGTAATTAGTAATATAGATCATCAAATTTTGTTTTTACTTTCATCTCAAAATCAAAAATCAATTATCAAATGATGATGTAAATTGTGTTTATGTTGAATAAGAATAGCTCATTTGCAAATGCAACATAAGCTATCAAACCCACTTGTATAAACTTACATCAAAATCTACTTTCATGAAGCATAAATAAAAGAGACCATAAATCATAGAAATGTTGAATTTACATAATATTTGAGAGATTAATTACCCCTAAATTGAATGGGTTTTGCTACTCATTTGTGTTATCAAACCAACGCATGTAAATTTCAACATTGGAAAGCAAAGAGAAGTATAAACTAATTAAAAGAAAGGAGATTAACTACTTGCATGAAATAACATTAAACTAATTGCATAAATGTAAATCTAAGCTATGAACATGAAATGAAAGAAAGCATTGAAATAGACATGAACATAAAAGTAAATAAGAACAAGTAGAAAAGAAAAGAGAAAGAGGCTATGAGGCTATGAGGCCATTTTTATTTCATGTAACTTTGACATTACAATTTGCTTGCTAATTTTCCTAAGTATTTCCACGAGTAAGAAGATATCTACATGTACATAAGTGGGTTGTTTATACATGCATAAAACCCTAATTCACTTTTTAGGGTGCTTCCCAAAATGCCCTTTAGGAAGTGTGGCCACCAAGTAACCATTAGCCTCTAATTAATCCATCATCAAATATGCATGAAGCTTTAACCTCCACTTAGTTGTCCATTAGCTTCTAATTAAAGATTTAGGTAAGTGGGTGGGGTCCTCCATGATCATGAGTTTGAATTATTTCCTTCTTCATTCCTTTGTATTCACTTGTGCATGCATATATTCCATGAAACCCTCTTCCATTTACATCCAAATTCCTATAAAAATCATAAAAAATGTCCAAGTAAAAATTCTCAAATTAGCACATGCACAAAAATGACCATTTTGCCCCTGTATAAAGATGAAAATATGGTGATTTGGAAATAATTGGATTTTGGTTTAAACATGTTAAAATACCCAAATATGACATTTATTTAAATAAAAATGGATAAAATATGTATGTATGTATATATATGCACATAGTAAGCTAAATATCTTTTAATGGGATTTTGAAACAACTATATATATATACATATATATATAAGGTGATTACATTGGATATCAATTCAGACTTATAGTTTATTTTATCTAGTATACTATATATATATATATATAGTTGAGCAATAAATGTGTTTATGGATTTTTAAAGAAGAAATTTGAAAGTATATATGTATTGTATTTTAGAAATAATTTCATATGTGGTGAATTGGAAATAATTACTTTCGAAAGCTATAAACTCTCATTGGTTTTTATTGTGCTTTGCCTTTGACTATATATGCCATTTTGACAATTCTTTTATTACTTTTGGAACTATCACTTTCTTACAATTTTTGCCTTCATTTGAATGTGAAATCTAATTACACGATTCAGCAATATAAGTGGTATGGAACATTTGTATTACTTAATCGGTTAATTCTTCGACTCTTTCGGAATATTTTAGTCGAGTGGGATTACAATCTTTTAGTAAATATTTTTGTATCGCAAAGTGGTTATGGGACATTTGGCGATACTCATTTAATTACTAATTGAGAGTATATTACACTTATCGATAAGAAATAATTTCTTTTGACGTGCGAAGTGCTCGTCTCTTATGTCGATTTGGATTTGCAATCTTTTAGTAAATATTTAAGTATCGCAAAGTGGTTATGGGACATTGGGCAATACTTATGAGAGTATATTGCACTTATCGATTAGAAATGATCACTATGGCGTGCGAAGTGCTATCTCTTGTGTCGGGTTCCAAAGTTCTAGCCTTTAGTTTTGACTAGTGAAGTGCTCATCTTTTGTGTTGACTCGCGACGTCTCATATTGTAGCTTGTGAAGTGCTTGCTTTTTCATTGACCTGTGAAGTGTTCATCTTTTGTGTTGACTCGCAAATTGCATATCTACTATTATAACTTGCGAAGTGCTCATCTTCTGTGTTGACTTGTGAAGTGCATGTCTATTATTTTGGAGTCGTGACGTGTTTGTCTTTATGGTTTTATGATTTGTGACTCGCTTTTATGCTAGTCTCTTGGTTTTGACTCACTTTCAAGCAATCTTATATTTTCTAGAGTTTGACTTGCTTTTATGTAGTCTCTTATGTTCCTATAATTTTAGAGTTGATTACCTTATCACCATATTTGAGATGGTTGTCATTGATGGGCATGAGAGGACTTGGTGACATGATGATTTAATATTGGTTGTTTGTACCAAAATTGGGCACAACACTTTTCAGATGTGTTTGAAGAGATAAAATGAAGAAAATAAATGTAAAATGAGGTAGATCTAACAAACACACCAATCAACAAACAAGGAAATAAACATCAATCATTTCATAGTGGATGTAGGCAATACGCTGAACCACTCTAAACTCGAAAGTGTTTGTACCAAAATTGGGCACAACACTTTTCGGATGTATTTGAAGAGATAAAATGAAGAAAATAAATGTAAAATGAGGTAGATCTAACAAACACACCAATCAACAAACAAGAAAATGCACAGAAACACACGAGTTTAGAGTGGTTCAGCGTATTGCCTACGTCCACTATGAGATGATTGATGTTTATTGAATTGCACTCGTAGATTACACAAGATTACAATAGTACAACCAAAGTATAGTAATGATTCTGGCAAAGTATCAGCGTAGAGAAGCCAAAAGTCCATTTTCTATAGGTATAGGTGTAGGCAGCAAATATCTCGCCCAGATCTCGGAAGAATTCTTCCCTCACGTGTGAGGGCCCATGGGATCGAGTTAAAGTGATTTCGACTAGATATGGGAGCGATATGAATTGAGTTCTTATCGATCCATAATTGGTCCTTTTGGGCTGAAATTGATCAGGTACATTCTTGAAGTTATAGACAAGCTTCTATGAAAATTTGGTGGCATTTGGATTTGTAGATTTTGAGTTATGATCGATGCAAGTTTGAGATTGTTGAAGGCTGTTGAATTCGTATCGCTTCTGTTCGCATCTCTTTTAGGCACGTGATGACCGATGACGCGGCGCTAACTTTTAGGATCGATCCACTTTTCATGCCGAGCGACCGAGTCTTTCCCTTGGATGTGCCTTATTCATATCGATGCATTTTAGCCTCGTTCGTATCGATAGTTTGTTGCCTACTTCATATTGACCAGATATAAACTTTCATGTCGCTTGCTTGAGTTAGGATCGTATCGATAGCGTACATTCCCATTCGTATCGTTATAGGCTCAAGTATTTCGTATCGATGATTCAATGGCCTTTTCGTATCGATAGAATAAAGGTGACGTTCTCATCGATCCATGTGGCGCTTTTCGTATCGATCAATGGTTGATGATACGAAACATATGAATGAGTGGATCGATATGAAATTCATGGTTTATTCGACATAAAGCGCAATCCCTTATGGATACGAACTGACTTGATCCTGATGATTACGAAGAAGAACGCACTCGATCGGTACGAAGTGAGGTATATGTGATGGATACGAAGTGAAACTGTTTGCTTAGAGGGATACGAAATTGCTAATGCTTTGTCGTGGATGCGAAGGAGGCCTCCTTAGATGGATGCGGACGAGGATAGGTACGGAAGCTGTTGCCTTGGAGGGATACGAATGAATTTGGATTTGATGGATACGAACTAATTGCTTTGCTTTTGACTTTGGTCGATTCATAGCTCTAACCCGAAATAGCTATCTCCTTGGCCCGAAGTAGTATGGCTGAGAACTCGAAGTAAACCTAGGGACGACTCGAAGCAAACCCCAAGCAACTTGAAATGACTCGACTTGGATCGATCAATATCTTAAGCATACGAAATCCGATTGATTTGAAATTTGGATCGCTGGCTCTCATAGCTTTGCTTGTCGTATCATGTTAATTGTGGCCCGGTCCGGACTCGAACAAAATTCACCAGTATCCACAGCAAACCCGGGTACAACCGATCTTCGAGACGGACAGTCTTTGGTTTCCAACCAATCCCTTGGTGTCACGGCCTTGCCAAAAGGCGGGATAACATTGGTATTGTTTTATTACATATGGCATATTATATAGTTCTTATTATGCCTTTTGTATTATGCAAGTTTGTCAATGGATGATTTTATAGTGATGCCTTATGATGTTTAGTGTAATCCACTATATGCATTTCTATAACTTTGAACTTTACACATGCTCATTATGTGATCTCGCCTTTTTGATATTTAAAGATAGCCTAACCCGTTTATTATTTTATAATACTCAGGTATGACCGAGACTTGACAGGTACATGGACTCAATAACCTTCGATGTGGGCTAGCTTAAGAAGTTGTATATATGATGTTACTTATATGTTGATGTATCATTCTAGTCTAGCCTATATACTTATTATATGCTTTTTTATGATGTAGAGCTATGTAATCATGTATATTTTGAGACCTGTCATAATCTGTGTATGTATATATTTGTATATATGAGTCTAGTATTTCCCTTTTTGTATACTCATGTTGTAGAGAGATATTTGGTGTATTATATTTCTGTTGTGACGTGTGATTTTGTGTTGTATATTATGTGATATATTGTTATATCTAATTGATCCAACGTTTTTATTGCTTTGTGCCGAGAATATTCATGTCTATATATGGGGATTTGAGGTAAAGATTGACGTGATAGTGTTAGCTCAAAGAAATAGACTCGGATGGTCGCTCCTATCCAGCCTTATTCTCTGTATTACTCGACAATATTACTTGTAATATTCTTGGGTAATATAGGTAAAAAGGTGGGGCGTTACATATATATTCACCATGTTAATGAAATTTAAATCCTATACTTGCGACATCTAATCTCATTATTTGTTCATTATGTTGATCTAAAGTTTAGATCTAATATATGTTAATTGACTGTATGTTCACCATGATAATGCAATTAGATCCTACAATTGCTGTATGTTCTTATTATATGTATACTTTAGATCTAATTCATTTTACAATGAATTTATATATGCTTAAGTTGTTCAATTTAATTTTGTCATTGTTTTATAAATTATTATTTAGTACAAAAATGATAAACAAACAATCAATCAATTTTGGATTGGAAACTAATTTTAATTAATTGATGTACTTTGTACCTTATTTATATACACATATATAAATTAACTATATATGTAAATTATTTAAAATTACTTTAGAGATTGAATACATGTTTTACATATTTGTTGTTTTGAATATAATTTTTTATAGGTTGTTGACATTTGTTTAATAGTTGTTTCGATTATAAAAAACATAAGTGGACTTTTGTGCAAAACACCATAAAATCTTTGAATCCCTCTTAAGTTAAAGTAGATTTCAATTTGTTACTTTAATTTTAAAACATATAATAGATTTCAAAGTTTATATATATATATATATGTGTGTGTGTGTGTGTGTGTGTGTTTTTAATTTGAAACATAGTCTGTAGTTATTCATGTGCATACATATATGTGTATGAGTGTACAACTTGTTTTGAAATAGCATTAAAGATAAGTAAATGAGAGAGGAGATAACTCCTCCTCCTTTTCCTCTCCTTATTAATTGCTTGCTTTAACAAAATTTGTTGTCATTTTGAATATATGTACACATTTGGTTAGTTAAAATAAATTTATAACATATTATATATATAAGTAAATATATGTAAACTGTATAATACATATATTATTATTTTATATAATTTCAAAATAAACTACGTGTAACGACTCAGTTTTTCAATCACCTGAATTTAGAATATTTAATTAATTTTAAATATTGAAAAGTAAAATTTACTAGTTAAATTGATTAAATAATTGAATCTGGAATGTAACGAAGATTAAAAAAATAATTTCTAAAGTTGAATTAAATTCTATTTGAATTAGAATGGAGTTAGTAAACTTTTAAAATTGAACTAAAAGTGAATAAACTAAAATTGGAAAATTTATAATTTAATTTGACGAGTAAAAATAGCCATTCGAGACATTGTCTTAGAATTTGACGAAACTAGTTTCATTGGATCCGTAACAGCATATATTATTGGATTCCAAATTTCATGTCGATTGGACTTACTGTTTGGTCGTGCGAATTAGAAACACAAAGAAATTTATTAAGTAATTTAAGTTAAAATAATTTGATTTCGGAAGCTATCTTCCACATACTTTCAAATTAGCTTCCGATATGTGTTCCACTGCATTCAGAATAGAGGTATAACATATAGAATGTCAGGCGGTACGCTTCGTTCGGAGTTCAGGAAATTAGCGGTGAATAGTGTTTTGAAATTGCCTATATAAAGGACTTAACTCCCCACAATTGAAACCCTAACCCTACTTTCTTGAGCAGCCGCCACCCTTGAAACGAACGGCTAGAAACTTCAAATCTTATCCTTCAATTATCTCACGATCCGTAAGCAATTATCGAAAACTTCCTACATGAGAAACAAAGAGCTCGACGAGCTCTATAATATCAACGACTATGATCAGCAAATTCGCGACATGGTAGCCGATTTTTGGCCGCGGTTAGCAGCGGTTTTGGCAAGTTTTTCTCTATGTTGGTGATGCCATGGAGCGCCGGTCCATTGCGGGAGACGTGTGGGGGTGAGGCGCGTGTTTTGGCGGAGGTGGATGAAGTTCTGGTGGTCGGAGCATGGAGCGGTGACGATGGAAGAAGCGGCGGCGTTGGGTTTGGGTGAGCATATTGAATGATCAGGGAAGAAAGGATTGCACGACCAGA
Organism: Allium fistulosum; assembly: GCA_030737815.1. Classification (NCBI taxonomy): domain Eukaryota; kingdom Viridiplantae; phylum Streptophyta; class Magnoliopsida; order Asparagales; family Amaryllidaceae; genus Allium; species Allium fistulosum. The sequence continues at coordinate 453,963,153 of CM060902.1, forward strand.
TTTTGTTTTCTCAAAATTCAAAGACCCTGATTCTGCAAGGTTAATAATAAAAAAAAGAATTTGTAAATTTAATTGTACGAAAATCGTATAAACTTATAAATATCATAACTTCTTCATACAAGGTCCAATTCAGACGAAACAAGTTACATTGCACTCGTTAACGAAAATAAAATGCTATGTAGTTGGATTGGACCGATTTGGAGCTCGTAGGATTTTTGGGTAAAATTAACGCTCGTTCAATTTTATTCCAACTAAAACGCTGCATTGACGATTGGAAGCAATGTGAGTAAAACTCACCTATCAAGCTCACTTATATTTTTATAAAAGTGAGAATAAATTTATTTATGATGATTGATGCTTGTTTGGATGAGATATTATATATATTAGTTGGTTGGATATATTCCCGCATATTTTAGTAGATGAGACCCTATATGTTCCCGTGTATGAGCGGATGACCCTTTGTACGCGCATCTGCCTCGAAGTAGACAATGTACATATTCTCATATGCATATTTGTTGTAGGTTACAGGTTGGAGGGATCCAATAGAATTCCTCACCACTATTGATTTATTTTCATATATATGATGATATATGATTGTTTGGATGTCATGATGATGTTTTGACTTATTTAATGCTACGGTAGCACTGGGCCTTGTTTTTGATATTTTGGAAATATTGAAATTGATGATTTTGAATTGAAAAGGTTTTCGATGTGATTTTGGAAATAAAAATGCTTTAATGGTTTCTAATTTATTTTAAAAGGAAAGGAATTTGTTTTTAAATAAAAAGTTATAATTTTTGATGTTATAAAAATGTAGTTTTGAGAAATACATTGAAAATGGAATTTTTTGATTAAGTATACATAAAAAGATATAAAAGTGTGTAATGACCCAAGATTTTAGGAATTTATTCTGAAAAATATAAATAAATTCAAAATAATTTTTAAATAAATTTTGAAAGGGAATTGATATAGCTTGATAGTGTATCAGTATGTGTGTACATGTGTGCATAGGAAATGCACATGAACAAAAGCTAAAATCCCTGAACTCAAAGAATAAATACATATTGATATGTATGGAAATATATATATATATAGATTAAATCCTTAAAAGCTGTATGCATAAGTAAATATACATATATGGATGCTACTGAATATTTTTGAGTGTACATGTGCATGTGTGTGTCAATACAGAATGATGTATAAATATATATATGGGTGTACTAATTATTTCAGTAAGACTTATATATATATATATATATATATGTTAATAAAATACTAGAGTTCAAATTAGTAAAATAAAATATACAAACATATTTTAGTATATAGGCAGAAAGAAAAGAATGAGGATATAAAAAGGAGTAGTCCTCTTGTAAATAAATAAAGGAAGTACATACCATTTACATGAAAGCTAAAAATAGGAAAAATAAGACAAAACAGGGAAATGCTTGGTATAGGCAGAATTAGGAAGAGTATTTGATAAATAACAAATCAAGTCACATTTTTAGCATGATTGTAGACAAAGGAAAAAGTATTTTCTGAAAAGCAAATTTCTGAAATTAACCAAAAAGAACATAACCACTTTTCTCTTCACCTAAATTAAGCCGGGAAGGGTAGAATTTTGGGTCAAATAAAATGCAGATAACATAATTTTTCTAATGGGCAAAAATGGCTTTAGCCAATACCCAAAACCTTAAGGAGGACCCTGTATATATATATATATGTATGTATATGCAGCAGCCTCCTCTCCTTCTCAGAAAAGAACTTTGAAAAAAAAAGAAACAACACCATAGAAATCATAAGGCAAGGGAAGGAAAAGAGCTTGAGGCTAAAGGCAGAAGTTCATCAATTAATTAAGGAAGCAAAGAAGAGAGCTAGGTGAGAAAACTCACTCAACAACTTAAGGCACTAAGTCCTAATGAAGGCAGCCAGTTATAAATGAATTTTTCTTAAAAGTATATGTGATTGTTCTTCAGAAGTTAAGGATGCTTTAATGCTAAATGGTTGTTCTGGTTGTTTTATTTTGTGAATATTCTAAATATGATCTGCATGCATACATAAGTATCTTTGAAACCCAGATCTCTTTTTAATATGATACTGGTTAGAAACAAATAAATACCCAGAAAAATAAAATGTTGGATATAAGCAAGTAGTGTTGGTTTTGGCTCAACCCAGAAGAATTGATAAGCTTATGGGCTGCAATATACATATGTATATGTGCTGAGGCTTAAAATGAAAAGGAATTAGGAGTGCAATAGGCTTGCCTATGTGCTGACACTCCTGATTCAAAGAAAATATACAATATCCACCCAGCAAATAGATTTTGTGATTTAGGGAGCTTGGTCAATCTGAGTTAACTAAAGCACAGATGTTTGCAATACAATCTTCCCATAAAGCCATAAACCAATGTTAGTTGTCTATATCTCTTTAAAATTGCAAGAACATGTTTTAATAAGTACCAATACTAAAATTGCTTGGTTGTCTCTGTTTGTTTATGAGAATGATAAGGAATGCTATGAGGTGAATGCTTGTTTTTGTAAAATAACTCACTGATTGGGTTTGCTCTGAAAAATTTAAAAAGAGAAAGTACCTAAGAATTTGATTAGGAAATGGGGTCAAGATTACTGCAGGAATGACTTGTGTTCTTGAGTAATGCAAGTTGACACATGGCTTGTTCAAGTCCTGAGATCTTTGTGTAATGGAGTGAATTAGTTCATTACAGTGTGTCCATTGATTCATAAAATTGCAGATGAGACCAGGATAGATAAATATACCAAGGGAAAAATATTTGATATGATGAGGAAGCTAGAGTTTTTCCCAGAATTGAAATATGAGGATGGAATAAATGATTTAACTCATATTGGTTATTTTCCTGTTTGGTGTGAATGATTGTTTGACTATGACTGAATTGTATGCTTGAATGTATGTACCATATTTATATATGTAGTCTTTGGAAAGAAAGATAAAAATATGCACATGCACAATGACACAGAGCATGCACACAAGTATTACCTGTTTCCAAAGGGCAGAACTTTATGTATATGTACTTAACTTGATTTTAACCTAATTAATTAACTGCTTTTGTGAATTTTCTCATACCAGACTTGTGTCTGACCCTAGTGTGCTAATGGCATCTGGGGTGTCAGATTTAAAATGAGGCAGCTTCAAATGCTTTTTCAGGGACAGCAGCCTCTAGATAGGAGTAGAAGCAAAGCATTGAGAAGAAGATTATAGCATGCTAGAATTAGATAGATAAGAGCTTACAAGATGAAATTTGCATGTATGATATTTTAAAAAAAAAAATCCATTGTACTAAGTACAGAGTGATGTTGGATATTTGGTTAAGTATTTTGAGAATTTGACTTGGAACTGGTATTTAAAATATCTGAGTTTTATTATCTGGAATGTTGAAAAGTTTTAGCTATAATTTTGTAAGTTAGATCACCAGTAGGGATTTTATAAGATAGTGATGTTAGATCCATATTAGTAAATTATTTACATGTTCAGATATGATTTGCTCAGACACTGTCACACCAGTACCTTAGTAATTTTAACATAAAATCTGAATCCCTCTTTACTAAAGCTTTGGGCAAAATGCATTTTAAGACCTTCTGAAATATGTCTGAGTAGAGAGTCTGTCTAATCCATATTTTATTTTCTAAGTATCCATGTGTGAGGAAACTCACCCCGGAATGCATTTCATTTAGTCTAGTACCTTGGTATCAAGGAATCAAGCTTCTAGAATATGATGATTCACTTAAGAAAATCCCAGACATGAGTTTGCATATAAGGTAGATATTATAAGAAAGCAAACATAGGAAATGATATAAGCTTATATCATTTTCAAAGCACAGACACTATACAATTCATATCGCTCCCATATCTAGTCGAAATCACTTTAACTCGATCCCATGGGCCCTCACACGTGAGGGAAGAATTCTTCCGAGATCTGGGCGAGATATTTGCTGCCTACGCCTACGCCCAGATCTCGGAAGAATTCTTCCCTCACGTGTGAGGGCCCATGGGATCGAGTTAAAGTGATTTCGACTAGATATGGGAGCGATATGAATTGAGTTCTTATCGATCCATAATTGGTCCTTTTGGGCTGAAATTGATCAGGTACATTCTTGAAGTTATATACAAGCTTCTATGAAAATTTGGTGGCATTTGGATTTGTAGATTTTGAGTTATGATCGATGCAAGTTTGAGATTGTTGAAGGCTGTTGAATTCGTATCGCTTCTGTTCGCATCGCTTTTAGGCACGTGATGACCGATGACGCGGCGCTAACTTTTAGGATCGATCCACTTTTCATGCCGAGCGACCGAGTCTTTCCCTTGGATGTGCCTTATTCATATCGATGCATTTTAGCCTCGTTCGTATCGATAGTTTGTTGCCTACTTCATATTGACCAGATATAAACTTTCATGTCGCTTGCTTGAGTTAGGATCGTATCGATAGCGTACATTCCCATTCGTATCGTTATAGGCTCAAGTATTTCGTATCGATGATTCAATGGCCTTTTCGTATCGATAGAATAAAGGTGACGTTCTCATCGATCCATGTGGCGCTTTTCGTATCGATCAATGGTTGATGATACGAAACATATGAATGAGTGGATCGATATGAAATTCATGGTTTATTCGACATAAAGCGCAATCCCTTATGGATACGAACTGACTTGATCCTGATGATTACGAAGAAGAACGCACTCGATCGGTACGAAGTGAGGTATATGTGATGGATACGAAGTGAAACTGTTTGCTTAGAGGGATACGAAATTGCTAATGCTTTGTCGTGGACGCGAAGGAGGCCTCCTTGGATGGATGCGGACGAGGATAGGTACGGAAGCTGTTGCCTTGGAGGGATACGAATGAATTTGGATTTGATGGATACGAACTAATTGCTTTGCTTTTGACTTTGGTCGATTCATAGCTCTAACCCGAAATAGCTATCTCCTTGGCCCGAAGTAGTATGGCTGAGAACTCGAAGTAAACCTAGGGACGACTCGAAGCAAACCCCAAGCAACTTGAAATGACTCGACTTGGATCGATCAATATCTTGAGCATACGAAATCCGATTGACTTGAAATTTGGATCGCTGGCTCTCATAGCTTTGCTTGTCGTATCATGTTAATTGTGGCCCGGTCCGGACTCGAACAAAATTCACCAGTATCCACAGCAAACCCGGGTACAACCGATCTTCGAGACGGACAGTCTTTGGTTTCCAACCAATCCCTTGGTGTCACGGCCTTGCCAAAAGGCGGGATAACATTGGTATTGTTTTATTACATGTGGCATATTATATAGTTCTTATTATGCCTTTTGTATTATGCAAGTTTGTCAATGGATGATTTTATAGTGATGCCTTATGATGTTTAGTGTAATCCACTATATGCATTTCTATAACTTTGAACTTTACGCATGCTCATTATGTGATCTCGCCTTTTTGATATTTAAAGATAGCCTAACCCATTTATTATTTTATAATACTCAGGTATGACCGAGACTTGACAGGTACATGGACTCAATAACCTTCGATGTGGGCTAGCTTAAGAAGTTGTATATATGATGTTACTTATATGTTGATGTATCATTCTAGTCTAGCCTATATACTTGTTATATGCTTTTTTATGATGTAGAGCTATGTAATCATGTATATTTTGAGACCTGTCATAATCTGTGTATGTATATATTTGTATATATGAGTCTAGTATTTCCCTTTTTGTATACTCATGTTGTAGAGAGATATTTGGTGTATTATATTTCTGTTGTGACGTGTGATTTTGTGTTGTATATTATGTGATATATTGTTATATCTAATTGATCCAACGTTTTTATTGCTTTGTGCCGAGAATATTCATGTCTATATATGGGGATTTGAGGTAAAGATTGACGTGATAGTGTTAGCTCAAAGAAATAGACTCGGATGGTCGCTCCTATCCAGCCTTATTCTCTGTATTACTCGACAATATTACTTGTAATATTCTTGGGTAATATAGGTAAAAAGGTGGGGCGTTACATATATATTCACCATGTTAATGAAATTTAAATCCTATACTTGCGACATCTAATCTCATTATTTGTTCATTATGTTGATCTAAAGTTTAGATCTAATATATGTTAATTGACTGTATGTTCACCATGATAATGCAATTAGATCCTACAATTGCTGTATGTTCTTATTATATGTATACTTTAGATCTAATTCATTTTACAATGAATTTATATATGCTTAAGTTGTTCAATTTAATTTTGTCATTGTTTTATAAATTATTATTTAGTACAAAAATGATAAACAAACAAACAATCAATTTTGGATTGGAAACTAATTTTAATTAATTGATGTACTTTGTACCTTATTTATATACACATATATAAATTAACTATATATGTAAATTATTTAAAATTACTTTAGAGATTGAATACATGTTTTACATATTTGTTGTTTTGAATATAATTTTTTATAGGTTGTTGACATTTGTTTAATAGTTGTTTCGATTATAAAAAGCATAAGTGGACTTTTGTGCAAAACACCATAAAATCTTTGAATCCCTCTTAAGTTAAAGTAGATTTCAATTTGTTACTTTAATTTTAAAACATATAATAGATTTCAAAGTTTATATATATATGTGTGTGTGTGTGTGTGTGTGTGTGTGTGTTTTTAATTTGAAACATAGTCTGTAGTTATTCATGTGCATACATATATGTGTATGAGTGTAAAACTTGTTTTGAAATAGCATTAAAGATAAGTAAATGAGAGAGGAGATAACTCCTCCACCTTTTCCTCTCCTTATTAATTGCTTGCTTTAACAAAATTTATTGTCATTTTGAATATATGTACACATTTGGTTAGTTAAAATAAATTTATAACATATTATATATATAAGTAAATATATGTAAACTGTATAATACATATATTATTATTTTATATAATTTCAAAATAAACTACGTGTAACGACTCAGTTTTTCAATCACCTAAATTTAGAATATTTAATTAATTTTAAATATTGAAAAGTAAAATTTACTAGTTAAATTGATTAAATAATTGAATCTGGAATGTAACGAAGATTAAAAAAATAATTTCTAAAGTTGAATTAAATTCTATTTGAATTAGAATGGAGTTAGTAAACTTTTAAAATTGAACTAAAAGTGAATAAACTAAAATTGGAAATTTTATAATTTAATTTGACGAGTAAAAATAGCCATTCGGGACATTGTCTTAGAATTTGACGAAACTAGTTTCATTGGATCCGTAACAGCATATATTATTGGATTCCAAATTTCATGTCGATTGGACTTACTGTTTGGTCGAGCGAATTAGAAACACAAAGAAATTTATTAAGTAATTTAAGTTAAAATAATTTGATTTTGGAAGCTATCTTCCACATACTTTCGAATTAGCTTCCGATATGTGTTCCACTGCATTCAGAATAGAGGTATAACATATAGAATGTCAGGCGGTACGCTTCGTTCGGAGTTCAGGAAATTAGCGGTGAATAGTGTTTTGAAATTGCCTATATAAAGGACTTAACTCCCCACAATTGAAACCCTAACCCTACTTTCTTGAGCAGCCGCCACCCTTGAAACGAACGGCTAGAAACTTCAAATCTTATCCTTCAATTATCTCACGATCCGTAAGCAATTATCGAAAACTTCCTACATGAGAAACAAAGAGCTCGACGAGCTCTATAATATCAACGACTATGATCAGCAAATTCGCGACATGGTAGCCGATTTTTGGCCGCGGTTAGCAGCGGTTTTGGCGAGTTTTTCTCTATGTTGGTGATGCCATGGAGCGCCGGTCCATTGCGGGAGACGTGTGGGGGTGAGGCGCGTGTTTTGGCGGAGGTGGATGAAGTTCTGGTGGTCGGAGCATGGAGCGGTGACGATGGAAGAAGCGGCGGCGTTGGGTTTGGGTGAGCATATTGAATGATCAGGGAAGAAAGGATTGCACGACCAGATTTTGTTTTCTCAAAATTCAAAGACCCTGATTCTGCAAGGTTAATAATAAAAAAAAGAATTTGTAAATTTAATTGTACGAAAATCGTATAAACTTATAAATATCATAACTTCTTCATACAAGGTCCAATTCAGACGAAACAAGTTACATTGCACTCGTTAACGAAAATAAAATGCTATGTAGTTGGATTGGACCGATTTGGAGCTCGTAGGATTTTTGGGTAAAATTAACGCTCGTTCAATTTTATTCCAACTAAAACGCTGCATTGACGATTGGAAGCAATGTGAGTAAAACTCACCTATCAAGCTCGCTTATATTTTTATAAAAGTGAGAATAAATTTATTTATGATGATTGATGCTTGTTTGGATGAGATATTATATATATTAGTTGGTTGGATATATTCCCGCATATTTTAGCAGATGAGACCCTATATGTTCCCGTGTATGAGCGGATGACCCTTTGTACGCGCATCTGCCTCGAAGCAGACAATGTACATATTCTCATATGCATATTTGTTGTAGGTTACAGGTTGGAGGGATCCAATAGAATTCCTCACCACTATTGATTTATTTTCATATATATGATGATATATGATTGTTTGGATGTCATGATGATGTTTTGACTTATTTAATGCTACGGTAGCACTGGGCCTTGTTTTCGATATTTTGGAAATATTGAAATTGATGATTTTGAATTGAAAAGGTTTTCGATGTGATTTTGGAAATAAAAATGCTTTAATGGTTTCTAATTTATTTTAAAAGGAAAGGAATTTGTTTTTAAATAAAAAGTTATAATTTTTGATGTTATAAAAATGTAGTTTTGAGAAATACATTGAAAATGGAATTTTTTGATTAAGTATACATAAAAAGATATAAAAGTGTGTAATGACCCAAGATTTTAGGAATTTATTCTGAAAAATATAAATAAATTCAAAATAATTTTTAAATAAATTTTGAAAGGGAATTGATATAGCTTGATAGTGTATCAGTATGTGTGTACATGTGTGCACAGGAAATGCACATGAACAAAAGCTAAAATCCCTGAACTCTAAGAATAAATACATATTGATATGTATGGAAATATATATATAGATTAAATCCTTAAAAGCTGTATGCATAAGTAAATATACATATATGGATGCTACTGAATATTTTTGAGTGTACATGTGCATGTGTGTGTCAATACAGAATGATGTATAAATATATATATGGGTGTACTAATTATTTCAGTAAGACTTATATATATATATATGTTAATAAAATACTAGAGTTCAAATTAGTAAAATAAAATATACAGACATATTTTAGTATATAGGCAGAAAGAAAAGAATGAGGATATAAAAAGGAGTAGTCCTCTTGTAAATAAATAAAGGAAGTACATACCATTTACATGAAAGCTAAAAATAGGAAAAATAAGACAAAACAGGGAAATGCTTGGTATAGGCAGAATTAGGAAGAGTATTTGATAAATAACAAATCAAGTCACATTTTTAGCATGATTGTAGACAAAGGAAAAAGTATTTTCTGAAAAGCAAATTTCTGAAATTAACCAAAAAGAACATAACCACTTTTCTCTTCACCTAAATTAAGCCGGGAAGGGTAGAATTTTGGGTTCAAATAAAATGCAGATAACATAATTTTTCTAGTGGGCAAAAATGGCTTTAGCCAATACCCAAAACCTTAAGGAGGACCCTGTATGTATATATATATATATGTATGTATATGCAGCAGCCTCCTCTCCTTCTCAGAAAAGAACTTTGAAAAAAAAAGAAACAACACCATAGAAATCATAAGGCAAGGGAAGGAAAAGAGCTTGAGGCTAAAGGCAGAAGTTCATCAATTAATTAAGGAAGCAAAGAAGAGAGCTAGGTGAGAAAACTCACTCAACAACTTAAGGCACTAAGTCCTAATGAAGGCAGCCAGTTATAAATGAATTTTTCTTAAAAGTATATGTGATTGTTCTTCAGAAGTTAAGGATGCTTTAATGCTAAATGGTTGTTCTGGTTGTTTTATTTTGTGAATATTCTAAATATGATCTGCATGCATACATAAGTATCTTTGAAACCCAGATCTCTTTTTAATATGATACTGGTTAGAAACAAATAAATACCCAGAAAAATAAAATGTTGGATATAAGCAAGTAGTGTTGGTTTTGGCTCAACCCAGAAGAATTGATAAGCTTATGGGCTGCAATATACATATGTATATGTGCTGAGGCTTAAAATGAAAAGGAATTAGGAGTGCAATAGGCTTGCCTATGTGCTGACACTCCTGATTCAAAGAAAATATACAATATCCACCCAGCAAATAGATTTTGTGATTTAGGGAGCTTGGTCAATCTGAGTTAACTAAAGCACAGATGTTTGCAATACAATCTTCCCATAAAGCCATAAACCAATGTTAGTTGTCTATATCTCTTTAAAATTGCAAGAACATGTTTTAATAAGTACCAATACTAAAATTGCTTGGTTGTCTCTGTTTGTTTATGAGAATGATAAGGAATGCTATGAGGTGAATGCTTGTTTTTGTAAAATAACTCACTGATTGGGTTTGCTCTGAAAAATTTAAAAAGAGAAAGTACCTAAGAATTTGATTAGGAAATGGGGTCAAGATTACTGCAGGAATGACTTGTGTTCTTGAGTAATGCAAGTTGACACATGGCTTGTTCAAGTCCTGAGATCTTTGTGTAATGGAGTGAATTAGTTCATTACAGTGTGTCCATTGATTCATAAAATTGCAGATGAGACCAGGATAGATAAATATACCAAGGGAAAAATATTTGATATGATGAGGAAGCTAGAGTTTTTCCCAGAATTGAAATATGAGGATGGAATAAATGATTTAACTCATATTGGTTATTTTCCTGTTTGGTGTGAATGATTGTTTGACTATGACTGAATTGTATGCTTGAATGTATGTACCATATTTATATATGTAGTCTTTGGAAAGAAAGATTAAAATATGCACATGCACAATGACACAGAGCATGCACACAAGTATTACCTGTTTCCAAAGGGCAGAACTTTATGTATATGTACTTAACTTGATTTTAACCTAATTAATTAACTGCTTTTGTGAATTTTCTCATACCAGACTTGTGTCTGATCCTAGTGTGCTAATGGCATCTGGGGTGTCTCATTTAAAATGAGGCAGCTTCAAATGCTTTTTCAGGGACAGCAGCCTCTAGATAGGAGTAGAAGCAAAGCATTGAGAAGAAGATTATAGCATGCTAGAATTAGATAGATAAGAGCTTACAAGATGAAATTTGCATGTATGATATTTTAAAAAAAAATTCCATTGTACTAAGTACAGAGTGATGTTGGATATTTGGTTAAGTATTTTGAGAATTTGACTTGGAACTGGTATTTAAAATATCTGAGTTTTATTATCTGGAATGTTGAAAAGTTTTAGCTATAATTTTGTAAGTTAGATCACCAGTAGGGATTTTATAAGATAGTGATGTTAGATCCATATTAGTAAATTATTTACATGTTCAGATATGATTTGCTCAGACACTGTCACACCAGTACCTTAGTAATTTTAACATAAAATCTGAATCCCTCTTTACTAAAGCTTTGGGCAAAATGCATTTTAAGACCTTCTGAAATATGTCTGAGTAGAGAGTCTGTCTAATCCATATTTTATTTGCTAAGTATCCATGTGTGAGGAAACTCACCCCGGACTGCATTTCATTTAGTCTAGTACCTTGGTATCAAGGAATCAAGCTTCTAGAATATGATGATTCACTTAAGAATATCCCAGACATGAGTTTGCATATAAGGTAGATATTATAAGAAAGCAAACATAGGAAATGATATAAGCTTATATCATTTTCAAAGCACAGACACTATACAATTGATTTTACAGATAATCATAACATAATTATCTGGGTTCTATGAATCATATTCCATGGGGAATCCAGCAAGCTATCAAAGAATAAAAACCATACTATTACCTATATGAATAAGATTTTCATTACTTAAATAATAAAATGAAATTAAGCTATGTGGGGATTGATTAAATTTAATCAATCACTATAACCTCTTGTTTGCCATGACCTGATTAAACCAGAGGGGCACATGCATCTTCATATGTGTGTGCATATTTTTGTGGTTGCACTGATATATCTATATTGGTAAAATTTTTGATCCTGGATGAAGTTTGTTTATTGAGAAAAATGACCCTAGAGAAATATATTTGTTAATAAATGATATATACATATATCATCTCTAAAAAAAATCCTTACAAAATGAAGGTAGAGAAGAGAGGGTCATTTCATTTGGTATCAGAGCTATGTTATTCAACATAGTAGAAGTAAAGATCAAGTTCTTAGATAGAAATAAAAATTTAAAGGAACTAAATATATATCAATGTTTTCAGTGTGAATAAAAACCACTGAAATAATAAAATTACCAATCAAACTAACCAGTTATGTAAATTATTATTAGCAAACTATGGTAGGGAGACCACCAAATCAGGGAGCACGATATTCCCATGCACCACCAATAGTCAATCTGCAAGACTTGGTGAGAGCGTTTAGGGATGGGGCAGGACAAAGGCAAGAAAATCCCTATGAAGAACTCTCAAAATTACTTAAGACATATACTCATTTAGGAGGCAAAAGCTTTGAAGGGACAGAGGGTATCATGGAAATTCAAACATGGTTGAGAACATTGGAAAGAATTTTCAATGACATGCAACTTGATGATCAAAGAAAGAGGCAAGTGGCTTCAAGACAGCTAAAAGGAGTAGCTTTAAGCTGGTGGGAAGTAATCATTGCAGGGAGAGGTGAGAATGAAATCACTTGGAATCAATTCAAAGAGATGTTGGAAGCAAGGTTTGTACCAGCATCAGCTAAGACTACCTTGCTAGAAGAATTTATTAGACTTAGACAAGGAACCATGACTGTCACAGAGTACACTCAAAAGTTTGAGGGGCTTTCCACATATGGAGCAATGCTTGTGGCAGATGAGGCATCCAAAAATGATAGGTACATAAAAGGTTTGAAAGCAGGACTTAGCAAAGCCATGTTACCCTATGCTGACAGGACTTTTGACCATGTGATAGACTTAGCTTTGAGGTTGGAGCAGCATGACAAGGAAAGGGAGAAGTTCAGAAATTTTAAGAACAATAACACCAAGAAAGGTAAGGGGAGGTATCACCCTTATGATAAGAAGAAGGAAGAGGCTAGTAACAAAGGCACTGGAGATGTCAAGGCTAAGGAAACCAAGAAGATTGTGTGCCATCAGTGTGGAAAAGAAGGACATATCAAACCAAGATGTCCAGAATTGAAAGGAGGAGCTTTCAAGTGTTATTTATGTGGGAAAGAAGGGCACATGAAAAGAAATTGTCCTGAGAATAGGCAGCAAGGAAAATTAGCAAACTTGGAAGAAAAAGGCAAAACAGTGGAGATCAATGCTGAGAAGCACAGTCAAGTGGAAGGTACACTATTTATTTGTAATGTACCCATAGCAGTAGTATATGATACAGGAGAAACTCATTCTTTAATTTCCTATGAATTAGTTAAAATGCTGAAATTAAGTTGCATATTGGTTGAAACCCCTTTACATATACAAAGTCCACTGGGAAGTTCTAGTGTTTTAAACATGATCTGTGTGGATGTGGGATTAAACATAGGAGGAGATACTTTTATTTCCAATTTATATGTTTTAAATTACCCAAATATAGGTGTTATTTTGGGAGTAGACTGGTTAAGGCAATTCAAGGCCATAATTAACTTAGACTCATCCACTATATCATTGCAAAACCATGGAAGCCAGAGGATCACAATTTTGTGTGAAGTGTCCAAGGGAAGAAAATTGTGTCATTTGATTGATTTGGGTAAAGATTCCAGTAAACATATTATTGAGGAAATTCCCATAGTCAATGAATACTTGGATGTTTATGAGGGGGTTAATGGTGTTCCAAACCATAGGCCAGTGGAATTCCAAATTCATTTAGTTCCAGGAGCAAGCCCAGTGATTAAAAAGCCAACAAGAATGGGGCCAAATGAACTAAAAGAATTAAAGAAACAATTAGAGGAATTAGAAAATAAGGGTTTTATAAGACCCAGTAATTCTTGCTGGGGGGCACCAGTGGTGTTTGTTAAGAAACAAGATGGTACTTTGAGACTCTGCATAGATTATAGGGAATTAAACAAGGTAACCATTAAAAATAAATACCCACTGCCAAGAATAGATGATCTTTTTGATCAATTGGCTGGAGCAAGAGTATTCTCTAGGCTAGATTTAGCATCTGGTTTTCATCAAATGAAGGTGGAAGAATCAAGCATCAAGTACACTGCCTTTAACACTAGATATGGGTTGTATGAATTTTTGGTTATGCCATTTGGCTTGACCAATGCACCATCATACTTTGTAGATTTAATGAACAGAACCTTTAGGGATTATTTAGACAAGTTTGTGCTTATTTTTATAGATGACATTTTAATTTATTCCAAAACAATGGAAGAGCATGAAAGCCATCTGCACATGGTTTTGTCTAGACTAAGGGAAAAAGACTTAAAGGCAAAATACTCAAAATGTGAATTTTGGAAAGAGGAAGTGCATTTTCTTGGCCATGTTATATCTGCCCAAGGAATTTCTGTGAACCCCAATAAAGTAGTGGCTATTCAAGCATGGAAGAGGCCAAGCACTGTGAGTGAAGTAAGGTCATTTATGGGGATGGCAGGGTATTATAGGAGATTTATAAAAGATTTTTCAAAAATTTCTACACTACTCACTAACCTAACCAGGAAGAACCAAGCTTTTGTTTGGTCAGAAAAATGTGAAAAGTCTTTTGAACAGTTGAAGGAGGCATTGGTGAATGCTCCAATTTTAAAGGTACCTTATGGAAATGAAGAATTAGTTGTATACACTGATGCTAGTGGATTTGGCTTGGGTGCAGTGGTTATGCAACAAGGCCAAGTCATTGCATAAGCATCCAGACAACTTAAACCCCATGAAGTAAGGTATGCCACACATGACCTTGAATTAGCAGCTGTGATCTATGCTTTGAAACTTTGGAGACATTATTTTTTAGGCACTAAGTTTGAACTTTACACTGACCACAAGTCTCTAAAATATTTATTTTCACAAAAAGATTTGAACATGAGGCAACATAGATGGGTGGAATTCTTAGCTGCCTATGACTTTGACATACTCTATACACCAGGCAAAGCAAACAAAGTTGCAGATGCTCTAAGTAGACAGCATGCTAAATTGGCTATGATGATGATAGAAGAATTTAAGGACTTGTCTCTGCTAACTGAGTTAGAAATTGGGGAGAATGGTTGTGTGCACATTGATGAGCAGATGCATGGTGCACAAGAAGATAAAGGGAAGTTAATCTTAATGACACTTCAACCAGATTTAATTCTGAAGGTAGGAAAAATGCAAGAACAGGATGCCAACTTATTAGAGAAGAAAATGCTCCTCTCAAAAGGGGAGGAAGTGATGAATCACCATATTGATAAAAATGGTTATATGAGATACCAAAATAGGATGTGTGTACCAGAGGACACAGAATTGAAGAAAGAGATATTGAATGAATATCACAGAAGTAAATACTCCATACACCCAGGCAACACAAAAATGTACCAAAATTTGAAAAGAGACTTCTGGTGGAAGGGGATGAAATCTGATGTAGCTAAATACATTGCCAAATGTATGACTTGCCAACAAGTCAAGGCTGAAACCCAAAGGCCATCAGGGTTGATGCAGCCTCTTAGTGTACCACAGTGGAAGTGGGAAGACATATCTATGGACTTCATAGATGGACTGCCTAGATCTAAGAGAGGCAATACAAGCATATGGGTGATAGTTGATAGGCTAACCAAGGTAGCACACTTCATTCCAGTCAAGTCAGAAAGGACAGCACCAAAATTAGCTCAAATTTTTATAAAGGAAGTGGTAAAGTTACATGGCATTCCCAAAACCATTGTGAGTGATAGGGATACCATCTTCACCTCAAAATTCTGGAGAAGCTTTCAAGAAGCAATGGGAAGTGAACTATGCCTAAGTACTGCCTACCATCCTCAATCAGATGGGCAGACCGAGGTAGTAAACAAGGTTTTGGAGGACATGTTGAGAGCATGTGTACTGGACTTTGGGGGCAACTGGGAATATTATCTTCATCTAGTTGAATTTACATACAACAACAGCTATCAAAGCACCATAGGAATGGCTCCATTTGAAGCCTTATATGGTAAACCCTGTTTGTCACCTGTTTGTTGGGTAGAAGCAGGAGAAAGGTCTATTTTAGGACCTGAGTACATACAAGAAACTAAGGAGAAAATTGAGTTGATAAGAAGAAGAATGGCAGCAGCACAAGAAAGGCAGAAGAAATTTGCAGACATGAAAAGGAGGCAGGTGGAATATGAAGTGGGAAATTTTGTTTTCATCAAAATCTCACCTATGAAAAATGTGCTGAGGTTTGGGAAACAAGGCAAGTTAACCCCAAGATATATTGGACCATACAAAATTCTGGAAAGAATTGGTCCCTTGGCATATAAGTTGGAATTACCAGAAAACATGCAAGGTATACATGATGTTTTTCATGTATCACAATTGAGAAGATGGGTCCATGACAAGGCAGAAATTCTTGAGACCCCAACCCAAGTGTAGATAAATCCTAATTTGATTTATGAAAAGGATCCAGTGGGAATTTTGGCAAAAGATGTGAAGAAGTTGAGGAATAAATCTCTGAAACTTGTAAAGGTACAGTGGAGTCTTGATCCTAGTGATTGCACATGGGAATTAGAAGACAAAGTTAGGATGAATTATCCTAATCTATTTTCAGATTAAAGGTAATTCTGATTTTTGATTGTTTTAGATGCATATATTTTTAGTTATTATAGAACTAAAAATCTATTTGGTTGAGAATGTACTTGTTCTCTGAATTAAGTTTAAAATTCATTTTAAGCTTAGGAAAATTGTGGGACACAATTTCTAAAAGGAGGGGTGTATGTAATGACCCAAGATTTTAGGAATTTATTCTAAAAAATATAAATAAATTCAAAATAATTTTTAAATAAATTTTGAAAGGGAATTGATATAGCTTGATAGTGTATCAGTATGTGTGTACATGTGTGCACAGGAAATGCACATGAACAAAAGCTAAAATCCCTGAACTCTAAGAATAAATACATATTGATATGTATGGAAATATATATATATATATATAGATTAAATCCTTAAAAGCTGTATGCATAAGTAAATATACATATATGGATGCTACTGAATATTTTTGAGTGTACATATGCATGTGTGTGTCAATACAGAATGATGTATAAATATATATATATATATATATGGGTGTACTAATTATTTCCGTAAGACTTATATATATATATATATATGTTAATAAAATACTAGAGTTCAAATTAGTAAAATAAAATATACAGACATATTTTAGTATATAGGCAAAAAGAAAAGAATGAGGATATAAAAAGGAGTAGTCCTCTTGTAAATAAATAAATGAAGTACATACCATTTACATGAAAGCTAAAAATAGGAAAAATAAGACAAAACAGGGAAATGCTTGGTATAGGCAGAATTAGGAAGAGTATTTGATAAATAACAAATCAAGTCACATTTTTAGCATGATTGTAGACAAAGGAAAAAGTATTTTCTAAAAAGAAAATTTCTGAAATTAACCAAAAAGAACATAACCACTTTTCTCTTCACCTAAATTAAGCCGGGAAGGGTAGAATTTTGGGTTCAAATAAAATGCAGATAACATAATTTTTCTGGTGGGCAAAAATGGCTTTAGCCAATACCCAAAACCCTAAGGAGGACCCTGTATATATATATGTATATGCAGCAGCCTCCTCTCCTTCTCAGAAAAGATCTTTGAAAAAAAAACAACACCATAGAAATCATAAGGCAAGGGAAGGAAAAGAGCTTGAGGCTAAAGGCAGAAGTTCATCAATTAATTAAGGAAGCAAAGAAGAGAGCTAGGTGAGAAAACTCACTCAACAACTTAAGGCACTAAGTCCTAATGAAGGCAGCCAGTTATAAATGAATTTTTCTTAAAAGTATATATGATTGTTCTTCAGAAGTTAAGGATGCTTTAATGCTAAATGGTTGTTCTGGTTGTTTTATTTTGTGAATATTCTAAATATGATCTGCATGCATACATAAGTATCTTTGAAACCCAGATCTCTTTTTAATATGATACTGGTTAGAAACAAATAAATACCCAGAAAAATAAAATGTTGGATATAAGCAAGTAGTGTTGGTTTTGGCTCAACCCAGAAGAATTGATAAGCTTATGGGCTGCAATATACATATGTATATGTGCTGAGGCTTAAAATGAAAAGGAATTAGGAGTGCAATAGGCTTGCCTATGTGCTGACACTCCTGATTCAAAGAAAATATACAATATCCACCCAGCAAATAGATTTTGTGATTTAGGGAGCTTGGTCAATCTGAGTTAACTAAAGCACAGATGTTTGCAATACAATCTTCCCATAAAGCCATAAACCAATGTTAGTTGTCTATATCTCTTTAAAATTGCAAGAACATGTTTTAATAAGTACCAATACTAAAATTGCTTGGTTGTCTCTGTTTGTTTATGAGAGTGATAAGGAATGCTATGAGGTGAATGCTTGTTTTTGTAAAATAACTCACTGATTGGGTTTGCTCTGAAAAATTTAAAAAGAGAAAGTACCTAAGAATTTGATTAGGAAATGGGGTCAAGATTACTGCAGGAATGACTTGTGTTCTTGAGTAATGCAAGTTGACACATGGCTTGTTCAAGTCCTGAGATCTTTGTGTAATGGAGTGAATTAGTTCATTACAGTGTGTCCATTGATTCATAAAATTGCAGATGAGACCAGGATAGATAAATATACCAAGGGAAAAATATTTGATATGATGAGGAAGCTAGAGTTTTCCCCAGAATTGAAATATGAGGATGGAATAAATGATTTAACTCATATTGGTTATTTTCCTGTTTGGTGTGAATGATTGTTTGACTATGACTGAATTGTATGCTTGAATGTATGTACCATATTTATATATGTAGTCTTTGGAAAGAAAGATTAAAATATGCACATGCACAATGACACAGAGCATGCACACAAGTATTACCTATTTCCAAAGGGCAGAACTTTATGTATATGTACTTAACTTGATTTTAACCTAATTAATTAATTGCTTTTGTGAATTTTCTCATACCAGACTTGTGTCTGACCCTAGTGTGCTAATGGCATCTGGGGTGTCTCATTTAAAATGAGGCAGCTTCAAATGCTTTTTCAGGGACAGCAGCCTCTAGATAGGAGTAGAAGCAAAGCATTGAGAAGAAGATTATAGCATGCTAGAATTAGATAGATAAGAGCTTACAAGATGAAATTTGCATGTATGATATTTAAAAAAAAATTACATTGTACTAAGTACAGAGTGATGTTGGATATTTGGTTAAGTATTTTGAGAATTTGACTTGGAACTGGTATTTAAAATATCTGAGTTTTATTATCTGGAATGTTGAAAAGTTTTAGCTATAATTTTGTAAGTTAGATCACCAGTAGGGATTTTATAAGATAGTGATGTTAGATCCATATTAGTAAATTATTTACATGTTCAAATATGATTTGCTCAGACACTGTCACACCAGTACCTTAGTAATTTTAACATAAAATCTGAATCCCTCTTTACTAAAGCTTTGGGCAAAATGCATTTTAAGACCTTCTGAAATATGTCTGAGTAGAGAGTCTGTCTAATCCATATTTTATTTGCTAAGTATCCATGTGTGAGGAAACTCACCCCGGACTGCATTTCATTTAGTCTAGTACCTTGGTATCAAGGAATCAAGCTTCTGGAATATGATGATTCACTTAAGAATATCCCAGACATGAGTTTGCATATAAGGTAGATATTATAAGAAAGCAAACATAGGAAATGATATAAGCTTATATCATTTTCAAAGCACAGACACTATACAATTGATTTTACAGATAATCATAACATAATTATCTGGGTTCTATGAATCATATTCCATGGGGAATCCAGCAAGCTATCAAAGAATAAAAACCATACTATTACCTATATGAATAAGATTTTCATTACTTAAATAATAAAATGAAATTAAGCTATGTGGGGATTGATTAAATTTAATCAATCACTGTAACCTCTTGTTTGCCATGACCTGATTAAACCAGAGGGGCACATGCATCTTCATATGTGTGTGCATATTTTTGTGGTTGCACTGATATATCTATATTGGTAAATTATCTGATCTTGGATGAAGTTTGTTTATTGAGAAAAATGACCCTGGAGAAATATATTTGTTAATAAATGATATATACATATATCATCTCTAAAAAAAAATCCATACAAAATGAAGGTAGAGAAGAGAGGGTCATTTCAAGGTGTTATTTTTATATATAAGGAAATTGATTTATAAATGATTTATAACTGTTTGGTAAATGGACTTGAAGTTATTTTGTAAGTGGATTTGAAGCTATTAGTAAATGGTTTTGGAGTTGTTTTAGAAATGGATTTATAATAAATTAGGTTTTTAAAGAAAAGGATTTTATAAATGGATTTGATAATAGAAAGAGTTTTAAATTAAGAATGGATGTATAAATATAATTTTGTAAATAAAGGAATTTTTTAAAATAGAATTTTGTTAAAATCGAAAGGAGATTTATAAAAATGGTTTCATAAATATGGAGATATTTTATATTGATATTTAAATATGGGTTTTTATTTAAAGGAGTTTTGAAAGTGATGTTATGATGAAGTTAATGATTTTAAAAGTAAATTTATCTTTTAGAAGTAAATGTTTTGGAAATAATAATTCCGAATGGAATTAAATGGTCTTGAAGATGTTTTAAAATGAGATAAGTAACGAAAACATAGATTTCAACATTTGTTGTTGTAATAGACGTTTTCGGAGAAGTAAGGAAGGCATGGACTATAACACTGTTGTTATAGTAAATGATTTCCAAAAGTTATGTTTTATGTAGTATATCGAATTATATATATATATATAATTAATTAATTAAATTCCTATGCTAGATGTTTTAGGTTGCCGTAACGATGTCTTACGCAACTTTCGTTTTGACCCAAATAAATTACGTTTTGAAGAATACTTTCCTCAAGATTTATATATATACACATTTATTTTTGGTTTAAGTATATGGATATATTTTCTAAGTGTTGAAAAATGAAATGATTTGTGAATATGCATATACTGTTGATATAAGTATATGGAAATGTTTTCCAGTATCGAAAAGTTGAAATGGATTTGTGAATATATCTATTTTAAAGATAATTTGAAGTAAATATTTGAAAGGTGATTTAATTAATAAAAGATTAATCAAATGGGCCTAGTGATTGCTTGGTGCTAGATATTGTTTGTTGCGCTGATAGTTAAATAACCGACTAGCAAATTTGGCCTCTTTATCGTTGTTGGTCCTGAGAGATTGGGGTCAGATTTATCCGAGAACCACTTCGGACCAATGTATGCGTTCGAAATTGCAGGTTTATGATGATGATGGTTGAAGACAGAGATCTTCATGATGTCGGGCTGCTTTCCACTAAACCCTCGGGGAAATTACCATATCATATACTTATGATGGCAGTAGTGCTTTGTCATGAAAATCTTCGATGCAAGGACTGCTCGCTATTAATTCTAGGGGTAATGCCCGACAGGATGTGGTAGGAGATTTCCTTCGATTTGTCCTATTCCTGGACAACTTGTATGGACGAATGTCTGACATTTTATTTCTATGAACCACGTACATTGGTTTTTACAAATGTACATCTATTGGTGCTGTAGGAAGTAGCTCTCTTACACTTAACACCCCACTTTGAGACGTACGAGCTCGAAGGTTGTACTTTTGTGAAAATCAATTAGGATGTTGTTGGAAATGGCAATGTGGCATTCGAAGTGGAATTCGCTATGTGAAAGGTAAACGTTACCTTAAGCCTCATCAACCGGTAATGGATTAAACATGGCATGCCGTAAGGCTAAGTGGGTCGCACCTATTAGGGTATGGTCATCACCCTTCTAGATGTATTTATTCCTGCTATGACGTATGGTTTTAAATTTATATTGTGTATGCTTGTGGCCACAGATAGGTCGGTTACGAACGGGGTGATGTTATATTCGGTTCTATCCACGACCAGATGGGTTTGTGGGTAGGCCGGTCTTGCCAAGT
The DNA here is from genome assembly GCA_030737815.1 of Allium fistulosum. Classification (NCBI taxonomy): domain Eukaryota; kingdom Viridiplantae; phylum Streptophyta; class Magnoliopsida; order Asparagales; family Amaryllidaceae; genus Allium; species Allium fistulosum. The sequence goes on from CM060902.1 coordinate 453,985,277, forward strand.
GCAGAGGTTTCGAAGATGTCAATCCTCAGTACATTCCTATAGAAATGTACTATATGGAAGGTAGTCCCTTACCTGCTATTGTATGGAAATCCAAACTCCAATATGGGCCTACCATTTTGTTTGTAGAACCCACTTTGGGGCTAGTATGCTGGAATTTAGTAATGTAACAATTTCGTGTAGCGACCCGCAGTTCCGTAGCCTTTGAGTTGATAATAATTCACTTTTGTTCAACCCAAATTGTACGAAAGAGCGAATAACTAGGGTAAAGAAGAAGAAAGAGATAGAAGAAAATAAACAACAACACAGAATCTTACAATCCCAGTGGAAAAAATATAATATATAATAACAGATTTTTATACAAAAGAATCTGTAACAGTTTATATACTTACAATCATCAGAGTACAATCCATACATCAATCTGGACAGTTAAAGTAACTTGTCCTCATACAGCAGAAATATAAACTAAGTACGGAGATACGTCTTTGTCATCCAGCTGTCTTCTGAGCTCCATAGCATCCTATCCTGAATCTGTAATACTTGGTCTGACTCGAGCATTATAATAAAATAACACCCAAGTCAGTTTGGAAAACCAGCATGAGAAAACACACTCAATTTGAATTATTTAAAGCTATCAAAATCCTTTGAAAAACAAAGGTATCTCGTAAGACCACGTCACACATAAACACGACGGGTTTTTCCCTTACGATAACCAAAACATTTTATAGAAAATCCAATGATATTATAATAGTGTCTAAATACAAATAATTATTCAAATGGCCGAAATTGTTACATTAATTAAATTCCAGCATACTAGGCTCTACAAACAAAACCGTAAAGGCTCGTATTGGAGAATGGATCCCATACAATGACTGGGCTACTGGGGTACCGCCCATCACAGTACACCTCTATAAAAATGTACCGAGGACCTCGCTGGGATCCACTGCCACACAAGACTGGCCTACCCCTAACCTGGATAGAACCGAATATATTATCACCCCCGGTGTTCGCACCCTTTAAAAAATCGAGCGCTCCCTTTTTCATGCACAACCATATCCATAATTTATATATATTTCTGAGGTATCTAGACAAGTGATAGCATACCCTAATTTGGTGCGACCCACTTAGCCTTGCTGCATCACCCCTGTTTTAGTCATTCCCGGTTGATAAGGCTTGAGGCTAATGATTACCTTTCGAGAATAATTCTACTTAGAATGCTCATCGTCCTCCAATGACGATGTTCGGATAGAATTCATCCATACAAGTTGTCCTGGGTCTGGACAAACAGAATCACCATCTTCACTATCTTCACGATATCCATTCGTAACGTTCAAACCAGATCGAAGTGGTTTTCGGATAATTAAATCTGATCCCGGTCTCTTCGAAACGACTAACGAAATTGGCCAATATTGATAGTCGGTTATTTAACTATCAAATAACATCCATAAGCGATCACTAGGCCATTGTATATAATTCTTTAAAACATTCATTTTAAAATATCTTTACAAAGATATATATTCAAATCTCTTTCAAATTTATCAATATTTGAAAACATTCTGAATACTTGTTTCCCATAATAGGATATCTCCACCCGTACCTCACTTCAACACTTACTAAAATATTTCCAACTTCGATTTATAATCCATTACTTAGAACATATCTCGATATAAATCTTTCGTCTCTAAATATTTTCAAAAACCATCATTTTCTCACTTAGGAAAGTATTATAATCCGTTTTTTCCGAAATCATTTCTAATATCAATATTTAGGAGTTTTTTATCCTATCTCCTACATTTTCGGAATTTATATTAATTCCTTTACATTTTCCAAAGTCGATTGTACTTACTTAAATCTCGTCTATCCATTTACAACTTCTAAAATCATATCCGTTTTCACATCCCGAGAGAGTTTATAAATAAATAAATAATTTAAATCATTTCAAGACTATATATATATATAATAAGTATTTTAAAGAATAATAATTTATTTCTAAAACATGTTCAAATAATTGTTTGAAACATCAAACACTTTTTAAATAAAACATTAATAACTAACTTTTTTTCAATCCATCCTTAATTAAAACTAATTGATTTACAAAACTTGTTATAAAAGTTAGAATTTATTTCAATAAGAACTTATATTTGAATAATCCACTTTCTGAAATATATCAATATTCACTAGTTTAAAATTTCATAGTTAAATAAATAAAATTTCCCTATTAAAACAAACTTGATTTCCAAATATATATATATATATATTTATTTAAAATCTCAATAATCAATTTCAATTTACAAATCCCTCTCGATTCACAATACATTGATTTCCTTTCCAATTCCCTAGCCATTTTCTTTCCAAAAATAGACTCTACTATTTTTTTCAAAAACTACCCCCATATCTCGGTATAAATTCACACCATGAATTTTATTCCAATTTATCAACAATTATCATTTCCCTTATTTATAAACATTGTTTATAAATTTTATAACTCCTTTGGGTTTTACATGTTTATAAAACTAATTCCGTTTATAAAATCTCATTTTTATTAATCATTTCGTAATAATTTCCATATATTTCACAAATCTATTTGAATTATCGATTTCAACTCTTTTTCATATTTTCCATAATATCACATAAAAATTCCACTGTTAAAATCCTTTATGGAATTAATATTTTCTTAAATTCTAATTAAAACATTTTACGAATAGTTAAGTCCAATTCCAAATCAAATTTTATTTTATCCAAATCAATCTCTTTTAAAATAACCAAATTTCTATATAATATTTTTATATTCAAAATCTCCTTTTAATTCCTTCAAAATTTTAGAAATAAAATTTATGGTATTAAAATACCAAAATTAAGTCCAGTGCTACTATAGCATCCAATAATCCAAATCACAACAACAATCTATAATTGATTATACTATCACATCATATATCATTAAATATGAAATTAAAATCAACATTTTTGAGGAATCCAGTTGGATGCCTCCAACTTGTTTCCCTGCATCCATAGATGTTAATACAACATAAAAATACCAATCCCACTTCGAGGGGGATATCGCAGTTTATAGGGTCATCCGCTATTATGCGGGGCACATAGGGTCTCATCTGCTCCACTAAGTGGGAATAATATCCAACTACTAATATATACCACTATATATATAACATCCAACTGATAAATTATATATCAAATTTAACCAATCATCCAATAATTAATTTTAACATTTTAAAATTTAAAAGCAGTAATCCAAATGAGTGAGATTTACTCACCTTGATTTTTAATTGCAATCCATTCCAATTTTATTTCGTATCCTACGTCATTTCAAATCCAATGCCACTGATTTTATGATTTTTGAACTATGTATGAATTTAATATGGATTAATGAACTTCGAAAAAATTAATGTATAATTAACTTTAAATTCAAAATTTTGTTTTTAGATAAAGTACCTTCCTTCCCATTTCACGCTTACACGCACGCGAGCCTGACCATGAACCGCGACTCGACCAATTCTTATCCTCCTCTCTTCCTCATTTCTCAATCGTTCGAATAACAGTTAATGCCATCATTCTCACTTCCCACCCGAGCTCTCCTCCTTGTATGCGAAATTTCCCCTTTCACCGCCGTATGCAACTGTCGCCCCACCCAAACCATCACCGGACTTTGCCAAGCCCTAGCTATGTCTTCCCCTCACCAACGACATGACCAACTACACCCACCGCAATACCCAAATACTTCCCCTTCGTCAGAAATCCCAAGCCTTAGACAGCAGCCGCCTGCCCTGAGCTCAAGCCCAGCCCTGACGTCGCTGTTACCTCCCCTCATCGCGACTTCGCTTTATAATCGCCATGACCATACGAGATCGGCACACCTTCGCCTTCCAGTTCCCATACCCTAGCTCCCCTCTGTCGTTGCATCCAACTATGCATAAGTCCTCACGCACGATGCTTTCCAACGCGCCGTCGCCTTCCTCGTTGATGATCCGCGATTTCTCGATTTATCGAATACTATTCAATTTTTTTATATACATGAATCGATTTGAACAGAACCATAGAGAGGAAGAGAGGCTCACGATTAATACTGAAGGTAATGACATATTGAAGAAGATAAGGGATTAACTTATAATTATTTATTTATTTAATAAAATTATAATCAAAATATCTTGTTTGCATAACTAAAAATCCCGAATCCTAATTAAGGCATACCAGCAGGCGTTTCTAATGTTATACCCTTATTCCGAACCCAATGGAACAAGTTTTGAAGCCTAGTTTGATCGTATGTGGAAGATAGCTTTTTAAATCGACTATTTAGATTAAATTCAATTAAATTATTTCTTGGCGTTTTTAGATCATACGACCAAATGGTAAATCCAAAAGCTACGAAATTTGAAATTCGATAATAATACATTATTACGGATCCATTGGAACTAGTTTTGTCAAATACCGAGACTGTGCCCCGGATCGCTATTTTAATTCGTCGATTAAATCAACGATTTCCAAAATTTACGAATTCACTTGAAATTTCAGTTTTAGAAACTTATTAACTAAATTAAAATTCCAAATTCAATATTTAAACCATTTAAATATTCATAATCAAACGACGAAAAATCCAGGTCGTTACATTTCGGCTATGATTGATATTATTTGTATAATTGACACTATTATAATATAACAGAATTTGATATGAAATGTTTTGGTTATCGTAAGGGAAAAAACCAGTCCATGTTTATGTGTGGGCGTGGTCTTACGAGATACCTTTGTTTGATAAAGGAAAGTTTTTATAACTTTAATATTCAGTTGAGATGTGTTTTCTCACGCTGGTTTGCCAAACTGATCTGGGCATTCTTCCCTTTCAATGCTCGGGTCTGACCGGGTATATTTACATATGTAGGTTTGGGGCTTTTGGAGCTTCAGCAGGCGAGCTGGAAGTCTTTAGATCATCTTACCGTATATGTTTATATTCCGTTGCATTATTGTTTATGTTATTAGCATTTATGAGGACAGGTTGTTATAACTGTCCAGCTGATGATTTTGTGTCGTGTACTCTGATATGATTGATGTATGATATTACAGTTTCTCTTTTTGTAAAGATCATTGATGTTATTTTATATCTTATTCTGCTGCGATGTGAGATTCTGTGATTGTTTTAGTTTCATCTTATCTTCTCTTCTTTTCCCCTAACAATCGGGTTTTTGGCAACTGATTGCTCGGTATGTAATACAGTGGACGTATTAGTGTCGATTTTCGAGGGTCGAAAATCAGGTTCGTTACATTTGGTATCAGAGCTTTGGGTTTAGCGATAAACCTAGGCTTTGATGATTACTCATTACATATAAGGTCAATAACACCCTAGAATGAGTCTGAGTGTGTATGTGTTTGTGTGTGTGTGTGTATATGAGCGCGTATTTGTTAGTGGTATAAAAATATTTTATACTGTGTTGATTGAGCTGTTGAGTGGCTTATGGGTTCTGATCATTGCGTCTAGCTAACGTTTTCGATAGGAATCTCTAAATATTGAACATGAAGATTGGACATGATATTGTTTTCGAAATTGGGTAAATGAAATAATTTTACCTTGATTATATTTTATATAGTAGTATATAAATTGTTTGATTGTTAATGAATGGTAATATTTAATTATTATCATTTGTTATTTGTTGTGTTAAATAAAAGTTGCTATTATTATAAATCTAAATAAAGATAAACAAAAATGAAATGGTCTTATATAAGCAAAGTGAAATATTATATAAGTATGAATTTATAAATGTGATTTATAAATAAAAAGGATATAAAAGAAAGAATAAAAAGCACTGAATTCACTACAGTTGCTGGGAAATAATTCGGATGGTGTCTGCAGCATCATCAGTATTCATTTTCGAGTTTCTAAGTGTTGGATTTGCTACCTTAGTAATTTACTAATGAAGTTTTGTTTTGATAAAACAAGTTTGAAATCCAAGTATGATTTGATAAACTTATGGAAAATGAGTTTTTGAACTTATAATTTGGAACTGGCAAATGTAAGAAAAGGAAATTTTAAATTAAGATATGAAATTAATATTTAACTTAAGTAAAGTTAGATATATTAAGTTTGAAATTATTGAACTTGGAAATGATTTAATAATGAAGTTTGAAATTATAATTAAGTTTGAAATTATTAAACTTTGAAATTATTTAGTAATTAAGTTTTGAATTATGTAATAATTAAATAAGATTGAATGATTTAATGATCAAATTGAATTGAATTCTTTAAACAGTAAAAAAATTGGAATTTTGAATAAGTGAATTTACTTCGTAAATAATTGAAATTGAGTTTTCTTTATTAATTAAGTTTTGGAAAATTATTTAAGTAAGTAAATAAGTGAAATTGAATTTCTTTAACAAGAAATAAAATGCGATTTATTGAAATTAATGTAAGACTTGAAATTTAAAGAAATTGAGTTGATGAATTTAATTTAATTTAATTCAATTTGTAAGTTTTGATATAATGAAGTTGAACTTAAGTAATTGATTTAATGAATGATAAGTTTAATAGAAATTGTTTGAATGATAAATTAATTTAACGATATTGAATGAAATCGATAAATGAATGTAAATTGATTTGAATGTTAAAACTAAATTGATTTAAATGATTTCGAAATGAAACTTTTGTACGAACTTGAATCAATATTTGATTGTTTTCAATATAAAGATTGAAATTGAACTATAAGATTTGGAAACGGTAAATTGGAAGTTTTAAAACGTAAATTTTGGAAATTGGTTTAGAAAGACAAATGAAATGTTGATTTATAAACTCTGATTGAAATTTGAATTGATTTGGTTTTGAAATAAATAAACGACCAATCGGTGAAATAATTTCGAAGGTTATTAAAGAGACCGGAATCGGTTATGGATATACTCTCTATCTAAACCGAAAACCACTTTAATAACTATACGCGGAGTGATGATCCAGAATGAAGTGGTTGGAATGATGTACGTGATGACTGAAGAAAGAGAACGATAATGGATAGCCTTGACACTTGTGTCAAATTTGAAATGACTAAAACAGGAGCTGTGCCGGGCCAATGGAGGATTAGCTACCTCAAGTGGACACACTTCTTCGAACTACTCATTACTTGTTGTCGATTGGTGCACCCTTGATTTTGGGAGTGTTGTTTCACGGTGTTGCGGGCGCTGCGGCGTTGCGTTCTCACCAGACCGGATCAGGCAAACGGTAGTATCACTACCTTTGGTATTGCCTCATGTGCCTTGTCATACTTGTATTCCCTATTCGCGACCACTACAAATATGTTTTGTACCTTGAGTATATGGATTGCCCTTTGGTGACTTCCGGTTTTGGGGAAACTACGGTCGTGTATATGCTTGTGGGAATAAAAATGTGTTAAGGGTGGAATGGGCCATGACTTAACACTATTTTGATATCTTTATATTACTGATAGACATTATCTACTTATCATACACTACTACATAGTAGATAGTTTCACGGATCCTTAAAGGATGGTTATTCCAAACATCCTTTGAGTTACTTGTATTTCAATTGCTATTTCACTTGAGTTGGATTTATTAATATAAGAATGTTAATCCTGACTCGAGTGTTTTGTATTTTGCTTTACGCTCGGGTCAGACTGAGTGTACCAGTATTCGAGACTCACCTTTGGAGTTGGAGCTTTGCTTGAAGATCCAGCCATATATTCTGCTTTCAATATTCGATGATTCCAGTGATGTATTCTGATTTGTATCTGATGAATCGTGTTACTCTTCTGTTGTATCTGGTTTAACTCTGATGTATCGTATTACTCTTCTGTTGTAAACTCTGATATATCTTATATATTCATATAGTAGCTTCATAAACTACTATCTCTTTTATTTCCGCTGCAAGTATTACTCTGTGTCTGTGATATGTGATTATTTATTTACTGTATATGTTCAGTTTTGCCAAATTTAAATTAACAACACGGTATTTTGAGCAATTCAACTCCGACATGAGTGTCTACCTATACACTTATAATGGATGCGAATGGTCCAAAATTTCGGGTCGTTACATATATTAAGTTGGTAAAATGAATTATATGAATTGAAGTTTAACTAATGAAAACTTAAATAAATTGAAACGAATTAGATAAGTATTTGAAATGAATCAAATAAAATTAAATATAAACTGAAATGGTAAAGTGATTATATAACCATGAATTGAAATATTAGAATGTGAATAAAACTTAAGTAAATATTCATGAATCTTAAGTAAATAAGTGTATAATTTATAAAATGAGAAAATGTAAAGTAAAACAAAATATTAGAATTGTTAAACAATTTTGTTAAGCAAAATAAAATCTAAATTTGGATAGTGATATGAAATTTAAGTTAAGTAAATAAAATGAACTTCGAAAAGGAATTTTACTTAAGAAAGGTTAAATGAAGTTGAATTTGATATCAAAATAAATTAATAAAGTGAATTAATAAAATGAAGCTAATGGAATGAATATGAACTTGAGTTATAAAATAAAATTAAACTTAAGTTGCAAAATGAATTGAATTGAACTAATGAAATAATTAGTGAATGGAATATGATTTTGAAATGATGTTTGTTAAAATTGAATGTGATGCAGCGCGATCTGCTTTGGATTTACGTTGTTCCAGAATTTTAGGTCGTTCACGACCTAGTGAAGTTGTAGGTCGTTCACGACCTAAGGAACCTAACGAGTCAGGAGAAAACGAGTTACGACTTATCAAAGGTTTAGGTCGGTCACGACCTAAGGAAGAAATTTTAGGTCGTCCACGACCTAACAAGTCGTGTGAAAAGGAGCTATGACCTATAGTTAAGCGAGCTAACAAAGCGGCAGCACGAGTTAACAAAACCTTAGGTCGCTCCGACCTAACAAGTATGAACTGGGACGAGATACGACCTATGGAAAGTCGCGAAGTGGAGTTACGACCTAAGCTAGGTCGCATGAAGAAGTTCTGAAGCCGGGTCTTAAGTCGCTGCCGACCTATGTGTTGGGTCGTTATTTGTTAAGTCGTATGGTGTATATTTCTTATGTCGTAACTTGTATTGTTTTAGGTCGTGTAACGTGTTGTAGTAAGTCGCGTGGGTTGTAACGTGTTAAGTCGTGGGCCGCGTCTGTTAAGTCATTGCCGACCTAAGCATTGTCAAAGTTGAGTCGCTATTGTGTTGTAACTATAGGATAGGTCGTTGACGACTTATACTAAGTCGTAGGTCGTAAGTCGTGCGTCTGTTAGGTCGTTACCGACCTAAGTGTTGTACAAATTTCTGTTGTGTGTGTTGTAACTTCTATAAATAGGCCGGTGGTGCCATTTGTAATAGTTTAGTTGATTTGAATAAAAAACTTTTGTTTTGTTAGCTTTGTGCTTTCACCAAATTGGTAGTTGAGTGTAATCTCCTATCTCCTCTTTCGGCATTCGAGTGCGCTCGAATCAACGATTGTAGAAGCCAATTCACGGCATCAAGTGCGCTTGATCAACGTCTGAAGAATTGCAGATCTTCTTTCACGGTATCGTGTGCGATCAACGTGACGAAGATAGCTAGAATTCGGTATCTTCGGATCAACGAATTTAGGCCATTCAGTATTTGTAATATCCCGGAATTTTTAACAATATCAATTTAGTAATCTATATTTAAGAATTAAATTGATATTGATAATTTTGTTAAAAACAATTCAAATTGATTTAATAATCTTCTTCAATAATTATTTAATTGGTTATTTTATCTTTTAAAAATAATAAATTGATTTCTATTTATAATATAAATATATGGTTTATATTTTAAATAGATTAGCATTATTTTAATTTTAATATGTATAAGTTTTATTTATTAACATGGTTTGTTTTTATTTATAAATTTATACACATATTTAAATATGAACTAACAAATTAAAATTTAGGCTTAATACACACATTAATTTGTAAATTAAGTACTAATTATTTAAAGAGACAAGTGTTGCATTCTTAAGCATTAATTAGACAAGTGTTAAATTTTAAAACCTTTAAGATAACATGTGTTAACATATTAAGCCATCTAAGCATATGTGTTAAGTAATTAGACAATGGTTGAGACAAGTGTCACTTTATTTTTATTTTCTTTATTTAAATCTAAATTTAATCTATATAAACATATATCTATTCACTTCTTTTCTTTTTCCTATCTTCACATTCTAAAAACAAAGAAATAGTCTGTAACATTTTCTCAAGTTCAAAGCTAAAACCTTGTAACCATTTTATTCCAAAGCCTGTAGTCTTCTCCTCAAAATCAAAACTCTGTAACAAATTCTCAAAGCATTTTCAAAAGCCTGAAAAAAAAAACATTCCTCAAACCAATCTGAAATGATTTTCTCTGTAATCTTCTCAAACCAAATTGCAAACCTATAAATTTTCTTCAACTCAGTTAAAAAAATCAAAAGCCTATAATTTTCTTCTCAAAAACAAATCTCAACCAGAGATAAACCAAAGATCTGTAACTCAAATATGTTAGTATTCAAACAAGATCAAACTCAAGATTTAAAAGCCTGTAACCTTATCAAACTCAAGTTCAAAAGTCTGGATCAACTCATCATCATCCAATTCAACCGAGCCTTTCAGTTTTTAAAGAAATCAAGGCAATTATTTCTGCAAATCCAATTTTCCAAGTTCAAGCTGTTTGCAGGCCTTCCTGTTTTCATACAAACTCCCTGTTTTAAAAAGAAAAGAAAAGGTGAGTAAACTTTCTTTAAAAACAGTTTAATCTATGTTTATATGTGATGCATGTGATGTAATGAATGAAGTTGCATGTTTGAAATATGTATGCATGTTTGTTTTAGATCAGAATATATGTATATATGAATGAAGATATGTATATATGAATCAAGATACTGTGTGTATGTCTAGATATATCACTGATCATCTCTGTTTTAAGTTTCACTGTTGAAAATTTGGATTTAAATTCCAATTCTTCTCATATAATATCTGTTAGGCTTAGGGATTTAAACAAGTTATGTTTGTTTAAACATAAGCTAAGGTTTAAAATTATTTTTAAGTAAAATAAGTTTGCATATTTCTGGAAATTTTAAATTTTACAGTAAAAACTCAGAGATTGTAAAAATTTGATTTCAACAATTAAATGTTTCGAGTATATAATCTGAAGCATCATTAAAATCTAGGATTTTTAATAATAAAATCATGAATTTTAATTGTGTAATTTAAGAGAAATTGTGAGTTGATCGGTTTTGGTGTTTTGAGCTTTCTCTGGTGATCGTGGAATCTTTGGTGGTCGGGGTCTTGGCTGAAGCGAGTCTGGTGTTCGATGAGATTGGGAAAAATGGTCAGAGAGCTGTCAGTTGCCTGTGGTGGCCGGATGAGCTGGAACTAGGGTTTTAGGAAGGGTTGTAGTCGAGGTCGAGTGTTGGGTTATTTCACCGTAGTCGGAGCATCGAGTCAGGCCAGATGTGGGGAAATGGTGCTTAGGTCGTGGACGAAGGTGTGGCCGGAGTTCCAGGGATTCTGATGGTCGGGGTGGCCATGTCGAGGTTGGTTTCAGGTGATGTCTGGTTTCTGGGTTTGCTTGAAGTAGCTCGAATTCGATCTGGGCTTTGGGGTGATGAATTGATGATCAGAATCGAATGTGGTGTCGATCACTGTCTTGCCGGAGGTGGTGAGTGTCGCCGGAGCACCGCCGTGGAACGGTGCACGTGCACAAATATTTTCCTGTGCATTTGAGTTGGGTTTGGAACGAGGAAGTTTTTCTCGAAGGAGCACTCGGGAGAATTCAAACTTACCTCGGGTCATCTTCGTGTTCGAGAGTGATTTTTAGATATCAGAACAGTTTGAATTTTAAGCTAAGTTCTTTTAAAAAAAAAAATTTAGAAGAAGATGAAGAAGAACTCGAGGCCAGTCTCGAGTAGAGATCGGGTTGAACCCGAAGCAGGTTTCAAACATGATTTAAAAGTTTTTGAAAAGCAAGGTTTTGAAAATCTAAATGGATTTGTTTTAAAACTTTTCTTAAATAAATTTCGTTTCCATAATAAATGTTTACTTAAACCTTGGATTAAGAAATTATATGTTTCTTTAACTTAAGTTTGTTAAGTTAATCTTTAAGTTACTTTAAACTTAATTTTTTTAGTGTTAGTTAAAAGAATAAATGTTTTAAAAATAATATGATTAAGTAATTATAAAGGAAATGTTTTATCTTAAACTTAATCAAGGTTTGATAATAAATGAGGAAATTAAAGAGTCATTAATTAATTAATTAATAATTAAGGATTAATTAATTTATAATTGAGGTTTATTAGTTAATTAATTAAAGATTTGTAATTAAGGATTGTTAATTAGATAATTATAGATATTTAATTTATAATTAGTGACTAATTAATTAAATAATTTAGTTGTAATTAAGGATTAATTAATTAAGTTGTAATTAAGTATTAATTAATTAATTAGAGATTAATTAACTGATAATTAAGGATTTACTAAGTTGTTATTAAGTTTTATTAATTGATAATTAAGGTTTATTAAATAATAATTAAGAGAATAATTAATCTATAATTAATGATTAATTAAATTGTTTAAAGAGTAATTAAGGATGAATTACTCAAGTATAATTAGTGAAATGAATGTGATTAAATTAAGTAAACTAATTTGTGGATTAATTAAAGATAAATCACTTGATAAAGGATTAAGTATGAATACTTAATAAGATTGATAAGTGTATTTACTTATTGTAAGTTATTAATGTATAATTACAGGATGTAATTAATAAAAGGGAATTATTTAGTGAGAAATAATTGAAGTATGATTACTTTGTAAAAGTAATTAAGGATTTATTTTTTGGTGTAATTAATCAATGGATTAATATAATTAATTAAGAAGATAATTAATTAAGGTAAGTAATTACATGATAATAATTATTGTTTATGATTAATTACGGTGGATTAATAGAGATGATTAATTAAGGTTTAATTAATTAATATAATTAATTTTAGTTAATTAATTTATGGAAGTAATTAATTAATGATTATTAATTAATGTAATTAATAAAAGTAATTAAAGGTTAATTACTGTTAATGGTTAAGAATAATTAATTTGTAAAATTAATTAAAGGATAATTACTTTATGTAATTAATGAATAATTAATCAAGGATGATTAATATTTAATGAGTAATTAATTAATTAAAGGTTTGTAATTAATTAATGAGTGATTAAGCAAGGTTAGATAATTAATTCTTAAGTAATTAATTTAATTTAAGTTAATTAAATTAATTATAACATAGGGTTAATAATTGTTGCTTATGGATGATGGTTGTGTAGAATATCTGAATTGGATGATATCTATTGGATGATATGCTGTGATATTCTTTGATATGACATTGATATATCTATGATAAATGTGTGATATTTATCTGTTAAATGTTGTGTAAATTCAAAGTATTGAATTGAATTAAATTGTTTTAACCTTTAAAACAACTTGGCCTTAAAAGATACGCCTTGGATTTCGATGAGACCGGGATCGGGTTTCCGTATACCGGATTTCCAGGTCTGGAGACCCGAATACCACATCGATCCAAATTAACGATAGGTCGTGAATCTCAAGTGAAGATGAAGATTCAGAGTGCAAGGGTTATTGTCGTTAACTCTGAGGGTGATTCCAAAATGAGTGTAACGAGATAATGCCTTCGGTTTCGTTCGAACCCGGAACGAACTTGTATGGATTGAATGCTTTCAGCACATCGTCAGGTGGACGATGAGCATTCTAAGTGATGTGTTTTGATTAAAGGTAATCGTAGCCTCAAGCCTCATCAAACCGGGAATGGCTAAAACAGGGGAGGTGCAGCAAGGTTAGTGGGTAGCACCCAAGTAGTATGAGATTCCTCTGTCTAGAGGTCCCTTCTTTTTATTCGGCTGTGTGGGCGGTTGAATAGCTACAACCGCTGGGGTTTCTTATGCGGGAATTATCCAGTAAGGGATGTTCCGGCCTTGTGTTGCAGGGGATTGGGAGTGATCCTCGGTACGTTGATCTAGGCCACGTACTGTGACGAGCGGTACCCCGGTAGCTCTGCCATTGTATGGAAATCCAACTTCCAATAAGTGCCAACGGACTTGATTGTATAACCCACTTTGTGGCTAGTATGCTGGAATTTAATAATGTAACAATTTCAGCTATTTCTTATTTACTTGAAAACCTTAGACCCTATTATAATATAACTCGATTTCCTATCAAAGTTTTGGTTAGCGTAAGGTAAAAACTTTTCCATGTTTATGTGTGGGAAGTCTTACGTGATACCTTTGTTTTCAAAAGGCTTTGAAGTTAAACAACTTTAACCCGTTTACTCACACCAGACCCATGTCTGACCCAAGTGTTTATTTTCTGTTTTATTAAACTCTTGGGTACTCAAATTTTTACGAGTAGCCAAGGGATTCAGGTTTTGCTTTGATGAATCTTTGGAGGAGCAATGGAGCAGGAGGCTTCAGCGTTCGTAGATATAGTATTCCGCTGCGTTAGTCTGTATGAGTCATTTGTTGAGTGTATTTGAGTTGTAATGACTAGACAGATGTTTATAACTGTCTAGTATGTGTTGTATAAGCTGTGTATCTCTGATGTATATGATACAATGTAATATCTTATTTGATTAATATAATTTATTCGTTCCGCTGTTTAGATTCTGATGTGTTTCTTTCTTTCTTCTCTATCTTATCTCTTTTCTATCCCTTTCTTTCTTCTTGATGATACGACTTTTTGTGGAGAAAAAGCCGGGTCGTCACAGTATTCTTCATTCCATCGATTGCTACTTTCACCGAACCATCATTTTGTTATTTCCGCTGCTGCACCATTTGGTATCAGAGCTTGTTTTAGCCAATCATAGCTAAATCGAGTCTTGGAGCCGAGATTTTGAAGTTGAAGATCGTACATCATTTGGTATCTTTTGATTTGTCCAAGTCGAGAATTGTAGAGTTTGTGAAGTTTCAAATCATGCCGCCAAGAAGAGCCAATCGTCATCAAAACGTAGAAGCTTTGTATAGAAGAGAAGAAGCAGATGAGATGGAGCAAAGAATTAATAAGAACTTTACTGAGAAGCTTAATGAAGGGATTGGACGATTAGAGAAGATGATGTTGGAGATGAATCAGAATCGAAGAAGGGTTTCACCTGAATCCAACCATGGGGGAAGTAGAGTCTCACCACATTCCAATCGAGAGAGAAGTGTAGATAATGATCATCGAAGTGTGAGTCGAGATCGTTATAGAAATATTGACAATCGAAATCGTGAAAGAAATGAGAATGATCGTGAACGGAGGAATGGTGGTAGTAGAGATGTTGGTGGTCAGGATCGACATCGATACACATCCGATTTCGAGGAGGAGTTTGATGGTGGTAGTGTTCATGGACAAGGACGAGGACAAGGAAGGAATCAGTCGGAATATGATCACAAGTGGGAGTCTGGGATGAAAACTGAAATACCGGAATTCAAGGGAGGTATGCAAGCCGAAGAATTTCTTGATTGGTTAGCTTATGTTGAGGAAATATTTGACTTCAAAGAGGTTCCGGAGAATCGTAAAGTGAAGTTGGTTGCCACTAGGTTGAGGGGGAGAGCTATGGCATGGTGGCAGCAAACCAAGCTTACTAGAGAACGGATGGGGAAGTCAAAAATTGTTGCTTGGGAAAAGATGAAGAAATTGATGAAGGCTACGTTCTTGCCCTATAATTACCAATCACTAATGTATCAGAGATTGCAGAACTTGAGGCAAGGAACGAAGACGGTTGCTGATTATGCTGATGAGTTCTACCAACTAATTGCTCGAAATGATATCATGGAGAGAGAAGAACAATTGACTGCGAGTGTTGTTGGTGGACTTAGAGCACAAATCCAAGATATGGTGAACATGTTCGACCCCAAATCTGTAGCCGAAGCACAGCAAAAGGCGTTGGCTTAGGAGAAACAAGGAAGACGTGGGGGAGGTGTGTTTCCAAGTTTTACGGGGCAGAATAAAGGAGCGGGTAGTAGTTCTAATCTTCCTAAAGCATCGAATAAGCCATTTGTTCATGAAGTGGTTAAACCTAAAGTCAATACCAATTTCAAATGCTATAATTGCCAGGAAGTGGGTCATAAGAGCAGCGAATGTCCAAAACCGAAGAAGAGAATTATGATTGTTGAAGTGGAGGATGAGGATGTCGAAGAAGATATCAATTCACAGCGTGATGAGGAGGAAGAAGAAGTGTCGGGAGACGAGGGATGTAATCTGATGCTACGAAGATCTTGTTTAACCCCGAAGCAGGAGGAAGAGTCGAGTTGGTTGAGAAGTAACATTTTCCAGTCAACATGCACTATTTTGGGAAAGGTCTGTAAATTTGTCATTGATGCTGGGAGTTGTGATAATATCATTTCAATGGAAGCTGTGAGGAAGTTGAAATTGAAAACGGAGAAACATCCTAGTCCATATAAACTTGCTTGGTTGAGAAAGGGAGGAGAAGTAAAGGTAGAGAGGCGAGCTCATGTTCCATTTTCTATTGGAAAGAAATACAAGGATGAGGTTTGGTGTGACATGGTTGACATGGATGTTTGCCATTTGCTGTTGGGAAGGCCGTGGCAGTACGATCGCGAAGTGCAGCATAATGGTCGAACGAATAGTTACAGTTTCTTGTTCGAAGGCACGAAGATCACATTAGTTCCGAAAAAGCGACAGCAGAATGAGAACAAGCTGGAGGGGATTGAGGAATTGAAAACCTTGTTGTCGTTGAAGGAGTTCGTGGAAGAGATCGAGGAGAGTCCTGAAGTCTTTATGTTGATTGGACATGAAAGCAGTGAAGTTACTGAAGTTCCAGAAGAAATAAAACCAGTTTTGGAAGAATTCGAAGATGTGTTTCCAGAGGAGTTACCGAAGGAGTTACCGCCGCTTAGAGACATACAGCATCAGATTGACTTAATGCCAGGTGTTGCATTGCCTCATAGACCACACTATCGAATGAGTCCAAGGGAACACGAGGAGTTAAGGAGACAGGTGGAGGAATTACTGGAACAAGGGCGAGTTCAGGAGAGTTTGAGTCCTTGTACAGTGCCAGCTTTGTTGGTACCAAAGAAGGATGGAACGTGGAGGATGTGCACAGATAGTAGAGCATTGAACAAGATAACAGTCAGATACAGATTTCCAATGCCAAGGCTTGATGATCTGTTAGGTCAAATCAGCGGGTCAGTAATATTTTCGAAGATTGATCTTAAAAGTGGTTATCATCAGATACGAATTAGACCAGGGGACGAATGGAAGACAACATTCAAGACAAGGGAAGGATTGTACGAATGGCTGGTCATGCCGTTTGGTCTATCGAATGCACCAAGTACATTCATGAGGGTGATGAACCAAATTTTCAGGCCGTACATTGGGAAATTTGTGGTGGTTTACTTTGATGATATTCTGATCTACAGTGCTAGTACCAAGGAGCATGTTCAGCATTTGAGGAAAGTGTTAATTATTCTTCGTGAAGAACAATTCTATGCTGCTACAAAGAAATGTGTGTTTATGGCACGGAGTGTCTTATTTCTGGGATATGTTGTATCGAAAGAAGGAATACAGGTAGACCAAAGTAAAGTCAAAGCAATCAGAGATTGGCCGCAACCTAAGACTATAACAGAAGTTCGAAGTTTTCACAGGTTGGCTTCATTCTACAGAAGGTTTATTCCACACTTTAGTAGCGTGATGGCACCTGTTACAGATTGTATGAAGGGCAAACAGTTTGCATGGTCGGAGGAAGCAGGGGTTGCTTTTGAAAGAATCAAAGAACTTTTGACGTCAGCGCCAATTTTAGCATTACTAGATTTTCAGTTATTGTTTGAACTACATACTGATGCATCCAAGGTTGGCATTGGAGGGGTGTTGAGTCAGAGGGGACGTCTTATTGCATATTTCAGTGAGAAGCTATCAGGAGCAAAGATGAGATATAGTACATATGATATGGAGTTTTATGCTATCGTGCAAGCAGTGAAACACTGGAGACATTACTTGTTTCATAAAGAATTTGTTTTATATACTGATCATGAAGCGTTGAAGCATATGCAGGGACAGGACAAGATTGCAGCAAGGCATGCTTTGTGCATTGCATACTTACAACAATTTACATTTGTGGTGAAGCATAAATCGGGAATTACTAATAGAGTGGCAGATGCATTGAGCAGAAGGAATCATGTGTTGACTACAATGAAGGTTGAAGTGACCGGGTTTGATGTGTTGCCAGAATTATTTGTCGATGATCCTTACTTTGCAAAGTTTGTTGATGAAGTCAAGGAGGGAAAGACATATGAGTTTGTAATGGTGGATGGTTTTCTTTTTAAAGGAAATCGATTATGTATACCGGAGTGCAGCTTACGAATGAAGATTGTGAAGGAGTTGCATGAGGAAGGTCATGTGGGAAGAGACCGAACATTACAGTTGGTTTCACAATCATATTTCTGGCCTACTATAAGAAGAGTAGTTGAAAGATTGGTGAAAAGATGTCGTATCTGTCAAGTTTCGAAGGGAACAGCGCCGAATGCGGGATTGTATATGCCATTACCTGTGCCTATTAAACCATGGATTGATATCAGCATGGATTTTGTTTTGGGTTTGCCTAGAACTCAAAGGGGGAATGATTCTATATTCGTTGTGGTGGATAGATTTTCCAAAATGGCACATTTTATCGCTTGTAAGAAGACAGCTGATGCCGTCCGTGTTGCTGAGTTATTCTTTAAAGAGGTGTATCGATTACATGGGTTACCTGAATCTATTGTTTCAGATCGGGATACTAGATTTCTAAGCCATTTCTGGCTAATTTTATGGAAGATGGTGGGAACGAAATTGAACTTTAGTAGCGCTTATCATCCGCAGACAGATGGACAGACCGAGGTTGTGAACAGATCATTGGGGAATTTGTTGAGATGTCTTGTGCAAGACAATCTGAAGAGTTGGGATATGAAGTTATGTCAAGCAGAGTTTGCACACAATCATGCAGTGAACCGGAGTACTGGATTCAGCCCATTTCAGGTTGTATATTCTAGTTTACCAAAAGGACCATTGGATTTAACGATAATACCACAACCAAAGGGGGCAGTCAAGCGAGCTATTGATTTTGTTGATGGATTGGCAGAATGTCATAAAATCGTTCAGGAACGATTGGAGAAAGCAAATGAAAAGTATAAACGATCTGCAGATTTGAAGCGGAGAAGCGTTGAATTTAATGAAGGAGACTTAGTATATGCGGTACTAACGAAGGATCGTTTTCCAGTGGGAACGTACAATAAATTAAAAGCTCGAAAATTCGGTCCAGTGGAAATTTTGAAGAAAATCAATGAGAATGCATATCAGTTGAGATTGCCGGATGATGTTCAAACGTCTGATGTTTTCAATGTCAGATATTTGATTCCGTATCATGGAGATGAGACCGTTGTGGAAGAAGAAAGTGCAAATTCGAGGTCGAATTTTTGTCAACAGGGGGAGGATGATGCAGCGCGATCTGCTTTGGATTTACGTCGTTCCGGAATTTTAGGTCATTCACGACCTAGTGAAGTTGTAGGTCGTTCACGACCTAAGGAACCTAATGAGTCAGGAGAAAACGAGTTACGGCTTATCAAATGTTTAAGTCGGTCACGACCTAAGGAAGAAATTTTAGGTCGTCCACGACCTAACAAGTCATGTGAAAAGGAGCTACGACCTATAGTTAAGCGAGCTAACAAAGCGACAGCACAAGTTAACAAAACCTTAGGTCGCTCCGACCTAACATGTAAGAACTGGGACGAGATACGACCTATGGAAAGTCGCGAAGTGGAGTTACAACCTAAGCTAGGTCGCATGAAGAAGTTCTGAAGCCGGGTCTTAAGTCGCTGCCGACCTATGTGTTGGACTGTTGGGTCGTTATTTGTTAAGTCGTATGGTGTATATTTCTTATGTCGTAACTTGTATTGTTTTAGGTCGTGTAACGTGTTGTAGTAAGTCGCGTGGGTTATAACGTGTTAAGTCGTGGGCTGCGTCTGTTAAGTCGTTGCCGACCTAAGCATTGTCAAAGTTGAGTCGCTATTGTGTTGTAACTATAGGATAGGTCGTTGACGACTTATACTAAGTCGTAGGTCGTAAGTCGTGCGTCTGTTAGGTCGTTACCGACCTAAGTGTTGTACAAATTTCTGTTGTGTGTGTTGTAACTTCTATAAATAGGCCGGTGGTGCCATTTGTAATAGTTTAGTTGATTTGAATAAAAAAACTTTTGTTTTGTTAGCTTTGTGCTTTCACCAAATTGGTAGTTGAGTGTAATCTCCTATCTCCTCTTTCGGCATTCGAGTGCGCTCGAATCAACGATCGTAGAAGCCAATTCATGGCATCAAGTGGCTTGATCAACGTCTGAAGAATTGCAGATCTTCTTTCACGGTATCGTGCACGATCAACGTGACGAAGATAGCTAGAATTCGGTATCTTCGGTTCAACGAATTTGGGCCATTCAGTATTCTTCATTCCATCGATTGCTACTTTCACCGAACCATCATTTTGTTATTTCCGCTGCTGCACCAGAATGTGACTTAAGCTAAAATGAATTCAAGTAAGAATTGTATGGATTAGTTGTTAAGTGTTAATAGTATTCAAGAAAATATACTAAGTAATGAATAAATTCTGAATAAGAATGAATGGAATTAAAATGGATTGAATTTAAATTAGTTGAACGTAAACTAATTGAATATGAATGAAATTGAACGTAAGTAAATTAATGGAATGTAAATTAATTGAATGAGAATTAATTGAATGTTAACAAATTGGAAGTGAACAGGTTAAATGAAAATGAAACGAATGTAAATTAAGTGAATGTTAGTAAAATGAATGAAAATGAATCGGTTAAATGTAAATAGCACGAATATGTATAAATTGAAAACAAATCAAATGAATGTTAATAAGAAGGAAAGTTAATAAATTAAAACTATTGACAACTGAAAATGCATATTGATTTGGTTGTAAACTAATTGGATGGATATTAGTTGTTTGATGATTTCTTATGTTGTATGTGTTTCATTTGCATATGATTATTGTATAAGTATTGTTATATATTGATATTATTTGCTATATACATGTTTCCCATTGGTTTGTTGAGTGTTTAGTAGGTGCGGATGGCGTATGCTTCGCATTTTGGACCTCGCTTTCCAGCTAAATTGCTTGTATATGCTTGCTAATAATATAAAAGGTACATATCTCGGATTACAAATCGTACCTTTACACTTTTTTTCCCTATGGGATGCCTCATCACTGAGATGAGATGTATATTTGTGATATATATATATAGTGATTTTTTTCGAATCGAACCGCGCAAAGGAGACTATGTCGAAATTTTCTGAAAATTTAAGGCGTTAGAAATTTTTTTGAGATTTTTGGAAAAATTTTGATAACTAAAATTTGGATTTTAAGTTATGACTTGAAATGAGATAAGTTGGTTTTTGAAATGATATTAGTTGATAACTAAAAATCTAAGAATGAATTTAGAAACTTAGAGAATGTGATAATGAAGTTGCAACTAATAAATGTTAGACAAGTTAAAAGACTTAAGAGATTTAGTAATCCAACATACTAAATTAGTTTTGAAAAGTTAATGGGATTCAGGGTATTCATTCATGCTTAGTAATTTATGGGGCGAAATTGTTTTAAGTAGGGGAGAATGTAACGACCCAGTTTTTCAGTCATCTGAATTTAGAATATTTAATCAATTTTAAATATTGAAAAGTAAAATTTACTAGTTAAATTGATTAAATAATTGAATCTGGAATGTAATGAAGATAAAGAAATGATTTCTAAAGTTGAATTAAATTCTATTTGAATTAGAATGGGGATAGCAAACTTTTAAAATTGAAGTATAAGTGAATAAACGAAATTGGAAATTTTATAATCTAATTTGACGAGTAAAAATAGCCATTCGGGACACTTTCTTAGAATTTAATGAAACTAGTTTCACTGGATCATAATAGCATATTATTATAGGATTCCAAATTTCGTTTCGATTGGACTTACCGTTTGGTCATGCGAATTAGAAACACCTAGAAATATATTAAGTAATTTAAATTAAAATAATTTGATTTCGAAAGCTATCTTCCACATACTTTCGAATTAGCTTCCGGTATGTGTTCCATTGCGTTCGAAATAGGGGTATAACATATAGAACGTCAGGCGGTACGCTTCGTTCGTAGTTCGGGAAATTTAGCGGTGAATAGTGTGTTGAAATTTCCTATATAAAGAACTCAACTCCCCATAATTGAAACCTTAACCCTACTTTCTTGAGCAGCCGCCACCCTTGAAACAAACGGCTAGAAACTTCAAATCTTATCCCTCAATTATCTCACGATCTGTAAGCAATTATCGAAAACTTCCTAAATGAAAAACAAAGAGCTCGATGAGCTCTATAATATCAATGGCTATGACAGCTAATTCACGACGTGGAAGCCAATTTTTGGCCGCATTTAGCAGCAGTTTAGGCAAGTTTTTCTTGTCGTTGGTGATACCGTGGAGCGCCGGTCCATGGCCAGAGAAGCGTGGGGGTGAGGCGCGTGTTTTGGCGGAGGTGGATGAAGTTCTGGTGGTCGGAGCATGGAGCGGTAACGATGGAAGAAGCGGCGGCATTGGGTTTGGGTGAGCGGATTGAATGATCGGGGAAGAAAGGATTGCACAGACAGATTTTGTTTTCTCAAAATTCAATGGCCCTGATTCTGCAAGGTTAATATATAAAAAAATTTGTAAATTTAATTGTACTAAAATCGTATAAACTTGTAAATATCATAACTTCTTAATACGAGGTCCGATTTAGACGAAACGAGTGCGCTACCGAAAATACAACGCTATGGAGTTGGATTGGATCGATTTGGAGCTCGTAGGATTTTTGGTTAAAATTAAACGCTCGTTTAATTTTATTCCAAATAAAACGCTACAATGACAATTGGAAACAATGGAAGTAAAGCTCACCTCTCTGGCTCGCTTATATTTTTATATAAGTGAGAATAAATTTATTTATGATGATTGATGCTTGTTTGGATGAGATATGATATTATATATATATATATAATTTGGTTGGATATATTCCCGCATTAGCGGATGAGACCCTATACGTTCCAGTGTATGTGCGAATGACCCTTTGTACGCGCGTCTGCCTCGAATCAAACATTGTACATATTCTCATATGCATATTTGTTGCAGGTTACAAGTTGGAGAGATCCAATAGGATTCCTCACCACTGTTGATTTATTTTCATATATATGATATATGATTGTTTGGATGTCATGATGATGTTTTGATGTGATTTGACTTATTTAGTGCTATGGTAGCACTGGGCCTTGTTTTCGATATTTTAGAAATATTGAAATTGATGATTTTGAATTGAATAGGTTTTCGAAGTGATTTTGGAAGTAAATGCTTTAATTGTTTCTAATTTATTTTAAAAGGAAAGGAATTTGTTTTTAAATAAAAAGTTATAATTTTTAATGTTATAAAAATATAGTTTTGAGAAATACTCTAAAAATGGAATTTTTTTTGAATAAGTATACATAAAAAGATATAAAGGTGATATTTTTATATATAAGGAAATTGATTTATAAATGAAATTTATAACTGTTTGGTAAATGGACTTGAAGTTATTTTGTAAGTGGATTTGAAGCTATTAGTAAATGGTTTTGTAGTTGTTTTATAAATGGATTAATAAATAAATTAGATATTTAAAGAAATGGATTTTATAAATGGATTTGATAATAAAAGGACTTTTAAATTAAGAATGGATGTATAAATAGAATTTTGTAAATAAAGGAATTTTACAAAATATAATTTTTTTTTAAATCGAAAGGAGATTTATAAAAATGGTTTTCTAAATATGGAGATGTTTTATATTGATATTTAAATATGGGTTTTTATTTAAAGGAGTTTTGAAAGTGATGTTTAGATGAATTTGATGATTTTAAAAGTAAATTTATCTTTTAGAAGTAAATGTTTTTGAAATAATAATTCCGAATGGAATTAAATGGTTTTGAAGATGTTTTAAAATGAGATAAGTAACGAAAACATAGATTTCAACATTTATTGTTGTAATAAACGTTTTCGGAGAAGTAAGGAAGGCATGGACTATAACACTGTTGTTATAGTAAATGATTTCCGAAAGGAAATGTTTTATGTAGTGTATGTGATTATATAATTAATTAATTAATTAATTAATTAATTAATTAAATCCCTATGCTAAATGTTTTAGGTTGCCATAATGATGTTTCTCGCAACATTCGTTTTGACCCAAATAAAGTGCGTTTTGAAGGATACTTTCCTCAAGATTTGTATATATATACACTTATTTTTGGTTTAAGTATATGGAGATATTTTCTAAGTGTTGAAAAATGAAATGACATGTGAATATGCCTATACTGTTGATATAAGTATTTGGAAATGTTTTCTAGTATAGAAAAATTGAAATGGTTTTGTGAATATATATGTTTTAATGATAATTTGAAGTAAATATTTGGAAAGTGATTTAATTAATAAAAGATTAATTAAATGGGCCTAGTGATTGCTTGGTGCTAAATATTATTTGTTGCTTTGATAGTTAAATAACCGACTATCAAATTTGGCCTTTTTATCATTGTTGGTCCGGAGAGACCGGGGTCGGATTTATCCGAGAACCGCTTCGGACCAATGTATGCGTTCGAAATTGCAGGTTTATGATGATGATGGTTGAAGATGGAGATCTTCATGATGTTGGGCTGCTTGCCTCTAGACCCTCGGGGAAATTACCATATCATATACTTATAGTGGCATTAGTGCTATGTCATGAAAATCTTCGATGCAAGGACTGCTCGCTACTAATTCTAGGGGTAATGCCCGATAGGATGTGGTAGGAGATTTCCTTTGGTTTGTCCTGTTCCTGGACAACCTGTATGGACAAATGTCTGACATTGCATTTCTAAGAAACACGTACATTGGTTTTTACAAACGTACATCTATTGGTGCTGTAGGAGGTAACTCTCTTACACTTAACACCCCTCTTTGAGACGTACGATCTCGGAGGTTGTACTTTTGTGAAAATCAATTAGGATGTTGTTGGAAATGGCAATGTGGCATTTAAAGTGGAATGTGCTATGTGAAAGGTAAACTTTACCTTAAGCCTCATCAACCGGTAATGGCTTAAATAGGGCATGCCGTAAGGCTAAGTGGGTCGCTCTCATTAGGGTATGGTCATCACCCTTCTAGTTGTATTTATTCCCGCTATGACGTCGGGTTTTAAATTTATGTTGTGTATGCTTGTGGCCACGGATAGGTCGATTACAAGCGGGGTGATGTCATATTCGGTTCTATCCACGGCCAGATGGGTTTGCGGGTAGGCCGATCTTGCCAGGTGCAGAAGTTTCGAAGATGTCGATCCTTGGTACATTCCTCTAGAAATGTACTGTACGGAAGGTAGTCCTTTACCTAGCATTGTATGGAAATCCAAACTCCAATACATGC
This sequence comes from Allium fistulosum, assembly GCA_030737815.1. Classification (NCBI taxonomy): domain Eukaryota; kingdom Viridiplantae; phylum Streptophyta; class Magnoliopsida; order Asparagales; family Amaryllidaceae; genus Allium; species Allium fistulosum. The sequence goes on from CM060902.1 coordinate 454,010,712, forward strand.
CTACCATTTTGTTTGTAGAACCCACTTTGTGGCTAGTATGCTGGAATTTAATAATGTAACAATTTCGGCTATGATTGATATTATTTGTATAATAGACATAATTATAATATAATAGAATTGGATATGAAATGTTTTGGTTATCCTAAGGGAAAAAACCCATCCGTGTTCATATGGGCATGGTCTTACGAGATACCTTTGTTTTGATAAAGGAAAGTTTTTATAACTTTAAAATTCAGCTGAGATGTGTTTTCTCACGCTGGTTTACCAGACTGATCCAAGCGTTCTTCCCTTTCAATGGTCTGGTCAGACCGAGTATATTTACAGATGTAGATTTGATGCTTTTGGAACTTCAGCAGGCGAGCTGGAAGTCTTCAAATCGTATTCCCGTATATGTTTATATTCCACTACATTATTGTTTATGTTATCAACATTTGTGAGGATATGTTGTTATAACTGTCCAGCTGATGATTTTGTGTCATGTACTCTGATACGATTGATGTATGATATTACAGTTTCTCTTTTTGTTAAGATCATTGATATTATATTATATGTTATTCCACTGCGATGTGAGATTCTGTGATTGTTTTAGTTTCTTCTTCTCTTCTCTTCTTTCTTTTTCCCTAACAATCGGGTTTTCCGGCAATTGATTGTTCAGCATGTAATACCGTGGACGTATTAGTGTCGATTTTCGAGGTTCTAAAATCAGGTTCGTTACACTATGGATAAGAAAGGCATATATAAAGGGTGAATGTGTCTATTACCGTGTAAATTCCAACACCTATATATGTATGTGTTAATTATGTACACCACTTATATGTTGCACTTGCACTATACACACATGAATGTATTTGATACATTCAGTATTATATATTTAAATCCAAATTAAATTTTAAAACTTCTTTTAAACAATTTAAATAAAATAATATTTTTTAAAACCTCTTTAGATTGGATATAATAATCCGTTAGACTTCATAGACCCAATTGATCCAAAATAGATTTTTTTTGAAATTTACTTTTAACTCCATTGCGGGCTAGCCCAGTTCCAACAACTATATCCAACATAAAACACCATATTAATAATCACTATAACATAAGAAGATGAAAAAAGGAATACTAAAACACTGAATTTTATCATCGGTTACAAAGCCTCGGTAAAATCCACCATAACAACAAATAGAAATGCTAATGTATTGGAAGTATAACTACAAAATTCCCTAAAACACTAAAGAACAACTAGAAAATAACAAAGACTAGAGTCCAAATATTTAATTTAGTGTAGTGGGAGAGGTCACAAGCTGAATCAACTTTGACATTAAGTGTATCCATGGATGCTTCTTTATTGCCCAATTCATTTGAGCAAACTTGAATAGCGGCCTAGGAACCTGCTTTACTGTGCTTCTTGACCCACAACCTGCAGTAGTGTTATTGACTAGCCTTTGCAACCACGGGATTGGTTAGAAATCCAAAGCTCACTTCTGCCTCGAGATCGTCGAAGTGCTATGCAAAGAACCATCTCTTAACTTAGGCATATATCTGGTAGAGAACATTGTAGGTAGAACCCTCAACATCTTGGATTGTCTGGGCGTGTTTCTCCTTGAACTGCTACTTCTCACCCCTTGGCAGTTGCAAGGTTACACTCTGCCCATGTCACATGAGCCCCAACCTCCGAATATTTGACCATAAGCTCATCAAGCTCCTTCTTGTAATCCTCTTCCCTTTTATGCCCAAGATCGACGTCCTGCTTAAGCTTTTGAACTTCAGCCAAGAAAGTTATCAGTTTTGTTTCGATAGACTCAACTGATGATGTAGCTCCATAGCCAATGCATACCTCAGCATGAAATAAATAAATGAAAAGGATATTGTTCAACTGACATACAAAAGTTTTTTATCATCAGAAGTGGGATCGAAATATTACATAATACAAACTCCTATGAAGAATTTGGAAAACTTCAAGTGAAGGAGGCTCTATAATAGGAAGAAGCAATGAAGAAAAGGAGCAGAGTTGAGGTCAAAATATCATCAATTGTGAGTCGTCCCATCTGCTGGACCAAAGTAGAAATGGCACTACTCTTTGGAAGAGGCAAGAAGCGTTGAGAAGAAGGGAGCATATTGAGGGAAGGTGCTACCATGGAAGGAATGTCAGCATGGGGTAGAGGAGGAGGAAGGGTAGAACCGTCCATGGATAGCCCCTCTGCAACTCCAACCCTTTTTCTCTTGGTTGGCTTCTTGGGTTTGGACACGGCTAAGAATTCAGACATGTTACCTACATAATTCAATCAACGAAGCATTTAAAGACATATATAATGTTAAACAAAAGATAACTTAAATGAAAGTGACTATTATTCAAGCACATACATGAACATGCATGTTTTCTAACTCATGTACGCTAACATGTTCATATAAATAGCAAACATACCATGTAGCGCTGAGGTAACAAAATCGTAAGCAAAAACTTAACGACAAAAGTAATGATGCAAGTCTAGGAAGCTATATTTAAGCAGTAATGCTTTAGTAAAAACATTGGAACCTTTGTGGATATCCTTGTCAAGATTAAGTATGTTGGTTCTATGCACTAAAAATAAGTCTTGTTCCTTGCTAAGAAAGTCAGGGCGTTTAACTAAAAGAGAAACAACGATAAGAAAGAAAGAAGGAGAGACAGAGCATACAGGTCATTGCAGCTTAAAGTAACCGCAATAATGAAAAAAAAACGATAAAAAGGTGATAACGGTAACATGAGATCTAAATAAAGGAATAAAACTGTTTCGGTTAAAAATATAGAAAAACTGGTTTGGCTATCTCTGAGTCGTACGAGAAGAAACCAAGAAGATGGATTTTAAGGCTTGAACATAAAAGAATCCATTGCAGCTAGTAGCCATATTCTCATGAATTGAGTACATGAATAGTAGCTCATGGCATGTTAGAGTATATTCAGGCACTTAGCATACAAGGTAAAGGTGGACGTGAGCAGATAATAAGAGACAGAAGATAGTTAGACTGGGTATAGATTGACGTTCCCTAATGAAAGGATGGGGTGAAAGATAGAACTCATTCTGTATGTGTTCTAATGTTATCAAAAAAATCCTTTTAAGAGCATGTTAATGCGGCTAGAGGGATTAGGAAACCTTAGCACATAATCCTTAAACCCAAAATGGTCCAAAATCCCTACCACTTGACCTTCTTTATAGATGGTGAAAGTCACGTGAATGAAAAAAGTTTAGCCACGACTCGAAGTGCTTGGAGGATTGTCTTTGGCCATGAGCAACTAAAGGAGAAAATGTAACGGGATGATGTTGTTGGGATCTCTAATAAAAGGGAAATATGTGTGCATAAAAAAAGGGAACCAACTAATCAATCTTAGTCAATCAATTAAATCAATCCAACTCAAGAATGAGTAAAAGAAACAAGCTCATCCAAAATATTGAATCGATCGAATAACCCATATATACATTTCTCCAAACACATATAAGACGTGGATATGTATAATAATAAATCAAAGGGAAGCGAAATATATATATATATAATGCATGGAAGAGCAATAAAAAAAAGGGTCTAACTTGGGATTCGAACGATTTGTGAATCGAAACAAAGGGCGTTATGAAGAAATAAAGAGAATGGCCACTGCAATTAGATGTTAGAATTTCTTGAATAATAAAAAGAAAAATTAATTAGGTAGGAGGAATTTATATAGTTCTGGTGAGAGAATCTCAACCCTAAAAATTGTAGGCACGATAAATAATGATTGTTAAATTGCAATAATGACAATCCCAAATATATAAAGAACGAGGAGGATTTGATGAAACTAAAAAAGATTCATATATAACGGTCAAAAAAATAGCCATCCACATGGAGTAGAGAGCATTAAATACGATGTGACTAGTTAGATAATTGATAAAACTTGATGCGAACACGAAAAGTCCACACTAATATACATCAGCGCAAACTTCGGGGTAACATGTTATACCCAATTATACCATGTAAACATGTGTAATAAAGGTCAACAAAATGAGCACAAATAGAACTGCACAGCCAAAAGAAGAAAAGGGCAATTCGGTTGCAATATCACCAAAAGATGGAAAATACACAAAGCTAGACACCTCCAAACCATACAAACTACATTTAGAGGCAACTTGATAAATATGTGGTATTTATACAACCAACAACACAACAAGGGAATCAAAGAAGGAAAATGCCACAGCAGTTAAACCAAAATCAAAGAAATACTATGCAATCGCTATAGACGAATCGCACTGATATTGCAACAACATACGGTAGGAGGAAAAAAGGAAGTCATTCCCTCAAAAAATACCAAATAAGTACTGCCTACAAGCAAAATCAAAGAATTCACCTATGGGTGGAGATAAACACCACGCTCACATTGACTCCCCTAAGAGGCCACGTAGTCGTCTCCTTGAAGACTACGCCAACCTATCTTGAGGGACCACGTCATCATCCCCACCGATATTGTGTCGACTTCACTCGATGACTGAGTCGTCATCCTATTAAAGTCTAATTCGTAATACCTTTGAAGACTGCGCCGCCTTTCACTTAGAAGCGGCTTCACCATCTCCTTAAAATTAACGCCACCACTTCATAAATATCTGCATCAATACCTTCCTGGGACCAGTACCGATACCATCCTCAGACCCATGCCATTATCTTCCTGAAGTCTATATATCATCAGCTAAGGAAGAACACAAACACCGAATGAGGACTTCGTCTGTATCGATCCATAATTTCAAACACTTCATATTTAAATATCTGAATTAATTAAATATTTGAATCTTGGATTAAATATTATTAAAATGATTTAATAAACTTGTTAACCCCCCTTTTAAATCATAACTAATGTTGGTAAACTTGTTTTGAAAAAATGTTTACAAAAATGTATCCTTTGGAAATATATGGATAATGTGACCGGAAATCGATTTATTGGTAAACAGGTTTTCGATCGATATAAGTTGTTCGAACTCTTGTGCAATTAACTAATGATCAAATAAACACATTAGCAGCTAATTAACACACTCTCCTCTTCATGAGACAGTGGAAGGTTCTAGAAGCTTTCATATGGATAAGAGATATTATGAGAATGGTATAAGAGTAATATGCATACAGGAGAGGTGACATAAAGGAGAAGTGATGGGAGGTTAAGCTTCCATGGCATGGTGGATGTGGGGGTGAGTGGAAGGCTAAAGAGCACTATCTTGAGCCAATAAAAGGAGGGGCACACCCTTAGGAATAAATCACGATAACACAAATGAAAAACCAAGCTCCTTGAATGGCTTCTTCGTCTTTTTTCTTTCTTATGTTCTCAAATGAAATAGTTGCAAATCAACTCCAAATCACTTCAAACTTTGCCACAAGGCTTAGTACAATATTAGAACACCTTTCGCCATGCCAAAACTTAAAGGAGTGAAGCCATACTCCCCATGGAAGCATAGGCAGTGAACACCATATGGGAATTGGAGGTCAAGAGGCAAGCGCAAGGCAAGGAGGATGAGGAAGAAGGTGGTTGCATGGTTGGGGTTAGACTTTGGTTCTTGGATATTGGTTATTTGTTGGATTAAAGTTGAGTTAACACCTCATTTTGAAATGAAAATATAACACATATATATTTGTGTTTGATGGTGTTTAAGTTGTTTGAATTGTTGTTAACTTATAATAAAATATGGTTTGGAATTCTTACTTTAAAAGTAAGTGAAAGATGTGATCCATGTATATGGACTTGAATGAACATAGAATGGACCTATATTACTTGTGAAAAGACCATGAACAAAGCACATAGGTTATAGATGGACTTTGGTTTAGATCAGACTCAGATTTGGAAGTGCACTTATAGCGATAGTCTTTATAGATGCAGTTTTGAATTGCCTTATCTTTGGCGATTTCTAAAGAACTTTGTGGAGAGATCCTTATAGGTTTCTAACCATATTAATGTATTGTGTATATGCTTATTGCCATTAAAAGCTTGAACAGTAAAAAGTTAAGTAACATCTCGAAAAGTGGCTAAAAATCATTAGTGCAAAACTGCCCCATTTAGCCATGATTTTGGACTTTAAAAGGTTTGAAAAGATATTTAAATTTAAGTATTTTGTTTCATTACTTTTACGAGTATTTACTAACTCATATTAGAGTATTTTAAAATTGGTTTGAGTATTTATGACTTTTCAAGAATTAGTTGTGAATTTTTAAAGAAGAGATATTTTGTTGAAAGTATGTCGCTTTTATGTTTTGAGGAAAATTGTAAATTTGTTGTTTTCAATTAATATTTTGGATAAGCATTTTAAAACCTATTATAAATATTTAAGTTGTTTTAAAAGTATAAAAAAAGGTTTGTAAAGGGGTTATAATTGTTTAATAGCCAAATGGTTAATTGTTTAATTACTTGTTTGAAAAATAATTAACTATGTTTAACACTAAAAACCGACGAAGTAAGACTTATCTACTTGCGAGAGTTAAGATTGATGTCATGTAGGGATGGAGCAATAGATCTTAAACTTACCAGGCTTCCCTCTAGATTGAGGAATAGCAAGTTGGAAAATGTCGAAAACGTGTTAATCGTCTTGATTTCTTATTGTTTATGGAGATCATTAATACTATACTTAACACTAAAAGTCGACGAGGTAGACTTATCCATTTGTGAGATTTAAGATTGAAGTGTCTACGAAAGGCTTTGATGCAATTAGTGCTCTTACTTACTTGGCTTCACTCTTGAACGAGGAACGATTAAGTTGGAATGTCGAAAACGATTTAAACGTACGAATCATGATTTCTATAAGCAATCGTCTTTAGAACCTGATAATTAACTAGTTAAATACTGAACTTGACCAATTATGAACTTAGATCTTTCAAACAAATTTTTGTAAAGGTAGAAACAAGTATAATAATGGTTTTGGGTTTCTTGTGGCAACATGTTAATAACATTCGTCTTTAACTCTTTTTGATTATACATAGGGATGTAAATAGATTTTAAAAAGAGTGATTTAAAGATAAGCATAAACAAAATGGTCTTGGGTTTGCAGTGACAATGTTTAAGTAACATTATTCTTAAACCTCTTGAATGGATTTGTGAAAGTACTTAGATCCTTAAAATGAATATTTTGAAGAAAATTATAAGTATCGAATCTTTTGGAAAAAGATAGATGTTTATTAGATAAAAAAATTTACTAATAAAGGAGTTTTTAATTAATAAAAGGATTAATTAAATAAAAGAGATCAAGAGTTGCTTAAGTAGCTTAACTAAACTTTGTATGGCTTGATCATAATCTATATGACTTAATAGTGTTTTGTATGTTCATTTATTTATGCAAAGTATACTAGAATTGGTTTCCATTTACAAACAAACATCTTATACTAGATAGTCGATTAGTCAACTATCGAAATTGTCCAAATATAACTTTGGGAATATCTAGAAGAAACATGGAAATTATATGGTACAATTATCTTTAGTAATGCTATACTGTACGTATAAACGCGTGTGTTCTTATAGGACAAATGATAAGGAAATTCATCTGCTTAAATGATTAGAAGGTGATCTCCACTCCTATGTACTGTCTGTTTATTTTCAAAAGAACCGTAGTTGAGTTTACCAGAAATTCATCGATTGGTTTTGGAGAGTCAATAAGTGGGAAGAGTGTACTTATATGAGATGACTCGAACCCGAAACCACTTCAAAACTAGTATACGAGTTCTATGTTTTGGAAGCGGTTGTGAAATGAAATGTTATAGAGTTGAATTGTCAATCCTATGGTTAAGTCAAAGATAGAGGTCAACGGTATCAATTCAAACATGTTATTGTGTGAGACTGTCTATCTTGAGGTGTATTCCAAGGGAGATGACAGCATTAGCATTCGTTGAAGGACTTATGCGGCGAACCTATGTGGAGGTTCGAGATCTGTTCGAGATGCTTGAATCCACGTAGTGATTCGTAAGCTGTTCGGGATGATGGAATTCATTTGGGGATTCATGTTCTGTTCGAGTGATGGAGACTCGTGTGAAAGATGCTAAATGTAGCCTTGACACCGGGAAAATGACATAAAAGAGAGAAGGGACATGGCCGGGGGGTTTAGCCGACCTCAAGAGTATATCAAGTCCATACCTAGAGATGCTTATTGATTGTTGCTAGCATGAGTTGATTTGACTCGAACCACACACTGAGGGTATGCCACTTATTTTTATCTTAGAGTATATCCTATCTAGAGATATACGATGATCGGAAGGTAGTTTTTGATCCTTATCATGGAGATCTGCTTCAGTTTACTAGGGGCATCTCCGTGGAAAACAATCCATATACGAACGCGCCTTAGCGGTATTGATTATATACCTATTACTGTTGTGGCATTCACATGGCAGCTATTTGATATGATTTATATTCTACACTCTAGATATTATCTATCATATCACTATATGTTAAACTTAATGAATGGTTGGTTTCTTTAAGGGAAAACTGTTATGGGAATCCATACGGTCTCAATGGTTACTATTACTTGTTTCATATTTCTTGAGTTTCTCATGCTGGTTTACCAGACTGATTCGCGTGTTATTTTCTTATAATGCTCAGGTCAGACCTATGTATGTTTCCAAATTTGGCTTTCGACTCTTTAGAGCTTATGGAGATGAGTTCGATGATTTCCTACCGTAGTATTTATTTCCGCTGCATTACTATTGTATCATCTGCATTTGTGAGGACAGGTTGTTATAACTGTCCAGGCTGATTATTGTAACTCTAAAAAACTTTGTATCTTAGAATGACAGTTTATATTGTCATTTGATATTATATATGATTGTTCCATTATGAGATTTTGATATTATTTTCCTTCTTCCTGTAACAACCCGTATTTTTGATAATTAAAAATATTCAATTTAGTAAGACTTTGGAATTTAATATTGTTAGAAAATAAAATTTATGATTTATTAACGTGAATTTTATTAGAATATAAATTTTGACCTTAAGATAAAATCCTAAAACAACTAATTTTAATGAAATGGAAGGTGGTAACATGTATTACAATATAATTTAATAATATTGATTGAATGTAATTGACAAATGTTTTATGTAATTTCAATCAATTGTAATAATAAAGGTAAATAAGAAAGAAAACAAATGATGTATATAATGGTGAAATCATATGTTATTTAATTGGATTTGGTTTTAGCATAGAATAAGAAATTAGTTATTTGGTAAGTAAATTTATAATCAATGTTGTAAACAATAAGTTAATAGATTTGAATTACTAAGATGTAGCAGTTGTTTATTTCTCATCTCATTAATTAATCCGTTTAAAAATTAATTTTTATAATCAATGGAATTTAATATAATTAAATATTTCAATTAATATAAGAGAAGACGTTCGTTGTAGAGTAATGAGTGTAATAAATAAAAACTTATGTTAATAAATACATAAGGGAATTATTGATTTAATATAAAGGACATTTAAATTAAAATAAAAGAATTTGTTAGAAATTTTAAATTATAATGAACTAGGATTTTAACTCTGTTGTAATTAAATGTTGGAATTAATTTAATATTTAAATCTTGGATTTAACATGGAAAATTTAATTTTAAAAGATTATTAAATTACTGTTTAACCTAGAATGATGATAGAAAACTTTTAATTTAGAATTTAAAAGTGATTAAATCGGTTTAATTAATTAACGTGTAAAAATAAATATAATTTGATTTTAAAGCTAACTTCTATATACAATAGAATTAGGGTTTGAAATTAGTTTCATTGAGTTTAAAATAAATATAATTTGATTTTAAAGCTAACTTCCATATACAATTGGGAACGAAACGGGTTTTTTGGGCATTTGTTATCGCTTGGCCCAATCGATGTATGTTCCATCTATTCCTATTCCATCTTTGTCGATATATATGTTGTTATGAAACCCTAGCGGCCCTCTATTCTATTTCTCTGTATGTACTTTCAAATCTAATCTACTCCGTTCCAATGGTGAATATCCCAAAACCCTAAATTCCAATTTCAAATCCAATTCAAAAATACAAACCGCTCAAACCCTATCGTATAATATATCATCGCGAAGATCTCGACAAATTGAATCTGCGTCTGCAATTCATTTCTGCGATCGAGTTTTGGTTTAATCAGAAATCAACAAATCATTCTCGGTTGTTCATCGTCTATGTTTGGTTTAACGGTGGATCGTCGACCATTCGACGATCGAAAAGCACTACTGGGTAGAGGAGGATGTACGAAGTCGATCTAGTGGTTTGGATCTTGTCAGAGGTGCTCGAGTTTGCCAAATTTGTGCCTCGAAGGGGCGGCGGCTGTGTCCAAGCGAAGACTGTAGGAAGCCATCAGAGATGGCGGCTCGAGGCGGTGGAGCACGTGGTGAGGTCCGATCTTGGTATAGTAAGTCATGGAGGCGGTGGTTTGGAAGTTAAGGCGGTGGATAATAGAGTTTGGGTTTCTGATCGAATGCATTAGAGTTTAAGGTGATGAGATAATTACATGTTTGCCCTTGATTTTTTATAATTTAATTTTAAAATTTTAAAACTTCTAACTTGAATAACTTTTGCATACGAACTCGAATTCGCACGTGGTTTCTTCCGTTGGACTCGTATTAAAATTCCGAACAATATGAAACTTGTTTGGTTGAATTTGAAGATTGTTGAGATTTTGGGCTTCTGTTAGATTTTTAATGGACCTAAAATTAAAGGTGAGTGATTAAACCCACTCACGCAATACTAAATTTTATGATGTTAGTTAAATTGAAATCAGGAAGTGATAAAATTTTATTGGTTGCTGTTTGGTAGTATAAATTGACATTTGAATTGAATTTGAATTTTATATTGAATTGACATTTAAATAAATATTGGAATTCAATTGCTAGTTAAACACCGACAATTGATAATTAGTAACTGTTATGATATATTAGTTGATTTGGATGTTGATTGTAATTGGATGATTGGTATGTTGGATGTATGGTTGTTACTTATTTTGATATATCCCTGTTATTACCCAATTTATTATTTGACATCCTATAACTGTCATTTGAATTATTTGAAATGAACTAAGAAAGAGGTTGAAATGATATATACATATGTCGTTTAAATATGGGTTGAAATGATATATATCCATCCATGTAATAAAAATTGAAATAACTGATCACTTGGCCATAGGGTAAAAAATTATATATAGACACCGGATTTGGTTAAATTAAATAGTTTTAAAATATTGAAGTTGGATTTTGTTTAAATAATATTGTTTTAAAGAAACTAAAATTTTGATTTATATGAATTAAATTATTTTCTAATTTTTGAAATGTTGAAATTGAAACTGTTTAAATGAAATTGTTTAAGGATTTAATTTGGAATCTTAAAGTGGAAACTGGGATATGATTTGAATTTATTGGAAGTGAATAATTGTGAAGGTTTATACTTTAATTCAAACTTTGAATTTACATTAATTAAAATGGTTTAAATTGGTATTTCCAAGTTTGGACGTGAAATGGATTTAAACTAAATTGTTTCAAAATGGGAATGTGAATTGGAACTTTCGGCCTTCGAATAGAACTGTTTAAATTGAATTTGAAGTAATGTTTAAAATTGTTAAATTGTGGTTGATTTAAATGGAATTTTGAATACGAAGTTGGCTTAAATTGGAAGTCGAAAATTGAATTCGTTATGATTTGGAATTTGAACCTTGTTGTGAAAGAAAGAAATGGTTTTAATATAAACTATTTTAATATAAAAACTATTTTAATAATCAAATTGTTTTAATTTATAAACTATTCTAATTATTTAAACTATTTTAATTATTCAAAACTATTTTCATTACTAAAACTATTTTATATTCTAAACTATTTTCAATCTTTAAACTATTTTAATTATTCCAAACTATTTTAATTATTCCAAACTTTTTTCAATATAAAATTATTATAATTATTCAAACCATTTTCAATATTCAAACTGTTTTAAAGGGGAACTATTTAGATTTAAATCATTGATTTAAATACGAATGTTTGATTTGGAAGTGTAACCTATTTTTGAATTCAAAATGATTTTTGAAGTGAACCTGACATTTTGATATGAAATATGACTTGTTCTTGAAATTTAAAAGAACTAACCAATGTGAAAAATGATGTTTGGTTGTTAAAAAGACCAGGACAAAATATTGGCATACTCTCTGTCATACCAGAACCACTTTAACAATTATGTACGCGGTGGATGTTATCCAGAATGTAGAGGTTGAATTGGCGACGTTTACTAAAATAAAGAAAGATAACGATGATGGATGATCCCGACACTTGTGTAAATTTGAAATGACAAAAATAAGAGCCTATGTCTAGCCAAGGGGTTTTCTACCTTTAGGGGCTATCACCCCTTCATATTATATTGATTTTTGACTTGATCGGTGCACATTGATTTGATTTTGGGGGTGGTGGACTCGGTCGGCAGTCATTGCTACAACGCGTTACGACTAGCTAGAAAGGGTAAAATGGTAGAATCCTACCTTAGGCATTGCCTCATGTGCCTTGTCACACTTTTATCCTTATATGTGGCCACTACAATTTTTTTTTAGTATGGTACTTATAGGGGACTCACTGGCTACCGACGTTATTGGTTGTGTTACAGGACCTGCATAGATTACCTGCTTAAAAATGTGTTGGGAGGGGGGGTTAATGTAAAGCCTTAACGTTATTTTAATACTTTACTTTACTAATAGACACTACATATATAGTGTATTTTACTACATATAGATAGTTTGACGGATCCTTAGGAGATAGAAAATCCCGTAACATCTCTTAAGTTATTGCACTCACGTTGTACACTTGATAGGAGATAGAAAATCCCGTAAATATCTTTGAAGCTGTTACACTCATATTTACTTGTTATTGATTTAACTTATATAAGAACATTTAGTTCAGATTTGAGTGTTTTGTCTTTTCATTACGCTCGGGTCAGCCTGAGTATTTTAGTGTTTGAAGACATTATTCCTCAAAGATAAAGATGGAGTTTGCTAGACCGTATTTACTTTTATTATTCTGCTGTATTATTTTGATATGTTTGTTGATTGTACTTTGATTATGCTATAAAAATTGAAATCAAATATATAATGTAAAACAACTTCATGAACTGTTTATTTGATTATTATATTTTGTCATTCCGCTGTGAGATTCTGTGTTTTGCTTTCCTTCTTTTCTCTTATTTTCTTTTAAACCCCATTGACAATCTTCCCTTTTGAATGGTTTGAGTTAGACATATGTAGTTTGTTGTCGACTTGAATCGTACAAAAAGGTGGGTTGTCACACTTCCTATTCTATTTCTTTTTATTTTATTTAACCCTAACAATTCGTCTTTCCAACACTTGGGTGCTCGACACGTGAATACCATGAATGTATTAGGTTAACATTTGGGGGTCGAAAAGGCAAGTCATTACATCATCACTATGTTCAAGCAAACTGCTATAACTAAGAACAAATACATAAACCATAATGCCATAGGCTAGCGAAGCGTAGTCTTCAGAATGAATCCAGTGGTAAACAACCCAAGGCTCCAATTTTCAAATTTCCTACCTAACTTCAAATTCAAAATTCTTACATTCGACCAAATTTTCTCGCCTAAAGAATTTTCCCTTGCCTTCATCCATGTTACCAATCTGTGCACAAATCATCGAGCCATATGATTAATGAACATGTAAAGATCGAACGGGGGAGGAGTAACGTTGAATTTGGGGATTATCGATTCAAGTGATATTATGGCACTATAAATAGAAGGTTGTTGTAGCAATGAAAGGGACTTTTGGGGACATTCTAAGAATTCTATAATAAATATACTAGTACTCTCTACAATTGAAAAAGTTTGTACTAGAAAAGAATATAAGCAAAGATTTGACCTATGGACGTAGGATTCTTCAAAATTCGAACCATGTAAATTCTATGATCTTTACTTTTTTGTACTTTACTTGTTAGTTTTTAGTATTAGATTCTTTTCTGTTTTTTACCTTAATTGGATATAAATTTGGCTTTGATATTTTAAGAAACAGTTAGAGTACGCTAATGTGTATGTTGTGGTGTAAATCCCAACATTTATAACGGGCATTATATGTTGCACATGCAATTACACGTATGTGTGTATTAGACGTACATATACACATTATATATCACATATATATAAACAAATCAAATCTTTATATTGATAAATAAATTAAAGTAAAGATTTTATTTATAAATTTATTAAGATTGGATCTAAATTAAGTTAGATTTCTTAGGTCCAAATAAGATCCAACATGGGTGATATGTGATATATTTTAAATTGCCATCGCCTCCTATGAAAATGCTACTAGAAGTAAAAACAACTAGCATACAAGCAACAAAACAGACAAATTTTCAAAGCATTGTCATGCCATACATACAAGTCTATACCAACATGCACGATAACCAACAATAGTCATAATGTGCATGTTTAGCTATAAACTCTCACGAGTCTGTTTAACATCAAAAATGAACAAAATACCTAAATGGTGCAACTCCTTTGTAACAATCTGTAATTTTCGATAATTAAAAATAGTTAATTTAATAAGGTTTTGTGATTTAATGTTGGAGGAAATAAAAATTTGTGATTTAATAATAAGATTATATCTGGAATGAAATGTAATAGTATTAATTTAAGGTAATTGATAACTGCTTTAAATGTAATTCCAATTAATTAAAATGATTAAAAAGTTATAATTGGTTATAGATTGTAAATTTATTGTAATAATATATATTAATTGATAATTGGAGTAAAGGTGTAACGACCCGCTATTTTGGACTATTCGCATCCTCACATGTCAGACTTGAATAATTCAAAATACCGAATTGTTATTTTAAATTTGGAAAAACTCAACATATACAGTAAATAAAATAATCACAGACACAGAGTAATATAACAATAATGCAACGGAAACAAAAGAATAGTAGTTCATGAAGCTACTATATATATAACAGAGTTAAATAAGTTACAACAGATCTCGAATACAATAGTCAATACAATATCAGAATACATCACTGGAATCAACTGAATATCTGAAAGCTGGATAGATAGCTGGATCTCCAAGCAAAGCTCCAACTCCAAAGGTGAGTCTCGAATACTGGTACACTCAGTCTGACCCGAGCGTAAAGAAACACAAAACACTCGAGTCAGGATTAACATTCTTATATCAATAAATCCAACTCAAGTGAAATAACAACTGTAATACAAGTAACTCAAAGGATGTTTGGGATAACCATCCTCTAAGGATCCGTTAAACTATCTACTATATAGTCGTGTACGCTAAGTAGATAATGTCTAATCAGTAATATAAAGTATCAAAATAGTGTTAAGGCGCTACCATAATCCCCCTTAACACATTTTTATAATGTCATAGTCTATACAGCACCGTAAGCCCCACTGTAAACTAGTGGTTATCAGAGGGTACCCCATAGGTATAAAAAAAAACCGTAGTGGTCGCGAATAGGATAATCAGTATGACAAGGTACATGAGGCGATACCAACTAGGATACTAGTAGTTGCGTCATCCAGACTGATGTTGGGCATAGCAGCTACTACCCCAACACCTGGAAACAACACTCCCATAATCGAGGGGTGCACCCAAATCGAATCACAAAAGTAATAGATATGGTAACGAAGAAGTGTGTCCGCTAGAGGTGGCGAACCTCAATGGCCCGGCAGGGCTCCTGTTTTAGTCATGTCAGGGGTCATCCAAAATCGTTCTCTTTCTTCAGTCAATGCGTTCATCAAAACCATCCACTTCGTTCTGGATCAACACTTCACGTATATTAGTTATTAAAGTGGTTTTCGGTATCGATAGAGAGTATGTCCATATCTGATCCCAGTCTCTTTAATAACTACATATTAATTACACCGATGGTCATTTAGTAAACTTTCAGAATAGTTTATATTTCAAACCGAAATATCATTGCCATCTCAAAACCATATCCATACAATATCAATTTCACTTTAAATAAATCCATTTCCAAAATCATATCACTTTCCAACGTTATATCGCTTTCGAAATCAGAAGTCTTTTAAAATCAAAACACTTTGGAAATCAAAACCTTGAAATTCATAACACTTTGAAATCATAGCTTGAAATCATAACATTTTGGAATCCTAACACTTTCTTCTTAAACAGTTTAGATATTAAAATTTGTATATATAGAAAAATAGTTTATACAATAAAATAGTTTATATAAAATAGTTATAAGTTAAAATAGTTTATAATAAAATAATTTATATTGAAAATGATTTATATTAAAATAATTTATATTAAAATTTATAAAGTAAAATATAAATAGTTTTAGATATAGTTTTAAAATACTTTATATAAAAATAGCTTCCTCAAATTTCACAAATCAATTCACATAAACTCGAATTCCAAAATTAAAATTTAATCAAATCTCAAATCATCAATTTCAACTCGATTCAGCTTCTCAATAAACCATTTCAAATTATCAATTTCAAATACATATTTGAACGCAAAATAAACCATTAAATTTCAATATATTTCAAAGCTTTAAATATTCCACATTTCAAAAACTAAATTTGATAATTCCATTTATATCTCAATTTAATTTCATTTCATTTAGTTTCTGAGATATTTATTTAATCATTTCAATACATCTAAATACAACTTCAATTTAAAAACAAAATATCCCATTTGAATTTATATAAGTTTGAAATATTCATTTAAGTCAGTTTTAATCAAATTCAAGTTATAAAACATATTTTTAAATTTTCAAATTTAATAAATTTCAAATCAACCTTATTTAAGTAAAATTCTTAAATAAATATAATTTCAAATCAATTTCAATTTATCTTTCCAATTTGAATCATTATAAACTCTATATTTGAAAATATAAATTTACATAAATACTTAAACATTATTTTATATTGATTAAATCGACTTTATTAAATCAACTTATTAGATCTTTAAAATCAATATTTATTCCAACCATATATTTCCTTCAAAACCATAGAAATCATTTTTCAAATATTTATATATATAGACCAACTGTGTCTGTATATAATTTTCTACCCTATGGTCAAGTGATACGGATATTTATCATTTCAATCCGCAATTTAGTATATACGGGCATATATCTTTTCAACCCGTAATCCCAAATTCAATTCAATTGAAAATCGCTTAGGTTTATCATTTCAACCCATAACGATTTTCTCCTATTCTAAAGTCCATTCGGGTATGTATCATTTCAACCCATAGTGAATCCTATACTAATAGGGAACTTGCAGAGTGATAACAGATATGATAATAATATAACAACAGTAACAGGCATATATCATCAATATAAATAACAGATAATGGTGTCAGATGTCACAGGTGAACTGATACAGATAATGGCATATATATAGCAATATAAATAACAGATAATGGTGTCAGATGTCACAAGTGAACAGATACAGATGATTGCATATATATAGCAATGTAAATAACTAACGGTAGCATATTTCAATTTTCGTTTCAATTGAAATCATAATTAATAAATATAAGAACATTAATCGTGAGTGATTGCTCACCTTTTGAGGTTAGAGACGAACGTGAACGAGCTGAGTTACGAATCCAAACACGAATTTCAAAGGAAAGCACGATGGACACAAGTTCGATGGACGAAGCTGAAAAATAGAAATGGATGAAATCAAATTAGAACTGCATCGATGACGATAAATAGTATAAGTGAAGATATATATAACTATATATATATACACACACACTAAATTCAAACATATTTTAAATTAATTATATATGTATTTCAAAATCCATTGTTTTAAATGAAAACACATAAAAAAAATCAACATATATACATCATATATTTGAAATACTTATATTAATTTATTTCTTTCAAAACGTCATATACATACATATATATATATATATATATATATAATATGACTCATAAAGTAACATGCTGTAACACATATATACCTGTATATAAAACTTTATATATAAAGTCATACACGCATACTTGTAGTAATATAAACTTATTTTATAAACTTCAGTTATAAACTAATATATATATATATATATATATATATATATATAAACTATCATAAATTTAGACATTGAAAAACCAAACTCAATCATTACATTGAGAACAACTTAATATACAATAAAATATATAAAAGAACAAGCTTACGTTTATATATAATAAAAAACTGCAGCAACTTATAATATATTGTAAACTAGTATATTTATATCACATGCACTTAAACATATAGAAATGAACACTTACCAGATTTCTATACCACATACATACTAACAAAACAATACTTTAAAGCAAATGTAAACTTACATTTTATACGAACAAATGCTTATACAAAATAGCCTATATATATATGCAATAGCTAAAAATATAAACTATTATAAAGCATTTTTTCAATACAACTCGACCGACCTATATACATATAGTAGAAAATAAAACACATCTGTTCACAGTTCGAATTTGTTACATCATAAAGCATAAACAAGCTAATATAACTTATATATATAATATGAACATATTACTTGCTGCAAATATAATACTTGTAAACATATGCATATAAAACTAATATAAAAATATACTAATATAAACTAACATATGCTAGACATATGTGCATATGCTACACGACTTCATTTCCAGACAATGTAAACAAAAATTATAACCAACTATATGAAATCCAACTGTAAATCAATTTTATATGCATAACAGGGTACATATAGATGAGTCAGGCTGTAACTCTTATATATGCCGAACATATATGATTAAAAATTGATGCAGGCCAAGCTATAATTTTCCAAGGCTTAAGTCGTGACCGACTTAATAGAATTGAAGACATAAGTCGTGACCGACCTAACTGGCCATAAGTCATGACCGACTTAGCGAAGACCTTAAGTCGCTCCAACGACCTAGTGTAACTCGGCAACGACTTGGTGAAGACTTGCAAGTTAACAAGTTCCTTAAGTCGCTTGAACGACCTAACGAAGCAGATCTAAGTCGTTTTCTAAGTCAACCCTTCAACAAAATCAGCAGCTCGCTTGAAGTATTTGTGAAGTTTTCATGCATGCCGCCAAGAAGAGCTAATCGACATCAAAATGTTGAAGCATTGTATCGAAGAGAAGAAGCTGATGAGATGGAGCAAAGAATCAATGAAAACTTTAGTGAAAAGCTTAACGAAGGAATTGGTCGGTTAGAGAAGATGATGTTAGAGATGAATCAGAATCGGAGAAGGGTATCACCTGAATCTAATCATGGGGGAAGTAGAGTATCGCCACATTCCAATCGAGACAGAAGTGTTGATGATGATCAAAGGCGTGGGAGGAACGTGAATGATCGAGAACGGAGGAATGTCGATAGAAGGGATGTTGGTGGAAGACGTGATGGTAGTAGAGATATGGGTGGACGAGATAGACAATGATATACATCTGATTTTGAAGAGGAGTATGATGGTGGAAGTGTTCATGGACAAGGACGAGGACAAGGAAGAAATTACTCTGAGTATGATCACAAGTGGGAGTCGGGAATGAAGACTGAAATTCCTGAATTCAAGGGTGGTATGCAAGCTGAAGAGTTTTTGGATTGGGTGGCTAATGTTGAAGAAATTTTTGATTTCAAGGAAGTTCCAGAACATCGTAGAGTGAAGTTGGTTGCTACAAGGTTGAGGGGTAGAGCTTTGGCGTGGTGGCAGCAAACCAAACTTACACGTGAACGGATGGGGAAGTCAAAGGTTGAATCATGGGGAAAGATGAGGAAAATGATGAAAGCCACATTCTTACCTTATAACTATCAGTCGCTTATGTATCAGAGGTTGCAAAACTTGAGACAAGGGACGAAATCTGTGAATGACTATGCTGACGAATTTTATCAACTAATTGCAAGGAATGATATTATGGAGACAGAAGAACAATTGACAGCTAGATTTGTTGGAGGGTTACGAATGCAGATTCAAGATATGGTTAACATGTTTGATCCTAGATCTGTAGCGGAAGCACACCAGAAGGCGTTGGCTTGGGAGAAGCAGGGAAGACGAGGTGGTGGTGTGTTTACAAATTCCAACAATCAAGCAAAGGGAGTTAGTGGAAGTTCCAATGTTACAAAAGCTGCTGCAAAACCAGTTCTGAATGAAGTTGCTAGGGCGAAAGTCAATAACGGTTTCAAGTGCTATAATTGCCAAGAAGTGGGCCACAAGAGTAATGAATGTCCAAAGCCGAAGAAGAGAGCTATGATAGCGGAGGTTGAGGATGAGGATGAAGAAGCTGAATGTTCCTATTCACCACCTGATGAGGAGGAAGAAGAAGTGACGGGAGACGAAGGTTATAATCTAATGATGAGGAGGTCTTGTTTGACACCCAAGCAAGAGGAGGATTGTAGTTGGTTGAGGAGCAATATATTTCAGTCAACATGTACTATTCTGGGGAAAGTTTGCAAATTTGTTATTGATGTTGGAAGCTGTGATAATATAATCTTGTCAGAGACTGTGAGGAAGTTGGCATTGAAGACTGAGAAACATCCGAAACCGTACAAGTTGGCTTGGTTGAGGAAAGGCGGGGAGGTGAAGGTTGGATGAAGGGCTTGTGTGAAGTTTTCAATTGGGAAGAAATATAAGGACGAAATCTGGTGCGATGTGGTAGATATGGATGTCTGTCATTTGTTGCTGGGGAGACCGTGGCAGTATGATAGGGCGGTGCAACATGATGGGCGTACCAACAGTTACAGTTTCATGTTTGAAGGCACGAAGATTACTCTAGTTCCAAAGAAGCGACCACAAGAAGAAAACAAGCTGGAGGAAATTGAAGAGCTGAAAACTTTATTATCTTTGAAGGAGTTTGTTAAAGAAGTTGAAGAGGAGCCTGAGGTGTTTTTGTTGATCGGACGGGAGAATCAGGAAGTGGTGGAAATACCAGAAGAAGTAAAACCAGTACTGGAAGAGTTTGACGATGTATTTCCAAAGGAGGTTTCCAACGGAGTTACCACCATTGAGGGACATTCAACATCAAATTGATCTGGTTTCGGGAGCAATATTGCCACATAGACCACATTATCGAATGAGTCCGAAGGAACATGAAGAGTTGAGGAGGCAGGTGGAAGAATTGCTTGAACAGGGGCGTGTGCAGGAGAGTTTAAGTCCTTGTGCTGTACCAGCTTTATTGGTACCCAAAAAGGATGGAACGTGGAGGATGTGCACAGATAGTAGAGCATTGAATAAGATCACAGTCAGATACATATTTCCGATGCCGAGGCTTGATGATTTATTGGATCAAATCAGTGGGTCTGTAATCTTTTCTAAGATTGATTTGAAGAGCGGTTATCATCAGATTCGCATTAGGCCAGGGGACGAATGGAAGACGACATTCAAGACGAGGGAAGGATTGTATGAATGGCTGGTAATGCCGTTTGGTCTATCGAATGCACCGAGTACATTCATGAGGGTGATGAATCAGATTTTTAGACCATACATTGGGAAATTTGTGGTGGTTTACTACGATGATATTCTAATCTACAGTGCTAGTACAGAAGAGCATGTTCAGCATTTGAAGAAAGTGTTAATTATTCTTCGTGAAGAACAATTCTATGCTGCTACAAAGAAGTGTGTTTTTATGGCGAGGAGTGTTTTATTTCTGGGGTATGTTGTGTCGGAAGAAGGAATACAGGTTGACCAATGTAAAGTTGAAGCTATCAGAGATTGGCCGCAACCCAAGACGATAACGGAAGTTCGTAGTTTTCACGGGTTGGCTTCATTTTATCGAAGGTTTATTCCACATTTTAATAGTGTGATGGCGCCTGTGACTGATTGTATGAAGGGTAAATAGTTTGCATGGACGGAGGAAGCCGGGGTTGCTTTTGAGCGAATCAAAGGACTTTTGACGTCTGCACCAATTCTAGTATTACCAGACTTTCAGTTTTTGTTTGAACTACACACTGATGCATCCAAGGTTGGGATTGGGGGAGTGTTGAGTCAGAGGGGACGTCTGATTGCATACTTTAGCGAGAAGTTATCAGGAGCAAAGATGAGATACAGTACATATGATGTGGAATTTTATGCTGTTGTGCAAGCTATTAAACACTGGAGACACTATCTATTTCAGAAAGAGTTTGTTCTGTATACTGATAATGAGCCATTGAAGCATTTACAAGGGCAAGAAAATATTTCAGCGAGACATGCATCGTGGATTGCATATCTGCAACAGTTTACGTTTGTTGTTAAACACAAATCTGGAGTGACGAATCGTGTGGTTGATGCTTTGAGCCGAAGGAATCACTTGTTAACTACAATGAAAGTTGAAGTAACCAGATTTGATGTGTTACCAGAATTATTTGTCGATGATCCTTACTTTGCAAAGTTTGTTGAAAAAGTCACGGAGAGAAAGACGGCTGAGTATATGATGGTTGATGGTTTTCTGTTCAAAGGAAATCGATTATGTATACCTGATTGTAGTTTGAGAATGAAGATTGTAAAAGAGCTACATGAAGAAGGAATTGTTGGGAGAGACCGTACATTACAGTTGATTTCACAGTCTTACTTTTGGCCATCGATGAGGAAAGAGGTGGAGAGGTTTGTGGAGCGATGTCATATCTGTCAGGTTTCGAAAGGAACTACGACTAATGTTGGATTATATATACCGTTACCTGTACCAACTAAACCATGGGTTGATGTGAGTATGGACTTTGTGTTGGGGTTGCCGAGAACGCAGCGTGGGAATGATTCCATTTATGTGGTAGTTGACCGATTTTCGAAAATGGCACATTTTATTGCTTGTAAGAAGACGGCGGACGCTGTTCATGTTGCTCAATTATTTTTCAAGGAGATATATCGACTTCATCGATTTCCAGAATCTATTGTGTCGGATAGGGATACTCGTTTTCTAAGTCATTTTTGGCTAAGTTTGTGGAAGATGGTGGGAACAAAGTTGAACTTTAGCAGCGCTTATCATCCGCAGACGGATGGACAGACCGAGGTTGTGAACCGATCATTGGGGAATTTGTTGAGATGCCTTGTGCAAGACAATCTGAAGAGTTGGGACATGAAGTTATGCCAGGCAGAGTTTGCTCATAACCATGCGGTAAACCGTAGTACGGGTTTCAGTCCATTTCAGATAGTGTATTCAAGTTTGCCAAAGGGGCCGTTGGAATTAACGGGCATACCACAACCAAAGAAGACAGTCAAGCGAGCTGCTGATTTTGTTGAAGGGTTGACTGAATGTCATAAAATCGTCCAGGAACGACTGGAGAAGGCGAATGAAAAGTATAAATGATCTGCGGACTTAAAGCGAAGAAATGTTGAGTTTAATGAAGGAGATATGGTATATGCTGTGTTAACAAAGGATCGTTTTCCAATAGGCGCTTATAACAAATTGAAAGCGAGAAAAATTGGTCCTGTAGAAATCGTCAAACGAATTAATGAAAATGCTTATAAATTGAAGCTGCCGGAGGGTGTGTACACGTCGGACGTATTCAATGTTAAGCATCTCGTACCTTATCACGGGGATGAGCGTATTGCGGGGGAGGAAAGTGCAAATTCGAGGACGAATTTCTTTCAACCAGGGGAGGATGATGCAGGCCAAGCTATAATTTTCCAAGGCTTAAGTCGTGACCGACTTAATAGAATTGAAGACATAAGTCGTGACCGACCTAACATGGCCATAAGTCGTGACCGACTTAGCAAAGACCTTAAGTCGCTCCAACGACCTAGTGTAACTCGGCAACGACTTGGTGAAGACTTACGAGTTAACAAATTCCTTAAGTCGCCTGAACAACCTAACGAAGCAGATCTAAGTCCTCTACGACTTAACTCGAGCGGGTCACGACCTAAGGAAGAAGCGGATCTAAGTCGGCTACGACTTAAAGGAAGTGTTTTAGGTCGTCTTCGACCTAACGAGTATGCTGGGGGAAAAAGATCTCACAACCTAAGATAAGTCGCGTACGACCTACGACCTAAGTTAGGTCGCAAGAAACTTTAGGTCGCCAATTGCTACAGCTCGCTGAGGATTGAAGTCGTTGATTCTTATGCCGCCTTAATGTCGGCCGTTGATTCTTTAAGTCGCATGAAGACTGGGTATCTTTTAAGTCGTCTGTATGATAAGTCGCTACATGTGTTAGGTCGTATACGACCTCAGTATTGTAAAGTCGTGATGTATTGTATGTGTTGCTTGTTAAGTCGCTATGATCTATGTTGTATTGTTTCTTTGTACATATTGTTGAGTCGTTCTGTTATAGGTCGTAAGTCGTGAAGTTTGTATTGTGAACTGATAAGCCGTGAATGACTTATGATGAGTCGTAGGTCGTAGGGTGATGAGTCGGAAACGACTTAAGACTTGTGTAATTTTCTATGGCATGTGTTGTAGCCTATAAATAGGCAAGTTGTGTCATTTTGTAAAGGGAGTTGATTTGAAATAAAACTTTGATTTGTTAGCATTGTGCTTTCACCAAATTGGTAGTCGAGTATAATCTCCTATCTCCACTCTCGGATAATCGAGTGCGCTCGATTCAACGACAGCTGAAGCCGATTCACGGAATCTAGCGCGCTAGATCAACGTGTGAAGAATCACAGATCTTTGAACCCGGTATCGTGCGCGATCAACGAGTTCGGGATAGCTAGAATTCAGTATCTTCGGATCAACGAATTTGGGAATTTCAGTATCTTCCAATCCATCGATCGCTACTTTCATCGATCTACATTGTTTTGATTAATCCGCTGCGTCAAAAATCATAAAAGAAAAATCAAAATAAATAGTTTATTATATATAAAACTTATACTTTGTAAACTGTAAAAATCATATATATAAACTTTATAAACTAAAAATCAAAAGCTTGATAAATATATAGACCGAGCACACAAAACTTACATGATATTAACAACAGACAAAGTGATATATACAACCCTTAAAATAAAAGAGAATAAATATATTTGCTTATGTACTAACATCATATACCACTTGCAGACTTACGCCTTTTAAAATACATATAAACTAATATACAAAAAAAAAATTAAAATCTATGTTATAGAAACATATTATACATAACTAATAAAATATAAAACATATATAATACCTTTTATATATAAAAGAAGGGCTTGAGAAGGGAGGTGGAGGAGATGATGTGCTGTGGGGATGAACATGGGTTGTGAGGTGGCTTCTGCAGGTGGCAGTTGCCATGGTGAAGGCGGGCTTGGTTGTTTGCTCGGGTGGAGGTAGCTCGCGGTGCTCGACTTGGGTCGGGGCCGAAGAGAGAGAGCGGAGGTCGGAGGGTTGGGTCTAGGTGGTGAAGGGTTCGACTGGCTCGGGGAAGAGGTGACACGGTTGTAGACTTGGCTTTGGTGAGGAGAAAGGTGAAGTGGGAAGGTGAGTGGGTTTGGGTGAAGGCTCTTCATGTGTGGAGAAGATTAATGACAGAGGACAAAGCAAAATAGTTTAGGAATGAAATGGTTTACGGAAAAAAAAATGAAACTTTGCTTACTATTGGGAACAGTAAGATCAATATATTAAATTTCTTGGAAATGATCAAAGTCAGGGTTATCTTTTGGAATTCCAAAGAGCTAGTGACCATCTGTTAACTCAGAAAGCAAACGAATGGGAAAAGAAAACCAAAAGGTAAACATCGAGTACCGATACGGTTCCTCGTTATATTGATTTCACAGTGTATCGAACGTTGAAACACCCAAACGGATATGATACGGAGATCAGCATGACGAGACGATCAAAACGATATCAAAATATCAGTGGTATGATTGAATTATAAAAATTCAAATTTTCTACTAGCGAAAAATGCAGCAAAAACGCCGAAAAATAAGATCGATGGAGCTAAAGAAGTCCGAATTTGGAAAAACGAAAAATGTCGTCTTGCTCAGAAGATGATTTATAATTTTTCTATATAAAAATATTTGGGTTTCGAAAACATTTTATTTTCATCAATTCCTAACTGATTAAATTGAATAAATTTACGCACGAAAATAAACTTCATATTTTCGGATAAAAATTTACCTGTTGCTATGTTTAACTAGACGCATTCCAAATATCAAATTTATATTTAAAAATTTTATTGTTTAAAATTTCACAAAATTTCAACTAATTACGTTATTAAAACAGTTAAAATTTACGGGTCGTTACACTCTCCCCCACTCAAAACTTTTCGTCCCCGAAAAGGAAGGAGGTAGGAGAATAGAAACAAGCAGAAAGAAAATAGATTGGATTACAAGTAAAACAATTAATTTAAACCATAAAAATTTCAGTTTAAATTGATTAATATTTAACAATTTGGTTAAATCCCTTTGAGTTCACTTAAGTTAAATCAATCTATCTATTTCTAGATTCATTATCTTATTATCTAGTCATCCTCAATTAACAATTTCTAAATCATCAATTTGTATAATCATTTAATATACTCATATTTTATTTCAACAAAATTTTAATTCTTTTATTCCAAATTATTATTAAGTTTATTCCACTTAATATATCTTATTACATATATTTAAACCATATAAATTTCAATTTAAATTAATTTATATTCAATAATTGATTTAAATTTAAGGTACTTCCATAAATTGATCTAATTTCAATTTGTTAATTCTTTCAGAACAAAATTTATTATATTCATCTCATTCAATTAACTTATTATTCTATCATCTTTATTAGAATTTATTTATATAATTAATATCTAAGTGTATAATATTTATTATAAACACTCAAATTTTATTTATAAAATCATTTTATATTGTATATTATCCAATTACATTTTAACTTCTGAATAATTTAGGTAAGTTATATTAGAATGCAGTTGAACAATATACAAATAAAATTTTCCCAATTCAATTATTCAAGTTTAAATATTTATTCCAAATTTTGGTTTTATTTATAATTAAAATCATCCTTTAACAAAATTTAAGAATTAGATTTCCGATTAACTTTAAACAATTTAGAGATATATATAATATATATATCAAATCAAATTAAATTTTAAAATAAGATACCCGTATATATATAAATCAAATTATACTAAAGAAATTCAAATCAAAATATTTTTCAAAACAAAACCGTAGCAAAGCTACAGAATAGTATTTCCACTTCGAAACTCGAAAATGAATGTCGATGATGCGGCCGCCATTACCGAGATTATTTTCCAGTGACAAAGAGAAGAGCACTGATTTCAACATTTTAAAATTCTTTGAAAATGATTTCTATTCGAAAATACTTTTAATAATATATACTTTTAAATATTTAAAACCAAAGTTCGAAATCACCGGAAACTAAATTCTCGAATTTCTGAGTTAAATTTATTTAAATTCCTAATCAATTTATAAACCTGTTTATAAATTCATTTAAAACAATAAACGAAAATCAAATATTATCATTCAAACAACCAATTTAATTAACTATTAAATTCCAGTAAATTTTACTTATATATTTATAATATAATCATACAAAATTATTTCATTTACCAAATTTGAAATCAATATTGTGTTAGTTTGCTCTGTTCAAGTGTTTTGAAAATCCTATCGATAGCGTTGATCAGACGAATCGATCGAAAATCGAAATCAACATCAACAACTCAAACAACACAATATATAAAAAAATTAATGTTAATTACAAATACACTCCCTCACTCGATAATTCAAGAATGGATTTCAAAGCAAAGATGGGATTTAAAGTAGAGGAACTCTACTCAAATAGAATTCAACTAAAAGATATAATCAATGGGAGATAAGATGATTTAATTTCAGGTTGGAAGATGGATAAATTTATATAAATCGCGGGTAACCTTAACCGGGTCAACCATGACTTCAAGAATATGATCGATGCGGAATTCTGAATCAAATCAACAACTGATCGCCAGAGATAGAATTCGGGTATAGCAAAAGATAACAGCATTGTAAACCGAGGATACAAAAATATTCGGTAAATCAATGCTGGTTGTACAGGAGTTTCACTCTCTTACAAATTATTCGGATATTGGCGAGACCGCCGATTTATTATAGAGATCATTCGAAGTGGAGTTATGGGATACTCCAGAGTTAAAAAGACACGAATAGGGGAGACACGAATGGACTTTGGAACCGAAGGGAACGTTCCAGAATTCAAAGAAATCAAGTCAAAAAGGACGAGGTTCAAACTTGGATGAAAGTGATTCTGTAAATATATTTACCATATATACTAAGTTATGCCTAGAGCTACCAAAGCTCTGATACCAACTGTAATGACCCGCTATTTTGGACTATTCGCATCCGCACATGTCGGACTTGAATAATTCAAAATACCGAATTGTTATTTTAAATTTGGAAAAACTCAGCATATACAGTAAATAAAATAATCACAGATCACAGACACAGAGTAATATAACAATAATGCAGCGGAAACAAAAGAATAGTAGTTCATGAAGCTACTATATATATATATATATATATATATATAACAGAGTTAAATAAGTTACAACAGATCTCGAATACAATAGTCAATACAATATCAGAATACATCACTGGAATCAATTGAATATATGAAAGCTGGATAGATAGCTGGATCTCCAAGCGAAGCTCCAACTCCAAAGGTGAGTCTCGAATACTGGTACACTCAGTCTAATACGAGCGTAAAGAAACACAAAACACTCGAGTCAAGATTAACGTTCTTATATCAATAAATCCTTCTCAAGTGAAATAACAACTGAAATACAAGTAACTCAAAGGATGTTTGGGATAACCATCCTCTAAGGATCCGTTAAACTATCTACTATGTAGTAGTGTACGCTAAGTAGATAATGTCTAATCAATAATATAAAGTATCAAAATAGCGTTAAGGCGTTACCATAATCCCCCTTAACACATTTTTATAATGTCGTAGTCTATACAGCACCGTAAGCCCCACCGTAAACTAGTGGTTATCAGAGGGTACCCCATAGGTATAACACAAAACAAATCGTAGTGGTCGCGAATAGGATAATCAGTATGACAAGGTACATGAGGCGATACCAACTAGTATACTAGTAGTTGCGTCATCCGGACTGATGTTGGGCATAGCAGCTACTACCCCAACACAGCGAAACAACACTCCCATAATCGAGGGGTGCACCCAAATCGAATCACAAAAGTAATAGATATGGTAACGAAGAAGTGTGTCCGCTAGAGGTGGCGAACCTCAATGTCCCGACAGGGCTCCTGTTTTAGTCAGGTCAGGGGTCATCCAAAATCGTTCTCTTTCTTCAGTCAACGCGTTCATCAAAACCATCCACTTCGTTCTGGATCAACACTTCGCGTATATTAGTTATTAAAGTGGTTTTCGGTATCGACAGAGAGTATGTCCATATCTGATCCCGGTCTCTTTAATAACTACGTATTAATTACACCGATGGTCATTTAGTAAACTTTCAGAATAGTTATATTTCAAACCGAAATATCATTGCCATCTCAAAACCATATGCATACAATATCAATTTCACTTTAAATAAATCCATTTCCAAAATCATATCACTTTCCAAAGTTATATCGCTTTCGAAATCAGAAGTCTTTTAAAATCAAAACACTTTGGAAACCAAAACCTTGAAATTCATAACACTTTGAAATCATAGCTTGAAATCATAGCTTGAAATCATAACATTTTGGAATCCTAACACTTTCCTCTTAAACAGTTTAGATATTAAAATTTGTATATATAGAAAAATAGTTTATACAATAAAATAGTTTATATAAAATAGTTATAAGTTAAAATAGTTTATAATAAAATAATTTATATTGAATGATTTATATTAAAATAATTTATATTAAAATTTATAAAGTAAAATATAAATAGTTTTAGATATAGTTTTAAAATACTTTATATAAAAATAGCTTCCTCAAATTTCACAAATCAATTCACATAAACTCGAATTCCAAAATTAAAATTTAATCAAATCTCAAATCATCAATTTCAACTCGATTCAGCTTCTCAATAAACCATTTCAAATTATCAATTTCAAATACATATTTGAACGCAAAATAAACCATTAAATTTCAATATATTTCAAAGCTTTAAATATTCCACATTTCAAAAACTAAATTTGATAATTCCATTTATATTTCAATTTAATTTCATTTCATTTAGTTTCTGAGATATTTATTTAATCATTTCAATACATCTAAATACAACTTCAATTTAAAAACAAAATATCCCATTTGAATTTATATAAGTTTGAAATATTCATTTAAGTCAGTTTTAATCAAATTCAAGTTATAAAACATATCTTTAAATTTTCAAATTTAATAAATTTCAAATCAACCTTATTTAAGTAAAATTCTTAAATAAATATAATTTCAAATCAATTTCAATTTATCTTTCCACCTTGAATCATTATAAACTCTATATTTGAAAATATAAAATTTACATAAATACTTAAACATTATTTTATATTGATTAAATCGACTTTATTAAATCAACTTATTAGATCTTTAAAATCAATATTTATTACAACCATATATTTCCTTCAAAACCATAGAAATCATTTTTCAAATATTTATATATATAGACCAACGGTGTCTGTATATAATTTTCTACCCTATGGTCAAGTGATACGGATATTTATCATTTCAATCCGCAATTTAGTATATACGGGTATATATCTTTTCAACCCGTAATCCCAAATTCAATTCAATTGAAAATCGCTTGGGTTTATCATTTCAACCCATAACGATTTTCTCCTATTCTAAAGTCCGTTCGGGTATGTATCATTTCAACCCATAGTGAATCCTATACTAACAGGGAACTTGCAGAGTGATAACAGATATGATAATAATATAACAACAGTAACAGGCATATATCATCAATATAAATAATAGATAATGGTGTCAGATGTCACAGGTGAACTGATACAAATAATGGCATATATATAGCAATATAAATAACAGATGATGGTGTCAGATGTCACATGTGAACAGATACAGATGATGGCATATATATATAGCAATGTAAATAACTAACAGTAGCATATTTCGATTATCGTTTCAATTGAAATCATAATTAATAAATATAAGAGCATTAATCGTGAGTGATTGCTCACCTTTTGAGGTTAGAGACGAACGTGAACGAGCTAAGTTACGAATCCAAGCACGAATTTCAAAGGAAAGCACGATGAACACAAGTTCGATGGACGAAGCTGAAAAATAGAAATGGATGAAATCAAATCAGAACTGCATCGATGATGATAAATAGTATAAGTGAAGATATATATAACTATATATATATATACACTAAATTCAAACATATTTTAAATTAATTATATATGTATTTCAAAATCCATTGTTTTAAATGAAAACACATAAAAAAAATCAACATATATACATCATATATTTGAAATACTTATATTAATTTATTTCTTTCAAAACGTCAAATACATACATACATATATATATATATATATATAATATGACTCATAAAGTAACATGCTGTAACACATATATACCTGTATATAAAACTTTATATATAAAGTCATACACGCATACTTGTAGTAATATAAACTTATTTTATAAACTTCAGTTATAAACTAATATATATATATATAAACTATCATAAATTTAGACATTGAAAAACCAAACTCAATCATTACATTGAGAACAACTTAATATACAATAAAATATATAAAAGAACAAGCTTACGTTTATATATAAAAAAAACTGCAGCAACTTATAATATATTGTAAACTAGTATATTTATATCACATGCACTTAAACATATAGAAATGTACACTTACCAGATTTCTATACCACATACATACTAACAAAACAATACTTTAAAGCAAATGTAAACTTACGTTTTATACGAACAAATGCTTATACAAAATAGCCTATATATATATGCAACAGCTAAAAATATAAACTATTATAAAGCATTTTTTCAATACAACTCGACCAACCTATATACATATAGTAGAAAATAAAACACATGTGTTCACAGTTCGAAACTTTTACATCATAAAGCATAAACAAGCTTGTAACAACCCTATATTTTACAAATATTCTTAAATTGATTGTTTTCCAGATTCAAAAGCTTTATTTATGAAAAAGAATAAATTTTGTTATTTTAAATATAAACTTTGACTTTGATGTGGATTAGAATTCCAAATATGACTAAATTTAATATTTCCTGAAAATGTGAATTTTGGTCAATAGTCAAACTTTGACTTTTAAGTTTAAATTTTAAATAGTTTGAAATTATAAATTTTATCTTTTATTATGAAAATAGATTTAATAACTTGAACACTACTTTTCGTTTCGTTGAAAACGGAGTTAAAATGTAAAAGTTATGTACATTTAAATTTTTAGTATAATTTGTTTTATTGTGCATTTTTGCCTATTTTAAATTTTATAAATTTTATTTTCTTTGTCATATTTTATTTTAATATGTGTTAATATGTTATTTTATGTATATTTTTGTCTTTTATTATTTTTAAAGTGAAGTAGACATTTTTCTAGAGTCAATGGTAATTTATGTGAAATTTTCATGTCCTGTCTGCTATTTTTAAACAATTTCTTCAATTCTTTTGCTATTTTCTCTGAATTTAATTATTTATTTCACTTTGAAAATGTTTTAAAAGTCATTTTTATTTCAAATTTTGTTTTAGAATATTTTTAAATTAAAGTTAATAATTTTCCAAAGTCAATGGTGATTTATTTGTAATTTCTGGACACTGTTTTGTATTTTAAGCAATTTCTTTTATTATTTTTTCTAATTTCTTTAAATTTTATTATTTATTTTCTTATATCTTTACTTAGTTTCGGTTTGTATAGTATTTTTCTGAAATATTTTGTTTATATAAAGATTTATAAGGAAAGAAATGTGAAGGGTTGTGTAACGCTTTGAAACGGAAGCCCTTTTATTTA
The DNA here is from genome assembly GCA_030737815.1 of Allium fistulosum. NCBI lineage: Eukaryota > Viridiplantae > Streptophyta > Magnoliopsida > Asparagales > Amaryllidaceae > Allium > Allium fistulosum. The sequence goes on from CM060902.1 coordinate 454,043,536, forward strand.
CCAAATCCTTTAATTCCTTTAACTCCTCAAAATTAATTGCCTAGCCATGTAAAACCCTAGTGTAGCCGTCATCTCATTTTGCATTCACGTGAAAAAATATCCCATCTTCAATTGTTTCTCACGGCTAGAGAAAATTAGGTAATGGCCTCCATCTCTTTCTTCCTACTTTTCTTCTTTTTCTATGCTATTTTGCTTGCCTTCTTCCCTGATTGAGATCGGCCTCTACCCCTATTCCTCTGCCACCACCTCCTTCCATCTCTTCCCGACCACCACCAGCCCCCACTCCACCAGATCTGACCATAGCCGAACCATTTTAATGGTAAAACCCCCCAAATTTCAACCTAGATGCCTAAAAACCATGTTTATTGACCTCTACATGCTCACCCACCTCAACCACCACCCAAACCACCACCATAGCCACCACCACCTCCCTGACCTGACCACAACACACCCCTCCCCACCTCTATCCAGATCTGAACTTGAATGGCCAAGCCCAAACTCCTATGGCCGAGCCCTTTTGTTGACCAAAAACCACGCTAGTGTGCCTAAAACTCTTGACATACCTATGTTATAACTTCCCCATCATCTCTAGCTTGTAGCCGTGTATCCCTTGGTCCAAACCAGACCCAAAACCATTGTCTTAGACCTGTAGTTTCCCTCATGGCTGAGCCTAGTAAAGGTTGAAAGCAAGTGCAAGCATTCCTATTTGATTCCGTGCAGTCATTTCTAACATTGTTCTATTAAAATTTGGGTTGAAAACTTATATTATTTGGATTGTTTTGTCTTATGTATTCCGAGGAGTTAACCTTGTCTCTCTCACACTCATCATCATCATGGCTGAGAAATGAACCCCTTGTTCGAGCTTTTGAATGGTTAAAGCATGGTCAAGTAATCTATTCCGTTGTTGCTTCTTATCTGCATTGTTTCAACATTGTTTTGCGTTGAATATTTATGTGTATATTGTCTTGTTTTGTTTGAATGTTTTCAAGGAGATTTATCTTTGGCTCTCTCAATATCCAATCTTATTCGTGCTTTCGTGCCTTCGAAGATCTCAGTTTGTGCATTTGATAGCAATCTCCAGCACAAAGAGGTGAGTTATTCTCACCAGACAATATGTACCTATATAACTAGTAAATTGACACCCTGCGAATCTGTAGAAATATATTATCATGTTATATATGCTTATATTATTATCATATGATGTTCACACCTGTTATTACACCTGTTATATCATATGTTACTGTTATTTAATGTTATTCTGTTATTTATATTTGTTATCACCATTGCAAGTTCCCTGTAGATTAGAATCACTATGGGTTGAAATGACACATACCCGAACGGACTTTAGAATAGGGAAAAATCATTATGGGATGAAATGATAGGCCTGAACGATTTTTATTTAAATTATTTTAACTTGGGATTGCGGGTTTGAAATGATAGAACCCGAATTTTTCTTTTTTTAACTGCGGATTGAAATGATACATATCCGTATCACTTGACCTAGGTTAGAAAATTATATACAGGCCCGTGGTTATTTTATAAAGTGCTTTGGATATTTTTAAGTAATTTAAAAATTATAAATTTATGAAATTTGATTTAGATAGATTTTGAAATGTTTTAAAATAAAGAAATTATGATTTTTCTATATGTTAAAAATGTAATTAATGAAGGTTTAACTGGATTTTTGAAATATAACTTAAGTTGGAAATTTGGAATTTTGGTTAAAAATGATATTTAAGTTATATAAATAAAATGGATATTAAATTTTATTTGGAAATGGTAAATATGATAATTTGATTAAATTTGAATTTAAGTGATTTATTAAAGTATTATTGATTTTTCTATGAATTTAAGTGGTTAAATAAATGAATGTTTAAAAGTGATCTTTTAAAATATAACTTGACTAGGAAATGTGAAATTTGGTTTTAATTAAAGGTTTAAGTTAATTAAATAAATTTGGAAATTTTGTTAAATTGTGAAATGGTAATTTAAATTTGAAGTGTTAAGTCTATTTGTTGAAATGTGAAGAATTGGAACTTTTACACTTAAACTTATTAAGTAAATTGTTGAAAATTGGATTTAACTATAAGAAATTTATTGTGAAAAAGATATATGTTAAATGATATGTAAATGAACATTTTAAATGTTAAAATATGATTTTTAAAATGTTTATGTGTTTTAAATTAAAGTTATTTAATTGTTGGAAATACACTAACACCTGAAATTTACTTTTAATAGCATTCAGAAATGCTATAGATTCTGTTTTGAACTAAAATTGTGTAAAAAGAGCTATTACAGCATTTATGAAATGCTGTAGTTGCTGTAATTGAACTTATAGGCTAATATTGAACTCAGGTCTATTATAGCATTCTCTGGAAATGCTATAATGGTCTGCAGTCTTTGCTGAAACCAAATTTAACCCTTGTTTTGAAATCTGAACTACCGCAGCACTTCTGATATGCTGTCTTTTCTGTTTTGAACTATAATTCAACTAAAACTGAGTTTTAACAGCAGTTTTAAGTGCTGTCTTTGCTGAATTAAAAATGTTTTCAAATATAACCTATAGCAGTTGTTTTTAAATGCTGTGAAATGCTGAAATTTTAATAATTAGGATTTTTGACTTAGTAAACGAACTCAGAATGGTTTGAAACTTTGGAAATTGAATACATGATTTGAAAATATAATAATTACACTTTTAAAAGGTTTAAATGAATTATTTGATTGGAATATAAACTATTTAAAAGGTGATTTGAAATTATAATAAATGAAGTATACCTTTAAATTTAAAAGGTATTTAAAGTTGAATATTTAGATTTGAACTCAAATGATATTTGGAATATTAAAATGATTTGAAATGAAGTTTTGAAATGATATGATATTTTAAAAATATGGAAATGGTTTGGAATTGATTTAATCTTTATTTTGATAAAGATTTGGATTTGAAATGATATTCTATTTTGAAGTATAAACTGTTTTTAAACTTATAACCACGGGTTATAATAACGTTGGGTTGTTAAAGAGACCGGGATCGGATATGGACATACTCTCTGTCTTACCGAAACCACTTTGGCAACCGTGTACGCGGTGGAGATTCCAGAATGAAGTAGGATGGTGGCGACGTTCTTAAGGTATGTTACGTGGACCCAACTCCCGTGAGTTGGCATAAGGTGGCTAAAATAGGAGCGATCTCGGACCAGTGAGGTAGCACCTCTTCTCGGACACGTTTCTTCGATATTATACTCTTACTTGTGATTGATTAGATGGCCATCCTCCGATTTGGGAGTGTTGTTCGAGGTGGAACGGTAGTGGCTGCTATGCGTATCCATCAGTCCGTGTGCGTAATTGGTATATCTACCCTGGCATTGCCTAGTTGTGCCGTGTCACCTACCATATCGAGCTTTACTACGATTATGATTTTAAGATCCGACCGCGTTAAGGTTCTCCTTCCCCTTAATGCTATTTTCTATATGATTATACTTTACTTATTTAGACACTATTATAATATCGAATATTACTACATAGTAGATAGTTTAACGGATCCTTAGAGGATGGGCGGTCCCAAGCATCTTCTAAGTTACTTGTACCTTTATTACAGTTCACTTGAGTTGGTTTACATTATATAAGTATATATTGTCCTGACTTGAGTGTTTTGTGTTTTGCTTTACGCTCGGGTCAGCCTGAGTTATTCACAGATTTGGATTTCCACTCTCTTGGAGATTTGAATCGTTGGAGATTATCTGCTTGTCTTGTCCTATCTATTTCAGTTCCGTTGTTCTACTCAGCTTGTACTTGGTTATTTTATTGAGACTTTTGTTGTACTCTATTTCTTCTGTTGTATCTTATGTAACTCTGACATATTTAGATAGTAGCTTCATGAACTACTATTTCTTTTACTTCCGCTGCATTATTTTACTCTGTGATCTGTGATTATATTTATTTACTGTATATTCTGAGATTTGCCAAATTTTAATTACAACGCGGTATTTTGAGCAATTCAACTCCGGCATGAGTCTACCTATACACTTATAATGGATGCGAATGGTTGAAAATATCGGGTCGTTACAGTTGGTATCAGAGCTTTGGCTTTGAGGCAAAACTTAGAATATAGGGTAAATTTATTTACAGAATCACTTTGGTTCGAGTTTGAATCTCTTCCTTTTTGACTCGGTTTCCTTTGAATTTTGGAATGTTCCCTGCGGTTCCAAAATCCATTCGTGTCCCTCACTATCCATCTTCTTTTGATTCTAGAGTATCCCATAACTCCACTTTGATTGATCTTCATAGTGAATTGGCGGTCTCGCCAATGTTCTAATTTTCTTGTAAAAGGGTGAAAATATTTTACAGTCAGCATCGATTCACCAGAGATTTTTATTTATCCTTGGTTTAGATGCTAATATCTTTTATTATTCCAAACTCTATCTCTTGAGATCGAATGTAGATTTATCCCAGAAAAATCCACATCGATCTTATTCTTTAAGTCACGGTTGACCCGGTTAAGGTTGTCCGCGATTTATCTAAGCTTACCCATCTCTCTACTCTGTTTAACCATCTTGTCTTTTGTTTCTAAACTATCTCCAAACATTTTAAATTGTACTTGTAAATCTATGTTTTGTTTTATAGATTGTGTTGTTTGAGTTGTTGATGTTGATTTGGGTTTCCGATCGATTCGTCTGATCAACGCTATCGATAGGATTTCTAAAACACTTTGACAGAACAAACTGACATAATATTATTTTAAATTTGGTTAATGAAATAAAATTTTGATATATAAGTAAATTTATGAAACTTAATAAATTGATTTAAATTGATAATTTGAAATGATAATACTTGATTTATCATTTATTGTTCTACAAATGAATTTATAAATAGTTGTTTATAAATTGATTCGGGAACTGAAATGAATTTGAATCAAGAATTTGAGAATTCAAGTTTCCGATGGTTTCAAACCTTGTGTTTTCAAGTTTTAAAAGGATATATTATTTAAAGTATTTCGAATAGAAATTTTGTTTTCAAATAATTTTAAAAGGTTTAAAATTTAGTGCTCTTCTCTTTGTCGTTGGAAAATAATTTCGGTGATGACTGCAGCATCATCAACGTTCATTTTTGAGTTTCGAAGTGAAGAGACCGTTCTGTAGTCTTACTACAGCTTTGTTTTGAAAGATTTAATTTATTTGAATTTCTAAATATGATTTGATTTATAATATATATAGATATATGATTTAAATTGATTTGACATATTATGTACATATATTTATTTATCTCTAACTGGTTTGAAGGAAACCGGAAAATTAATTCTTAAATTTCATCTTAAAGAATAATTTCAGTTATAAAAAGAAAAATTAAATTTTTTGAATAAATGAGTCAAACTTGAGATAATTGAATTGGAAAGTTTTATTTGTATAATACAATTGCATTCAAATATAACTTACCTTAAAAAAAAAATTTAGAAGTTAACAATGTAATTGGATAATATACAATATAGAAAGGATTTTATAAATAAAATTTGAGTGGTTATGATAAATGTTATACACTTAAGTTATAAAAGATTAACAGAGGTAAATAGTGAAAAAGGAATTTAAAGGGATTTTTTTTAAATAACTTAATAATCAAATTTGATTTAATATGGAACCTTAAATCTAACCTAGGAATTTTAATAAAGGTTATTTCCTAAAATGAGTATGTTGTATAATAAATAATGATCTTTGAATAGATAAAATAAAATACATTTGAAATAGACATTTTGTAATAAAGTTTATTTAACTTGAATTCATAGTTTAATTGATGTCTAAATGAATAAATGTGTAAAGAAATTTGATTGTTATATTTGCTATATAAATATTTTATTTATGAAATAGATATGTCTTGAAAAATGAATGATTATAATTTAAATAGTTAAAATGTATTTTAACATCAATAAAAATTGATAATTGAAAATTTGGTTTTCAAATGGAATTTTAAGTGTAACTTATTAAAGGAATATCTATTTGGGAAATGGGTATTTTAAATAAAGTGTTAGGTTATGTGTTAAATTAAGAGCTAACTAAAATAGTGAACTTTTAAACTTAATAAATGAAGTATAGTTTGATTTGAATATTCCATTCATAAAAGTTTGTTTTAATAAGTCATAAGTTAAATGATATCCAAATGAATATTTCTGATATTAAACTGATTTGAAATATTAATATACCTACTGTAGCATTTTATAAGTGCTGCTATTTTGAAAATACAATGTTTTGGAAATTTTATAATTGAATGAACTTAGAAATGTTACAACTTTAAAACGAATATTATTTGACCTTGAATTAAAATATTTTAAATGAAGATTATTTTAAAAGGTGTTATGATTTCTAAGTATTATGTTTTTTAGAATAACATTTCCAAAGTGTTACGATTTTTAGTAGTATGATTTCCAAATGATAAACATCCATAAATTGTTATGATTTAAAAGCATTATGGTTTCAAGTTTATTATCTTATTTTGTGTTTCAAAACTACCTTTTGGTTGTCCTTATTTCTCTTATCTTGTTACAGAATGGGAAGGCTATTGCTTATACCAGTCCGTTTAGAAATCTTTCTGTAATCTTTGATAATTTTTGTTACTTATCTGGATCTAAACACTGTTTTTCCATTCATAGACCGTCGGTCAAGTGAAAGGGGTGATTCAAACTCTAGAGGATCTTGTTCGTGCTTGTATTCTTGATTTGATCACCTCCATCTTGTTAAACTTACCTATAACAATAATTATCAGGTGTAATTCCAATCTTCTTATCATCTTGTCTTAATTCTATTTCATTCTATCTTTTTCTGTGCTTTCCCGTACCTCATTCCTTTTCGGGGACGAAAAGTTTTGAGTGGGGGAGAGTGTAACAACCCTATATTTTACAAATATTCTTAAATTGATTTTTTTCAGATTCAAAAGCTTTATTTATGAAAAATAATAAATTTTGTTATTTTAAATATAAACTTTGACTTTGATGTGGATTAGAATTCCAAATATGACTAAATTTAATATTTCCTGAAAATGTGAATTTTGGTCAATAGTAAAACTTTGACTTTTAAGTTTAAATTTTAAATAGTTTGAAATTATAAATTTTATCTTTTATTATGAAAATAGATTTAATAACTTGAACACTACTTTTCGTTTCGTTGAAAACGGAGTTAAAATGTAAAAGTTATGTACATTTCAATTTTTAGTATAATTTGTTTTATTGTGCATTTTTGCCTATTTTAAATTTTATAAATTTTATTTTCTTTGTCATATTTTATTTTTATATGTGTTAATATGTTATTTTATGTATATTTTTGTCTTTTATTATTTTTAAAGTGAAGTAGACATTTTTCTAGAGTCAATGGTAATTTATGTGAAATTTTCATGTCCTGTATGCTATTTTTAAACAATTTCTTCAATTCTTTTGCTATTTTCTCTGAATTTAATTATTTATTTCACTTTGAAAATGTTTTAAAAGTCATTTTTATTTCAAATTTTGTTTTAGAATATTTTTAAATTAAAGTTAATAATTTTCCAAAGTCAATGGTGATTTATTTGTAATTTCTGGACACTGTTTTGTATTTTAAGCAATTTCTTTTATTATTTTTTCTAATTTCTTTAAATTTTATTATTTATTTTCTTATATCTTTACTTAGTTTCGGTTTGTATAGTATTTTTCTGAAATATTTTGTTTATATAAAGATTTATAAGGAAAGAAATGTGAAGGGTTGTGTAACGCTTTGAAACGGAAGCCCTTTTATTTACCAAATCCTTTAATTCCTTTAACTCCTCAAAATTAATTGCCTAGCCATGTAAAACCCTAGTGTAGCCGTCATCTCATTTTGCATTCACGTGAAAAAATATCCCATCTTCAATTGTTTCTCACGGCTAGAGAAAATTAGGTAATGGCCTCCATCTCTTTCTTCCTACTTTTCTTCTTTTTCTATGCTATTTTGCTTGCCTTCTTCCCTGATTGAGATCGGCCTCTACCCCTATTCCTCTGCCACCACCTCCTTCCATCTCTTCCCGACCACCACCAGCCCCCACTCCACCAGATCTGACCATAGCCGAACCATTTTGATGGTAAAACCCCCCAAATTTCAACCTAGATGCCTAAAAACCATGTTTATTGACCTCTACATGCTCACCCACCTCAACCACCACCCAAACCACCACCATAGCCACCACCACCTCCCTGACCTGACCACAACACACCCCTCCCCACCTCTATCCAGATCTGAACTTGAATGGCCAAGCCCAAACTCCTATGGCCGAGCCCTTTTGTTGACCAAAAACCACGCTAGTGTGCCTAAAACTCTTGACATACCTATGTTATAACTTCCCCATCATCTCTAGCTTGTAGCCGTGTATCCCTTGGTCCAAACCAGACCCAAAACCATTGCCTTAGACCTGTAGTTTCCCTCATGGCTGAGCCTAGTAAAGGTTGAAAGCAAGTGCAAGCATTCCTATTTGATTCCGTGCAGTCATTTCTAACATTGTTCTATTAAAATTTGGGTTGAAAACTTATATTATTTGGATTGTTTTGTCTTATGTATTCCGAGGAGTTAACCTTGTCTCTCTCACACTCATCATCATCATGGCTGAGAAATGAACCCCTTGTTCGAGCTTTTGAATGGTTAAAGCATGGTCAAGTAATCTATTCCGTTGTTGCTTCTTATCTGCATTGTTTCAACATTGTTTTGCGTTGAATATTTATGTGTATATTGTCTTGTTTTGTTTGAATGTTTTCAAGGAGATTTATCTTTGGCTCTCTCAATATCCAATCTTATTCGTGCTTTCGTGCCTTCGAAGATCTCAGTTTGTGCATTTGATAGCAATCTCCAGCACAAAGAGGTGAGTTATTCTCACCAGACAATATGTACCTATATAACTAGTAAATTGACACCCTGCGAATCTGTAGAAATATATTATCATGTTATATATGCTTATATTATTATCATATGATGTTCACACCTGTTATTACACCTGTTATATCATATGTTACTGTTATTTAATGTTATTCTGTTATTTATATTTGTTATCACCATTGCAAGTTCCCTGTAGATTAGAATCACTATGGGTTGAAATGATACATACCCGAACGGACTTTAGAATAGGGAAAAATCATTATGGGATGAAATGATAGGCCTGAACGATTTTTATTTAAATTATTTTAACTTGGGATTGCGGGTTTGAAATGATAGAACCCGAATTTTTCTTTTTTTAACTACGGATTGAAATGATACATATCCGTATCACTTGACCTAGGTTAGAAAATTATATACAGGCCCGTGGTTATTTTATAAAGTGCTTTGGATATTTTTAAGTAATTTAAAAATTATAAATTTATGAAATTTGATTTAGATAGATTTTGAAATGTTTTAAAATAAAGAAATTATGATTTTTCTATATGTTAAAAATGTAATTAATGAAGGTTTAACTGGATTTTTGAAATATAACTTAAGTTGGAAATTTGGAATTTTGGTTAAAAATGATATTTAAGTTATATAAATAAAATGGATATTAAATTTTATTTGGAAATGGTAAATATGATAATTTGATTAAATTTGAATTTAAGTGATTTATTAAAGTATTATTGATTTTTCTATGAATTTAAGTGGTTAAATAAATGAATGTTTAAAAGTGATCTTTTAAAATATAACTTGACTAGGAAATGTGAAATTTGGTTTTAATTAAAGGTTTAAGTTAATTAAATAAATTTGGAAATTTTGTTAAATTGTGAAATGGTAATTTAAATTTGAAGTGTTAAGTCTATTTGTTGAAATGTGAAGAATTGGAACTTTTACACTTAAACTTATTAAGTAAATTGTTGAAAATTGGATTTAATTATAAGAAATTTATTGTGAAAAAGATATATGTTAAATGATATGTAAATGAACATTTTAAATGTTAAAATATGATTTTTAAAATGTTTATGTGTTTTAAATTAAAGTTATTTAATTGTTGGAAATACACTAACACCTGAAATTTACTTTTAATAGCATTTAGAAATGCTATAGATTCTGTTTTGAACTAAAATTGTGTAAAAAGAGCTATTACAGCATTTATGAAATGATGTAGTTGCTGTAATTGAACTAATAGGCTAATATTGAACTCAGGTCTATTATAGCATTCTCTGGAAATGCTATAATGGTCTGCAGTCTTTGCTGAAACCAAATTTAACCCTTGTTTTGAAATCTGAACTACCGCAGCACTTCTGATATGCTGTCTTTTCTGTTTTGAACTATAATTCAACTAAAACTGAGTTTTAACAGCAGTTTTAAGTGCTGTCTTTGCTGAATTAAAAATGTTTTCAAATATAACCTATAGCAGTTGTTTTTAAATGCTGTGAAATGCTGAAATTTTAATAATTAGGGTTTTTGACTTAGTAAACGAACTCAGAATGGTTTGAAACTTTGGAAATTGAATACTTGATTTGGAAATATAATAATTACACTTTTAAAAGGTTTAAATGAATTATTTGATTGGAATATAAACTATTTAAAAGGTGATTTGAAATGATAATAAATGAAGTATACCTTTAAATTTAAAAGGTATTTAAAGTTGAATATTTAGATTTGAACTCAAATGATATTTGGAATATTAAAATGATTTGAAATGAAGTTTTGAAATGATATGATATTTTAAAAATATGGAAATGGTTTGGAATTGATTTAATCTTTATTTTGATAAAGATTTGGATTTGAAATGATATTCTATTTTGAAGTATAAACTGTTTTTAAACTTATAACCACTGGTGATAATAACGTTGGGTTGTTAAAGAGACCGGGATCGGATATGGACATACTCTCTGTCTTACCGAAAACCACTTTGGCAACCGTGTACGCGGTGGAGATTCCAGAATGAAGTAGGATGGTGGCGACGTTCTTAAGGTATGTTACGTGGACCCAACTCCCATGAGTTGGCATAAGGTGGCTAAAACAGGAGCGATCTCGGACCAGTGAGGTAGCACCTCTTCTCGGACACATTTCTTCGATATTATACTCTTACTTGTGATTGATTAGATGGCCATCCTCCGATTTGGGAGTGTTGTTCGAGGTGGAACGGTAGTGGCTGCTATGCGTATCCATCAGTCCGTGTGCGTAATTGGTATATCTACCCTGGCATTGCCTAGTTGTGCCGTGTCACCTACCATATCGAGCTTTACTACGATTATGATTTTAAGATCCGACCGCGTTAAGGTTCTCCATCCCCTTAACGCTATTTTCTATATGATTATACTTTACTTATTTAGACACTATTATAATATCGAATATTACTACATAGTAGATAGTTTAACGGATCCTTAGAGGATGGGCGGTCCCAAGCATCTTCTAAGTTACTTGTACCTGTATTGCAGTTCACTTGAGTTGGTTTACATTATATAAGTATATATTGTCCTGACTCGAGTGTTTTGTGTTTTGTTTTACGCTCGGGTCAGCCTGAGTTATTCACAGATTTGGATTTCCACTCTCTTGGAGATTTGAATCGCTGGAGATTATTTGCTTGTCTTGTCCTATCTATTTCAGTTCTGTTGTTCTACTCAGCTTGTACTTGGTTATTTTATTGAGACTTTTGTTGTACTCTATTTCTTCTATTGTATCTTATGTAACTCTGACATATTTAGATAGTAGCTTCATGAACTACTATTTCTTTTACTTCCGTTGCATTATTTTACTCTGTGTCTGTGATCTATGATTATATTTATTTACTGTATATTCTGAGATTTGCCAAATTTTAATTACAACGCGGTATTTTGAGCAATTCAACTCCGGCATGAGTGTCTACCTATACACTTATAATGGATGCGAATGGTTGAAAATATCGGGTCGTTACAAAGCTAATATAACTTATATATATATTATGAACATATTACTTGTTGCAAATATAATACTTGTAAACATATGCATATAAAACTAATATAAAAATATACTAATATAAACTAACATATGCTAGACATATGTGCATATGCTACACGACTTCATTTCCAGACAATGTAAACAAAAATTATAACCAACTATATGAAATCCAACTGTAAATCAATTTTATATGCATAACAGGGTACATATAGATGAGTCAGGCTGTAACTCTTATATATGCCGAACATATATGATTAAAAATCATAAAAGAAAAATCAAAATAAACAGTTTATTATATATAAAACTTATACTTTGTAAACTGTTAAAATCATATATATAAACTAAAAATCAAAAGCTTGATAAATATATAGACCGAGCACACAAAACTTACATGATATTAACAACAGACAAAGTGATATATACAACCCTTAAAATAAAAGAGAATAAATATATTTGCTTATGTACTAACATCATATACCACTTGCAGACTTACGCCTTTTAAAATACATATAAACTAATATACAAAAAAAAATTAAAATCTATGTTATAGAAACATATTATACATAACTAATAAAATATAAAACATATATAATACCTTTTATATATAAAAGAAGGGCTTGAGAAGGGAGGTGGAGGAGATGATGTGCTGTGGGGATGAACATGGGTTGTGAGGTGGCTTCTGCAGGTGGCAGTTGCCATGGTGAAGGCGGGCTTGGTTGTTTGCTCGGGTGGAGGTAGCTCGCAGTGCTCGACTTGGGTCGGGGCCGAAGAGAGAGAGCGGAGGTCGGAGGGTTGGGTCTAGGTGGTGAAGGGTTCGACTGGCTCGGGGAAGAGGCGACACGGGTGCAGACTTGGCTTTGGTGAGGAGAAAGGTGAAGTGGGAAGGTGAGTGGGTTTGGGTGAAGGCGCTTCACGTGTGGAGAAGATTAATGACAGAGGACAAAGCAAAATAGTTTAGGAATGAAATGGTTTACGGAAAAAAAATGAAACTTTGCTTACTATTGGGAACAGTAAGATCAATTTATTAAATTTCTTGGAAATGATAAAAGTCAGGGTTATCTTTTGGAATTCCAAAGAGCTAGTGACCATCTGTTAACTCAGAAAGCAAACGAATGGGAAAAGAAAACCAAAAGGTAAACATCTGGTACCGATACGGTTCCTCGTTATATTGATTTCACAGTGTATCGAACGTCGAAACACCCAAACGGATATGCTACGGAGATCAGCATGACGAGACGATCAAAACGGTATAAAAATATCGCTGGTATGATTGAATTATAAAAATTTGAATTTTCTACTAGCGAAAAATGCAGCAAAAACGCCGAAAAATAAGATCGACGGAGCTAAAGAAGTCCGAATTTGGAAAAACGAAAAATGACGTCTTGCTCAGAAGATGATTTAGAATTTTTCTATATAAAAATATTTGGGTTTCGAAAACATTTTATTTTCATCAATTCCTAACTGATTAAATTGAATAAATTTACGCACGAAAATAAACTTCATATTTTCGGATGAAAATTTACCAGTTGCTATGTTTCACTAGCCGCATTCCAAATATCAAATTTATATTTCAAAATTTTATTGTTTAAAATTTCACAAAATTTCAACTAATAATGTTATTAAAACAGTTAAAATTTACGGGTCGTTACAAAAGGTGTAATTGATAATTTAAATATGTATAAATTAATGAAATAGTATGTAATTAATTGCAATTGATAAAAGTAGTGTTGTGGTAGTAGATATGGCATTTTGTGTAGATAACAAACTTACAAATGTCATTATATTTAGAAAAGGTAACGATTGTCATTTATTACCAATTTATTTAATCTGTTGAATTAAATTTGAAATCAATTGCAAATTAAATGAAATTAAATGTTACGTAAAATGAGTTAAGCCGATAGCTGTAAATGTTGAAGGCAATAAAATGTACAGAAATCTCAATTACATTCATAAGGCAATAATTGATTTAAATAAAAGATTGAAACCAAGGTAAGTTAATTTATTGGGATTTTAAATTATAATAAGGTTGGCAAAAATTCAAAATAATTGAAATATTGCAACTAATATGGTAAAACATGATAATTGTAGAATATTTGTGTTATAAGATATAAAAAAATGTTAACTATGTCTTCAGAATAATAATTTATTGAAAAAAAGGATTGAAATCAAATTAAATCAAATTATTAGAATTTAAATATATTTAATTGGATTTAATTACAATTGAAATTGAACACTATAATTAGTGGAGCATTTAACACTGGATTGATATGTAAATTTGTTTTAAATTATTGTAAATGTCTAAGTAATCAAAAATGATAAAATTTGTTAATTATAAAATTGGAATTAAAAAGGTGATTTAATTAATTTAATATTAATTTATTTAATTAATGTAAAAATAGCCATTTTGGCCACTATCTCGGATTTTGCCGAAACTAGTTTCATCGGATCTGTAACGATGAATTATTGTAAGGTTTCAAGTTTCGTAGCGATCGGACTTGTCATTTGATCGTACGGGCTTGAAACGCGCATAAATAAATTTAATTGAATTCAATTGAAATAAGCTGATTTTAAAGCTAACTTCTTCATACGATGAAATTAGGACTTGAAACCTATTCCATTGAGTTTAAAAATATCAAAAATATCTATTTTGATATATGGGATGACCCACTTTCTTTTTGGAAGCGAAACGGGCTTTTCGGGTCGCTACTGTCATTCGTACAAATTCGATATGTGTTTATTTTCTTATCGGGCTTTGTTAATATAAATAGTCTTGTTTCCCCAAACCCTAGCAGTCATTTTTCTTATTTCGTACGTACATCAACTTCTGTCTGTTCCTCCTTGTCTATTGGCAGAAACCAGATTCCTAAATTCAATTGCAAATCAAATCGAAAAATTAAAACTCCTCAAACTATATCGAATTATACATCGATTCGAAGCTCCTGATGAGTGCAACTCAAATATGCGTTTCATTTTTGCAATCGAGTATTGGTTTGTCCAGTATTGGCCAAATCATCCTCGGCCATTTATTGAGTTGCGATCGACTTCGACCGATCGTCGAATCGAAAGTACCGGGGTGTGGAGATTCACGAGCGGAGCTCATCCATGCAAGTTGAACGGCGATTTGACGGTCGGATCACCTTGGATAATTCGATTAGGGTTGTTTAGGGGTGGTGGGGGCTGCTTGTTTGGGTCATTTTGGTGATCGATTATAGCGAGGGAGGTGTGGCGGAGGTCGTGAGGGGGAGGCGACTCAGGCTGGTGAGCGGCGGCGCCTAGTTGATCGTGGTTTTGCGTGCGTTCGAAGTGGGTTTGAGGTGGCAGCTACCTAGGGCTCTCGCGTTGTACTGGAAGGGGATTTGGGTCTGTAGCAGGTTTGGGAAGGAGGACGTGGCCGCTTCTGAGTGGATGGTGTAGGTGATGCTTTGTCTCTTTTATTTATTTTTGATTTTCATCGTTTAACATTCTAATATTCATAACTTTTGCATACGAACTCGGATTTGGGCATGGTTTGTTTCTTGGGATCGTATCGGAATTTCGGACATTTTGGCACTGGTTTGGACGAATTCTGAGATTGTTCAATTTTTAGCCTTATTTTGGATTTCAAATCAATTTGAAATCAAAGGTGAGTGATTTAAACCCACTCACAATTACTAAAATATCTTATGTTAGTAAATTAAATTTATGATGTGATTAGAAATTAATTGATTGATGTTTGGCATATTTAAATTGTCGTTCTAGTTAAATTTGACTTTTATTGTATTAAATCATCGTTTAATTTAATATTGAATTTAATTGTCAATTTAATACCTGTTAATGATAATCAGTTATCTATTGATGTTTATTGGTTGATTTGGATGATGATTGTGATGGATGGTTGATTTTTGATATTGGATGACTAGATGTTATATTTATATTGTTATAACACTGCAAGTTCCCTATGGGTTGAAATGATACATACCCGAACGATCTGATAGATTAGGGAGAAATCGTTATGGGTTGAAATGATAGACTCGAGCGATTTCATGTATTTCAAATTAAATTTTGGGATTGTGGGTTGAAATGATACATATCTGTAAAAATTTAAATCGCGGATTGAAATGATAAATATCCGTGTCACTTGACGATAGGGTAGAAAATTATATACGGACACGAGATTGGTTAAATTAAATGATTTTTAATTCTTTAAATTTTGAATTGAGTGAACTGGCATTTTGAAATAGAAATTGATTTATATAAACTGAATTATTTCAAAATCCAAGCGTTAATGCTGAAATTGGAATTGATTTAATGAATTGTTCAAAGGATTTAAATTGGAATTTCAAAGTTCAATTGTCAAATAAAAATGAATTTGTCGAGATTGAGTTATTGAGAATATTGGGATATACTTTGAAATTTATTTTAAACCAATTTAAACTATTTTAATCAATTTAAACTATTTTAATTTATTTCAATCTATTATGATCTATTTAACCCAATTTAATCTAATTTACCTATTTTGAATTAATTTAAATTTACTTAATCTATTTTAAATTTATTTAATCTATTTTAAATTTATTTAATCTATTTTAAATTTATTTAATCTATTTTAAATCTATTTAATCTAATTTAATTTATTTAATCTATTTTAAACCTATTTAATATAATTTAAATTTATAGAATCTATTTTAAACCTATTTAATATAATTTAAATTTATTAAATCTATTTAATATAATTTAAATCTATCTAATCTATTTTAAATCTATTTAAATCTATTTAAATCACTTTAAATCTAATTAAATCTAATTTAAATCTATTTAAACTATTTTACTATTTAGACTATTTTAATCTATTTTAAAACTATTTATGACTATCTAAACTATTTTCTGAAATTTCAGACTGTGTAAAGTTGAAAGATTTATATTTAAATCCTTGATGATGATACAACCTAAGTTAGGATTGAAAGTGATACCCTTTTTGTGAAATGACATATTTGAGTAAATATGATGATTTTGGAACGAGGATTTAATTAAGGGACAGTTTGGCAAAATACACAAAAACCCCAGTAAAAAAAAGTTTGTAAATTAGGTCCCTAGAATTAAGTTACCGAATAATGACATACACTTATGCAATTATTCAGTGAATAATTGTAGACATTTATGCAATTATATCAAAAAATTGCAGACATTTCCACAATTATTCACTGAAAAATGGTGGAAAATTCTGCAATTATTCAACAAAAAATTGCGGAAATTTCTGCAATTTTTTCAAAAATTTTCGGAAATTTCTGCAATCATTCACCGAAAAAATTGCATAAATTCATGCAACTTTTGGATATAATTGCATAAATGTCTGCAATTATTCAGTGAATAATTGCATAACTATATGCAATTACATAGTAACTTAATTCTAGGGACCTAATTTACATATTTTTTACTGGGGTTTTTAATAATTTTGAAACTTATTAGGGACCTGAGCCTAATATTCACTTTAATTAACCTATCTTATCGATAATTTCAAAGGCGAATATAATTTCAAAAGTGAATGTGATTTTTGAAAGTGAATATGATTTCGAAAGTGATATGGTTTTGAGAATATTATATTTTGATATCAATTAAGAATTGGTTTTGGAAATGTAAAAGAACCATCCGGTGTGTAATAAGCGTTTGGTTGTTAAAGAGACCGGGATCAGATATTGTCATACTCTCTGCCAATACCGAAAACCACTTTAACAACTGTGCACGTGGTGGAGATTCTAGAAATGAAGTAGGATGGTTTGGTGTACGATTCTATATGAGGTATTTACGTGACCCTGACTCCAATGAGTCGGCTTAGATGTGACTAAAACAGGAGCCACGCCGGGCCAAGTGAGGTCATTCCTCCTATCAGACACATTTCTTCGATACCATATTGTGACTTTGTGATGATTTGGTGGCACCCCTTGATTTTGATTATGGGAGTGTGTTCCGAGGTGGGCGGTAGTAGCTGCTATGCGTTACCGCAAGTCCGGATCCACAATTGGTATATCTACTCTGGCATTGTCTCGAGTGCCATGTTCACATGTCCTAGTGTGCCTTTTACGAGTTTGGTTTGTGCCATACCTATGGAGTGCCCTCTGATAGCCCTCCAGTTTACGGAGGAATTACGGTACTATATAGACTATGGGAATATATATAAAAATGTGTTAAGGGTGATATGGGTAACGCCTTAACGCTATTTTAATACTTTACTTTACTGTAGACACTATTATAATAGCGTATTGTACTACATAGTAGATAGTTTAACGGATCCTTAGGAGATGGAAATCCCGAACATCTCTTAAGTTATTGCACTCAAGTTAGACATTGGATAAGGGGATGTCAAACCCCATAAACATCTCTAACGCCATTACACTCATATTTATTTACTGTTGATTTATCTTACATAAGATCTTTTAGTTCTGACTCGAGTGTTTTGTTTTTTCAATTCGGTCGGGTCAGTCTATGCTTTTCATTTCATCGAAGACTGCGTTCTGGAGGATGAGGACGAAGATTTTGTACTATTATTATGTATTATATTTATTCCATTGCATCTGTTGTTCCGCTGCATTTATTTATTATTTATTCTTGTTGTATGTAACTCTGATCTGTATTATGAAACTTTAATCAATGCTATTTGAAAACAGCTTCATGAACTGTTTATTTGATTATTATATTTTGTCATTCCGCTGCGAGATTCTGTATTTGTTTTCTTTCTTTCTCTTCTTTTTCTTATTTACCCCATAACAATCTGCCCTTTTGAATGGTTTGAGTCTGATGTGTGTGGTTTATCGTCGATTTAAACCGTCCAAAAAGGTGGGTCGTTACATCCTTCTATGAATGCAATGCATGAAAGACTATTACACCTCCCTCTATGAAATGGAAAACTTACAAGATATATTTGATTATCGATCCTCTCGACTCTCGATAACTCCAGCAGTCTTAGTCCCAACTTTCCTCTTCTTCAAAAATGAACTTTTCTCCCAAGGAGAAAACTTTACAAACTAAATGATGTTCTACTTGGGCTTGGGCTCGCTCATTTTTAAACTCACCTTAATCACATAATGATAATAAGGATAATGTACTAAGTGTACTTACGATACTTGCCAAGGTAAGTATCGTATCGTCACTTAGAAGATTATCCAAATCGTGACAAAACTAGTAGAGAAGTCCTTCCCCGAACTATCATAAGCTATCTTAACTATAATATCTATTATTCAAATAGGAAAGTAGAAACCAAGTTCTGATTTAGTGACACATGGACTAAGTAGCCCGATATAAACAGTTTTAATCCATTTAATCTCCCCTGAAATATTATATTTATCATTTTGAAATAGACTCCTTCCATTTATGAACCGTTTTAATCCATTTATTCTCTCTTCTAAAATAGCATTTCCATCATTTTTAAATCGACTTCCTTTCATTTACCTACTAGTTCCCCTCAACCCTTCCACCTGTTAGGTTATCGGAATGGACATAACATTCTTCCGTATCTTTTATGAATGTATGAATGATTCACATGTTTCTTGGTTTCTGACTATTTAAGTTTTTCAACTGTAGCTAGCTTCTTATCATATATGTAAGTAATACATGAGATTTAGCATTATTCTTCCACATGTACTGAAATTTTTAATAAACTTAAGTTTTTCGGGGTAAGTAGTTTCCTATTTCAATTTTTGCAAACCATGTACTCTTTTGTTTAGTGAATTATTTCAGTGAAGTCACATGTGATCTTTTTACTGTCAAAAGTGTTGTTTGCATACATCTAAATATAGTTGTCATTACTTTTTTGGTTTATGAAACTATGGTATCTTCAAGGTGTTTGTCAAATTGCTAAATGCTTGGTGGAGGTAAACCGATGCTCGTGATCAAATTAATGTATCTACAAGAAAATTGAAGCTATTCTTACTTTTTCAAATGTGATATAACCAATAAGTAGTGTTAACAAACATTATTATTGATTAAACCAAAATACAAACATCTGTATTTGCATAAACATCAATAATGGAACCACAAATATAAGAACAATAAAAGGGTCTAATAATGATATAGTGTTTCATCAATGACATTTTGCAATAAGACAATTTGTCATATTATTTGATTTATTTTCTTCCTAGCCCTTCATTGCACAAATCCTTTTACAAAGAACCAACTTCAATGAGTCAAAATGTTCATGTTAATAGCAGTGTCCTATCTTTTGATGGACGTTATATCTGGCATCATACCTATTTTTCTTAGCACCATTATTTTGAAAAACTTATTTGTGAAAACGCATAAGTAAAATTGAGTTTGCCACCAACACTCATCACATTAATAGTGCTTAACGAACTATAGGGATGTTAATCTTCATTAAAACTAAAGGGATAACATTGCATAAGACAATCAACTACAATACAGTTTTGGGTGTTATTTCATATAGTATTAAGTATGTTAGTGTTTAAATTACAAGGGCAAACTAAGATGTATCTTACTGTAGAATTCTAAAAGTAGGCATGTTGCCGAAATTATTTTTGACTTTTAGTCTAAAGGTAGCATGGTGATCTTTTTTTGCTGCATGGAAATTTGACTGGGACATTCAAGAAGTTGTAACACATGATTTAATAACATATGACAAGCTAATTTTTATCCAATTTGATCGAGTACGAAAAACAAATTATAATTTTTGTGTAATTAGCTTCATCGATTTTTTTCAAATATAATCAGGATAACCCAGTGGACCGGTAAACTCCAGAGAGAAATTAAGTTGTGTCTGTCCATTTCAACTCATGGCACGTATAACCCCCGGGTTCTATTTTTTTGCCGTAAGTGTGTGCAAGGCATACATTTGTACCTCCTAGTTTGAAGCTATATCAATCAACTATTGGTTGTATCATTTAATAGTGGTTATTATTAATTGAAAGGGTGATCCATGCCTCTTTAAAAACATTATGGAGAAAATTTGAACGTTTTTTTTAGATATTTCCATCGATGTTGTAAACATTAAAGGAAAAATATACCCTCAAAACACTCACTGGCTTAACTCTTTTTCCAATTCAAGTGAATAACAAATTTGGTATATCAAAGTTAGACATAATTACTAAGGGAACTACAGTTAGCTGCATTTTTTTCCTTTATCATCAACTGTGAAGTGACTATGTTAAAAGGGGAAAAAAGGCTCACTATAACCTCACATCTCAACTTTCAAAATGTGTTGTTCCAAAATTTGAATTTGAAATATACAAATTCAAAAACTTGATACTATAAAAGCGAAACATATTGATACCTACACCATTTATCATATGTCTTCCAATAATACTATTATTACCTTACAACGATGTTCTATCCGCTTTTATGGTGCGGTAATTATGCTGAACCATATTGTAACACCCGGCCCCTATACCCATGCCAACCAAGAGCAATACTAAGTATTACTGTCAGAAAGCACGGAGAATGGGACTCGATAGGGCTAAATGTTGTACTCATTCCCTTGAACTAACACTGGCACGAGAAATTTTATGACTTTTTTTTTTCACTTACCATTCGTGCTCAGTCTCAGTTCAATGCAATGGTACAAGATAAAAAAATTCCAGGTTACTTGGTACATAATATAATAGAACATACAACTCAGCACAATAACAGCAGAATACATAATACATACCATAATAGTAAAGTCTGCAATACATAGTCCATAGAACATAATACCACTCCCAAAATACATAATAACATACATACCATAATATATATTAACTACTCATAAGTCCAAGCTGTAAAGTCCAAAACCCCAAAACGTGGAAAATGATAAGAATGCTGCTACAATCCACGCAACCTAACCTGCAACCACAATCCTCAGACTGACCCGAGGATTATAAAACAAATCACACGGGTCAGATTATTGCTAGTGTGAGTGAAGTAAGGTCTATGAACAATGGTTATCACAATCAACAAAGTGGAAAAAGCACCACATGTATAAACCAACATGAGGCATATATGTGTGTGTGAACCAACATGTAGATTTAGTTTCATAAACAATTCATTTAATCAAATAATGGTTTTAGACCAAAAATATCGTATATAATCCAATACGATACCAACCCAATTATCATATGTAAAGCAATATTATAGTAAATAAGTTCATACACACATTCTCCAAAGATACTGGGTTTTCTAATTCAACTTTAATATTTTCCATAAAAATCATAAGATAAAGAAAATTGCAATGTGGGAATTATGGGATAAATGTAACATGACTCATAAAATATACCAAATAAACAGATGCTAGTATTGTAAAATCACAGTGGTAGAGCTCGAGCGCGCGCGGAGACATCAACACCGTAACCTACTCATAACGACATAATACACCTGGCGATCAACCCAAGATAACCAAGACGGTCTAAGGCAAAGGCCGTATGCTACCCGTTCACGGATCTACACGTGGGACCCCCACGCCTCCATCTATCATAGTTTGTGACCCGCCGATCGGAGATCCCGATCAAAAGAATAAGATTAACCCTATGTAGCAGACCGTTGACCTTTGGTGGTAAAAGGGCAAGTGATATACCACCGATTCAGGTAGCGATCCTGAATTAGGTCGGCCAAGATGGAGTTTTGGCCCATTGGTACAACAGAGTCCAATCTATCCCCACCCAAAAATCAAAGGGATCTTTAAGTTTTATTATTTAAAAAACATGCCACAAGAATCCAAAGTGTTTATAAATACAAAACACTTCTTAAAAATAAAATCAGTGATGACAACGTCTTTCAAAAAAATCTTTTTATAAACCCAGTATAATATTCATAAACCAAATAAAATTTAGCAAAACTATTGTTCGTAAAAGGAAGAATAGTTATATCTCCGTTTCGCATTAATACACAAGTACCCCATAATACTTATGTATCAAGATGAAACACAAAAACTTAATTTATTGGATTAAATTTATTTAAAGCTCGCTGAGTAAAAAAAAAATTCAAAACAATTTATTGAATTTTAAAGCAAAACAGCACATGTTTTAGTATGCAAAACGCTTTCAAAATTTTAAAATAATTTTTCTTCATTTTCAAAACACGTATTGATCGTTTTTTTCTTTAACCAATATATATATATATATATATTTTATTTTTTTTCATCACAGTGTTGTACAGTGCAGCCTAGACAAATCTGGGCTGCATGGTGTAGCCCTGAGGGCTGTAAATGCAGCTCGCCTGGGCTGCATAGTGCAGCCGTAGCTGGGCTGCACTTGCAGCCCGCCTGGGCTGCACTTGTGCAGCCCGTCCGCCTGGGCTGCACTTGTGCAGACCCGAGCTGGGCTGCAATGACAGCCCGCCTGGGCTGCACTTGTGCAGCCCGCCTGGACTTCATACTGCAGACCCGAGCTGGGCTGCAATTGCAGCCCATCTGGGCTGCACAGTGCAGCCCTCCTGGACTGCATCTGCAGCCCCTAGCTGCTGCAGCCCCTAGCTGCTGCAGCCCATCTAGGCTGCATTGGTGCAGCTCCGACTTGTGCGCAGCCACCTTGGCTGCACTTTTGCAGTTTGAAATTTTATCAAAAATTCTTTTTTTTAATCAAATAATCATGTTGCTTGCATAGCCGCATCAGTAGCACAGCAACGTTGTTGCGCTGCCCAACAGCGCTGCAGCAAACTGCTGCTGCGCTCTGCTGCAGCACTTGCTTGCTGCATGTTGCAGCATTTTGCTGTAGCAAACTGCAGCCCTCTGCTGCAGCAAACAAGTGCTGCAGGCTTTGCTGCAGCGTTTTGCTGCAGCAAGAGCAAACAAGTGCTGCAGCCCGCTGCAGCACTTTGCAGCCAGTGCTGCTGCATTATGCTGCAATTTTGGCAATAAATTTATCTATAAATTTTGTTTTTTTCTTTTTCAAAAAGAAAAGAGCTAAAAACTTATTATGGCAATTAAACAAACAACATGCTCGTATTTTAATTGCATGCATCGATTCCTTCTTTATCCTACTAATTCAATCAACAACACATAATCCGAGGAATGAACAAGCAACAATTTTATTCAAAAATTCACACTATTTTTGCATGCATACATGAAAAATGAAATAAAAGAAAACAAAATTATAACTTCACTCACCTAAAACTTCAAATAGCAATCTTTAAGCTCTAAATCAGCTAACCCTTGGATTGCTTGCCTTTCACCTTCCAATTGCTAAAAAAATAGGAAAACCCTAAATAGCTATTCATTGAAATAGAAAGATGATAAGGGATTATAGGGATACTTACACTTAGAAATTGGGAATCTTAGATTTGATTGCAGCTTTGTTTACTGAGTTTTGGATGAGAGGGTTAGAAATTAGATTTCCTCCTTTCTTTCTTTTTTTTCCTTTCTGTTTCTGTACGTACTGTAAACAGATGGAGAAGAGGGAGTGGTGTTTTTATTATAAAGCCCCTCCTCTAGAATGTTCTTCTAATTAACCCTTTTGTTTATTATTTCCCTTTTCTTTAAATAAAATGTAATCTTTTTATTTTGTCCTTATTCTAGATTTTTCTTTTGCTTAACATTATTTTATTCAATTTCTAGAACTTTCCTACATGACATGATATTATTATCATTTATTTATTTATTTCCTTCTTTTTTTCTCTTTTTTTTCCTTTTATACCTAATTGTAAATCAACATAAAATAATTCCTATCTAAACTTTTCATGCCTAAAACACATTTTATCTTATGTAATTAGTTATCATTCTTTCATAAAAACATATCATTGTCGATTTTAAACTTTTCAAAATAATTTGGGTTAATAAAATGGTTCATTTATTAAAATAAACTACATTACCACTAAAAGGACAAAATTTATAACGCCAAATAAAAGTAAATGAATTCGTTACCATTTATTTTCCTCTCAACCCTATTAATATTAAATTTCCATTTTATTTTCATTTATTTATTATTTCATCATTTTGTTTCCATAAATATTTAATTGTTTGTTATTATTAACAGATTAATTATCAATTTATTAGTTGATTCCCAATTTAGTATCCCTAAAAATCGGGTTGTTACAAACTTCCCCCCTTACAAAAATTGCATCCTCGCAATTTCTACGTAAGGGCGATATCTGTGACTTTATTAGTTGATTTAAATTTTAAAAGAATAAGACATACCTTACTCGAGCGCCAAACAATTCAGGATAATGCCTCTGCATCGACTCTTGTGTTTCCCAGGTGCAGTCCTTCGGATTGCTCGACCATTGCACCTTGACTAGAGGAACCACCTTACTACGCAACTTCTTCGTCTCAGAGGCAATGATACGAATAGGCTCTCGAGTATATGTCATATTAGGAGCGATCTCAAGCTACTGCAACTGCTTTGGCTCTATCACCTCCTCGGAATCCTTCAAACACTTTCTCAAGTGTGACACATGAAAGACATTGTGCACACTAGATAAGTGTTCAGGTAGAGCAACTTTATATGCAAGCTTTCCAATTCGCTCCACAATAGGATAAGGCCCAATAAATCTAGGAGCCAGCTTACCAGTTTTGCTGAACGTCATTACCCCCTTTAAAGGAGTAACCTTTACGAATACATGATCACCAACGTTAAACTCCAAGTCCTTTCTTCTTTTATCTGCATAGGATTTTTGTCTATCTTGTGCTCTTTCATCCTCCTTCTAATTAACTCTACCTTCTCTGAAGCTTCCCATACAGTGTCGGGACCAAGGACTAACTTATCTCCAGTCTCAAGCCAGCATGCAGGAGATTTACATGGTCTTCCATACAGTGCTTCGAAAGGAGCCATGCCTATACTAGACTGAAAGCTGTTATTATATGAAAACTCTACCAAGTATATGTGGTCCTCCCAAGACCCTCCAAAATCTAGAATACAAGAGCACAACAAATCCTCCAATATTTTGTTGACTCGCTCAGTTTGTCCATCGGACTGAGGATGATAGGCTGAGCTAATATTCAACTTCATCCCCAAAGCTGCTTGTAAGCTCCTCCAAAATCCACTAGTAAATAATGGATCTCTGTCACAAACTATAGCGCTAGGCACACCATGGAGACGAACAACCTCCTTCACATACAACTTCGCCAAATAAGGTGCAGTCCTCTTTGACTTGACTGGGATAAAGTGGGCAGATTTCGTCAAACGGTCCACTATTACCCATATGCTATCATGCCCTTGCTTTGATCGAGCCAAGCCATCAATGAAATCCATAGATACCTGATCCCATTTCCATAATGGAACCTCCAAGGGTTGAAGAAGACCGCTAGGCTTCTGGTGCTCGCATTTCACCAGTTGGCAAGTAATACAATTCTTAACATATTCACCTATATCGCGCTTCATTCCTTCCCAGTAATATAGGCGCTTCATGTCCATGTACATCTTGCTGCCACCTGGGTGAATAGTGTATCGCGAACAATGGCAATCATTCATCACCTCTTGTCTAAGCCCTGCAACATTAGGTACAAAGATCCTACCCTTCTTCCTCAAACAACCAAGAGCATCTATCTCAAAACTTTTTAGATCATCAGCCTCCTCTCCATTCAGCCGATGAATACGGTCTAAAGCAACCGAATCTTCCTTCTGAGCAAGAGAAATCCTGTTCATAAGACTTGGTCTCACAACCAAGCTAGCCAACATCCTCCCTGAGCTATGAGTGGGCATACTGTAACAGATCCCACTAGAAGCTAACACCTCCAGGTCACGCCATTCAGCCACCATCATCGATACAACTGCCTGGTGTTTACGGCTGAGAGCATCCGCAACACGGTTTCCTTTCCCAGGAGTATACTGAATATCAAAATCATAGGCTGCCAAAAACTCCAACCACCTTTGTTGGCGCATGTTCAATTCCTTCTGGGAAAATAGGTATTTCAAGGACTTATGGTCTGTATAAAGAACAAACCGCTCACCCATAAGATAGTGTCGCCACAACTTCAAAGCAAAGACCACGGCTGCTAACTCCAAATCATGAACAGCATAACGAACCTCATTGGGCCTCAATTGCCTAGATGCATAAGCTACAACTCGTCCTTTCTGCATCAGTACTGCTCCAAGGCAAGACCCACTAGCATCAGTATAGACCACAAGATCCTGATTACCCTCTGGAATCACTAAAATTGGAGCATTAGTGAGCATCTCTTTCAACTTTGAGAAAGCTTCTTCACACTTATCTGTCCACTCATACTTGACTCCTTTCCTCGTCAGCCTCGTCAAAGGGGTCACAATCTTGGAGAAATCTTTAATAAAATGCCGGAAGTAACCAGCTAGCCCCAAGAAGCTTCGTATCTCAGTAACAGATTCAGGTCTCTTCCAATTCTGTATGGCCTCAATCTTAGAAGGATCCACGGCCAGACCGGCTTCGGAGATTATATGGCCCAAAAACTTTACCTCATTCTGCCAAAAATGGCACTTGGAGAACTTAGCTTTCAGCTTGTGTTCCCTTAAGGTCTCCAAAACCATCCTCAAATGCCTTTCATGCTCTTGCTCAAACTTGGAATACACTAGGATGTCATCAATAAAGACCAGGACAAATTGGTCAAGATAGCTTCTGAATATTCTATTCATCAGGTCTACAAAGTATGCAGGAGCATTCGTAAGCCCAAATGGCATTACTAACCATTCGTATGAACCATAACGAGTGCGGAAAGCAGTAAGAGGAATGCTATCTTCCGCTACTCTCAACTGATGGAATCCGGTGGCTAAGTCCAGTTGGGAAAAGACTTTCGCTCCGCTCAACTGATCAAAAAGATCATCAATACGAGGTAATGGATACTTATTCTTTATAGTCAGCTCATTAAGCTTCCTGTAGTCAATGCATAAACGAAGAGAGCCATCAGCCTTCTTTTCAAATACAGCAGCAGCTCCCAAGGAGAGCTACTAGATCGGATAAACTGCTTCCCTTCCAATTCAGTCAACTGCTTACGAAGTTCCTCCATCTCAACTCGAGGCATACGAGTTGGTGGTCGACTAACGGGTTGGGCTCCTGGGATAAGATCTATGCGGAACTCCACGGCCCTCTTTGGTGGTAAGCCTGTAATAGGCTCAAATATATCACCAAAATCCCTGACAACTGGTACTCTGTCTATTTCATCTTCCTCCCGCGACTCCATGGAAAACAAAGAAGCATGAGCATCAGAGCTCGGTATATCCAGAGTCACATTAACAAGCCCTTTATAGGATGGATGCTTCAAAGTAACAACTCTGTCTGAGCAGGAAAGCTGTACATCATAATGATCCAACCAGTCCATCCCCAAGATAATATCAAAGCCAAGGCACTCAAATACATGCAAATCACAGAGAAAAGAGAGGCCGCAAAAGAAAAGCTCAAAGCCCTTACACAACATTCCAAGTGTTGCGGACCCACCAATGGGGTTCACAACCCTTAGAGATGTCACGAGGTATACAACTTCTAAATCATATCTATCAACTAACTCCTTAGATATGAAAGAATAGGAGGCACCGGTGTCAAAGAGTATACGAATAAAAGTATCTCTAAAAGGAATCGTACCTTCCATGACTGCCACCTGCTTTCCCTTCCTCTAGCTCGGGCCCGGATCTCCTTCCATCACATTCAGCTTAGCTGCTTGCTTCTTCTTCGTAAGCTGTGGACAGTTGTTCTTCAAATGACCAATCTGGTGACACTCATAGCACTGCCTCTGGGGGCAATTATTAGCAAAATGCCCCATCACTCCACACTTGTAGCATTTCACTCCACTTTTATCTTGCTTCTGGGAGCCTGAAGCCTGACCATTCTTTTGCTTCTTATGAGGATTTTGCTTCTTCTTAGGGAAGAATGGCGCTTTCCTCTTAGGCCCAAAGCTCTGTCGGTTCGGTGGTGCATCATCATCTCTTTCCCGATACAAGTCTTCATACCTCATGGCCAAATCAACTATCTCATCAAAAGTGGAGCGAAGCTGAGTCAAAAGCTGTTCCTTCAGCTTCTTACGTAGACCATCCACAAACTTCTGGTTCTTTTTGAAGGGAGTGTTGACCAAATCGGGGCCATACTTAGAGAGGGAGTTGAAGGTATTGACGTACTCCTGAACTGTCATCTCTCTCTGCTTCAGCTCAATAAATCTACGAGCGAGGATGGCCTTCTCTGCCTCAGGAACGAACCTTAGCTCGAATCGTTCCCTAAATCTCTCCCATGTTAGCTCCTCCTCGCCTATCTCAGCACTAACCACATCGAACCAGTCAGAGGCACCATCTTGGAGGAAGCTGGAAGCAATCTGGACCTTCTGATGGTCCGTCACACCCCTGTGCCCAAAGACTCGTTCACAAGTCTTCAACCAAGCCTGAACTCCAACCACACCTTCAATTCCATGAAAGGGCTTCCCTCCAAGGCTCACAAAGTCCTTGCACATACGAGCGAAATCAACTCTAGGAGCGGCATTAGGAGCGGGTGCGGCCTGTGGCATGTTCCACATCAACTCTAACCACTGCTCCATCGTCAAACGGGGAGGTCTTCCAGCCATCTTTCTCACTACTCTGCATAGTGAGAAATGTTGTTAAGTTGGAATTAAAATTATTCTCACACTAAAACGTTCAAAGATTTGGGGTTTTGGTTTAGGTATGTACAACTATTATTATATTATGGGAGTGATACTTGTGGTATATGGACATGGACAATGCTTCTACTGCTTTGTGCTAACTTATATTCTAAATATATTCTATACCATTGTTAACCTGTGCTCTGGTACCAACAATGTACGCCCGGCCCCTATACCCATGCCAACCAAGAGCAATACTAAGTATTACTGTCAGAAAGCACGGAGAATGGGACTCGATAGGGCTAAATGTTGTACTCATTCCCTTGAACTAACACTGGCACGAGAAATTTTATGACTTTTTGTTTTCACTTACCATTCGTGCTCAGTCTCGGTTCAAAGAAATATTATAGTAAATAAGTTCATACACACATTCTCCAAAGATACTAGGTTTTCTAATTCAACTTTAATATTTTCCATAAAAAATCATAAGATAAAGAAAATTGCAATGTGGGAATTATGGGATAAATGTAACATGACTCATAAAATATACCAAATAAACAGGCGCTAGTATTGTAAAATCACAGTGGTAGAGCTCGAGCGCGCGCGGAGACATCAACACCGTAACCTACTCATAACGCCATAATACACCTGGCGATCAACCCAGGATAACCAAGACGGTCTAAGGCAAGGGCCGTATGCTACCCGTTCACGGATCTACACGTGGGACCCCCACGCCTCCATCTATCATAGTCCGTGACCCGCCGATCGGAGATCCCGATCAAAAGAATAAGATTAACCCTATGTAGCAGACCGTTGACCTTTGGTGGTAAAAGGGCAAGTGATATACCACCGATTCAGGTAGCGATCCTGAATCAGGTCGGCCAAGATGGAGTTTTGGCCCATTGGTACAACAGAGTCCAATCTATCCCCACCCAAAAATGAAAGGGATCTTTAAGTTTTATTATTTAAAAAACATGCCACAAGAATCCAAAGTGTTTATAAATTCAAAACACTTCTTAAAAATAAAATCAGTGATGACAACGTCTTTCAAAAAAATCTTTTTATAAACCCAGTATAATATTCATAAACCAAATAAAATTTAGCAAAACTATTGTTCGTAAAAGGAAGAATAGTTACATCTCCGTTTCGCATTAATACACAAGTACCCCATAATACTTATGTATCAAGACGAAACACAAAAACTTAATTTATTGGATTAAATTTATTTAAAGTTCGTTGAGTAAAAAAAAATTCAAAACAATTTATTGAATTTTAAAGCAAAACAGCACATGTTTTAGTATGCAAAACGCTTTCAAAATTTTAAAATAAATTTTCTTCATTTTCAAAACATGTATTGATCGTTTTTTTTCTTTAACTTTTTTATTTTTTTTTTATTTTTCATCACAGTGTTGTACAGTGCAGCCTAGACAAATCTGGGCTGCATGGTGCAGCCCTGAGGGTTGTAAATGCAGCTCGCCTGGGCTGCATAGTGCAGCCGACCTGGGCTGCACTTGCAGCCCGCCTGGGCTGTATAGCGCAGCCCGTAGCTGGGCTGCACTTGCAGCCCGCCTGGGCTGCACTTGTGCAGCCCGTCCGCCTGGGCTGCACTTGTGCAGACCCGAGCTGGGCTGCAATGACAGCCCGCCTGGGCTGCACTTGTGCAGCCCGCCTGGACTGCATACTGCAGACCCGAGCTGGGCTGCATCTGCAGCCCCGAGCTGGGCTGCATCTGCAGCCCCGAGCTGGGCTGCAATTACAGCCCGTCTGGGCTGCACTTGTGCAACCCAGAACTGGGCTGCACAGTGCAGCCCTCTTGGACTGCATCTGCAGCCCCTAGCTGCTGCAGCCCGTCTGGGCTGCATTGGTGCAGCTCCGACTTGTGCCCAGCCACCTTGGCTGCACTTTTGCAGTTTGAAATTTTATCAAAAATTCTTTTTTTTTAAATCAAATAATCATGCTGCTCGCATAGCCGCATCAGTAGCACATCAACGTTGCTGCGCTGCCTAACAGCGCTGCAGCAAACTGCTGTAGCGCTCTGCTGCAGCACTTGTTTGCTGCATGTTGTAGCATTTTGCTGCAGCAAACTGCAGCCCTCTGCTGCAGCAAACAAGTGCTGCAGGCTTTGCTGTAGCGTTTTGCTGTAGCAAGAGCAAACAAGTGCTGCAGCCCGCTGCAGTACTTTGCAGCCAGTGCTGCTGCATTATGCTGCAATTTTGGCAGCAAATTTATCTATAAATTTTGTTTTTTTCTTTTTCAAAAAGAAAAGAGCTGAAAACTTATTATGGCAATTAAACGAACAACATGCTCGTATTTTAATTGCATGCATCGATTCCTTCTTTATCCTACTAATTCAATCAACAACACATAATCCGAGGAATGAACAAGCAACAATTTTATTCAAAAATTCACACTATTTTTGCATGCATACATGAAAAATGAAATAAAATAAAACAAAATTATAACTTCACTCACCTAAAACTTCAAATAGCAATCTTTAAGCTCTAAATCAGCTAACCCTTGGATTGCTTGCCTTTCACCTTCCAATTGCTAACAAAATAGGAAAACCCTAAATAGCTATTCATTGAAATAGAAAGATGATAAGGGATTATAGGGATACTTACACTTAGAAATTGGGAATCTTAGATTTGATTGCAGCTTTGTTTACTGAGTTTTGGATGAGAGGGTTAGAAATTTGATTTCCTCCTTTCTTTCTTTTTTTTCCTTTCTGTTTCTGTACGTACTGTAAAAAGATAGAGAAGAGGGAGTGGTGTTTTTATTATAAAGCCCCTCCTCTAGAATGTTCTTCTAATTAACCCTTTTGTTTATTATTTCCCTTTTCTTTAAATAAAATGTAATCTTTTTATTTTGTCCTTATTCTAGATTTTTCTTTTGCTTAACATTATTTTATTCAATTTCTAGAACTTTCCTACATGACATGATATTATTATCATTTATTTATTTATTGCCTTCTTTTTTCTCTTTTTTTTTCCTTTTATACCTAATTGTAAATCAACATAAAAAAATTCCTATCTAAACTTTTCATGCCTAAAACACATTTTATCTTATGTAATTAGTTATCATTCTTTCATAAAAACATATCATTGTCAATTTTAAACTTTTCAAAATAATTTGAGTTAATAAAACGGTTCATTTATTAAAATAAACTACATTACCACTAAAAGGACAAAATTTATAACGCCAAATAAAAGTAAATGAATTCGTTACCATTTATTTTCCTCTCAACCCTATTAATATTAAATTTCCATTTTATTTTCATTTATTTATTATTTCATCATTTTTTTTCCATAAATATTTAATTGTTTGTTATTATTAACAGATTAATTATCAATTTATTAGTTGATTCCCAATTTAGTATCCCTAAAAATTGGGTTGTTACACATATTTACTATTTTACTAATTTTGTTATCTTTCCTACAACAGTAGGTTACTACAATGGATACTAATGGATAAAAGTAACTAATGTTAGGAAGATATCAATAGATACTCCCTTTCCGATCAGTACATTGCATTGTCTAAATATGCTTACACATCTAAACTATTCATAGTGGAAAAATTCTAAGAAGCCTCACTTACTTTCATACATCACCTGTTGGCAAAGACTTTAAATGGAAATGTGTGAACTATCTCTGTTATATTACCCATTACCTAATGCTCTTTTTCTTATTTCTTATTTATACCCGACATTTAAAATTTATAACATTTTCTTCCCTACATGTCCAGTTTGTAACATTTTCTTCCCTACATTCCCGCTTACTTCTGACATAAAAATATTCTAAAGCAAAATATATTATTCACGTACTAATGATGATCCGTATGGTATGTGGAAATATTAGTCAATGTTAGACATAAAATGAAATCCGTAATTAAGGAAAAATAATTTAATGCTACAACAGATATCCTTAAAAATTTCTGAAACCCAGGCGATGTTTCGCGTGAAAAAACAAAATTGACGTTGTACATTGACATATGGAAACCATACAATGTCACCCATTTAGTATTTAAAATACTCTCCATGTTGACCAAATAATATCAACGTTGCAACTTTAAATACAACCCCACCGCTTAGATATGTACTCCCACTCGCATTCGTTAATATATATTATCACTTTCCGATGCCCATGAAGAACAATCACACAACGTCATTTATTTCACACATTGTTTTCTTCATATTAAACAAGATGCTTAACAATCTACAGAATAAAAACCATTTTTGAATTACTATTTGACAATAATGTAGCTAAAAACATTCATTACGTTCTAAATTACCTCATATAAACGATCTGAATTGTTAACAAAGCCAAAGATTATATAACTCATATTGCTTATTTTCAAGAAAACATATTGTTATCTCATTTTTTACTCATGTCTCCAACCCATTGTTCCACTCATGTTCCCATGTATAGTTCATGCCTTTTACTATATAACATTCTCCATTACAAAATATCTTCCTTTTCAAATAATTTGCACTCTTCGTTCCACGTTGTGTCTTTATTCATCTCACACCTTCTCATCAATATATGACCTTTTATCAAAGTCGAGATTGTTTTATCTTCTTGCAAGATAATTCCAAACAGTTTGCCTATTTACAAACATTTGATGATGAATGCATATCACAAGATATTTTTATCTATTATATTATATGAAAGACAAGTTTAAATTAATATGCCCTTTCATTTCCATTTTTTGAAAAGTTCACATCTTGCCATATGTCTAATTGCTCATATTTATTATTTATTAACCCCTTAATTCAAGCAGTTTATTTCTTTGCACTTTTAGCCCTTTATTTTTTCCCTTTTCAACACTACTCCGTTTCAATATAAATTCACTAGTTATATTTAATCATCTTTATTCCTTCATAGTATCTCCTTAATTCAAGTAGTTATCTATAATATATCATTAAAAATTAGTTAAGACACTTCACTACTTGTTCTTTACTATTTTCGTTTTCTCTCAGGTTTCATGTAGCCTCCTTCAATTGATTTAATGATTTAATTTATGGTGAAGCAGAAATTTTTCATCCATTTCCATATACATATTATCCACACCATCTATCTATTATTTGTGTTATTATTAAAACTTAAAACCGAGTTTATCTATTCAAACATTCCTACCATTTTATCCCATTTATTCCATATATGTTCACGTCTTCCACCTACTACCATATGGATTTTAAGTTTTTTTCCTTTTCTATTACACTACATAAATAGTTCAATATCCATGACATATTAATCGTTTTTTCTCATTTTATTTCAGTATAAATAGTACGTTCTACTTAATTTATGATACATATTTTCTTTTTTCTCCTTAAAATGTTTCCATTGTTTCTCTAATTACATTAGCGTTAACTTAGCAATTAATGACATCTTATATCAATTATGTCAAAGAAAAAATCTCAAAGCTACATTTATACATTTATTTCTTTTGACAAATTCACAATAATAAGTGCTTTATATTTTATCAGGGGTTCTCTTCCTCTTCTCCATTTTTATGTCCAAGTTTTTTTTATGGCAAATTCTATTTCAACACAAATAATTACTTAGTTTCCCCCCTTAAAATAAATAAAATTTTAAAGACTAAATACCCTTAGAAAGCTGCGTACTTTCTTTCTTCTCAATTTCATTATCTTCTTACGTCAGTTTCTTACTGTCAAAACCACCGCTTCTTCAAAACCATAGTTTCTAAATCAGTGAAGAAACAATTCAATTTTTCACTACTAGCTGATGGATTTTGAAGAGGAGAATGAATTGTTAACGCAATCATAGCCGGTAATTAAAAAAAAATTGAAAAGTTTATAATATTTTGCAAATACAATCGTAGGCTGTCGATTACGGGGATTGGTAATAATTCACGCAGGGGGTATACTAGGTTTATGGCTTAATCGCGCAAATAATTACGTGAATTTTTCACATCCATGCAAAAAGCAGACGTGGTATTGACATGAACCACGGAGTCACCTTATGTGGTAGTTCATTTTTTTTTGTGATGGGAAGGGTGGTTCTAGAAATGGTAGGGGGCTACTAAGTTATTTTTTAGGTTTACAGACTTTTTTAATTTTTTGGGGGTTACTAAGTAAATACTCGGGTTGAAATAGAATTTGCCTTTTTTATTTCATTAGTTATTTTTTGTCTCCATTTTACTTCCCTTCCATTTCACTTTTAATAATGTTATATCTTCCCATTTTCCAGTTTCATATGTTTACTACAATTAAAGGAACATATATTCTCAATCTAAGTCAAACTAAGGGTTCATTCCAAACAATTTTTATTCCTTCTCTTTAATTTTTAGTCTTAGAAAAATTTGATTAAATTCATCGTCAGATTTTGCTTTTTATTCTTCGTAAATGTTATATTATTTTATTCACATTTTACAAAGATTATGTTTCTACACATTGCTTTCAATTTTATTATTTTCACGGAAAATTTGTCTGAAAGCCTGCGAAAAACATTGGCTTTTAGGATCTATCGAGCATGATTTATAGGTTTGGTTTTTATTATATTAACTGTCATTTCATTTAATTTAAGGTTGAAATTGTTATTTAATTCTAGATTTATGGTTCCATATCTTTGCTTCAAGTTTTGCATCCAAAATTATTTTTCTCCGTTTATTTGTTTCAATCTGCAAGATTATGAATATTATTTTGTTTTATTTTGCAGGAGATTACTCTATTTATTAATACCTGGATACTAGAGAATCTTCTTTATTTTGTAAAATCGATATTAGGTAAATATGAATTAATTTTTTGTCCTTAACTTCTATATTTACATCGACATCCATCTATTTATTGTTATCGATATTAGGTAAATCTGAATTAATTTTTTGTCCTTAAGTTCAATATTTACATCGACATCCATCTATTTATTGTTGTCGAGTATGACTATGAATTTAATTTCCTTCATACATTTTGTAGAATAAAGTTGGTTTACTAATACATATATACTGAAGAATCTTCAACTTTGTGTAATCTACTGGAGGTAAAGTTTATTTTTTTCAAGCAAATAAGAAAATCAAGATATATGTTCTTATTTTTGTTTCAATACATATAGTTATGAATTTTGTTTCCTTCATATTTTGTAGAAGATTATTGAATTTATTAATAAATGGATACCATAGAGAATTATTATTATTTGTTCTCAGGTTTCATGTTTACATTGACCTTCTTCCCATTTTTCTTTGTAATGTTGTTTTTGTAATTATTAAATTAAATAATATTGTTTTGTAAAATCTATAATATGTAAAGTTGAATTATTATTTTTTGTTCTTAGGTTTCATGTACACATTGGCCTTCATCCCATTTTTGTTTGTTTAGTATGATTACGAATTTCATTTTCTTCATTTATTTTATAGGACATAATTGGTTTCACGTAGATACCAAATAATCTTCAATATCTCATAATCTACTATAAGTAAAGTTCATCTTTTTTCCATTTTAAAATATGAATATAGAAAAAATTAAGTTGGGAGAAATATTATATATGAACTAATATCATAGTCAAATTTTAAATTTGCAAACCATATTTTGGAAAGAAAAAGTATAAATCTTTGAATGTTTAATTTTAAATATATGTTCTATTAAAACTTAAAAAGTAATTAAATATTATTTTACTTAACCTAAAGTTATTTTGTAATATCAAATATCGTCCATCTTAAACAACCTAAGGTTTAATACATTTTTCTACAATGATGTTGCATAGACCAAGAAATGTTCATAAGCAACACATACTTCTATATTTATGCATGGTAAACATTGATTCTCAGGGATATTACATAACATTATAGTCATTTGTTTTTATTTTCTATGGAATTTGTTTGATGTTATATTATTTTGAATTTTTATTTATTAATAATTGTTACAAGTACATTCGTGGATTATGTATCATTATGGATGGAAAATTCATTTATCAATAATAATAACAAGTAAATTAACTTTAAAAGGGATACGGCCATATGTAAAAGTAATTAAATTATGTTAATTTCATTAAATTTAAATTCAGGCTAGTTAGAGGTTTTTCATATTAATTTCCCTTTTGTCAAAATTCAATTTAAAAAGAGAATCATTAACATACTAATTCTCCTTAATGTTAATCAATTAGTGTTCAATTTTAATTCAATATAACATTTTTTTTACCAATAAAGATTTGATATTTAATTTTGGTTGATTAAATAATACCATTTAAAATTTATGTTAAATGATTTTTATTCACATTATTTGTAAATTTTCAACAAATTCGAATTATTCAGGCAATTGGAATCATCAAAGTTTGAAATATGCATGGTAGATGAACCAAATTTCTTTAAATGCCTAATATGGTAAAAATGATGGAATGAAATCTATATACACATTATTATTAGTTTAAGTTTATTACATGATCTATAATTTAAATTCTACTCTATGCATAAAAGTTTGAAGATCGAGGGGCTATTATTAAATCCACATCTAATTAGTGGAAAAAGAGTTAGGTTTAGTTCTATTTATGTTCGCTTTAAACTTATAGATTTGCGTTAAAATAATATCTTTTATGAATTCTATACGGAGTATGCATAATTTAGTTAATTTGATAACAAGTTTACCTTTTGATTTAGTTAATTTTAATATTATAAATGAATACAATCATATATTTATATGTTATAAATTGAAAATTAATCCATTTAGTTAGCATTAAAAAGGATAATACATAATAAATTCTCTAATTTTTTGAAATGAAGTCGAAGAGAAATAAAATGAAATTAATAGAATTAATTCTTTATTTAGCTTGGATTTTAATTTAAAATAGTAAATAAATCAATTTACTCTCAAGTTGACCCTAATTTATTATTATTTGTATGTGCCTTTTTTATATCAATAACTATCTACAAGTCGAAATGAACTTTATATCATTATTATTTTTCCTTTAATTATCTCAGTGTCTCTTGAATTTATTACACAATTTATAAACATAAAATTTACACTAGCTTTAAAAGTAAGAATTTCGATTGGTGAGATCATAAGTTATCTATACTTTCAATTCATGAATAATATTAATTTGGTTATTTTAATGCATAACTTTCCAAAATTCCTACTTTCAACTTTTATCAATTTTGACAATGAAAAATACACTTTTCAAAATAATTATTTATCATAGCATATATGTAATTGAACGAAACTTTATAGAAAAAGTAGATGTGGTTGACTGGACCCTTATTCGATTTTATACAAGGGGCTTTGCACACCAAGTCCCTATTTCTGATGTTATAAGAAAAGTCCCTATAGCAATAAATATGTAAATTAGGTCCCTATTTTTCAAAATTAGAAATTGCAAACTATCTTGTAGTTTCCTGATAAAAAGTACATGCAATGACCCGGAATTTTAAACACTCGTGTTTAAATATATGAATTATGTAAATATTTGTGTCTAAGATTAAATGTGATTAAATATGATTTTATAATCTTTTTGAACACTCTTTAATTAATAACTAATGTTAGAAAACTTATTTTTGAATTATGTTTACAAAAATATGCACTTTGACTAAAAATGTGACCGGAAAACGTTTTGTTAAAAACCAAGTTTTTGTTGAATAAAAGTTGTAGAAATATTTGTACATGTATATGATAATATATGAACACATTAACAAGTGCTTAAATCCTCTTATGAATAATGGTAATTAATTAAGCTAAAAGCTTCTAGAAAGAAGGGCATAAGGACACTTGATTTAAGGAGGAAAAGGTGGAGAAAGTCAAGGATGGTATAGTGTGTAAGAAGGCATGGTGTGCATGTTATCTATACTATACTATTATATCTGAGTTGCATTTCAAGGGCTCACAGGCCCCCTTGAGTATTTTTTGAAATTTAAACTCAACAGTTGCGACTCTAAATTTCTTTCTCTGCTATCGCTCTCTCCTTATCCTCCCTTTTCGTTTAACCTAGGTAATAAAGTCCCCATCAATTTGTGCCTTTTCTACTCTATCGCCATCATCCTCACCTCCTCCCACAATCGCAAGTCTATTCGATTTTCCTTATCCCTTCTTTGGCAGTGGTCATCTTCGCCCACCGCCGTACGAGTCATGGACAGTGCTACATTTTCTACTTCAGCGTTTTAGGCTATTATATATTCGGGTTTTGTATCAAATTTCATATCGATAATTCATTTTCTTCAACATATGTTACGATACAATTCTTTTACTTTTTTCAATTATTGTTGGCAGGACGACAACCATTAGAAAATAGGGAAAGTAATACAGTGTTTACCATAGAAATCCTAAAGGACTGCAAGAGAAATTACCTAACAGATCTTAGAGTCTTACTTGGTTCCATAGAGGATTACAATAATTTAGGAAGTCGTATTTGCAAAGGTACGCTCTAACTTAATTCTTACAATATAATAAAAGGCCTGTATGTCATTAAACTGTTTATCTTCCATGTTTTTACATTTTTATTAGGTGTACAAAGGGAACTTCGATTTGGATCTAAATTTTAGTTAGAGGTACTCAGATTTCATCTTTTTTGGGAACCTGTTAGTAGTAGTTAAAGGAAGAAGGAAAAGTTCTGCTAAGATGCATGTGAAGAAATTTTAAACTTTTAGATATACCACTAACTTATTAACTAAATAAATACTTAATAGGTCGACAATGATTTGTCTTTGTGATTAAAAGTTAAAACAAAGACATTATCTTCTTTGTAGAACTCACCCTCTTGCTTGAAACAGGAAAAACCCTAAAGAGAAAATTTCTATCTTGCTAAAATTTTGCAGGTTTTTCTTTTTTCTTTTATACATTTATTTCTGTGTATACATACATATTTTGCTATTTTTGTTGGAGTATTGGAAATTTGGAAAGATTTCTATTATTACATCTTAACGGCTATATTGATGAATCAAAAGTGTTGAAGATTCATTGTTGATCGAACTGAAGTGTGGGGACCTACTAATTTTTCTCATGTTTCACTTTTTAAGTTCGTATTTATTTACTCAAGTTTAGGTGCTTTTCACTATATAATAGTGTGCTATATGAAAAGGATCTAAATTCAAACGTGACCAAGTAGAATGAATCTTTTCCTCATATTCCTCTGTCTGTTCCGAATCAGTAGTACCCAGGATAGAGTCGTTACACTCCTCCGTCCTTCCCAACTCATAGCACCCAGGATAGATAGCTTCTCCGTCTCATAGGACAATCCCTTACTCTGGGAGATGAATTGCCTGAGTACATGGGCAGATAGTCTTATTTAAATAATCTCCCCTCCCCCGGAATAAATGGGGAAGTCAAAATAGATTATTATCCAATGTCATTATAATGCAAATAGTGAATTCACTTTTGTAATTAAGATATACGAACTTATCATTAATTGATTCATGTTTTCGTTATCTATGAGATATTCCATCTATTTGCTGTTATTATAATGCCTTCTCCTCTAGCACAATTTTGTTTGTTTTCTCTCAAAATATCAGTAAGATTTTTGGCATCATCTTGCAAAATTTAAAGGTTTTTATCCACTATCTTTGACATTTCCACGGATATATGTTGTTGATGTTCTCATGAGATTATATGCCATGTCCTACTTTCCTTCATATGTGGTGATATTTAATTAAATAACATAGTTTCATGTTAAATACTTGATAGAAGATTGAGGGGTATGGTCCGTATGGGTTTGCCTAATGGATAAATTTTTGATTTCATTTGTTAAAATTTAACTTCTGCTTGAAGACAAACTTTAATCAGTTTTAATCTATTTTTCGAATTAGCATTGGATCCAACTGTTGGAACTGGGCCAGCCCGTAGCGGAAGAAATGAGTGAATTTCAAAAATTTTACCATTTTGAATCTTTAATGGGACTATGTAGTCTAAATTTATTTAGAACTTTTCTAAATTTAATTTATATAAAATCATGTATTTTATTTAAATTTACAAATAGTAATTTGAGATTTGTTTAAATTTGGTTTTGCTTATATATTTGCATATATATGTATCATATACATATATATACCTGTGTGCATGTGTAACATAGCAATTCGTGCAGGGTATAACATGCCCGTATATAGATGTTGGGATTTGCATCGCAACGGATACATTAGCTCATTTTGTATGTATTGTATGTTTTCAAATATGTGCATAAATACATAACTATGAATTTCATGTGATTATTTTTAAGAAATATATATCTATTTTATGTATGCATAAAA
This sequence comes from Allium fistulosum, assembly GCA_030737815.1. Taxonomy (NCBI): domain Eukaryota; kingdom Viridiplantae; phylum Streptophyta; class Magnoliopsida; order Asparagales; family Amaryllidaceae; genus Allium; species Allium fistulosum. The sequence continues at coordinate 454,084,972 of CM060902.1, forward strand.
TTTACTTTTATCATTAAAATATTGTAGAAAATATTTATTTATTTATATGACAATATATTGAACCATAAATATCAATGAATATATATATATATATAAATTAAAAATTCCTTTCATTTACAATTACCAAATATAAAATATACTAGATCTGGAATTCCAAGATTTTTATTATTTAATATATACATATATATTTAATATATTGAATAAAACAAATTTATCCATAATAAATTATCATAAAATAACCATATGATAAAATAATAAATTTTATAATTTTACAAAATATAGAAACACATTTATGGCCATAGGAAATTTTTTTGAAATTTTATCCATTAAAATAATATTTTAAATATATATTTTATTGTAGACCCAAAATCAAATTAATTATTAAAATAATAAATTTGAGTTATAAAAATCTGAAACTTTTTTTGAGGTTTCTATAACATATTTTGGATCTTAAAAAAATGTCCATAATATTATAAATTAAAATGATACTTTTATTCAATGAATTGTTTTCAGGTCCGAAATAAAATTAATTTTTGAAAATATTATTTTAAGTTCAAAAAATCTAAAAATTTTCCTGAAGGCTTCTGACATGAAGGATGAATTCTAAAATTAAACTGACTTTAAGAGACGTTTATTATTATATATATGAATTTATTGGTTCAGATAATCATTAAATATTAAAATTAATAAAATATATAAATATATAAAAAAAATCAACACTTATAATTCGTAATAAACACAAACAAACATTTGCAAATATTCAGATCTATATATACAACATATAATAAAACATATCTCTTAATTCAAATTGTATGTGATGATTAAACACAAAAGATTAACATATAAGATTTACACAAATGATCAATATGTATAAACATAAATAATTTCAAACTTAAAATTAATTTTAATGTTTAATTTCAGATCTAAAACATAATTATGGAATAGATCTTTAATTATTATACACATATCCAATCTCCATTGTGACAACATAAATACGTACAAAAATCTCACATAACTAACAAAACAACAATCTAATTATACACATATGTTCCTATGATTGACAAATTATGAAAGCAAAATAATATGATAAAAATAAAATCAAAGTTACCCAAATTATAAGCCCTAAAGTCCACCTTGAATAATCAATTCCCTTCTTTTGAAATGTTTTTGATTCTTTAGATTGATGATCTTGAATCTACGACCAATTACTATCAAATAGCTTTTAGTTTTGATTTTAATTTGATATGAGAATTTCAGGATTGATTTAGAGGAGGGTTTTAGCCATAAAAGAGGAAAGAGGGTGGTGGCTCAAAAATGAACATAAAGATTTCTAACAAATTAGGGTTTTGAGACAGTTTATTTATATGGTAAGATAAGAGAGTAAACCACTAGATCTTAACCATACATCTCCAAACCCTAACCATTTGTTCAATCCACCTCTAACCCTAGCCATAACCAACGCCTACAACTCCATAATTTCATGGGTTGTTGGCCCATTTAAGCCAAATTAAATATGAAAAATCATATTTAACTCAATTTCTTATCAATATCATATATCAACCAATATATTTACAGCTATTATAAATATATGCAATAAATTTATTTCTCATATCATATTCAAATTTCCTAATTTATATTTCATAATTAATATTTCATAAATATTAATTAATTAAATTAAATTATAACAATTATAAATCAATTAAATCGTTTGGTCTAAAGAGAAGTAATTATTTCGGTTGTGTGACTCTTGGGTGTAAATTTGGTCAGCGATCAACATTGAACTATTCGAATATCAACGTTCACACATCACTTCGCAGGTGGTGTGACATTATGGCCAAATTTATCGCTTACTAAACTTTGGTAAAATCTAATTTCACTTTATTAAGCATTACCATTTTGTGACAATTATTTACGCTAATTCTCTTCATCAAAACTATATCACTTTGGACTTATTGAATTTGGTTATCGTCAAAATTCCAATATCATCCATATTCAACTCTATAATCCAAACACAAAGACCTTGGTTCAATAATAACAATTATTATTAACCGAACTACTCTGGCCAGAGATTTTGACGTTGTGTTGACTTAAATTGACTGTGATACTAACCCTATATAACTAAGGAGACGAATCCTCTGTTGAATAGTGTTTCACTTCTAATACTTCCACTTAACCCAACTATAGTCACTTGTTGGACGTCGTGCCGAAATCGGACTGTAATTAAAGCAAAACTTTCATATTAAAGATCCACAGTATTCTCAAGTCGAGAGGGCTATGTAAATTAGTCACATCGATATTTTCTGTTTGACCTTAGTTATATTAACCAACAGAAAACTATCGAGTGAGTCGTTCCATAGTTATCCAATAACTATCAGTACGTAACCTCTAGGTTCCCCCAGCAGTCATGAGTAATACACTGCCCAACATTTGGGGAGCGTTACATACACTAGTCTCAACGGAGATACTGATACCCAGTCTCGATGCATCTTGACTAGGAACATTTAAAATGGTATATTTGTTTTATTGTGATAAATTACTCGCAGTTAAAACACTTTGTGTAACAACCCGCTATTTCGTGCCATTCGCATCTGCACATGTCGGAATTGAATTGCTCAAAATATCATATTGTTAATTTATATTTGGCAAAACTCAGCATATACAGTAAATAAAATAATCATAGAATCACAGACATAGAGTAATATAACAATAAGCAGCGGAAACAAATGAATAGTAGTTCATGAAGCTACTATATATATACAACAGAGTTAAAACATGATACAACAGAAGTCTCGAATACATAGAAGTCTCAATACAATAGTCAAATAACAGAATCTGAATATATTACTGGAGTCAACTGAATAACTGGAAGTTGAATAGATATAGATGGATCTCCAAGCGAAGCTCCAACTCCAAAGGTGAGTCTCAATGCTGCGACACTCAGTCTGACCCGAGCGTAAAGCAAAACACAAAACACTCGAGTCAGGATTAACATTAGTATATCAATAAATCCAACTCAAGTGAAATATCAACTGAAATACAAGTAACTCAAAGGATGTTTGGGATAACTATCCTCTAAGGATCCGTGGAACTATCTACTATGTAGTACAATACGCTATTATAATATGTCTATAGTAAAGTAAACTATTAAAATAGCGTTAAGGCATTACCCATAACCCCTTAACACATTTTTATAATGCCGTAGTCTATACAGATACTGTAAACTCCACTTGCAAGTGGGCTATCAGGGAGCACTCCATAGATACGACACAAAACAAACTCGTATAAGGCGCGATAGGGCATGCGACAAAGCACTCGAGGCAATGCAAGGGTAGATATACCGTTTGCGGATCCGGACTGGTGGTAACGCATAGCAGCTACTACCGCCTACCTCGTGACACACTCCCAAATCAAAGGGTTCACCCAATCAAATCACAAAAGTAATAGAATGGTATCGAAGAAATGTTCCCAATCGGAGGAATGACCTCACTTGGCCCGGCGTGGCTCCTGTTTTAGCTGCATCAAGCTGACTCACGTGAGTCAGGGGCGCGTAAATACCATATAGAACCGTCACCAAACCATCCTACTTCATTCTGGAATCTCCACCGCGTGCACAGTTGTTAAAGTGGTTTTTGGTATTGGCAGAGAGTATGACAATATCCGATCTCGGTCTCTTTAACAACCAAACGTTATTATAACACCGTGGTCATTTCATTTCAAATCATATTTCAATACTAAAATATCATATCTATTTCAAAAACATATCAACATGATATCATTATTCACTTAAAATAATATTCATTTCCAAAATCATAACACTTTCAAAAATTTAACACTTTTGAAATTATAACATTTTTTAAACCATAACACTTAGGAAATCATAACACTTGGAAATCATAAAACTTTGAAAATCATAGCACTTTGAAATCATATTACTTCCACTTAAATAGTTTAGATATTAAAATAGTATATATAATAAAATAGTTTATATAATAAAATAGTTTATAAAATAAATAATTAGTATATTGAAAATAGTTAAAATTTTAAAATGTTTTATATTTAATTAGTTTATAAAGTAAAATATTAAAATAGTTTTAAATATATTTAAAATACTTTATATAATAAAATAGTTTCCTCAAATTTCACAATCGATTCAGATCAACTCGAATTCCAAAATTCAATTTATTTAATCTCAATTCACCAATTTCAATTCAGTTCAAACCATTTAAAATTTATATCGATTTCAAATACATATATAAACTACGATTTAAACCATTTCAATTTCAAAAGATTTCAAAGCTTAAATTCATTTATATTTTAAATTTAACCTTACAATTATTTAATATTGAATAATTCACTTAGTCAATCCAATATCATTTACATATAACCTTAAATTACAATTTATGTAAACTAAATATTCCCTTCAATTTATTTACTTCAAATACTCATTTAATCACTTTAAAACAAAAATCAAGTTATAAATCATATGTATAAAATCTCAAATTTAATAAGTTTCAAATCGGTTTTATTTAAGAAAAATTCAAATTAATTTTAAATTAATTTCCATTTCTCTTTCCAACTTAATTTATAAAAATTATTATCAAATCTATATTAAAGATATAATATCTTAAAATCAATATTTATTAAAACCACATATATTTCTTTTCAAAACCTTGGAAATCATTTTTTAATATATATATATATATAGACCAACGGTGCCTGTATATAATTTTCTATCCTATGGTCAAGTGATACGGATATTTATCATTTCAATCGCAATTTAAATATATACGGGTATATATCTTTTCAACCCGCAATCCCAAATTCAATTCAATGAAAATCGCTTGGGTTTATCATTTCAACCCATAAAGATTTTCCCCTATTCTACAAAATCGTTCGGGTATGTATCATTTCAACCCATAGGGAATTCTTTACTAACAGGGAACTTGCAGAGTGAAAGCAGTTATGATAATAAATATAACATATCAACAACATGCATATATCATCAATAACAAATAAAATAAAATATAAACAATAGAATATGGTGTCATATCCCACAGGTGAACAATACAGATAATGGCATATCATATATAGCAATTATAAAATTAAAGTTTAATTTAGCAGCATATTTCAATTGTCGTTTCAATTGAAATCAAATTTAATAATTATAAGAACGTTAATCGTGAGTGGTTGCTCACCTTTTGAGGCTAGAGAGGATAGACAATAAAATTGAGTTACAAAATGCAAGCACGACTTCCAAAGAAAAGCTAGATGGACACGATTCGACGAGCAAAGCTATAGATAGGAATCAATGAAAACAAATCAAATCAATTTTGATATAACCTGAATATATATATATATATATATATATATATATATTATATATAATCCCGTATTTTAGTTTAAGACCAATATTAAAATAATATAAAGATTTCAAAACCATTATTCTTAAACTCAAATATTGAAAATCAACGATATATATATTTTAAAACCCATACTTATATCTACTTACCAATATAAATTAATATATGAACATATACAAACTCACATTCATATTGAATTTGAAATTGATATTCAACATATGAGAATTACAACATATTATATAACTTAGAAAAACTAACATTTATATATACATAGAGTATAGATATAACCATTGTAACTTTATATACTTTAAACTATATAAACTGCAAAACTGTATACACTATTATAATACCCAACAAGCCTACATACTGCCATGATATGTACAAACTTTTACATAGTAATATTCTATAGTATATATACTTTTTTCATATTAATGACATATAAGTTACTGTATAAATATATATATAACTTAATATTTTGTTATATAACCAACAATAAAAGAAATCCATAACAGAACTTAGATAAACTCTATATACGAAACAAATAATGCTTTAGAACCAGAGCAAAATAGGAAGCTTCGGACAATTACTATATATATATAGACTTATCTCATATTTTATAAACAACAACTGACAAAAATTATCATATCATATAAATATAATATGCCAACATATACATAAAAACAGACAAACTCATATAACATTTCTTATAACAGACTTTATATAAGCTATATATATATACTTTTAAATATCAATCACTTAAAACTTCCAACAAATAGAATGTATAAGTTATATGTATATATAATCTGCATATTATAAACAACAACGCTTAAACTTGTATATATAAAGTACTAAAATATTACAACTGGACCTTATATTCATTTGCATCATAAACAGCAAGATATATACAAAAGAAAAAATAACATAGCTTTTATATAAATCTATATTAATATACAAATAAACAGAATAACTCAATATATATATATATATAATTCATAAAACTAACCTATATACAAACTTAAAAGAGCAAGAAGGAGCACGGCTGGCTAGCTTCGGCTGCTAATGCCAAGGCCGGGCACATGGCGAGTCAGGGGAGGATGGTCGGTCATTGGTGGAGGGCGATTTGAATGGTTGTGGCCAAGGGCTTCAAGAGGCGGAGGGTGTAGTGCTGGCATGAGATGAGTGGGAGGAAGCGGGGATGGGAAGGCGGATGGGAAAAGTGGAGAGGGAGAACAAACGAGAAGATGGGGTGGAGGCCGATGAGCAAAACAAGAGCAGGTACGGCCACGAAGAAGAACGTAGGAAATCAAGTTAATAGTATATGAATAGTAACTTCTCAAAAGTAAATGAACAGACTATATTAAATTGTACTCAAATGAAACCGGGTAAGAAAACGAACGAACCAAGGAAAACACAACAGTCAAGTTATAATTATGGGAATATTAAAAGCAAGTGGCTGTTAGATTTCAATAGTTAGGCAGATGAAAGAATAGGAACCCAAAAAGTTTGAAATTGGATACTGGTACGATTAATCGTTTTATCGATTTCGTCGAGTATCGAACTTCGAAACACACAATCAAATATACTGTGGAGATCAGCATGATGAGGCGACCAAAACGGTATACAGATATCAGTGGTATGATCATCCTATCAAAAGTCGATAATCAGTACCAAAAATGTTGCTAAAACGCCAGAATTAAGATAAACGGAGCAATAGCATTCAAAATTTTGAGAAACGAAATATGACATCTCACTCAGAAGATGATTTACAAATTTATTGTATATAAAATATTCAGGTTTGGAAAACATTTTATTATCATCTAATATTAACTGATTTAAATCTAAATGGAATTACACAATAAAATAAATTCCCATATTATTAGATGAAAATTTACTATTTGCTATGTTAAAGTAGACGTATTTCAAATAGCAAATTTTTATTTCCACATTCAATTATTTAGAATTTCACAAAAATTCAGTTTAATTACGTTATTAAAACCATTAAAATTTACGGGTCGTTACACTCTCCCCCACTCAAAACTTTCGTCCTCGAAAAGGAACAAGGTAGGAGAATAGAAACAACCAGAAAGGAAATAGATTGAAATACAAATAAAACAATTAATTTAAAACCATATAAATTTCAGTTTTAAATAAATTAATATTTAACAATTTGGTTTAGTCCATTTGATTTCACTTAAGTTAAATCAATCTAACTATTTCTAAATTCATTATCTTATTATCTAATTATCCGAAATCAACAATTTCTAAAATCATAAATTTGTATAGTCATTTATTATACTCATATTTTATTCAACAAATTTATTCTCCCCTTTTCCAATTTTTTTTATCAGTTTATTATTTATAAATCCCCTTAACAAAATATCATTTTTGGACATTTTATTACTTACATCCTATTGTATATTATTCAATTTCATCCTAATTACATTTAAAACTTTTCTAGGTAAGTTATATAAATGTTTCTGAATACAATTAAACACTATACAAATTTTCTTTTATTTACAACATTTATATTAAGCCAGATTTTGGTTTGAACAAATTTACTACTTAAGTTTTCTTCTTATACAACCCTTTATTATACCCTAACATTTTAACTTTTTGAACATTTTAGGCAAGTTATATATATTAGAATGTAATTTAGTATTATACAAATAAGTTTTTATTCAAATTCAACTATTTCAAGTTGGTTAAATTTCATTTATCATTTTAGATATTCCACTTATTCAAAAAAAATTCACTTTATTTCAATAATTGAAACCATTTCTGTGACACACTACAACAAAATATGATATTAATAACGCTATTTAATAACGTGTTATTCTAAAGCGTTATTATTGACCCTTAATTATCTAGTTACCGGTTGATTTTTGTTCTCCTTACAAGTGTAACGCGCGCATCTCCCTTCCCCTTCACGTGTAACGCTGCCCCAAAACATCTCCCTCCAACTTCCCAAATTATTTTCCCTCTCCCTCCAAAACCATTCCGCCTCCCTCCAAAACGCGCGCATCTCCCTCCTCCAAATTACGTTAGCGATTCGAAGACTCCAAAACGCACGTAGCTCCCTCCTCCAAAATACGTTAGCGATTCGAAGAAAGCAGAAACCCTCTCAAGTTTTGTCGAAGAAAGCAAACTCCTTTGATTTCGAAGCTAGGGCTTTGCGTGTAGCTCTGATCTGTCGAAGCTAGGGCTTCGCGTTTTGGATATAATCTTCGATTTTGATTCTAGTAAGCGATATAATCTTCGATTCTAGTAATCTCGCTATAAATTTTCTTGCTCCTTTTTATAATTTATATTTGTTGTATTTGTAGCTTGTTTTTTTCTAGACAGTAACTTTGATTTGGCTTGTAATGCTTCAAGAACAAGTTGTTGTGATGTAATTTGATAGTATATTAGTGCAATAATCATAAATCATTAAACAATTTCATGGCCATTTTGGTGTGCATCATTAAACCATGTGGGTGTAGTGTCAGTGAAAACGGTGTTGAAGGTGAGATTGTTTAGTGATGGAGGGTGTTATATAAGAAATTTTGATTGCAGAGTTATGGGCAAATTGTTTACTCTATATTGCAGTGAAATTTTTTGTACAACGAACAGCGTTTACATTTTGTTTGTTGTCTTTTTATATCCAAGTTATGTATTCAATGAAAAATGCGTTTACATAGTAGTTTAGAAAATGGAAATCAAAATTTTAGGTTTAACTTCTTGGTTTTTTTTCCTTCTATAGAAAATTGGTGGTTAAACCAGCAAGGATTAAGTAAAATATAAGTGAATTGGTAGATACATAATTTTGTAGGTCAAAAAGAAAGAAATCATAAGTTCGTACAATAACCATCCAACTATCCTTTTAACTAGTTCACATACTTATTTATGAAGTTTGTTATTAGTTTATTTGTTAAGTTTATAATTTAATCAAGTATTTTGATCTTTCATTATATGGTTGTGATTTTGTACTTAAACCAAGTTAAAGATGTACTCATTTCATATGTCTATTATTTGTGTACTATTTGGTTCAATCTCTTAATGTTAGTTCTGTGTTACTATGTTTACAAAAGTGTACTTTAATCTAAATACTACTTTGACAAAAACATAACTGACCATTAAATATGCAGTATTCAAAAGGTTTTACAATTCATGTAATAGTCAGAAGTTAAAATATTTGAAGTATTTCTGTACCAACACTACTTTAGTTCTATTTCTTAGGTCAAATGAACAGAACTGATTTCAAAACATTTTTATAACTGTTCTTGAACATAAAAAATATTTTGCAGAAGCATAATGTTAAATAAGAAATCAACAGTACATAGTAAGATTTACCAACTAATGAATTTTGCACATCTGGTATAATACTATTGATTGTTTTTGTAAACATTACAATGATTATTTGCAGGTCCTCTATATAGCAGTAGCATTACATTGGTTATCTATCTAAATTTTCATAGTTAACTAGAATGGAGATGGTCACATAGTAGGAAAATTTAACTTATAGATTATCATTATCACCTTTGTCTTTTTTCCAAATGAATAGGTTGGTCACTTGAATTATTGTGTTATCCGTTAATTTCTATTTTCGATCAAAATTTAATATAAAAGATAGTTAGCTAAATTAACTATGTAGCCTAGTTTAATTTGTGATAGTTAACTTCCCTATTCTAGATGCTCTTAGCCACATTGGCAATTTGGTAAACTTTAAAAGCTAGATATATATAGCGGGTTTATTTTTATGGATGGGGATTGATAATTAGATTATTTCGGAAGATGATTTTTGGCTAAAGCTACCCAGTTATTCAGCTATAGCATTAATGCGTTACCCATATCCCTCTTTCTTTCTATTTGTTTCGTTTTTTCCTCGAAAACGAGACAGAATAGAAGAAAAAAAATTAGAGCATATAAATTGTTGAAGGCCCGTAACTTCTATGTGGTTTGTCTACTTATAAATAACTCATTCTCTTATAATGTAGACAGCTTGATTAACCAAATCCAGATTAATTAGTTTACCACTTTACAAAATTTAAAAGAGAAAAATAGTCAAATATTTGTAACTTTTGTTGCTTGAAATATGCGTGCGAAAGGTATCAATATCCTATGAATAACATATCTGCTAATTACCATCAGTTGGACTGCTTTGATCTAAATTTAGCAAGATAAAATAGTAGCACTTTCAATCTTTATCAACTATCAAAATTATCAAAATTTGTACCATACTTATTATGCTGAAGCTATGTAAAGAGCTCCTTCCTTTTATACCAAAGGCAAAAGAATCGGTCTTAAAGAATATTTCTGCCACACTATTAATAAGATAAAGACACTGTGGAATTATCTTAATTACAATAGGGAGTAAAATAAAATACAATTCGACAGGTTGCAACCAAAATTTAGAAAAGAATCAGCACAGCTTTGTTGAAAAAAGGTAAAACATTCGCCTAATCTTTACCATATATCACAAAAAAAATTACAAAACACAAAAACAGTTTGACAACGCCAAATCATAATCTATTGAAATTTTCGACAATCATCTCTCGCATAAACAACTCGACCTACATTTGCTGTTTTAACACAACCCAACTTTTTTACACTACCAATCTTCGACTACAATTTATCGAGTTTATATATTAATTCAACCGCTCATCATTGAATTGGTAACGTACCACAAGGTTTAAATCAACTACAATCCTACTTTGGCTAATTCAGTAGATTCTGCATGTTCAATTTGGAAATCTGTAACAGTTAGGATGTTTATGACCTTTGAATGATGATATGGTAATAGCCCGCACGATATGCATGTGGATACTGTAGAAACATTTTTTCCTAGTTTCTTACCAAATACTTAATTTCTTACATTAAGACACTTATTGTATTAGATTTCATACATGTACGATTTTTATGATTCGACCGATCAGACCTTTAAAACCTCCGAACTTGGACAGCCAATACAATAAAGTTCTACTTCGACCAGTTTTGGCTTTGACTCTTTAGACCGTACAAATCCAGATCACCATTGACAGCCATTCGCCTATTCATGCTCTACAGCCTTGCTTCTTGGATCTGCTTCGGCTACGGAAGCCATTCAGACCAGATCGTGCATGGGAACTTCCCTTTCAGTCTCTCACCCTCTCCATATCTCCGACCTATCAAACCTGGTTGCAGCGCTGCACCCTTTCAGTCACTAGTTTATCATTCACCACAGCGTCACCCCTTTCAGACCAGCTTCATCAGACCATTCTTCAGTTTTAAAATATGAGTGTGTGATATGTATGTTAGTAATTAAGATTAGTTTTAAAATAATAATCATTCCTTTTCCATGACGACGAGGATGTTCACAGTTAAGTTAAATGAAGTCAAATGTGGAGTGCTGCAGAGATGAATAGTATTGTTAACGATGTTCATTTTCAACACATTTACTAGTCTAAGCAAGAGTATAAAATAGGAGTTCCTTTTCCAATATGTCCCTGGCGTGCTAAGCCAAACCAACTATACAATTCTTTTTCCTGTGAGAATGATCATACCTGCTTGCAGTTGTATAAAGGTTTCTGCTATTTGCAATTTTCACAAAGAGTATTATATTTCACTTGTACCCTCTAACATTCTCCAAAGGGAGTTAATAAAATCTTTGTGAAAACTATGGATTAAAATCAAAGGGAGAGATTAGTAACGACTTAATAAAATATTTAAATTAGCTTCTTTTAAAAAAAATTCTCCAAATATCCCAATATTTAAAAACAATTACTTACAAATAAATATATTCGATGTGCATATAACCAGTATACATGAAGAAAGATAAATTCCAATAATTACACATAACTAGTATATATAAAAGATCATGTGCATGCATAAGTGTTTAGCTATAAACATGAACATTAGGTTTATGGAAACCTCTAACATTCTAGGTATCTATGGAAATTCCTTATTCTTGTTGAATTTTGTGTTTCTGAAATCAGAGGCAATCTTTTTTCTCTTTAGCTTTGGAGCTTGAGCACTCTTTCTTCCCGTGTGTATCCTTAATTATATGCTAATGGAAAAAGATTGGGTTCATTTACACAGGTAAGTAGATAATTCAATATTCTCAACCATGTTTAATTTCATAAAATAAAAATATTTGATGTTAAACTCAACTATCATGTTGAATTTTTTTCATTATAGAACTTCCAAGGAGTACTCGCAAGGGGCAAGATGTTTCGTAGAAGCTGCAAAGAGAAATATAAGAAATGTAGAGAAGCTTTTATGTCCTTGTTTAGATTGCCGAAATCTTAGTCGACAACATGATGATATTATCGTTGAATATTTAATTATAAGGGGGATGGATCCTAAGTACAAGAGTAGTACTAAGTGGTATCATCATGGCGAACAATTAAATATGGGCGTAGACATGAAGTTGGACAATACATTTGATCTACTTAAAGCTATTCATTTTGAAGAGGAAGATTTTTTGAATCATACTTTTTTACTGATGTTAAAGAAGACGAGGATGTTCGAAAACGTGAGGATGATTTACTTAAGAATTTAGAGGATGCAGAAACCCCCTTATATCCTGATTGTGTAGGTCAAACTAAACTATCCGCCATCACTACTTTGTATAATCTTAAATGTGAGGTTAGATTATCTTATACTGGTTTTGATAAGCTTTTGAACGTACTACAGTTGTTGCTGCCGGTGAATAATGTACTTCCTAAGAATTTGTATGATCTAAAAAAATTTCTCAAAGTATTTGACATGGGGTTTGAAAAGATTCATGCTTGTAAGAATGATTGTTGTCTTTTTAGAAAAGAGTTTCAAGATTTAGAAAGTTGTCTGAAATGTAACTCTTCGAGATGGAAGATAAATGAGGGCACTAAGGAGATTATACGTGGTGTTCCACCTAAAGCGTTGAGGTATTTTCCAATCATTCCTAGATTTAGGAGAATGTATAGATCTCAAAAGATGGCAGAAGATCTAAGGTGGCATTTTAACAATAAAAGCAGTGATGGAAAAATGCGACATCCTGTAGATTCTGTAACATGGAATGCAGTGGACTCTAGGTGGAAAGCATTTTCATCTGATCCACGCAATCTCAGACTTGGTCTTGCTACAGATGGTGTCAATACATTTGCCTCGATGAGCTCCAAACATAGTTGTTGGCCAGTAATGCTTGTGACATATAATCTCTCGCCTATGTTATGTATGAAAAAAGAAAATATTATGCTAACATTAATAATTCCTGGTCCAAAGCAACCTGGAAATGATATTGATTTATACTTGGCGCCTTTGGTAGAAGACTTAAATTATTTATGGAATAATGGAATTGATATATATGATGCATTCAGTAAATCGGTTTTTAATTTAAGAGCAATTTTACTATGGACAATAAATGACTTTCCAGCCTATGGAAATCTTGCAGGATGTTGTGTAAAAGGCGAAAAAGCTTGTCCATTATGCGGTGTTAACACTCATCATCGGTGGTTGAATCATTGTTGGAAAAGTGTTTACATGGGACATAGAAGGTTTCTAGATCCTTCACATCCATGGAGGAAACAAAAAACTTGGTTTGATAACACTGTAGAGGACGGTAATAGACCTAGAATTCTAACGGGAAGAAATATTTCTGCTATTTTGAATTCCAAATGTTTTTGGAAAAGATAAGAATGAAGAAAAAATAAGGAAGATGAGTAAGAAGAAGCTAAAGACGGAGTTGAGTAAGAAGATAAAAAGTAAAAAGAGGAAGAGTACTCACACTAAAGAAGATGATAGAAAAAAAGAGCTAATAAGGTGGAAAAAAAGATCAATCTTCTTTGATTTGCCATATTCGGAGGTTAGTATTAAAATTATATTTTCTTTCATTTACCTAACAATATAAAAGTTAATAAATTGTTGTATTATTGATATTTGTAGGAACTTTCCTTGCGACATAATTTAGATGTGATGCATGTTGAGAAAAACGTCGTTGAAAGCCTATTAAGCACGATGTTGCATGACAATAAATCGAAAGATGGAATTAATTCTAGGAAGGATTTGGAGGATTAGGGGATTCGACAAAGTCTTTATGCACAACCTCGTCGGAATAGAACATATCTACCACCGGCTCCATATACGTTGTCATTGTCCGAAAAAAAAAATTTGTAAGAGGTTACATGATTTTAAAGGTCCTGATGGTTATTGCTCAAATTTCAAAAGATTTGTATCATTAGAAGATTGCAAAGTCAGTGGGTTGAAGTCGCATGATTATCATGTCCTAATGCAATAATTGTTATCTGTTGCGGTTAGAGGTTTATTACCAAAGAAAGTTAGAACACTAATAATTCGTTTATGTTCGTTTTTCAATAAAATATGTCAATGTGTTCTTGAAAGAGAGATGTTGCAACAACTTAATGATGAGATTATTGAAATTTTGTGTGGATTCGAAAGATATTTTCCACCTTCCTTTTTTGATATAATGATACATTTGACAATTCATCTTGGAAGAGAAGCGCAATTGTGTGGTCCGGTTCATTTTCGTTCGATGTACCCTTTTGAAAGGTATATGAAAACACTTAAAGATTATATAAGGAATTATGCACGACCTGAAGGGTGTATTGCAGAATCTTATCTTGCGGAAGAATCAATGAGATTTTTTAGTGAATTTCTGCAAAGGAAAGTACAAATGGAGGAGAAAGAAGTCCGAAATGAAGATTATGAAAACAATGTGATACTCGATGGATGTCCAATTTTAAAACCGAAGACAATTACATTGTCATCGAATGAAAAAGATATTGCTCATTTGGCCGTGCTAATGAATATGGCTGTGGTGGAACCATATTTAGAGTAAGTACATATTATATTTTGTTTATACCTTTATAATAAAATTTTGATGTTAAATATAACTTGGGTAAAATTATTTAAACACCAGTATGCATTTGGAGGAGTTACAAAATTTTGATAAGCGTATGGAAAAAAATGTGACATTGCTGTGGAAAAAACATACAGATAATTTCTCAAATTGGATTAAAAAGAAGGTTAGTTTAATTTTAATTTATCCTTCCATTGACAAAAAAGATTTCTTTTTACTTCAAAATTTATGTAAAATGATTTGTTTGCAGATACCTATTCAATCCACAAGTGATGAAATACTAAAATGGATTGCCTTTGGCCCAAGTAGTAATGCATTGTCCTACAAAGGATATATAATTAACGGACATCGTTTTCATACAAAAGACGTTGAAAGAGAAACCCAAAAATACGGAGTTACTTATGATGCAACTACCATGTGTAGGGCAAGTGCAAAAGATATTTCTGAAAGAGTTGATGTGGTCACTTATTATGGGGTAGTGACGGACATAACCTTGCTAGACTATCATGTTTTTTATATTCCCGTATTTAAGTGTCACTGGGCAAATATAGGAAATGGAGTGAAGGTCGAAGACGGATTCACTCTTGTCAATTTACAACAAAATCAATCTTCATTTGTAAAAGATCCATACATCCTTGCATCTCAAGCAAAACAAGTTTTTTATTCAAGAGAGAATGATCACTCTAATTGTTATGTTGTAATGAAAGCACCACCAAGAGGTTATCATGAATTAGAGACAGATGATCCTATTATGGAAGTTAGCTTTGTTAGGAAAGATTGTGAAGAAACCGACATGGATATTGATTCCGTGGAGAATGTTAGCTATGTTAGAGAAGATTGTGAAGGCATATTTGAGTAGATTTCCAGTTTTATTTGCTTATGAGGTTTGTAATTCCTACTTATTTGCTAGTGATAGATATACGATATGAATTATCCCCTTAACGGTTGTATTTTGTTTCGAGTCCCTCTAAAATTCTTTTCCATATCAAAAAAGCAGTCCCTTCAACAACTTGTCTCTGCCTATTCTTATTTCAGCCAAATTTTATTGGTGATGGTTCTTGCTCTCTGCATATACTTGTGTCTTGTGTGCCAACTTATTTTTCTTTTCTCATATGTTAGGTCTTAATTTGTTTTTTAAAACCATTATTCCCCTTGTTTTTCAGTCATTTAGTAAAGGTCGAAAGGCTTTTATTGGTTGTTCTTTGTACAAAAAAAGATAATTATAAAAATATCTTAAAAGTCTTCATAATGCATTTTTATGTCATTATCACTGTCATATAGTGCTCAGAATAAGTAGCTTTTGTTGTGTGGAGTTCACTACAGTCTATTCTTGTATCCTTGAGAAGTGTCTTGTGTGTTATGTGTGAAATGTATGAGTTCAACAATCAGAGGATAAATTTTGTCCGCGGATGGGTGTATGTAGTATTGGTATGAATGCAAAAATACTTCATTTTATGTTGAAGGAATTGAATTTGGCTTGATATTGTGTTTTTTTTTTTGTGTATATTGTGGTCTGATTAAAAGTAATACCGAGTATAGTTGTTTCTTGCAAGCTGTTTGTAATATAAATGCTGTCTAATTCAACTTATGTCTGGTGATGTTGAAATAACAATTTGTGAGTAAAAGAAATATTTTGGTTACAACTTAAACAATTAAGAGAAATTTCTCAACTTTGAAGAATCATATTTTGGTTACAACTTAAACAATTTGTGTTCTTTTAAAAAAATAACACTAACTAGCCCAAGGTATATACATACATGTAGCAACATCCACACACACACGCACATTTTAATCTGACAAAGCCTTAAACAAGATATGTACACACTTGTAACAGTGATCATGTATGCAAGTACGTGTTTTCTTTTTGATAATTAAATCAATTATTTTGATAGATCTGATTCCTTTATGACATTTGAAACATCCAACAATCCAAGTTAAACCAAATTCATGTTTTCATTTTTATTTTACATAATTTCGTTAAACTTCAAATGCAAACTTACCTCTACTGACCACACTTGTAGTTGTAATAAATTTTTTGCTTCATATAAATTTTTTGCTTTATATTTTATTGTACCGTGCATAAATGAAAATACTTTGATCATTTTATCTGTTTGTTATTGATAAGATATTCATCATAAATAAGTTGTTCATTGTGATTACATAAGGTTGATATATTTTATTTTTGTTCATGTCAGCATCATTTACATTAAAATATGTCATTTGCATTTAAATTTTCTTTTATAACAAAATAATTCATGCACTGTTCATTTTTGCTCAGGATCTGCTCACTGGAATTCAAAATGAGCAAGATTGGGAATGTGATAACGAGAGCTCACATGCAAAAAAATATCGACGAACAAAAAAAGAAAGGTGCAAGAAATAAGCAGCTTGAAGACAATCAAGTAGACGATGAGATTCATAACGAAGACAATCCACAAGCATTAGAAAAAAATCAAGTACAAACTTTTCTCATAATAAATCTTGCTTCATTACTAAATAATGGATTTATTTCAATTTACTTGGCGATTTTCCTGTTCGACTGCTAAATAATAAATCAAGTACAATCTGAACCTGGTTGCTGAAATCATTTTGAGAAATTTCAGTCTAGGGTTTATCTGTAGTTATGCTTATGCTTTTGTTTCCTACCCCTAGGGTGGATGCTTTTCGATATCTCTTGTTCTGTCTTCAAAATCCTTTCAAACTTTGATATTCATTTGAAATCCTGTCATATGTGTAATCTGAAACTTCTCACTTTCAAAAATATACAGTTTAAGTACTCAGAAGAATAAACTTTAATGAATGCCTAGTTTCATATAGGAGATTTTACAGGTATATACTTCTGTGAACTGGTTTTTGGAAGCATAAAATCTTCTGTCTAAGGTCAAGGATTTGTAGTTATACAAGTTCCATTTTCTACATAAGTTCTGAATATACATATAAACTTATGTAGGCCTCCAGTTTTTAGGAATGCAGTCCTCTAATATGTTCACAAAAGTTCCAGGTTTTCAGGAGACATAAAGCTTGATATAAGTGCAACTTGATATAAGTGCAGGATTTTATGCATGCATAAAACCAAGTTTAATTGGAGCATATATGAAACTCGAGCAAAATTTAAACTGTATATTTTTGAAAGTGAGAATTTTATGGACTTTTATGATCTAATTTGTAAATTATTTTTTTTATATATAGAAAATAGGGAAGAAGAGTAAGGCTGTGAAAAAGAGAGGTCGCATGCAAAAAGAAATTGACGAACATAGGAAGAAACATACAAGAGAGGAGCTGTTTGAAGACAATCAAGTAGAAGACGAGGTTTCTATTGAAGTCAACCCACATGCATTAGAAAAGAATCAAGTACAAATCGATCTAGAAAACAATGCTGAAATACAAGACAACCCACAAACACTTGAAGACAACATAGTTCAGTCGGAAGGAAATCCGAGAAGAAAACCTAGAGGGCCAACCAAAGTTAGAAGACTTCCATTCAATTCTTTGGAGCAAATAGAAGTTCAATTTAATACCGCGGGCGAACCAATAGGACCGAGGTCGGTCAAATTATCTTCTTACTTAGGACCACTTGTACGAGAAATTGTTCCGGTTACACTAAGTAATTGGAAGCAACTTAGTACCGAATTGAAAGATGTTTTATGGGAAAGCATTCAGGTGACACTCTCTTTTGCTTTAAGATTAAATCTTATATTGATTGCTTACCTCAAACACTTTACGCCGAATTTTGATTGTCGCAGGCAAGGTTTAAATTGGATTTAAATTGGCACAAAACATTAGTTTTTCAACAAATGAGTGGTATTTGGCGGGCATCAAAATGTAGATTAGTTCGACAATTGGTACAAGCAAAGTCTATGGAAGAAAGACTTTAGTTGAAACCATCGAACATTAAATGTATGATTGAGTGGAAGAAGTTTATCAAGTTGAAAACAAGTTCGGAATTCAAGGTATGAGAAATTTCAGTCTTCAAATACATATTAAAGAATGATGCAGATAAAAAATATTAAAACTAGTGTACATATCAAATGAAAATACAATATTCTGTATGCATTTAAAGTCATGGCATATTTACAGTTTTCAAAATCAAAAGTAGATGACTAGCATTTGTACATATCAAATTACATATACTAGACATTGTTAAAACTAGTGTATAGTAAATCTAAAATCAGGCGATATGACGTTTAGACATATAGTAAATCTTTCATACCCATATATTCGAAACCTTCAAAACCAAAATTAAGGAATTCTGACACAAAATTAATATGCATACTAAATTTTGTATTTAAAATTTGATATATTTATAACCACTGTGTACAAAATACTCGTTTATGTTCAAAGCTGTAAAAATATGAACTTTGTTATGAGTTCAATGATTACTCCAAAATTTCCTTCATATGATACTCATACCTGAAAAAAAAGCAGAAATTTGTATAAAAAACTGTCTCTAAGGCCTTAAACATATAAAATTTATATTTTAGGAATTCACGCTTATAGTTACATACTTTAGGGGCAGATATATTTTGGAGACTAATAATACCCTGTTTGAAGCTCAACGTATGTGAAACTTGATAATATTAAAACCTGGTAGACCTATATGCTTTCAAAACCTTTTGTCCTTCGAAATCTTTTGCCCTATGAAATCATTACATACGAAACTTCATTTACAAAATCCGAGTTCACTAACAAATTTCTTTCTTTCTTACATTTATTGAAATGATTCTTATTTTAGGCTTTGAGCGAGAAGAACAAAGCTATTAGACAGAGGCAGTTGCCACACACATGCAGTTGTAGAGGAATGGCTCGACTGGCTGAAGATTTGGTAAGAAAATAGTAGTTTTATTTACTGCAATATTTATGAAAACTTTTAAGTTAATGAAATTTGTTGTTTGGTGTTCTTTTGAATGTAGAAAAGCGAAAGTGGTGATCGCTCTTCTGTCCCTAGAAGTGAAGTTTGGATCAAATCTCGTACTAAGAAAAATGGTGAACCGGTGAATTTGATTGCTGCAGATGCTATAGTAAGTTCATACTTTTCAAATACTTATGGTACATATATAAATACTTGTGTGATACATGTTTACTTGTTTAGCATTCACCAACTTAATATATATGCATCGACTGACTTAGGCATCACCTAATTGCTTGAATTAATTTGATCTTAGCTTGTTCCAAATAAAAAAAACATCATCAGTTTCCTAATGTTTTGACTGTATTTCAGCATTTAAGTTTATTAGTAATCATGCACTTGAATTTGTAAAATGTTGGAACTCTGTGTATGGTTTAGCTTTATGATAATTTCTAGTATTTCTGTAAATGATTTGCAGTTGGCTGTCATAGAGGTTATTTATGATAGTGACGAAGAATGTTTTTAGTATGTATGAAAATGCATTAGTAGCTATTACGCTAGAGGAACCTCTAAAATGCTATATAATGTTCCAATAAGTTGCTACGGTGGCGCTAAATATATTTTTGTATACAAATATTGTCAGCATATTGTAAGATCCAGCTTTTGGTGTGGAGAAGAATCTGTGCAACTGGTGTATATTTCTAATTATCTATGACATAAAAGTAACACACTGTATTGTGTTTTATTGAATTATGCGATGAAATTTGTTCTATAGTACATGGTCTTGAGTCTCATATTGTGGCAAATCCTTGTACTGCCTAATAATTTTCATAGCAAGAGGCTGCTAATATTAATTAATTTCTTAAAGAAAATGGAGCAAAGAGATACCGTGTTGTAGGATTATTGTATTTTAGTTTGAATTCCCCTTAAGTCTGCAAACATAGTATAATGTATTCATATATTGCTCCTTCGGTCTGCAAAATTTTAGCTCCTGAATATGTGAGAGATTCGAGAGATCTATAAACTTCGAGAAAATTATTTTTCAGGTATTAACTTCCCTCCCAAATATCAGATTTAAGCAAAATAGTATGTGTGTAGCCTGAAAATAATCTACTTCGTAGTATAACCTGTACAAATAATATAAAATATTGTTGATTTGTGATATACACAGAATTGGCTCCCTTGTTTGCAAAAATGTTTTGAGCATGTCATATTTTGACTAAATTCTCATGCTAATTTAGCTTAAACTCAGTCGACTAATCATCTGAATGCATCTCATATATTTCTGTTGGTTTTGGCATGTTGCATCTCATATATTTCTGTTGGTTTTGGCATGTTGCCAAATCAAGTGTAAAATTATGCATCTGCTAGAACATTCTACATCCAACCCAAAAATTAAATCAATCACCAAATTTAATCCAAGCTAAAATAAATTTGCAAGCTTCTTAGTGTGTTTCCTATTTTAATTTAAATACTATGTTTTAATTTAAACTGCAATAATATGAAATTAATCATGTTTTGTAGGAAAAGATTAAACAAATTGAAAGTGTTTCACAATCGAGCTCGCCAATTAATTATAGAGCAGATGCACTTGCACAAGTGCTAGGGCAAGAAAGACCGGGTCGACTTAGAGCGATGGGAAGAGGAATGAGTCTTAGTAGAGCAGCTTTATCGGAAGTTAAGGATAAGCATACACTGCAACTTGAAAATAAATTGTTGAACTTAGAGAATAGATTTCTACAACTAGAGAAAAATCAGGTAAGAATTATCATTACATTTTGATCACTAATTGCTTGCACACTTGAACACTTGCATACACACTTGAACACTTGCATACAGTCACTTGAACAGTTGCACACTTCAACCATTATACACTTGAATACTTGCATACTTGAACACGCTAACAGTTTGCATTACCAGACTTACAAAATGACATGTTTTTTTATTTTGACAGAAGTGGGACAGAAGTAGACACAGTGGGACAGAAGTAAACAAACCTCAAGTAATTTTTTTTATTGGTTTCACATCTTTGTATTTTAACTTTTTATTCAATTAGTAACATAATTTTCCTATGTTTAAATGTAGTGCAACTTTGATAAAAATATGAAGAAGTGTGATTTATTGGATTAGCGAGGGAATGAAGAGATCGTTGCTGAAGGAAGATTCGTGTTAGACGATCCAAACGAGATTGTCAATGATGTTCCTTTAGTGTCGGATGCGATGATAGTTTTAGTTGACTGTCCAATCAAGCTTGATGCTTTTCTATGGAGGCCTACACCTTCTTTCCCACTTATTGGGGAAGCAAAGGATAATATTGTGGCGTGGCCGAAGAATAGAGTTGTTTTAAATTCAACCGATCACATTGAAGAAGAAGAGGATAAGGTAGAAAAAATTCTTCACAATGAACATGCAATTTTATTATATACATTATTTACTAAATAAATATTTTTACCTCTAATAGAGTAGAAATAGCAGCTTAGAATGCAAATGCAAGATTTTTGATTGGGGAGGGAGCAAGCAATTAGTGGATTTAGGACGATTACATTCGAGCATCTCAGAGGAAATTGTTAATGATGTTCTTCTTGGGCCATCAGCTATGATTGTTTGGATAGATGATCCACTAAATCCAGAAGCTTTTTTATGGAGGCCAGCCCCTGGTTTGATCCGAATTGCGGATGCTGTTGGTAAGAAGGTTGCATGGCCTGAATCGCAAGTAGTTGTTGAGATGGTTGACACTACAGCTCCTATTACGCCTATAGATGTGGTGAAAACATTTATGGTGCTTGATTTTTATTGTGTGTTTCTATTTTTTAATGATTAGCAACTTCATTATTTTTTTCTTTTTTCAACTTACAGACTGCAAATTCAAGAACAAACAATAAATGCAAGTTAATGGATTTATCGGGAAATGGGAAAGTAGTTGCTTTAGGACGGGTAGAGTCAACCGATCCAAATGCAAGGGTGCATTTCAAACCACTAGGACACAATGCAGTTAAAGTTTGGATAATGACCGTAAAAGAGCCAGCGGTAGAGCTATGGAGGCAAACATCCGAATTACAGTACATGGAAGATGCCCTCTCTTCTATTATAGCTTGGCCTGCTACGCACGTCGTAATGGAATGAATTTTGAGTAAGTCTTTACCGTTAATTTTTTTGTTTATTGTTACATTTAGTTATTAGCTTTAAATTATGGTTGGTGGAGTACCAGTTGCAGTGGTTTGTTTGTAGTTGACTGTTTGGAGTTCAGGGATGAGGTAGAGATGATACAGTTGAATTTATGTAGTGATATGGGTTTGAGAAATTAATTCTCAAAAACATAATCAGGCGAGAATACTTGGTGGTCGCGGTTTGATTGAAGGTGTTTGTTACAGACGTTCGAGTTGTTAGATGAGAATGGTCAATAGAGGGTTGTTAGATGAGGGTCGCAGTTTAATTTTGTGGTTTGGTTGTGATTTCAAATTGATTTGGATGAGGCAATTAGAAGGATGCAGGTAGGGAGTTGGTAGCGGATTTGGGTTTGGTATTGGAACCTGGAGTTGATTGCGGTTGTGATTGTCGTGGCGATATGTTGTAGTTAGTGATTGACTACGTTAGTTCCAAATGGTTTTGAAGATGGAGTCAGGTCGCGGCTGGTGACTTGAAGTTGCTGCAGTGGTTTCAAGTTTCAGGAAGGAAGCGGGTTTGTGGTAGTTGAATGAGGAGGAGCATGGAAGTGGTTGATGTCGGGGATAAGTTGGTTCAGTTTGCTTGAGTAGTAGTTTTGATGAAGTGGATCCAATGAGGTTAAACTGAGTGGTACGGAGTTGAGCAGTTTTGGGGTAGTTAAAGACTGATTTGGTCTGATAACAAAAAACTAGGTTCCATGACTGTTTTGGGGTAGTTAAAGTCTGATTTGGTACGGAGGGAAGTTTCTGTAAAAAGATGTTTGAAATTATGAAAGAACAATCGTTGGAACCTTCCCTTTATTAACTTTACAACTAGATGAAAAGTAAAGAGAATAATTTAGTCATAAAAATTATTGTCATAAAGAAGTTGAATAAAATATTAAAATCAAACTAACTGTTGAAGATAATTCAAAAAAGACCAAACTAATATTTTAAGCCTCCTTATCATAATAACTAGACTGTAAAAACGGCATTGCTTAATAAATGTAAAAATTATTATCATAAACAGATTTGATATTTTGTTTTCAATTATTAATAAATGGTGCTAATTCTGTAGCTAGCTGCTTATAGATAATTAGCTAGCTGCTAATTATTAATAATTGAGCTAAAATTGCAAATAAAAACATTTTGGTTGCACATGAATTATTCATACATGTTTGCACGATTCAAGGTTAGCGCCCCTTGTTCCATGTAGATTTTAAACTGAAATTTCCTTTTGGGTCAGGAATCCGTTTCCAATATCACTTGAGAAATTATTGTTTTTATTGACTTTGCATGATTTTATTGCAAAATGGGGTAGGAAAATAGGAATAGTTAATTCTCCATTCTCCTTGAGATAGGAGAGTAGAAACCTTCCTGTTTGGGCCACCCAGTGTAGAAATTTCATGCCATCCCAATAGATCAGTTAAAGATAATCCATTAATCCATAGATCAAACCAAAGATTAGTGCCTTTGCTATTTGTTGTTTCTTTGTTAATCAATCCCCTACTCATTTGCCTTGCTTTGAGAAGTGTTTTCCAACTGTAATATGAATTATTATCAAATTGGACAACCCAAATTTTTTTTATTGTGACATTATCTATTTCTAGTCCACCATGCCCCCAAACAATCAGATGTTAAGTTTTAGCATGTTCGCTTACGACAAATCTTCCAATTTTGGTATACCAAATCCACCTTCTACTTTCTGTTTACATACATCAGCTCAATTTAATTTGTGGGATATACTTTGCCATAGAAAATTTGAGCATATCGAGTTTTTCTTCTTAATAACGGACATGGGGTCTGACAAAAATGCATCTTGAAATCAATAATGGGATAAATAACAGTTTATTAAGTTCAATTATGCCACTTATATTTAACAACTTATTATTACAATTGTTAATTTTTCTATTTATTTTGTCCAATAGTGGCCAGAAATCTCTTGCTTTAGTTTACTAGTGAATAGAGGAACACCCAGATACAATGTTCTTTCATGTTGAATAATTTTGATCGGTAATATGTAAATATGATAAATCAGTTAAAGTAATATTTTAAAGCAAGGTATGAAAATAGTAACCAAAGCTAGGTGGTTTAGAAATTAAGAGTTAATTATTTAACTTAGAAAAGCATGAAGATAAAGTATGTGGGCATGAATCAGCATGATGAAGCAAAACCATATTCATCTCTTCTTGGTGTAATAGTTACCCTAATTAAAAGATCTTTTACATGAAACAAATTTGAGTAAAATATATATTGAATCGTTATGATTAGTAATATATCCATTTATAGGTGAACAAATGATAAATTGATAAAAATTCAAAATAAATACTGAATATAATAATTGAAGCAAGCTATAAAACATTGATTATGTTACCTGTTATGTAACCATGAATATTTTTTCATTTTACATACCTGACAAATAACCATTTTACAGAAATAACTTTATGCAATTTATATTAAAATAACTGAAGAAATACCTATTTAGCTTAGGAGAAGCTGAGAGATAAAGTGCGCGTAGGTGTCGCAATGAAGAAAAATCAAATTCACACCTCCTCAGCATATTAATTACCTTGTTAAAAAGTTCGGGTTCTTCCTTCTTTGTTTGCTTAATCCTCTTTGATTCATGTACCTATAATAAATCATTTAAATATTCTGTATCTTTATAGTTAATTTGTTACGTATGTCCAAAAACATTGCAAGAAATTTCCTACATCAACTGCACCTCCACATGTTCGAAGAACTCGGAGTTCTTCGACCATCCCATAATGTGTTGTGAATCAAACGGGAGATGAATGTTGCTGACAGGCATTCATTCTCCCTGGAAACCCACACTTTCTTTGTGGTTTTGTTTGGGAACCATTGTAGATAACACTATATTTATGTATGTGTATGTGTGTGTATAGTGTTTCGTGGCTTGCTTTTTTCAGGATGTTGGTCTGAAACTGACTTGAAAGTGGATGGCAACAAGTCTTTATTTATCTCTTTATTTGGTGATGTGGATAGTTTGTACAAGTTAACATGGTATACACAATACCTGCTGCTTATATGAATGTGTATTACCACATAAAACATGCTTTGGGGTATATGCAAGAAAGTACACTACATGTCTAAAGCATTTTCTTGCATTAGAAGTTGTTGAGTTTGAAGCTCCTCCCTAATCTTATTTGAAAGAAGATTGCCTTTGCCGAATTTATCTTGAGACCAGTCTTTTAATTTCCTCCTAAAACATCGGATTTGTTAATATTCTACAAGACAGTGTAGGGGTATGGTGGTGGTAGACAGTGTAGGGGTTTGTGGAATAGGGAACAGTTGAATGAGTTATGGCAGTTGAATGAGTTGTAGTCACTGGTGGCTGTTGGAGCGGTTGCTGCAGCAGATGGTTGGGGAAATGTATGGCAAAAGTTGGAGTGTTAGAAATGCTTCAATAGATGGTTGCTGCAACTGAGAAAAGTGAGGTTAACATTGCTTTAATCTATTTTCCATATTGGGAAAATAGATCAGTAGAAATAATCAATTGTAGTTTCTAGTTCATGCAGTTCATGCACTTGCTTTAATGTTTGTACACTGTAATGAAAAATATACATCACATTTCTATCTGAGCATGCACTTGTTTTAACACTTTCTGTTTCTTTGTGTTAACTTCGCATGCTTATTTGGAAGGAAGCAAGATCCTTAGTACGCAACTAGATCAGATCTTGCATGTTGGAACTTTGTAATGTTTGTACTCTGTAATATTTGGAAGGATTGCTTTAATGTTTGTACTCTGTAATGTTTGTACACTTATTAAATTGACATTATTTTCTGTTTCTCTATGTTAACTTGGCTGCAGGCTTATGTTTTATTCAATGGTTATGCACTTGCTTTAATGTTTGTACATTGTAATGAAAAATATATCACATTTCCTTCTGAGCATGCTCTTGTGTTATATTTGTTGATTATAATCTTTATTTGTTTATGAAGATTTAGTTTGATTGCTATTATTAAAATGTAATATATAGGCATAGCTCTTGAAAAGTGTATCTACGATTTTTATAGCGGCATATATGAGCTGTAAAAGAATTTATCAATACTATAACATGTTGATTTAATAGCGTGAAATGAACGCTATTGAATAAATATTTTATAGCGGAATAATGGTGTTGTAAAGATTTCCAATTCCATTGAGATTTAGCTGTATTATAGCGGCTATAATGAGCTATTGAATAAATATTTTATAGCGGCAAAATGGTGTTATAAAGATTTCCAGTTTCGTTGAGATTTAGCTGTATTATAGCGGCTATAATGAGCTATTGAATTAACGTACCATAGCGGCGAATTTGCGTTATAAAACTAAGCTCAACCATAGCGGCATATTTTGTGTTATAAATATTCAACAGTTTTTTATAACATGTCAATATACAGCGCTTATCAAACCGCTATGGTTGTGATTAATAGCGGCTATATGCCGCTATAAAAGACACTTTTTGTTGTAGTGACAACCCCCATATTTTACGATTTTATATTTAAATGATTTATTTAAATATGGCGTCGTTAGTCAGATTTAAGTCTGAAATGTCACTTTTGTGCAAACGGTCGAATTAGGACTCGGGAACACTTCCATTGAGTCCAAAATGGCGTTTGCGATCCTTTTGAGTATAAACATCGATATGTTTGGAGTTGGGTAGAATTTTGCTATTTTCTATTTGGGCTTTTGGGTTTGGGTTTCAGCCCACTAACCCTACTTATTACTTTAACTCTTTAACTCTTCATCCATTCACTCATTTCTTTTCCTAACACTCCAGCTCAACTGAAAATGGGGGATGAGAATGAGAAATAGGAATTCCAAGCCCTAGTTTCCTTTTGCAAACTCAAATTCTTGCTCCAAAATCAAAGAGAACCTTAGGTAAGCCTTCTTTTCATCTTCTCCATCTCAATCTCTCTCCAATTTCAGAAATTTCCTATAACCTAATTTAGGAAATACTTGTTTTGATCTTAGATTGAAGCTTGTAGAGTAGAAGTGAAGAGTGGTTGATCTTTTCTTTGTGTTTGAGCTTCTCATCATTGTTTTTGAGTTAAAAGGTGAGTTTTTGAACTCACATCTAAGCCTATAGCTTTTGTTGTGGTTGGGTAAGAATTCCTAACCTTTATTCATGTTCATTTGCTTTTGATTTGGATTGATATGGTGAATTCTCCAAATGTGGTGTTTTGGAGACAAAATCTTTAAAGATCCTATTGTGGATATTTGGACATGTTGTTTGGGGTGTATCGAAGAGCCTATAAGACTGGGTTATCGCTTGGCGCAATCCCCTAGTCTTTGTTGCTCGTCCGATAATCATTCATTTTGGCCATCAAGGCCTAGGCAAATTGTTGCCCAGACCAGGTCTTCAGACGTCTGAAATGCAAGTTCAGACGTCTGGTTTTAAAAACCTGGAAAACAAAAATACGGCAGAGATTTATAAAAATGGCAGAAAACAAAGTCAGACGTCTGAAGCAACCTCTCAAACGTCTGAAACATTGTGTCAGACGTCTGATACCACTTTTCAGACGTCTGAAGCAACATGCCAGACGTCTGAAGCCATCCTCCAGACGTCTGGAAGGTTTTCTGAATTTCCAGTGAATAAATCTAGACGTCTGGATTTTAAATTAGACATCTGGAATTGCCTATTTTTGCCTATTTGCCTATTTTTGAGTGAATTTCCATTTTTTATCGATTCTTGTCGATCCAATTATTTGTTATCACATTTTGACTTTGATGATTCTTTTTTGATTTCGTACACGGATTTTTATAAAGTGATCTTTTTAAATTGTATTAAAAGCTCGTTTCTCCAACTTATAATTTCTATATAAAACACACAATTTTGCACTCTGAGCGAAGAGGGAGGAGAATTAAATGATTAGATAAAATGCATGCTATGAACACGTGCGTTCATCTTTTCAGTTAATTCATAATCTATTCGTTTGATCGTTTTGACCTTTGGGTCTGGTTTACCGATGAGATGAGGAAAACTTTGTACTGCTTTGAGTGTAAAATTGACTGACGGATAGTAAACCGTTTAGTGCGAACGTGTGGTATGGGACTCACGTTAACATTTTTCGGGTTCCTTCCTGAGAGTTGGTGACACATGTTGCCTTCAGGCTTGTGCCTTCGGGTGTTGCCCTATAATATCGCTTTGGAGTTGGTCATTCGCCACCGCTCGAGAGATATTCGGGTATGTTGCCTTCGGATGTTGCCCTATAGTATCGCTTTTGGAGTTGGTCATTCGCCACCGCTCGAGAGATATTTGGGTTTGTTTCCCTATAGTATCACTTTTGGAGTTGGTCATTCGCCACCGCTCGAGAGATATTTGGGTTTGTTGCCCTATAGTATCACTTTTGGAGTTGGTCATTCACCACCGCTCGAGAGATATTTGGGTTTGTTGCCCTATAGTATCGCTTTTGGAGTTGGTCCTTCGTCACCACTCGAGAGATACTTGGGTGTGTTGCCTTCGGACTTGTGGATCCTTGTTATACAGTACTGAGCACGTGCATTATCTTTTGGTTCTTTGACAATTATATTTCCTAGGGTATCGCCCTTCGGTGTAGGTCCTTTGAACCACATGATATATAGTGATTACCTTGTGGAAACTTGTGCTACCTTTATTGGTATTTGGTATTTGCCTTTTTGGCTTGTTTTGGGATATGATATCCTTTGTTTATTTGAATTGCCAATGATATGAGGCTTGTTATGATTCATCTTCTGTTACATGATCGAGTTATCTCTTTTAGAGATATTTGTGGTACTTTATGACCTTGCATGTTCATTATCATTTGGTTTATCTAACTGATTTGTTTAGTTAGACTGACACGTGTGTTTTATACTCGGGTCAGACCGAGATGTTTCAGGTTAGGTACATTGGATTTAGCCTATTTTGCTTCCGCATGGAGTATTCTGCTAGCTCCTTTTTGTTATAGCTTTTTGTGTAGTCCTTTTTGGCTGTAACTCTGATATGCATTCTTTTGATTCGCCTGTATATTGTGGTTTGCTTTACCACTGACATGTATCATTTTGTATACTCCGTAATGTATCTGTATATGTGTAAATGTATGTGATGATCCACTGTTCTGTGATGTGTATTACATTTGAGTTGTTATATTTTATTCCGATGGATCCTTTAGCCACCTATGGCTTTGTATTAAGTATTTATTGGAAAGAAGTGGCAATTGTCAGCGTATTCAATAGATAATTAAGACAAGGCTATATATGGTCGCTCCTATCCATCTCTATTCTCCGTATTAGCAGACGGTGTTACTTAGTAATATTCTTTGCTAATGTGGGTCTTGGAGTGGGGCATCACAATTTCTTAATATAAAACTTAAGATCCAAATTTCCGGTTTCACTTCAAACTATTTTGAAATAATTATATACATATATATTTTATAAGTCAATTTATACATAAGAAATTCAAATTATACACAAGAAATTCAAACAGGATTTATTGTCCAAAACAAATGTGTAGCAAAGTTGCTACGTGGTCTCTCCACTTCGAGACTCGAAAATGAATGTTGATGATGCTGCAGTCATCACCGAAATTATTTTCCAGCAATAAAAGAGAAGAGTACTGACTTACTTCCTTTTAAACTTCTTTAGAAACAAACTTCCATTCGAAAATACTTTTAAATAATATATATATCAAAACTTTGAAAACCAAAATTTGAAAAGTACCGAAAATTAAATTCTCAAATCCATAATTTAAATTTATTGCATTTTTCAGTCAAACAAACCCTCTTTATAAAGTTTGAACACCTTATAACATATAACAATAGACAAAATAATAAATGAAAATCTGGTATTATCATTCCTAACAACCAATTCCTTTAACTATCAAATTTCAGAAAACTATACTTTTATAGATGAAATACAATCATAAAAAATTTATTGTGTCAGTTTGCTCTGCTCAAGTGTTTTGAAATTCCTATCGATAGCCTTGATCAGACGAATTGATCGAAACCCCAAAATTCAAACTTAACAACTCAAACATCACAATATGAAACATTTTATTTTAATTACAAATACACTTCCTCACTCGATGATTCCAGAATGATCTCAAAGCAAAGATAGTGATTCAAATACAAGGGGACTCTAATCAAAAGGATTCTAACTAGAAGATAGGCTCGAAACGAATATGGGATGATTAAATAGCAAAAGAGAAGATGGATATACTAATGTTAATCGCGGGTGACCTTGACCGGGTCAACCGAGACTTCAAGAATAAGATTGATGCAGAATTCTAAGGCAAATCGGCATCAGATCCTAGAGATAGAATTCGGGCACAACAATAGATGGTAGCATCTAAACCGAGGTTATAGAAATCTCCGGTGAGTCAATGCCTATTGTAAAGGAGTTTCACTCCGTTACAAATCATTCTAAGATGGCGGAATCGCCAATTGATTATAGAGAACAACCGAAGTGGAGTTATGGGGTGCTCCAGAATCGAGAAGAACACGAACGGGAAAGGACAAGAATGGATTTCAGAACAAGGTAGGGTTGCAAAGTTCGAAAGAAATCCAAATCAAAGAGGAAGGAATTCAAGCTCGAAGTGATTCTGTAATTAAATTTACTCTATATGCTAAGTTTTGCCTAAATCAAAGCTCTGATACCAAATGTAACTACCCGCTATTTCGTGCCATTCGCATCCACACATGTCAGACTTGAATTGCTCAAAATATCATATTGTTAATTTATATTTGGAAAAACTCAGCATGTACAATAAATAAAATAATCATAGAATCACAAACACAGAGAAATATAACAATAAGCAGCGGAAATAAATGAATAGTAGTTCATGAAGCTACTATATATATACAACAGAGTTAAAACAAGATATAACAGAAGTCTCGAATACATAGAAGTCTCAATACAATAGTCAAATAACAGAACCTGAATATATCACTGGAGTCAACTGAATAACTGGAAGCTGAATAGATATAGATGGATCTCCCAGCGAAGTTCCAACTCCAAAGGTGAGTCTCAATGCTGCGACACTCAGTCTAACCCGAGCGTAAAGCAAAACACAAAACACTCGAGTCAGGATTAACATTCTTATATCAATAAATCCAACTCAAGTGAAATATCAACTGAAATACAAGTAACTCAAAGGATGTTTGGAATAACCATCATCTAAGGATCCATGGAACTATCTACTATGTAGTACAATACGCTATTATAATATGTCTATAGTAAAGTAAACTATTAAAATAGCGTTAAGGCGTTACCCATATCCCCCTTAACACATTTTTATAATGCCGTAGTCTATACAGATACTGTAAACTCCACTTGCAAGTGGGCTATCAGGGAGCACTCCATAGGTACGACACAAAACAAACTCGTAGAAGGCGCAATAGGGCATGCGACAAGGCAATCGGGGCAATGCCAGGGTAGATATACCGTTTGCGGATACGGACTGGTGGTAACGGATAGCAACTACTACCGCCCACCTCGTGACACACTCCCAAATCAAAGGGTGCACCCAATCAAATCACAAAAGCAATAGAATGGTATCGAAAAAATGTGCCCGATCGGAGGAATAACCTCACTTGGCCCGGCGTGGCTCCTGTTTTAGCCGCATCAAGCTGACTCACGGGAGTCAGGGTCACGTAAATTCCATATAGAACCATCACCAAACCATCCTACTTCATCCTGGAATCTCCACCACGTGCACAGTTGTTAAAGTGGTTTTCGGTATTGGCAGAGAGTATGGCAATAACCGATCCCAGTCTCTTTAACAACCAAACGTTATTATAACACCGTGGTCATTTCATTTCAAATCATATTTCAATACCAAAATATCATATCTATTTCCAACACATATCAACATGATATCATTATTCACTTAAAATAATATTCATTTCCAAAATCATAACACTTTCCAAAATTTAACACTTTCCAAAATTTAACACTTCTGAAATTATAACATTTTTGAAACCATAACACTTAGGAAATCATAACACTTGGAAATCATAACACTTTGGAATCATAGCACTTTAAAATCATATTACTTCCACTTAAACAGTTTAGATATTAAAATAGTATATATTATAAAATAGTTTATATAATAAAATAGTTTATAAAATAAATAATTAGTATATTGAAAATAGTTAAAATTTTAAAATAGTTTATATTTAATTAATTTATGAAGTAAAATATTAAAATAGTTTTAAATATATTTAAAATACTTTATATAATAAAATAGATTCCTCAAATTTCACAATCGATTCAGATCAACTCGAATTCCAAAATTCAATTTATTTTAATCTCAATTCACCAATTTCAATTCAGTTCAAACCATTTAAAATTTATATCGATTTCAGATACATATATAAACTACGATTTAAACCATTTCAATTTCAATAGATTTCAAAGCTTAAATTCATTTATATTTGAAATTTAACCTTACCATTATTTAATATTGAAAAATTTACTTAATCAATCGAATATCATTTACATAAAACCTTAAATTACAATTTATGTAAACTAAATATTCCCTTCAATTTATTTACTTGAAATATTCATTTAATCGCTTTAAATCAAAAATGAAGTTATAAATCATATCTATAAAATCTCAAATTTAATAAGTTTCAAATCGGTTTTATGTAAGAAAAATTCAAATAAATTTCAAATTAATTTCCATTTCTCTTTCCAACTTAATTTATTAAAATTATTATCAAATCTATATTAAAGATATAATATCTTAAAATCAATATTTATTAAAACCACATATATTTCTTTTCAAAACCTTGGAAATCATTTTTCAATATATATATATATATATAGACCAACGGTGCCTATATATAATTTTCTATCCTATGGTCAAGTGATACGAATATTTATCATTTCAATCCGCAATTTAAGTATATACGGGTATATATCTTTTCAACCCGCAATCCCGAATTCAATTCAATGAAAATCGCTTGGGTTTATCATTTTAACCCATAACGGTTTTCCCCTATTCTACAAAATCGTTCGGGTATGTATCATTTCAACCCATAGGGAATTCTATACTAACAGGGAACTTGTAGAGTGAAAGCAGTTATAATAATAAATATAACATATCAACAACTGGCATATATCATCAATCACAAATAAAATAAAATATAAACAATAGGATATGTGTCATATCCCACAGGTGAACAATACAGATAATGGCATATCATATATAGCAACTATAAAATTAACAGTTCAATTTAGCAGCATATTTCAATTGTCGTTTCAATTGAAATCAAATTTACTAAATATAAGAACGTTAATCGTGAGTGGTTGCTCACCTTTCGAGGCTAGAGAGGATAAACAATAGAATTGAGTTACAAAATGCAAGCACGACTTCCAAAGCAAAGCTAGATGGACACGATTCGGCGAGTAAAGCTATAGGTAGGAATCAATGAAAATAAATCAAATCAGTTTTGATATAAACTGAAAATATATATATTATTATATTATATATATATATATAATCTAGTAATTTAGTTTAAGACAAATATTAAAATAATATAAAGATTTCAAAACCATTATTCTTAAACTCAAATATTGAAAATCAAAGATATATATATATATATTTTTTAAAACCCATACTTATATCTACTTACCAATATAAATTAATATATGAACATATACAAACTCACATTCATATTATATTTGAAATTGATATTCAACATATGAGAATTACAACATATTATATAACTTAGTAAAAACTAACATTTATATATACACAGAGTATAGATATAACCATTATGTAACAACCCGCATATTTATCGATTTTATATTTAAATATTTTATTTAAATATAACATCGTTCGTCGAATTATAGTCCGGAAAGCTACTTTTTGCAAACAGTCGAATTAGGACTCGAGACCACTTCCATTGAGTTCAAAATGCCGTTTGCAACCTTTTTGAGTATAAACTTCGATATGTTTGGAGCTAGCTAAAAAATTTGACCTTTTTCACTTTGGGTTTGGGTTTGGGTTCAGCCCACTAGTCATCCTTATACCCCAAACTGAACCATCCCTCCCCATTCACTCTCACTTCCTCCTCTTTTCAGTTCTAAAGCAAAAATGGTGGGAGAGATGGGAAATTAAAACTCCAAGCCCTAGTTCCTCTTTCAATCTCAAATTCTTGCTCCAAAATCAAAGTGAACCCATTGGTAAGTATCTCCTTCTTCTTCTCCAACTCTTTCTCCTTCCAATTTCAGAAATTCCTAAACCTAACTTTGGGAATGTTCTTCTTTTAAGCTTTGATTCAAGCTTTTTGTGTTGGAATTGAAGAGTAATTGCTCTTGCCATTGCTCCAAAGCTTCTTATTCATTTGTTTGGGTTCAAAGGTGAGATTTTTATCTCACATCTATGACTATAATTATCTTTGGTTGTTGGGTATGAATTCCTAACACTTCTTTATGTGCATTTGCTCTTGATTTGGATTGGTTTTGTGAATATTCCAATTTTTGGGTTTGTAAGTCAAATTTGTGTTAATATCCTTTTATGGATGTTTGATCATGCTTTTGGTGATGCATCGAGGAGCATATAGGGCCGGGTTGCCGATTGGCATAAACCCTTAGAGCCAATGTTCGTCCGGTTGCATTTTGGAAGAGTTTGCTCTTTATTTAGATAGGCTGAAAAACAGCCCAGGCATGATTCAGTCGACTGAAATCTCTGTTCAGTCGACTGAATCTGGAACCCGAAAGTTTCCAAACAGGGTTTAGTCGACTGAAAATCTCTGTTTAGTCGACTGAACCTGGAAACAGAAAGTTTCCAGGCAGGGTTTAGTCGACTGAAAATCTCTGTTCAGTCGATTGAACCTGGAAACAGAAAGTTTCCAGGCATAATTTAGTCAACTGAAAATCTCTGTTTAGTCAACTGAATTTGCTGTTTTAGCCCACTTTGCCTTTTGGGATTGAATTTCCAATTTGAATCGATTCGTGATGATCCTATTTGTTGTTATCATTTATTATGACTTTGATGACTCCTTTTTAGGGATTTTTGAATATCCATTTCGATGGATTCTTTATCGATTTTTTTTGGAATTTATTCACATCTTCGTATGTGAATTTTGATGATCGATTGTTCTACAATCATCTTTGTGATTTGTCACTTTAAAATATACAAAGGCTTCAATACTAGTAGTAAATATCAAAACTCTTTCATCAAAATGATTTCAACACTATTTTATTACAAAGCTCGTTTCTTAAAACCGTTTTCCAATCTATTAGTATATACAAACCTTTACCTCACTCGTATGAGAAATCTAATTAAACGACTTAGTAAAACAAGTGGTATGAAACGCTCACGTTTACTTCGTCGGTTAATTTTTGGACTTGTTCGATTGAATCTCTTGCGACAATTTTCTAGTGGAGATCTACAATTTGTTCATAAATATTTAAGTTAAGCAAGTGGTTATGGGACATGAAGCTAAACTCATATATTTACTAGCTTAGTGTAATTGACACTTCTTGATGATCGATGATGATCATTTTATGGTTTAGACTAGCAATGTGCGATGTCTCTTTGTCCATGTGAAGGACTGTACTTCATTTTATTGAGCTTCGTCTCATTTCTTTGTGGGCTAGCAACCCATGTACTTTTAATGTGTTTCGATTCATCTGATGTACCGTTTGTACTACATCGATGTCTCGACTTTCCGGTTCATTGGACGTACCGTTTGCACCGCGTCAATGTTTCAAATTGTCTTGTGTTTTGATTCATCTGATGTACCGTTTGCACTACATCGATGTCTCGGCTTTCCGGTTCATTGGACGTACCGTTTGCACTGCGTCAATGTTCCGAATTGTCTTGTGCTTTGATTCATCTAATGTACCGTTTGTACTATATCGATGTCTCGATTTTCCGGTTCATTGGACGTACCATTTGCACTGCGTCAATGTTCTGAATTGTCTTGTGTTTCGATTCATCTGATGTACCGTTTGTACTACATCGATGTCTCGACTTTCCGGTTCATTGGACGTACCGTTTGCACTGCGTCAATGTTCCAAATTGTTTTGTGTTTCGATTCATCTGATGTACCGTTTGTACTACATCGATGTCTCGACTTTCCGGTTCATTGGACGTACCGTTTGCACTGCGTCAATGTTCCAAATTATTTGTGATACACGTGTTTGTGAGTTTTCATGCTCCCGCTTGGGATTGGCCATCCTTTTCTTGTGATTTCTGGATTTCTAATTATTGATTTCTGGGATTTATGTTTCACCACCTTTTTCAGTTGGCATTGATATGTATGTCATTTATTGTGGCTTGGTGAATTAAATTAAGAATATGACATTCTTTTAATCTTTGATAAGATTCTTGTGATATTGATTAATCTCTGGATTGATTTTCGATTAGATACTTATCACAGTATGACTTTATGGTTATCATACGTTTTTGTCATATCTCTTATTCTATATCACTTTATCTGATATTTATAGCTAGACTGATCCGTTTATTATTTTCTTTTTAAATAATACTCAGGTCAGACTGAGATTTTACAGGTGCTTCCTCATGACTTCTTATCTGGAGCCATCTTCTGACTTTTGGCTAACTACTCTAGTTTAGTAGTTTTTATTGTATACATTTGAGATTTAGACTCCTTGATGTATACATATTCTTTTGCCTTGCACTTGTATCTATTCTTTTGTGTTATGTTTATTTCTATATTTGTTTCCGAAGTCCATATAGCCACTGTGTAGTAGCTTTGAGTTTGTATCGGTATGTCGGATTTCCTCTTGAGATGAAAAGTTATATTTTTATCTGGCATATCGGTACTCGCACAAAGCAATTATACAGATGGTCGCTCCTCAACAGCCTTATTCTCCGTGCTAGTTGACAGCATTACCTCGTAGTGTCCTTGGCTAGCATGGGTATAGAGGTGGGGCGTCACACATTGTAACTTTATATACTTTAAACTATATAAACTGCAAAACTATATACACTATTATAATACCCAGCAAGCCTACATACTGCCCTGATATCTACAAACTTTTACATAGTAATATTCTATAGTATATATACTTTTTTCATATTAATGACATATAAGTTACTGTATAAATATATATAACTTAATATTTTGTTATATAACTAACAATAAAAGAAATCCATAACAGAACTTAGATAAACTCTATATAAGAAACAAATAATGCTTTAGAACCAGAGCAAAATAGGAAGCTTCGGACAATTACTATATATAAATAGACTTATCTCATATTTTATAACCAACAACTGACAAAAATTATCATATCATATAAATATAATATGCCAACATATACATAAAAAAAGGCAAACTCATATAACATTTCTTATAACAGACTTTATATAAGCTATATATATACTTTTAAATATCAATCACTTAAAACTTCCAAAAAATAGAATGTATAAGTTATATGTATGTATAATATGCATATTATAAACAACAACGCTTAAACTTGTATATATAAAGTACTAAAATATCACAACTAGACCTTATATTCATTCGCATCTTAAACAGCAAGATATATACAAAAGAAAAAATAAAGTAGCTTTTATATAAATCTATATTAATACACAAATAAACAGAATAACTCAATATATATATATATATAATTCATAAAACTAACCTGTATACAAACTTAAAAGAGCAAGAAGGAGCATGGCTGGCTAGCTTCGGTTGCTAATGCCAAGGCCAGGGAGGAAGGCACATGGCGAGTCAGGGGAGGATGGTCGGTCATTGGTGGAGGGCTATTTGAATGGCTGTGGCCATGGGCTTCAAGAGGCGGAGGGTGTAGTGCTGGCGTGAGATGAGTGGGCGGAATCGGGGATGGGAAGGCAGATGGGCAAAGTGGAGGGGAGAACAAACGAAAAGATGGCGTGGAGGTCGATGAGAAAAACAAGAGCAGGTGCGGCCACGAAGAAGAACGTAGGAAATCAAGTTAATAGTATATGAACAGTAACTTCTCAAAAGTAAATGAACAGACTATATTAAATTTTACTCAAATGAAACCGGGTAAGAAAATGAACGAACCAAGGAAAACACAACAGTCAAATTATAATTATGGGAATATGAAAAGCAAGTGGCTGTTAGATTTCAATAGTTAGGCAGATGAAAGAATAGGAACCAAAAAGTTTGAAATTGGATACCGGTACGATTAATCGTTTTATCGATTTCGTCGAGTATCGAACTTCAAAACACACAAACGATTATACTATGGAGATCAGCACGATGAGGCGATCAAAACGGTATACAAATATCAGTGGTTTGATCATCCTATCAAAAGTCGATAGTCGGTACCGAAAATGCTGCTAAAACACCAGAATTAAGATAAACGAAGCAATATCATTCAAAATTTTAAGAAACGAAATATGACGTCTCACTCAGAAGATGATTTACAAATTTATTGTATATAAAATATTCAGGTTTGGAAAACATTTTATTATCATCTAATATTAACTGATTTAAATATAAAATATTCAGGTTTGGTAAAACTGAGCATTTACAGTAAATAAACAGAACACAGATCATGGACAAAGAGTAATAATTGCAGCGGAAATAAAAGATAGTAGTTCATGAAGCTACTATATACATATCATAGTTAAATAAGGTACAACAGATGTCTCGAATACAATAATCAAATACAATATCAGAATACATCACTGGAATCAACTGGATATCTGAAAGCTGGATAGATAGCTGGATCTCCAAGCGAAGCTCCAACTCCAAAGGTGAGTCTCGAATACTGGTACACTCAGTCTGACCCGAGCATAAAGCAAAACACAAAACACTCGAGTCAGGATTAACATTCTTATATCAATAAATCCAACTCAAGTGAAATAGCTACTGAAATACAAGTAACTCAAAGGATGTTTGAAATAACCATCCTTTAAGGATCTGTTAAACTATCTACTATGTAGTAGTGTACGGTAAGTAGATAATGACTATCAGTAATATAAAATATCAAAATAGTGTTAAGGCGTTACCATTATCCCCCTTAACACATTTTATATAAGCGTCATAGTCTATACAGCACTGTAAACTCCACCGTAACTAGTGGGATATCAGGGAGTACTCCATAGGTATAACACAAAACAAATCGTAGTGGTCGCGTATATAGGGATACAAGTATGACAGGGCACATGAGGCAATATCCAAGGTAGTGAACCTACCGTTCGCCTAATCTGGACTGGTGAGAACGCATCGCCGCAGCGATCGCAACACCGCGAAACAACACTCCCAAAATTTCGAGGGTGCACCAATCGATAACAAGTAATGAGTAGTTTTCGAAGAAGTGTGTTCGCTCGAGGTGGCTAACCCCATTTGGCCCGGCACGGCTCCTGTTTTAGTCATTTCCAATTTGACACAAGTGTCAAGGCTATCCATTATCGTTCTCTTTCTTCAATCATCAACGTACATCATTCCAACCACTTCATTCTGGATCACACTCCGCGTATAGTTATTAAAGTGGTATTTGGTTTAGGCAGTGAGTATGTCCCTAACCGATTCCGGTCTCTTTAATAACTTTCGTGATTATTACACCGATTGGTCGTTTATTTATTTCAAAACCAAATCAATTTCAATTTCAATTAGAATTTGTAAACCAACATTCCATTTGTCTTTCTAAACAATTTCCATAATTTACGTTTCAAACTTCCAAATTTCCATTTCAAAATCTTACAATTCAAATTAAATATTTGATTTAAGACAATTCAAGTATTCATTTAAATTCGTATATAAGTTCCATTCCGAAATCATTTAAATAAATTTAATTCAACATTCAAACCAATTTAAATTCATTGATCGATTTCATTCAATATTCGTTAAGTTAAATTTATCAATCAAAACAATTTCTATTTGATTTCCAATTCACTAAAATCAATTATTTAAGTTCAACTCCATTATATCAAAACTTACAAATTGAATTAAATTAAATTTGTCAAATCAAATTCTTTAAATTTGAAGTCTTATATTTATTCCAATAAATCACATTTTTATTTCTTGTTAAAGAAATTCAATTTCACTTGTTTACTTATTTAATTTAAACAAATTTCAAAACTTAATTATTAAAGAAACCCAAATTCACTTATGAAAGAAGTTCAATTTCACTTATCAAAGAATTCAATTTTATTTAATTATTAAATAATTCAATCTTATTAAATTATTAAATAATTTCAAAACTTAATTATTAGATAATTTCAAAACTTAATTATTAATAATTCCAAATTTTAAAACAACGTTCTTTCATCAACTACTATGTTAATATTTTGTTTCAGATTATTAAATATTAACATTTCCTATCATTAAAATTCAAATTCCAACTTCGTTTCAAAACCATATTATTTGTTCAAATAAAATCTTCATTTTATTTTTAAATCAAATTATTGACCAATCGATTTTTATTTAATTCTCTATCCTAGGTCAAAGTTTAATTTGGGTATTTATCATTTCAACCCGATTCCGTTTCAATTCAAAAATCAAAGCATAACAAAGGGAACTTGCAGTGTGATAACTGGGATGGTGTCAAAGTAAATAAACAAACAATAGCAACATCAATAACAATCCAATAATTAATTCAAATAATCCCGAAATAATTGTATTAATTCACATTGTTGTTTGTGTAAATTAATATAATTATTTCTAGAATCTACACTATCATTTCATGTAGATTAAAGATTATTACATTAATATTTATACGGTTCTTCACTTTATGTCAATTATTCAATTTCCTACTATGTCAATTTAAACAACATACATTTAAATGGTTCAAGGTGTAATTTACCATATTTCTACATGTCAAGTAATTAAACATTTAAAGGGGTCATATTATACAAATTTTATCTAATCAAATTCAACACATATATCAATTTCCAATTGTTAACTCCTACGTCAATTTCAATTGTAAATTATTTATCACTTCATACATTACAATTTAACTTCTAATATCAACATCAAAACAATCAATCATTTAACAACCAAACTTGTATAAATAACAGATAATGATGACAGAAGTCACTGGTGAACTGATACAGGTAATAACATATATATAACAGTGTAAATAACTAACAGCAGCATATTTCAATTGTCGTTTCAATTAAAATCAAATTTAATAAATAAAAGAACATTAATCGTGAGTGATTGCTCACCTTTCGAGGCTAGAGAGATTTGACAAAGGAGTGAGCTACGAATTCCAAAGCAAAACAAGATTGGCACGGATTCGACTGATATAGCTGATAAATAGAATCGATGCGAACGAATCAGAATCAGTTTGATATAATTGGAACAAGATATGCGTATATACTATTATTAATACGATTATTTTATTAAATCAATATTTTAAATTAAGACAAATATTAAAATAATATATATGCATAAACAAGACAGCCCAAATGCAACATATACTGTAAAACTATAAACTGTAAAACTATATGTAATATTTCTTTTAACTAAAAATTTGTTATAACTGGCAAACAGACCATTATATTAACAAAAATATATATCAAACCTTATACTAAACTGGAAGCACACATATGATATCCTATATATACATATAACTAATAAAATATATGTACTTTAATATATAATAACAGATATACATGTATACATAACCCAGACTAGATTATACTTATATATATACAATACATATGTGAAAAACAACTCACGTACAAAACATAAAACCCATATATATATATATAATTGTCAAATAATTTTCACGTTATAAAATATAGTTTACACAAATGCAACTATAGCCATTCGAAAATATAGCTTCTAATAAAATATATTTATAAAACTGCTAAATATATAACTTATACTTCTATTATGTTACACGTATCATATTATTAACCTACAATATATATTTATACATATATAGAGTGTAAACTTTCCAGGTGGGTCATAGAAATAGAACGTGTAATATATACATAATTACAGCTATAAACAAACCTGCAACTCATATATATGCTAGTATAAACCCGATTTTAAAATAGATAACTTGTCACACTTTATATACATAGCTATATATAACTAAATACATATGTATATAAACTAGAAACTCAACTCAAATAAAACTGATGTAACCGCATATATATGTATACAATCAGCATAACTCTTACACAATATTTATTAAACAATATATATATATAAAACAGAGAAAACCTATATAACTGATATATAGTCATATATATAAAATAAATTCATATAAGCCCTACAGTTCAGATTATAATATACCTATAACTTTCATAATACATACTTACTATTTTCATAAACATACAGTAACATACAACATGTAAACTAACAGTCCAAACTATCATTAACATAAACAATATACATCAACTGTTATACCACTAACATATGTAAAACATCTTTTATAATATATTATATCACTTTAAACATAAAATATACTAAAAAAACTTGAAATTGTAAAATAAAAGTTTGCGAACATATAAATGCCCTACAACTCTAATATACAAATATGTATATATCCGATAACAGAACAATGTAAACAAACGCTTAAACATACATATTTCGAAATTTGTGTACATATATATGTAAGAATGTATATAATAACAAGAGTGTATATATATATTATACATACGCATAAATAAGATTTACCAGAAAGAAGAAGAGAAGAGCGGTGCTGTTGACCGGCGTTTGGTGGGGAGACTGCTCCGCGCGTGGAAGTGGGGCATGTGACAGCTGGAAGTTGGAGGGAGGTCGAGAGGAGGGTTTGAAGGTGAAGTGGGCTGGCGAATGGAAGGGAGGCCAAGGCCTTGTTGATGATGGTGGGGTGGTTCGGCCAAGGATTGGAGAAGGCGGATCTCGGCAGAGGCTTAGGGATGGCGGCACTTCGGGTCGAAGAGGGCAGTGTTGGAGATGGATACGGTAGGCATGGGTCGATGGGTTCGACGAAGGGAAGGGTGAATGTTGGCGGTCAGGGAAGG
The DNA here is from genome assembly GCA_030737815.1 of Allium fistulosum. Lineage (NCBI taxonomy): Eukaryota > Viridiplantae > Streptophyta > Magnoliopsida > Asparagales > Amaryllidaceae > Allium > Allium fistulosum. Next base: position 454,129,032 of record CM060902.1, read on the forward strand.
ATAGGTGGATAATGGATTCTATTGTGTGAAGAGGAAGAAGGCTGGCGGGTTGAGAAATTTGTGAAAGGAAATGAGATGGCTCTGTTTTAATTAATCTCTTTGGAGCTAATATGAAAAGAAGAGAAATGGTCACGAAATGAATCCTGGGGAATATGGAAATGAATAGGCAATGTTAGAAATAGGTAGAATAATAAAAGCCGCACACGTGAATTCAGGTATTAATAAAGCAAATGTCTGTTGGGTTTGTGTAGTTGGAAATGAGAAGGCACAAAGAAACCAAAAGTCTCACGAAACGTACCGATATGGTTCAACGTTTACAGATTTCGCCGTCCACCGGACGTCAAAACTCACATACGAATATACCGCAGAGATCAGTACGACGAGACGATCAAAACGGTATACGGATATCAGTGGTACGATTGAATTATAAAAATTTGAATTTTCTACTAGCGGAAAATGCAGCAAAAACGCAGAAAAATAAGATCGACGGAGCTAAAGAAGTCCGAATTTGGAAAAACGAAAAATGGCGTCTTGCTCAGAAGATGATTTAGAATTTTTCTCTGTAAAATTATTTAGGTTTCGAAAACATTTTATTTTCATCAATTACTAACTGGTTAAATTGAAATAAAATTACACACGAAATAAACTTTCATATTTTCGGATGAAAATTTACCAGTTGCTATGTTTAACTAGACGCATTTCAAATATTAAATTTTTATTTCAAAATTTTATTTTTAAACTTCCACAAAATTTCAATTAATAACATTATTAAAACAGTTAAATTTTATAGGTCGTTACACTCTCCCCCACTCAAAGCTTTTCGTCACCGAAAAGGAAGGAGGTAGGAGAACAGAAACGACCAAAAAGAAAACCAGATTGAAACCAAAATAAAACAATTAGTTTAAACCGTATAAATTTCAATTTACCTTAATTAATACTCAATATTTGATTTAAAATTCAGGGTATTTCAATAAGTTGATTTAATTCCAATTTATTAATATTTGATACCAAAAGATTTCTTCAAAACAAAATTTTATTTTATTTATCTCATTTATTCATTTTTTTATTATCCAATTATCCTTTATTATCAATTTCTAAAATTATAAACTTGAATAGTCATTTATTACAATCATATTTTATTCAACAAATTTAATTCTTCTTTATTCCAAATTTTTATTAAATTTGTTCCACTTAATATATCTTATTACATATATTTAAACCATATAAATTAATTTAAACCATATAAATTTCAATTTCAATTAATTTATATTCAATAATTGGTTTAAATTTAAGGTATTTTCATAAGTTGATCTAATTTCAATTTGTTAATTCTTTCAGAACAAAATTTATTATATTCATCTCATTCAATTAACTTATTATTCTATCATCTCACTACAAGAAAAAGCTCAAAAACCGGCAGGGCAGGGCGACGGCTCCCGACGGCTTATTTCCGACGGTTTCCGACGGGCCGTCGGCGGCCGTCGGAAGCCGTCGGAAATTCGCGAATATTATGCTCCAGCCGAGCCTGCTTCTTCTTCACTTTCATACGAAAATTCTAGGTTAATTTCCCCCAATTCTCTTCCCCAACCCTCCAATCAGCAATTTCGAGATTTCAGGTTCTTCCCGGCTGTGCAATTAACTTCTACTGCTCTTTAGAACAGGTATAATCTCTTGTTTTAGCCAAAATTTCAATTTTTATCCTAATTCAAGATTTGCATAATTTGATAAATTAGGGGTAATTGTTGATTGAAATTGTTTACAATAGTGTTATAATAGTTTCTAGCATTCCATGGTATTCCTATTTCATCTGATATCGTGAAATTGCGAAAAACATGTATAATTTATATTGATTATATATGTGTGTAGCACTGTTATCATTGTATTGTGTTAGTTTATGCAACAAAAAAATACGTCGAACGAGCCTTTAGTTGATGCGTAATACGTTGAATAAATGTGTTAAATTAATATATATTTTTGTAAATGTGAACATTGAGTAAAACTGTATATTTTTGCAAAATGCGCGCATGTAACTGACAAATGTCACTTAGAGAGTTTTTGGCCCCGTCTGACGAGTGTTGTACATGATCGTTGTATAAATAGTCGTTCTTTTCGAAAAACGACCATTTATATTCATCTGGTACAATGTTTGTCGGATTTGTCCCTGTATTGGACAAGTTATGAACACAGTAAGCATTTACATTTTGTATACTACTTCGTCTCAAACGGTTCATAAAATTTCGGCCTAACTTTTCTTTTTTGTTTCCTGCGTACACGCATTTGTGTACAATGCAGGGAACAAAAGGGAAATGCTGCCGAAATTTTGTTGAATCGTTTGAGACGAAGTAATATACGAAATGTAAATGCTTACTGTGTTTGTAATGGGAAGTAGGATGCCTGACCAATGAAAAAAAAAATTATATATATTTTTAAATCGTTACGTTAAAAAATAAAATGTGCCCTATTTGAAAATATTTTTAAATTTGTGAAGCTGTTCTTTAAATTCAAAATATTATACGACCATGAAAATAATCTTTTTCGAATTTGTATTCTTCAAAATAAATATTAAAGTTTGAACTTCTCATTTTGTCAAATAGGAAAAATGATTGATTATTTTGTTGATCGGAGGAGATGGATGTACCAAAGAAAAGGACTGAGGGGCTCAATAAAAGAAGATTTTTATAATGGTATAAACGTGTTTGTTGAATTCGCTTTAAGTAATAACGGAAACGATCCCGAAATTCGTTGTCCGTGTAGTAGGTGTAGACATTTGAAGTATTTTTTACCAGATGTTGTGAAAGTTCATTTGTGCAAACACGGTTTCGCACCCGAATATTATGTTTGGGATCGGCATGGAGAAGTTGTAGCAAATACTTCTGTAGAGTCTGAAAGTGTCGTTAACGAAATAGTTTCAACGACCCGTATAGAAAATATGGTCGAAGATGCAGCACGATCAATGTTTCCTATGGTTGAAGTTGACGACGATGATGGAAATTTAAGTGCATAACATTTATTATAAACACTCAAATTTTATTTATAAAATCATTTTATATTGTATACTATCCAATTACATTTTAACTTCTGAATAATTTTGGTAAGTTATATTGAAATGCAATTTAGTACTGTACAAATAATATTTTCAAATTCAATTATTTCAAGTTTAAACATTTATCCAAAATTTAGTTTTATTTATAATTGGAAACCTCCTTTAACATAATTTTAAGAATTAAATTTCCGTTTAATTTCAAACCCTTTAGAGATAATTATGTATATACTATATATATTAAATCAAATTAAATTTAAAATAATATTCCCATATATATAAATAAATCAAGTCATACTTAAGAAATTCAAATTAAAATATTTCCCAAACAAAACCGTAGCAAAGCTACAGAATGGTTTCTCCACTTCGAAACTTGAAAATGAATGTCGATGATGCGGCCGCTACCACCGAAATTATTTTCCAGCGACAAAGAGAAGTGCACTGATTTAAACATTTAAAATTCTTTGGAATTGATTTCTATTCGAAATTACTTTTTATAATATGCATTTTAAAATTTAAACCCAAAGTTTGAAAACACCGGAAATTAAATTCTCACATTCTAGATTTAAATTCATTTCAAATTTCAAATCAAATTATAACCAAGTTTTATAAATTTATTTATTTATATTATGCGATAGTCAATGGTTTACAAAAAAATAAATGAAAATCAAATATTTTCATTTTTGACAACAAATTCATTAACAATTTTATTTCAGAAACTTATATTTATATATAATATAATCATCCAAAACAATTTTGTTTACTAAATTTGAAAACAATATTGTGTCAGTTTGTTCTATTCAAGTGTTTTAGAAATCCTATCGATAGCGTTGATCAGACGAATCGATCGGAAACCCAAATCAACATCAACAACTCAAACAACACAATATATATTAAAACAATTTAAATATTAATTTACAAATACACTTCCTCGCTCGACGATACAAGAATGAATTTTCAAAATAAGGATAAGGTTTCAAATTTGATGGACACAAATCAAACAGAATTTTGATTCGAAGATAAGTTCGAAACAAAGATATGATGATTAAATAACAAAGTAGGAAGATTGATAAGTTTATATAAATCGCGGGCAACCTTGACCAGGTCGACCGTGACTTCAAGAATACGATCAATGCAGAATTTCGAGGCAAATCGACATTTGATCTCAAGAAATAGAATTTAGGCATAGCCGGAGATAGATAGCATCGTAAACCGAGGATACATAAATCTCTGGTAAATCAATGCCTATTGTAAAAGAGTTTCACCCCTTTTACAAGTCATTTGAAGTTTGGCGAGATCGCCGATTCAATATAAAGATCATTCGAAGTGGAGTTATGTGATACTCCAGAATTCAGAAGAATACGAATAGTGAGGGACAAGAATGAATTTCGGAACCGCAGGGAATGTTCCAAAATTCAAAGGAATCGAGTCAAAAGGGAGGGATTCAACTCGAATGGAAGTGATTCTGTAAATACATTTACCCTATATGCTAAGTTTTCCTAGAGCTACCAAAGCTCTGATACAAACTGTAACGACCGCGTCAGTGGGGTAACGCCCACCGTAGCATACAGTAGTACCTGTGTTCTGCCTTTACAGCCAGCCTCTCGACTACACCAACCCCACAGGGACATGTAGGAGTAAGAGTCATCCGCTCGCTACCAAACCAAATGCGAGAACCCCCTATCATGCTGCACCCTCCAAGTGCTTAGGCAGACACACATGTCGGACTTGAATAATTCAAAATACCGAATTGTTAATTTAAATTTGGCAAAACTGAGCATATACAGTAAATAAACAGAACACAGATCACGGACATAGAGTAATAATTGCAGCGGAAACAAAAGATAGTAGTTCATGAAGCTACTATATACATATCAGAGTTAAATAAGGTACAACAGATGTCTCGAATACAATAATCAAATACAATATCAGAATACATCACTGGAATCAACTGGATATCTGAAAGCTGGATAGATAGCTGGATCTCCAAGCGAAGCTCCAACTCCAAAGGTGAGTCTCGAATACTGGTACACTCAGTCTGACCCGAGCGTAAAGCAAAACACAAAACACTCGAGTCAGGATTAACATTCTTATATCAATAAATCCAACTCAAGTGAAATAGCAACTGAAATACAAGTAACTCAAAGGATGTTTGGAATAACCATCCTTTAAGGATCCGTTAAACTATCTACTATGTAGTAGTGTACGATAAGTAGATAATGCCTATCAATAATATAAAATATCAAAATAGTGTTAATGTGTTACCATTATCCCCCTTAACATATTTTATATAAGCGTCATAGTCTATACATCACTGTAAACTCCACCGTGACTAGTGGGATATCAGGGAGTATTCCATAGGTATAACACAAAACAAATCATAGTGGTCGCGTATATAGGGATACAAGTATGACAAGGCACATGAGTCAATACCCAAGGTAGTGAAACTACCGTTCGCCTGATCCGGACTAGTGAGAACGCATCGCCACAGCGATCGCAACACCGCAAAACAACACTCCCAAAATTTCGAGGGTGCACCAATCGATAACAAGTAATGAGTAGTTTTTGAAGAAGTGTGTTCGCTCGAGGTGGCTAACCCCATTTGGCCCGGCACGGCTCCTGTATTAGTCATTTCCAATTTGACACAAGTGTCAAGGCTATCCATTATCGTTCTCTTTCTTCAATCATCAACGTACATCATTCCAACCACTTCATTCTGGATCACACTCCGCGTATAGTTATTAAAGTGGTATTCGGTTTAGATAGTGAGTATGTCCCTAACCGATTCCGGTCTCTTTAATAACTTTCGTGATTATTACACGGATTGGTCGTTTATTTATTTCAAAACCAAATCAATTTCAATTTCAATTAGAATTTGTAAACCAACATTCCATTTGTCTTTCTAAACAATTTCCATAATTTACGTTTCAAACTTCCAAATTTCCATTTCAAAATCTTATAATTCAAATTAAATATTTGATTTAAGACAATTCAAGTATTCATTTAATTTCATATATAAGTTCCATTCCGAAATCATTTAAATAAATTCAATTCAACATTCAAACCAATTTAAATTCATTGATTGATTTCATTCAATATTCGTTAAGTTAAATTTATCAATCAAAACAATTTCTATTTGATTTCCAATTCATTAAAATCAATTATTTAAGTTCAACTCCATTATATCAAAACTTACAAATTGAATTAAATTAAATTCGTCAAATCAAATTCTTTAAATTTCAAGTCTTATATTTATTCCAATAAATCACATTTTTATTTCTTGTTAAAGAAATTCAATTTCACTTGTTTACTTATTTAATTTAAACAAATTTCAAAACTTAATTATTAAAGAAACCCAATTTCACTTATTAAAGAAGTTCAATTTCACTTATCAAAGAATTCAATTATTAAATAATTCAATCTTATTAAATTATTAAACAATTTCAAAACTTAAATATTAGATAATTTCAAAACTTAATTATTAATAATTCCAAATTTTAAAACAACGTTCTTTTTTCAACTACTATGTTAATATTTTGTTTTAGATTATTAAATATTAACATTTCCTTTCATTAAAATTCAAATTCCAACTTCGTTTCAAAACCATATTATTTATTCAAATAAAATCTTCATTTTATTTTTAAATCAAATTATTGACCAATCGATTTTTATTTAATTCTCTATCCTAGGTCAAAGTTTAATTTGGGTATTTATCATTTCAACCCGATTCTGTTTCAATTCAAAAATCAAAGCATAACAAAGGGAACTTGCAGTGTGATAACTGGGATGGTGTCAAAGTAAATAAACAAGCAATAGCAACATCAATAACAATCCAATAATTAATTCAAATAATCCCGAAATAATTGTATTAATTCACATTGTTGTTTGTGTAAATTAATATAATTATTTCTAGAATCTACACTATCATTTCATGTAGATTAAAGATTATTACATTAATATTTATACGGTTCTTCACTTTATGTCAATTATTCAATTTCCTACTACGTCAATTTAAACAACATACATTTAAATGGTTCAAGGTGTAATTTACCATATTTCTACATGTCAAGTAATTAAACATTTAAAGGGGTCATATTATACAAATTTTATCTAATCAAATTCAACACATATATCAATTTCCAATTGTTAACTCCTACGTCAATTTCAATTGTAAATTATTTATCACTTCATACATTACAATTTAACTTCTAATATCAACATCAAAACAATCAATCATTTATCAACCAAACTTGTATAAATAACAGATAATGGCGTCAGATGTCACTGGTGAACTGATACAGGTAATAACATATATATAACAGTGTAAATAACTAACAGCAGCATATTTCAATTGTCGTTTCAATTGAAATCAAATTTAATAAATAAAAGAACATTAATCGTGAGTGATTGCTCACCTTTCGAGGCTAGAGAGATTTGACAAAGGAGTGAGCTGCGAATTCCAAAGCAAAACAAGATTGGCACGGATTCGACTGATATAGCTGATAAATAGAATCGATGCGAACGAATCAAAATCAGTTTGATATAATTGGAACAAGATATGCGTATATACTATTATTAATATGATTATTTTATTAAATCAATATTTTAAATTAAGAAAAATATTAAAATAATATATATGCATAAACAAGACAGCCCAAATGCAACATATACTGTAAAACTATAAACTGTAAAACTATATGTAATATTTCTTTTAACTAAAAATCTGTTATAACTGGCAAACATACCATTATATTAGCAAAAATATATATCAAACCTTATACTAAACTGGAAGCACACATATGATATCGCATATATACATATAACTAATAAAATATATGTACTTTAATATATAATAACAGATATACATGTATACATAACCCAAACTAGATTATACTTATATATATATACAATACATATGTGAAAAACAACTCACGTACAAAACATAAAACCTATATATATATATATATAATTGTCAAATAATTTTCACGTTATAAAATATAGTTTACACAAATGCAACTATAGCCATTCGAAAATATAGCTTCTAATAAAATATATTTATAAAACTGCTAAATATATAACTTATACTTCTATTATGTTACACGTATCATATTATTAACCTACAATATATATTTATACATATATAGTGTGTAAACTTTCCAGGTGGGTCATAGAAATAGAACGTGTAATATATACATAATTACAGCTATAAACAAACCTGCAACTCATATATATGCTAGTATAAACCCGATTGTAAAATAGATAACTTGTCACACTTTATATAAATAGCTATATATAACTAAATACATATGTATATAAACTAGAAACTCAACTCAAATAAAACTGATGTAACCGCATATATATGTATACAATCAGCATAACTCTTACACAATATTTATTAAACAATATATATATATATATATATATAAAAGAGAAAACCTATATAACTGATATATAGTAATATATATAAAATAAATTCATATAACCCCTATAGTTCAGATTATAATATACCTATAACTTTCGTAATACATACTTACTATTTTCATAAACATATAGTAATACACAACATGTAAACTAACAGTCCAAACTATCATTAACATAAACAATATATACATCTACTGTTATACCACTAACATATGTAAAACTTCTTTTATAATATATTATATCACTTTAAACATAAAATATACTAAAAATAAACTTGAAACTGTAAAATAAAAGTTTGTAAACATATAAATGCCCTACAACTCTAATATACAAATATGTATATATCCAATAACAGAACAATGTAAACAAACGCTTAAACATACATATTTCGAAATTTGTGTACATATATATGTAAGAATGTATATAATAACAAGAGTGTATATATATATATTATACATACGCATAAATAAGATTTACCAGAAAGAAGAAGAGAAGAGCGGTGCTGTTGACCGGCGTTTGGTGGGGAGACTGCTCCGCGCGTGGAAGTGGGGCACGTGACAGCTGGAAGTTGGAGGGAGGTCGAGAGGAGGGTTTGAAGGTGAAGCGGGCTGGCGAATGGAAGGGAGGCCAAGGCCTTGTTGATGATGGTGGGGTGGTTCGGCCAAGGATTGGAGAAGGCGGATCTCGGCAGGGGCCTAGGGGTGGCGGCACTTCGGGTCGAAGAGGGCAGTGTTGGAGATGGATACGGTAGGTATGGGTCGATGGGTTCGGCGAAGGGAAGGGTGAATGTTGGCGGTCAGGGAAGGATAGGTGGATAATGGATTCTGTTGTGTGAAGAGGAAGAAGGCTGGCGGGTTGAGAAATTTGTGAAAGGAAATGAGATGGCTCTATTTTAATTAATCTCTTTGGAGCAAATATGAAAAGAAGAGAAATGGTCACGAAATGAATCCTGGGGAATATGGAAATGAATAGGCAATGTTGGAAATAGGTAGAATAATAAAAGCCGCACACGTGAATTCAGGTATTAATAAAGAAAATGTCTGTTGGGTTTGTGTAGTTGGAAATGAGAAGGCACAAAGAAACCAAAAGTCTCACGAAACGTACCGATATGGTTCAACGTTTACAGATTTCACCGTCCACCGGACGTCGAAACTCACATACGAATATACCGCGGAGATCAGTACGACGAGACGATCAAAACAGTATACGGATATCAGTGGTACGATTGAATTATAAAAATTCGAATTTTCTACTAGAGGAAAATGCAGCAAAAACGCAGAAAAATAAGATCGACGGAGCTAAAGAAGTCCGAATTTGGAAAAACGAAAAATGACGTCTTGCTCAGAAGATGATTTAGAATTTTTCTATGTAAAAATATTTAGGTTTCGAAAACATTTTATTTTCATCAATTACTAACTGGTTAAATTGAAATAAAATTACACACGAAATAAACTTTCATATTTTCGGATGAAAATTTACCGGTTGCTATGTTTAACTAGACGCATTTCAAATATTAAATTTTTATTTCAAAATTTTATTTTTAAACTTCCACAAAATTTCAATTAATAACGTTATTAAAACAGTTAAATTTTATAGGTCGTTACACAATATCACTTATGAAGTTCGAGTACGAACACGGTGTTTTTGTTTTGCAAACAATTCTCTAGTATTTCATAAATACACGAGAACACTTCAAACAACCATTTAGTGATATCAATTTGGATTTGATATTTACTTCATGTATCAAATACATAAACAAATCATGATATAGTAGATAACATAACACGTATGATAATTCCTATTGCCAGTGCAAAGGGATCAATCTTACATGTTATATATTAAACATTTTAAGAAGATGTCCTTGCATATCATTTGGGACATTACTGGCATCTTTTATACTCACTATAAAAGACATCATTTATTAATCCAATGTCGAGTATTAAAACAACTAAGGCTGATTTTAACACAAGTACATCGTTAAAATCAACAACTTGTTATTTACTTATAGTTTAGAATATCAGTGCACCTTTTAACATTCTTTCTTATGAACACACGCTTCCTTTGCACTTTGATTGAAAATCAAACTATTTGATATTCATACCAAAATACTTATTCAATCTTGATGCTTATAAAATGATACTTTCGAATGATTTCTTGGATCATATCCAAAGACTCACAAATTCAATATCTCTCCCACCGACTTTGAGACATTTTGGTTATTATGCGTAAACAGTTTACTCTAAATCATTATTTAGAATTTTCTGTTTCAGTATATACGTACCAAACATAAAGTCATATCAAGTGGTAATTTTGTGTGTAAATCTGAATTAACTTGAGCATGTTGAATACCGAATCTATTACACTAATTTCAATAATTGAAATTTGCGATATTATTCTCATCAATGTTGCTCATTTAATTCCAACTGCATTAGTCTTGCTCATAAAGACACAATCACGGTCGATGGATCACATCCCTTAGGTTACAACTACCAATTCATATTTTGATAGCGTACTTGGAATTCTTTCAGATTTGCGCATCATACAATATGATAGAGTCAACACTCTAGTGGTTTAATTAAACAATCGAGGATTATATATTTTCGACATTAACAAGAAACTCATAGTTTCTCTTCAATGAGCGAGAATACTCATTAGACATTCTAATGCACTGTGTTCGTTTAGGTTAGTCAATTTTATTTCATCTCATCTAATCAGTTCTATCTTTGGATCGTATCCAAATCCTTTTTCTGCCAATAATTTCTCAAGGAAATTCCTTCACAATGAAGTTGGTATTTCTTATAATATTTATCAGCGCAAATAAAACAGGTATTCATAAACGTTTTATGAATTTCCTTATTCATAAAACTGATTTGGTTTAAGTTTACAAAAATTATGTTCGAAACATAAATATGTCATCCAATGACAGTCTTTTCAAAATCCTTTTGGGAAGATTCATACAAGATCCCTCATAAATAATTTTTACATGCAATCTTTCGACTCGCACAACCTGCCAACTCCTTCGCCTAGGATATATTGGAGTTTCTTATAAGCCCTTATCTTATAAAATTTTGTAAACTATTATTTAGAGGAAATAATATTAACCTTGTGTACTACCCTTAAGTACATTACCTTATAGAAAGAAATTAACTCAACTTCACTCACAACTAATCGTACATTGTCCAACAAAATTCGATTACTCCATATCGATGCATCATTATGTATCACATGGAGGAGTAATTTTGAGATTCAATCTTTATTCACTTAAGGTACATTCAGAACATTTTCCAATATACACATTCATTCAATCAAATAAAATCATTTCTATCACATGTTATTTCATTTACTTCTGTCTTATATCCTATAAGTTTACCATAGACATGCTACATGCGTATCGAATACACGTCATGTTGGCGAAAACTCATCGGTGAATATGACGAAGTACATGGAGCAGTTTTGGTATTTATAGAATTCTGATTGCATACATCTATATGTATCAATCTACAGAGTTCATCAACTCTTATGATACTCCCACTAAATGAGTGCATTGTACTTTATTGTTTGAGATATAATTAACAAGTATCAAATGATTCAAAATCATATAATAAAATTATTTCTCAAAACAATGGCTTAGTCTATAATTCCAAAACAACCATAAAGAATATTAGATACTTTTGTATTTTCCAATGCATCACTTTTGTTATAAAAAAAATTACCACATTATAGTTTTATTTCACAAAGAATATTCATAATATTCATATTGAAATATAGCTATGTCTAATTTTTTTAGTCGATACCGAAAAATAATCGTTATTTCATAAATAATGTATGGTAAGTTTTACGAAAACAATACTATGACGAAATTAATAAGTGCTATATGGTATGCTCCCACTATTTCCGCCATTACTATAATAGTGTATTAAATTTGGAGATCCGTCATTCACTTAATACAATTCGTTTATTTCATAAACTGCAACTAGTTACAGTGGAGAGTTCGTTGATCAAATATCTTGAGCTCAAAGAAATAAATCTCATATAAAACAATTTTCTATATGAAAATACATTTCAGAATGGAAATCGTATTTCTTATTCCAATATTAAGTATCAATTATTTATTACAATTCATATTTCCAATGTTTCTCTATGAAGTAGAAGTGAGTATTCATTCTCTTCATTCCAACCGTACCTTAAATTACATCTATTCTTATACATTCGTTCTCATTTCAAATGGTCAAACTATTCAAAAGAAAACCTTCTACAATATAACAAACTCTTTACAAAAGCGCATTCGATTATCCTTAACATTTATGGACATCAAATATGTTGCACTTTACGTAAACCGATCAAAATGACATTTCAGCGATCGAGTGCTTATATCTATCTTGTAGTTTTTGATCTTGTGTTACATTAACACAATATGATCTCTTTTGTAATCAATTAGATTGAATACTCAATCTCGCACTAAGGTTTGTTCGGATGAACTAATTTCATCAAAATATTGTACATTACAAACTTTGGCCATTGATGCAGACCAAGTAATAAGTCGTGACCGACTTAAGGAGATAGGTCTAAGTCGTGACCGACTTAACAAAGGGGAAGGCATGAGTCGTGACCGACTCAAGGAAAGTGAAGGCATAAGTCGTGACCGACTTAAGAAAGGAGCTATGAGTCTTCTACGACCTAACAGGCTTAGAGGAAAAGGGCTACGACTTAACAGAGGCTTAAGTCGCGTGGAACTGATAAATCGTCTCCGACTCATCGAAAACGAAAGGTTAAGTCGTCCACGACTTAACAAAAGGCAAGAAGAGGAAGCGAGTTACGACCTAGAAGAATTAACTCGTAAGTCGCTGAAGTTTAACTCATGAAATCCTTAAGTCGTAAGTCGCGTGAAGATGGAAACCGTTGATTCTTCTGCCGAGTTAATCTCTGCCTTTGATTTCCTTAAGTCGTTGATCTGGGATGCCGCATATCTTTAAGTCGCTGAAGCTTGTTGCCGTTGATTCTTATGCCAAGTTAATCTAAACCGTTGATTCTTAAGTCGCGGAAAGATGCTGTTGTGTTGCTTGTTAAGTCGTCATCTGTTAACTCGTGGCATTGTTAAGTCGCTATGTACTAATGTGTGTATTTCTTAAGTCGTATGACGTCTGTTTCATATGTCGTATCTTTTGAGTCGTATGTCGTATGTAGTTCTTTGAGTCATTTGTAATATACATGTATGTTGAGTCGCCTTTGTTTTTAAGTCGTCTGTAACTTGTAAGTCGTGTGCTTTGACTGAGTCGTAAGTCGGAAGGAGTGCTAAGTCGTAAGTCGCATAAGTGATGAGTCGGAACCGACTTATGAGTTGTGTTTTCTTTGCGTGAGTTGTAAAACGCCTATAAATAGGCCGTGTGAGTCATTTGTAAGGGTTGTTGATTTTTGAATAAAATTCTCTTTTGATTGCTGTGTGCTTTCATCTAATTGGTAGTTGAGTGTAATCTCCTATCTCCTCTTTCGGTTAATCGAGTGTGCTCGATTCAACGATTGTAGAAGCCGATTTGCGGAATCAAGTGCGTTTGATCAACGCTTGAAGAATTGAAGATCTTTGAACCCGGTATCGTGCGCGATCAACGAGTTCGGGATAGCTAGAATTCGGTATCTTCGGATCAACGAATTTGGGCATTTCAGTATCTTCCAATCCACCGATTACTACATTCAACGATCTACATTGTTTTTGTAATATCCGCTGCGTCAGTTTTGGTATCAAAGCAAGGTTCTAGCCAATCATAGCTAGATCGAGACTTGGAGCCAATCAATTGAAGAAATTTGAAGAAGTTTGAGACGGCCGAGCTAGTTGAGGGAATTTGCATTCATTTTTGAAGCTTGGAGGATCGGATTTGTGTTAGGGGCCGAGAGTTGTGTTCGTCGAGTTCATCATCAAGTAGTAACACGAGTGGGAGTTTTGATCCATTCTATTTTGAATCTAAGTTCGAGAATTGTTTGAATTTGGGCCGTGAAGCTTGCGAGCGCCAAAGAAGAGATTTGAATTTTTGAAGTTGAGTTTGTTGAAGTTTGGAAGATTTCAAGTATGCCGCCAAGAAGAGCTAATCGCCATCAAAACGTAGAAGCTTTGTATCGAAGAGAAGAGGCTGATGAGATGGAGCAAAGAATCAATGAAAACTTTAGTGAAAAGCTTAACGAAGGAATTGGCCGGTTAGAGAAGCTTATGACGGAGATGAATCAAAATAGGAGAAGGGTTTCACCTGAATCTAACCATGGAGGTAGTAGAGTCTCGCCACATTCCAATCGAGACAGAAGTGTTGAAAATAATCAAGGGCGTGGGAGGAACGTGAATGATCGTGAACGGAGGAATGTAGATAGAAGGGATGATGGTGGTAGACGTGAAGGTAGTAGAGATGTGGGTGGACGAGATAGACAATGATATACATCTGATTTTGAAGAGGAGTATGAAGGTGGAAGTGTTCGAGGACAAGGACGAGGACAAGGAAGAAATTACTCTGAATATGATCACAAGTGGGAGTCGGGGATGAAGACTGAAATTCCTGAATTCAAAGGTGGTATGCAATCAGAGGAATTTCTAGATTGGGTGGATAATGTCGAGGAGATTTTTGACTTCAAAGAAGTTCCAGAACATCGTAGAGTGAAGTTGGTTGCTACAAGGCTGAGGGGTAGAGCTTTGGCGTGGTGGCAGCAGACCAAACTTACACATGATCGGATGGGAAAGTCAAAAGTTGAATCTTGGGAGAAGATGAAGAAGTTGATGAAAGCAACGTTCTTACCTTACAATTATCAATCTTTGATGTATCAACGTTTGCAGAACTTGAGACAAGGGACGAAATCTGTGAATGACTAAGCTGATGAATTCTATCAACTTATTGCCAGGAATGATATTATGGAGACAGAAGAACAATTAACAGCCAGATTTGTTGGAGGGATGCGAATGCAGATTCAGGATATGGTTAATATGTTCGATCCAAGATCTGTAGCGGAAGCACATCAGAAAGCGTTGGCTTGGGAGAAGCAGGGTAGACGAGGAGGTGGTTTGTTTACTAATTCTAACAATCAAGCGAAGGGTGTTGGTGGAAGTTCTAATGTTTCTAAACCTATCAGTAGACCAGTGGTGAAGGAGGTTGAGAAGGCAAGGGTTAACAATGGTTTCAAATGTTACAATTGTCAGGAATTGGGTCATAAAAGCAGTGAGTGTCCAAAGCCAAAGAAGAGAACCATGATTGCAGAAATTGAGGATGAGGATGGTGATGGGGATTGTTCTAGTCCAGTTGAGGAGGATGAGCAGGATATTGCGTCAGGAGATGAAGGTTGTAATCTAATGCTGAGGAGATCGTGTTTAACACCGAAGCAGGAAGAAGCCAGTTGGTTGAGGAGTAATATCTTTCAGTCGACATGTACTATTCTGGGAAAGGTGTGTAAGTTTGTGATTGACGCAGGAAGCTGTGATAACATTATCTCAACCGAGGCTGTGACAAAATTGAAGTTGAAGACAGAGAAACATCTTAATCCATACAAGTTAGCATGGTTGAGAAAAGGAGGAGAAGTGAAAGTGGATAGACGAGTTCGTGTTCCATTCTCTATTGGAAAAAAAATACAAAGATGAAATATGGTGTGATGTAGTAGAGATGGATGTTTGCCATTTGCTTTTGGGAAGACCATGGCAGTATGATCGAGCAGTACAACATGACGGTCGGACCAATAGCTACAGTTTTATGTTTAAAGGCACGAAGATTATCTTAGTTCCAAAGAAGAGACAACCGGGAGAAAGTAAATCAGAAGAAATTGAAGAGCTGAAAACTTTATTATCTTTGAAGGAGTTTGTTAAGGAGGTTGAGAAAGAGCCTGAAGTATTTTTATTGATTGGGCGTGAGAGCAAAGAAGAGGTTGAAATTCCAGAAGAAGTTAAACCAGTTTTGAAAGAATTTGAAGATGTATTCCCAGATGAGTTACCAAAGGAGTTACCGCCTTTGAGGGACATACAACATCAAATCGACCTTGTTCCGGGAGCAGTGTTACCACACAGACCACATTATCGAATGAGTCCAAAGGAACATGAAGAGTTGCGGAGGCAGGTAGAGGAATTGCTTGAACAGGGGCGTGTGCAGGGGAGTTTAAGTCCTTGTGCTGTACCAGCTTTATTGGTACCCAAAAAGGATGGAACGTGGAGAATGTGCACAGATAGTAGAGCATTGAATAAGATCACAGTCAGATACAGATTTCCGATGCCGAGGCTTGATGATTTATTAGATCAAATCAGTGGGTCCGTAATCTTTTCTAAAATTGACATGAAGAGCGGTTATCATCAGATTCGCATTAGACCAGGGGACGAATGGAAGACAGCATTCAAGACGAGGGAAGGCTTGTATGAATGGTTGGTAATGCCATTTGGCTTATCAAATGCACCAAGTACATTTATGCGAGTAATGAATCAGATTTTTAGACCATTCATTGGGAAGTTTGTGGTGGTGTATTTCGATGATATTTTGATATATAGTGGGAGTCCAGAGGAACATTTGAATCATCTGAGGGAAGTACTGATGGTATTGTGACAAGAACAACTCTATGCAGCAACGAAGAAATGCGTGTTCATGACGCATAGCGTTTTATTTCTGGGGTATGTTGTATCAGAGGAAGGAATACAGGTTGACCAAAGTAAAATCGAAGTTATCAGAGATTGGCCACAGCCCAAGACGATAACGGAAGTTCGTAGTTTTCACGGGTTGGCTTCATTCTATCGAAGGTTCATTCCACACTTTAGTAGTGTGATGGCACCTGTTACAGATTGCATGAAAGGAAAGCAGTTTGCTTGGACAGAGGAAGCAGGGAGTGCTTTTGAGAAGATCAAGGAGTTGTTGACATCTGCCCCTATTCTAGTGTTACCGGATTTTCAGTTAGTATTTGAACTACATACTGATGCATCCAAAGTTGGAATTGGAGGGATGTTGAGTCAGAAGGGGCGTCCAATTGCATATTTCAGTGAGAAATTGTCAGGAGCGAAGATGAGGTACAGTACGTATGATGTGGAATTCTATGCTGTTGTACAATCTATCAAACACTGGAGACATTATCTATTTCAGAAAGAGTTTGTTCTTTACACTGATCATGAAGCGTTGAAGCATTTACAAGGGCAGGACAAGATTTCAGCAAGACATGCATCGTGGATTGCATATCTACAACAGTTTACATTTGTTGTGAAACACAAGTCGGGAGTGACGAATCGTGTGGCTGATGCGTTGAGTAGAAGAAATCACTTGTTAACTACATTGAAGGTTGAAGTGACGGGATTTGATATGTTACCAGAATTATTTGCCGATGATCCTTACTTTGCAAAGATTGTAGATAAAGTGAAGGAAGGAGAGACGGATGAATTCGTGATGGTGGATGGTTTTCTGTTCAAAGGAAATCGATTGTGCATACCTGATTGCAGTTTGAGAATGAAAATTGTGAAGGAGCTACATGATGAAGGACACGTGGGTAGAGACCGTACATTACAGTTGATTTCACAATCTTACTTTTGGCCATCGATGAGGAAAGAGGTGGAGAGGTTTGTGGAGCGATGTCATATCTGTCAGGTTTCGAAAGGAACTGCAACTAATGCTGGGTTATATATGCCGTTACCTGTACCAATTAAACCATGGGTTGATGTGAGTATGGACTTCGTGTTGGGATTACCGAGGACACAGCGTGGTAACGATTCCATTTATGTGGTGGTTGATCGATTTTCGAAAATGGCACATTTTATTGCTTGTAAGAAGACGGCGGATGCTGTTCATGTTGCTCGGTTGTTTTTCAAAGAGATATATCGACTTCATGGATTGCCAGAATCTATTGTGTCGGATAGAGATACTCGATTTCTGAGTCATTTTTGGTTGAGTTTGTGGAAAATGGTGGGAACGAAGCTGAAGTTTAGTAGTGCTTATCATCCGCAAACGGATGGACAGACTGAGGTTGTGAACAGATCATTGGGAAATTTGCTGAGGTGTCTTGTGCAAGATAATCTAAAGAGTTGGGATGTGAAGTTATGCCAGGTAGAGTTTGCCCATAATCATGCTGTAAATCGAAGTACTGGGTTCAGTCCATTCCAGATTGTTTATTCGAGCTTACCAAAGGGGCCGTTGGATTTAACGGTCATACCACAACCAAAGAAGACAGTCAAACGAGCTGCTGATTTTGTTGAAGGATTGACAGAGTGTCATAAAACCGTTCAGGAACGATTGGAGAAAGCAAACGAGAAGTATAAACGATCTGCGGACTTGAAGCGAAGAAATGTTGAGTTTAATGAAGGAGATATGGTTTATGCAGTGTTAACAAAAGATCGTTTTCCGGTGGGAACGTACAATAAATTGAAAGCACGAAAGATTGGTCCAGTGGAAATTTTAAAGAGAATCAATAAAAATGCTTATAAATTGAAGCTGCCAGAAGATGTGTATACGTCTGACGTATTCAATGTTAAGCATCTCATACCATATCATGGGAATGAGTTTGTTGTGGGAAATGAGGGTGCAAATTCGAGGACAAATTTTTCTCAACCTGGGGAGGATGATGCAGACCAAGTAATAAGTCGTGACCGACTTAAGGAGATAGGTCTAAGTCGTGACCGACTTAACAAAGGGGAAGGCATGAGTCGTGACCGACTCAAGGAAAGTGAAGGCATAAGTCGTGACCGACTTAAGAAAGGAGCTATGAGTCTTCTACGACCTAACAGGCTTAGAGGAAAAGGGCTACGACTTAACAGAGGCTTAAGTCGCGTGGAACTGATAAATCATCTCCGACTCATCGAAAACGAAAGGTTAAGTCGTCCACGACTTAACAAAAGGCAAGAAGAGGAAGCGAGTTACGACCTAGAAGAATTAACTCGTAAGTCGCTGAAGTTTAACTCGTGAAATCCTTAAGTCGTAAGTCGCGTGAAGTTGGAAACCGTTGATTCTTCTGCCGAGTTAATCTCTGCCTTTGATTTCCTTAAGTCGTTGATCTGGGATGCCGCATATCTTTAAGTCGCTGAAGCTTGTTGCCGTTGATTCTTATGCCAAGTTAATCTAAACCATTGATTCTTAAGTCGCGGAAAGATGTTGTTGTGTTGCTTGTTAAGTCGTCATCTGTTAACTCGTGGCATTGTTAAGTCGCTATGTACTAATGTGTGTATTTCTTAAGTCGTATGACGTCTGTTTCATATGTCGTATCTTTTGAGTCGTATGTCGTATGTAGTTCTTTGAGTCATTTGTAATATACATGTATGTTGAGTCGCCTTTGTTTTTAAGTCGTCTGTAACTTGTAAGTCGTGTGCTTTAACTGAGTCGTAAGTCGGAAGGAGTGCTAAGTCGTAAGTCGCATAAGTGATGAGTCGGAACCGACTTATGAGTTGTGTTTTCTTTGCGTGAGTTGTAAAACGCCTATAAATAGGCCGTGTGAGTCATTTGTAAGGGTTGTTGATTTTTGAATAAAATTCTCTTTTGATTGCTGTGTGCTTTCATCTAATTGGTAGTTGAGTGTAATCTCCTATCTCCTCTTTCGGTTAATCGAGTGCGCTCGATTCAACGATTGTAGAAGCCGATTCGCGGAATCAAGTGCGCTTGATCAACGCTTGAAGAATTGAAGATCTTTGAACCCGGTATCGTGCGCGATCAACGAGTTCGGGATAGCTAGAATTCGGTATCTTCGGATCAACGAATTTGGGCATTTCAGTATCTTCCAATCCACTGATTACTACATTCAACGATCTACATTGTTTTTGTAATATCCGCTGCGTCAGCCATTCACCATATAACATTTATATGCAATTGTATATGGATCAAATATCCATAGTCTTTTATTGCTTTAGAGTTCGAAACTCATAGAATGCAATACATGGTCTTGACCAAATAAATGCATAAGTGACCAAACCACGAATGTGTCCAGTAGTTGTAAAATCAGACACTTACATGGGTGCTGAAACGTTAACATGCAATAGGAATTTGATAGTGGGTATTATATTTCCATTTGTCAACTTTCAATTCAGCTCGTTTGTATATGTTAATTGATAAACATTTTATCAATCGTATTAAATGCACAAATTTATCGTTGTAGATAATTATAACATTATTTAGCATATTTTCTTACAATATTAGAAAGGTTAAATGTTACCGTTTCATTTTTCTAATAAGGCTCCCACTAGTCTTTTATGTTTCTCCAAACCCTAAGATGAAACACAGAAGTCTTTCGACTTCACTAGTAGGTGTTAGGACTCGTCTATCTTGGTATTCTAACCTTGAGTTTGCTCAACAAATCATAGCCCCATAAACGATAGATAACTCCTTATCAGTTGTATCACATACAACTCCTAACCTATTTTTCCTTATCCTAACCTCGTTTCGACCTTGAGTTTTCTCAACAAATCGAAAGAGATTGTCCACTCGTACCTACCATATCGTTATGGCCTAAGTATAGTATATGTACCTTGAGTTTGCTCAATAAATACATATAGTTATCTTACCTCATTTATTCAATATTTTAATAATACTACACATAACATCCCCAGCTTGAGCTTGCTCAACAACTAAGGAGTATGCAAGTAATTTATTAATATATATATGGTAGAGGACAACATTATATTGAAGATTCATAATCTTCAATATATTATATTGAGTGATATAGACTTATGGAATAATGTATTTCTTATGAAATGCCCTCGTGATTCAAGTGTCAGACACATCAGAAATCACAGTATACGTACATTTACGTATGTATTTATTCCTTAAGTCTATTTGGGTTTCTTTAATGTTCCACTTTTAGTTTATACATTCATACCATATAAGTTTTGTTGTTAAATAACTTTTAGATTTCATATTACTTATATGATAGTCTTATGTATAACATTTCATTAATTAAATCTTATTTAATTAATTTTAATTAATTAACTCTTTAATTAATTTTATATTAGTATTCCAATACAACTTTTATATTGGGCATATCTACTATAATCTTTATAGTGTAACACATATATCTTATATATGTGTATTTTTATTTAATTAATTAACCTTTGATTAATTTATGAATTAAACAATTTTAATTAAATTATATTAGTTTCAAAATTTTATCTTATATAAATACATGTATGCTTATGTTATCTTAAACACCTTAAAATAACATAACATATATCAACATATATAATACATGCGTATAAGTATTAATTAATTAACTCATTTAATTAATTTATATTATTAATCTTATTAATAATTTTAAATTTCGAAATTAATATTTACATAGTTTCAAACATTTTGAACTTTTTCATTACATTTTCAAACATTTTGAAAATATATTATATATTATAACCTTTTATAATGAACATCTTTTTATATTAAATTTAACTTTCAAATTTAAAATCATGTCTTAATTTTCAAAACTATTTTGAAAATTAACCCAAACCCCAATTCAAATTGGGCCTTTTCTATTAGGGGCAACCTTTGGGCAAACATTACCTTTCAGGCCTAGTAGGTAACCGGGTAGGACAAGATACTCGATTACCCAATTCCAATCCTAGACATCGCCTTTCTAGACACCAGACTAAGTGCACAAGCTTAATTAGTTAGCTAACATGACTAATTTAGACCGCATAGGCTATTGGGCTCCGATACCATTGTTGGAACTGGGCCAGCCCGTAGAGGAATAAATGAGTGAATTTCAAAAAATTTACCATTTTGAATCTTTAATGGGCCTATGAAGTCTAAATTTATTTAGAACTTTTCTAAATTTGATTTAAATAGAATAATGTATTCTATTTAAATTTACAAACAGTAGTTTGAGATTTGTTTAATTTTGGTTTTGCTTATATATTTGTATGTATATATATGTATCATATACATATATCTATTTATTTATGCATAAAATTTACTTTTATCATTAAAATATTGTTGAAAATATTTATTTATTTATATGACAATATATTGAACCATAAATAACTCATATATATATGTATATATATATATATAAATTAAAATTCCTTTCATTTACAATTACCAGTTATAAAATATACTAGATCTGGAATTCCAAATATTTTGTTATTTAATATACATATATATTTAATATATTGAATAAAATAGATTTAGCCATAATAAATTATCATAAAATAACCATATGATAAAATTATAAATATTATAATTTTGGAAAATCTAAAAACACATTTTTGGCCTTAAGAATTTTTTTTGAAAATTTCTAATTTAAAATAATATTTTAAATATTTAATTTATTATAGACCCAAAATCAAATTATTTATTAAAATTATAAAATTTAATTATAAAAGTCTGAAACATTTTCTGAGGTTTCTATAATATATTTTAGGTCTTGAGAAAAATTTCCAGATTTTGTAAATTAAAATGGTATTTTTATTCTATTAATTGTTTTTAGGTCCGAAATAAAATTAATTTAAAAAATATTATTTTAATTTCAAAAAATCTGAAATTTTTCCTGAAGGCTTCTTACATGAAGCATAAATTTTAGAAAACATTAAACTGAAGTTAAGAAACGTTTATTATTATATATGAATTTATTGGTTCAGATAATCATTAAATATTAAAATTAATAAAATATATAAATATATATAAAAAATTCAGCACTTATAATTCATAATAAATACACAAAAAATTTCAAATATTCAGATCTATATATACAACATATAATAAAACATATCTCTTAATTCAAATTGTATGTGAAGATTTAACACAAAAGATTAACATATAAGATTTACACATATGATCAATATGTATAAACATAAATAATTTCAAACTTAAAATTAATTTTAATGTCTAATTTCAGATCTGAAACATAATCATGGAATAGATCTTTAATTATTATACACATATCCAATCTCCATTGTGACAACTTAAATACGTACAAAAATCTCACCTAACTAACAAAACAGCAATCTAATTATACACATATGTTCATATGATTAAAAAATTATGAAAGCACAGTAATATGATAAAATAAAATCAAAGTTACCCAAATTAGAATCCCTAAAGTCCACCTTGAATAATCAATTCCCTTCTTTTCAAATGTTTTTGATTCTTTAGATTGCTGATCTGGAATCTACGACCAATTACTATCAAATGGCTTTTAGTTTTGAATTTAATTTAATATGAGAATTTTAGGATTGATTTAGAGGAGGGTTTTAGCTATGAAAGAGGAAAGAGGGTAGTGGCTCAAAATTGATCAGAAAGATTTCTAACAAATTAGGGTTTTTAGACCGTTTATTTATATGGTAAGATAAGAGAGCAAACCACTAGATCTTAACCACACATCTCCAAACCCTAACCATCTGTTCAAGCCACCTCTAAGCCTAGCCATAACCAACTCCTGCAAATCCATAATTTCATGGGTTGTTAGCCCATTTAAGCCAAATTAAATATGTACAATCATATTTAATTCAATTTCTTATCGATATCTTATATCGACCAATATATTTACAATCATATTATAAATATATGTAATAAATTTATTTCTTATATCATATTCAACTCTATAATCCAAACACAAAGACCTTGATTCAATAATAACAATTATTATTAACCGAACTACTTTGGCCAAAGATTTTGACTTTGTGTTGACTTAAGTTGACCATGATACTAACCCCATATAACTGAGGAGACGAATCCTCCCTTAAATAGTGTTTCTGTAACATCCCGGTATTTTCAACCATTCGCATCCGCACATGTCGGACTTGAATTGCTCAAAATATTAGATTGTTAATTTAAAATTTGGTAAAAATCAGCATATACAGTAAATAAAATAATCACAGAATCACAGATACAGAGTATATAACAGAATGCAGCGGAATAGCTAAATAGTAGTTCATGAAGCTACTATATAAACAACAGAGTTTGAAATAAAATACGACAGAATATCTCAAATACAGACTGATGACATCTCTGAACAAATCAACTGGAGAAGCTGAAAGTTGAATCGATAGTTGGATCTCCAAGCGAGTTCCAAACTCCAAGGTGAGTCTCAAATGTTGTATCACTCAGTCTGACCCGAGTGTAAAGCAAAACACAAAACACTCAAGTTAGGATTAACATTCTTATATCAATAAATCCAACTCAAGTGAAATATCAACTGAAATATAAGTAACTTAAAGGATGTTTAGGATAACCATCCTCTAAGGATCCGTGGAACTATCTACTATGTAGAAATATACGCTATTAACAGCCAAACGTCATTATAACACCGTGGTCATTTCAAAATAATTTATACTTCAAAACCAAAATATCATTTCCATTTCGAATATATATTTTCCAAATTATAGCACTTTCAAAAAGCTAAATTGATAATTTCATATATATCCCATTTTAACTTCATTATTATTTAGTTTTGAAATATTCACTTAATGAATCCATTATCATTTAAATAAACCCCAAATTACAAAATAAACTAAATATTTCTCCAATTTATTTAAACTTGACATATCCATTTAATCACTTTAAATCGGAATCCAGTTACAAAATCATATCTTAAAATCCTCAAATTCAATAAGTTTCAAATCGATTTAATTAAACCAAATTCTTAATTAAATACAATAAACTCAATTAATATTTCCAACCTTAACTTATAGAAATCATTAAAAATCTATTTTACTGTAATTTTAAATAAATACTTATACATATTATATATTAATTAAATCAACTTTATTAAATCAAAGCTTATTATTAAATCTACTTTATGTTAAAATTTATTTAAAAAAATATTTTCAATATTAAATAAAACCATACATATTTCCTTTCAAAGCCATAGAAATCATTTTAAAATATTTATATATAGACCAACGGTGTTTGTATAAAATATTTCTATCCTATGGTCAAGTGATACGGATATTTATCATTTCAATCCGTAGTTAAAATATCTACGGGTATATATCATTTCAACCCGCAATCCCAAATTCAATTCAATGAAAATCGCTTGGGTTTATCATTTCAACCTATAACGATTTTTTCCTATTCTATAGATCATTCGGGTATGTATCATTTCAACCCATAGAGAATTCTATACTAACAGGGAACTTGCAGAGTGATAACAAATATAAAATAATAATATAACATTTCAACAACAGAGATATATCATCAATAACAAATTAAATAAACAATAGGATATGGTGTCATATCCCACAGGTTAACAATTTCAGATGATAGCATATCATATCTAGCAATTATAAAAATTAACAGTTAAATTTAACAGTGTATTTCAATTGTCGTTTCAATTGAAATCAAAGTTAATAAATATCAGAATGTTAATCGTGAGTGATTGCTCACCTTTCGAGGCTAGAGGGATGAACGAGAATGAGATAAGTCACGAATCCAAGCATGAATTCCAAAACAAAGCTAGATGGGCACGAGTTCGACGATCACAGCTGATAAATAGGAATTGATGATATAAATCAGAATCATCTAGATATGACTGAAACAAAATATATTAATATTATTTCTCTGAAATTAATATTTTAAGAATCAAATATATATACATTTTATACCTTTGAAATAACTACATATATATTGTAACGATCCAGAGTTCTGATTTATTTTAAATTTATAATTTATTTAATTTTTGAACAAAGATTGTGAAATTAATTTGTAATTAATATTAATTTTAGTTAAGTTATGAATTAATTGTGAATTATTGGAAATAATGTATTCGAATTAAAAATTTAATTGGAGTTTATAAATAACATAAAGATATTTGAATTCAATCTTAATTTATGGATTTCAGAAGTTGTGTAAATATAACAAAATTCTATTAATAAATATTTAAGTTAAAAATTGAAATAGAAATATATATATAAATATATAAGATAAATTATATAGTTTTATAAAATAGAAAGTGAATACATTAGGAAAATTATGGCAACATATTAACAATAGAACTTCATTAATAATACAAAGTAACAAGACTAGAGAAAAGAGAACAAAAATATATATGTACTGGCTTGCATAAGAAAGACAGAAAAAAAATACATTCAATTATATTACAAAGCAATGTGACTAAAGCAAAGAAAAGAAGACAACATTATATACATTCAAGTATAAACAAATAAAAGGCTAAGTATGTAGACTTGAGAAAATAAAGCCACAACAAATCATTTCAGCCGAAATGAAGATAAGTATAAACACTAGGCAAAAGAAAGTAATACTCATATATGTACAGTCGAGTTAAAGTATGCAAAGCAAAGATATGTGTATTCATGTACAAGAATAATAAGATAAGTATGAACAAGTAAAAAGGAAAATATAAATATCATAAGGAAACACAAAGTACTCATGCATTTAATGCAAGCACAAACAAGTCATTCGAAATGTTGAAAAATGTTTTCAGCCTCCATATACAAGAGAAAAATCTCTGAATGATTGTATAAAGAGAAAATAAATATATATCATCACTTGTACAAAATATTATATCAACCTGTAACCTACTTTCTTTTATATACACAAGCTTCTTTTCCATATATCATTTCTTTATCTCAGTTTCGTTTCCTTCAAACTAAGAAAAACTGAAGTGAACTACAACTTCACTTTAAACAACAAATACTTCAACTTGAAAAGCCCTAAACAACTATTTAAGCCAGAGATCAAGAAAAGATTCAACATAGCAGTTCTGTTTTCTGGAAAAATAAGGTGACCAAAATCTCTTACATCTGCCTATGTCTTTGATATTATGATCTTTAAATTATGCTATGAATGGTGATATGCATGTTGATTTTATATATGGGTATGTTGATATCTGTATATATATATATCTGGGAACATGCAAAAGAACATGCCTTTGTTCTTTTATTACAGGGATTTAAACCCTGTTTAAAATTTTGATTTTCTTCCTCCCTGTAGCTTATTAAGTTTTGAAATTTAGACAAAGTTTGTAAGTATAAACATAATCTAAGCTTTAAAAAATGAATTTAGGTAAAACAAATTCAAACTTCTTGGTAACATTTGAAAAATACAGTAAAAATTCACATCATGTTAAATTTCGAACCTAGTAGATTTTTATTTCGAATCTACCACCTGAAAGCTTATCAAAAATATTGATTTTTGGAAGTAAAATTACAATTTTTAAATTAGTATTCACTGAGATAGGTTGAAATGATCAATTTTGGAGTTTTTGGCCATTGCCGATCATCGATGTGATGGCTGGGGTCGGGGTTGCTCGTGAAGGTGGAGGAAGACACAGGGATTAATGGAAAAATGCCCATCGATTTTATAATTAGTTGTGGAATGGAGACGAGTTCGAATTAGGGTTTTAGTCGAGCTTTTGCACATGTTTGTTAACGTGATGAGTTCGTCATCTAGAAGCGATCGAGTTGCTCGAGATCGAGGGAGATGATGGCTTGGGGTGTTGACGTGCTGTGGCCGGAGGCGCTGGGTCTCCGGTGGTCTGTGACGCGACGGCGAGGCGTTCTCGTTCAATGGGTTCGAGTTTCAATTTCGAATGTAAGGCCAGATTTTGAGTTACGGGGAAATTCGAGGGGATGACCCGGAATGGATGCGAGGATGAACGTCGACTTGCTCGACGACGTGGGGTCGGTTGGAATCAATCGCTGGCGAAGTGCATGTGCACGGTGCACTTATGTGCCTGAGTGGTTGTGATGTTGGGGAAGAAGGGAGCTTGTTTGATTTTGGCCTATATTTTAAAATTTGACTTTATTTTTATTTTTAAACTATTTTAAACTTGTTTGATTTCAAACATTTCATTTTTAAAAATAAATGTTAATTATTATGTGAACTATAATTTCAAACCAGTATAAATTGGTTATTTTGCTAAAAAGTGAATTTCTGTTCAAACTGTTCAATCTTTGGCTTTTAAACTTCAAATTTTAATTATTTAAAATCTTAAATTTTATCATTTATTATGAAAATAGATTTAATAACATGAATACTGCTTTTCGTTTCGTTGGAAACGGAGTTATATTGTGAAAGTTATGTATATTTCAATATTGTGTGTAAACTGATGTATTTAGCAATATTGTCTATTTTATATTTTATTTGTCATATTTTGTTATAATATGTGTTAATATTTTATTTTATGTATATTTTTGTCTTTTATTAGTTTTAAAGTGATGATATAATTTGTCCAAAGTTTACTTGAATTTATTTCAATTTATAAAGGCTAGTTTCTATTATTCTGCTATTTTCTTCAATTAAATTATATTTAATTTAAAATTTATTTATTCATTTTGTGAATGCATTTTTATTTTATGTTCTTATCTTTATTTATAAATGTTTTACAAGTCCATATGAATTTTCCAAAATTTATTCTGTTTATTTTCAAATTTTCTAGACTAGTTTGCAATTTTGTGCTATTTTCTTATTTTAACCTTATATAATTAAAAATTATTTATATATCTATTATATTTTGTTATATTTTCGAAATTATGACTGAGATTATTATTATTTTCAGTAATTTAAATTTATATAAAGAAATTAAAAGTAATTTGAAAGGTTTATGACTTTTAGTTTTCCTATGGCCTTTTATCTTCCACCTTTTCACATTTCAACCTTACTTTTCACTCAATTGGTCATATCTCTTCATTTCCTTCAGCCGACCACTTCTCCCTACCATTTTTCACGTGAATTTTCTTCTCATTCTGAAAAAAAAAGTTCGGCCTCCATCATCTCCAAGAGTTTGGTAAATTCTTTTACTTCTTTTCCATTGTTTTCTTCTTGTTTATGTTGTTTTCACTTGCTTTCTCACCTTCTATGCTAGGCTCCTCTCCACTCCTTCACCATGGCTGCCACCACCACCACTTGAGCCAGCTTCCACCACCTCCTCTACAGCCCCAAACCACTGGCCATGCACCCATGTGACAAAATCCAACAATATCTACACGAACTTCACCTATATGCACCATAACCTATCACCTATGCCTTCATCACCTTCAACCACCCCATGGCCGCCACCTACTCCACCCATGGATGACCTGAAACCCTCTGCCACACCATTCTCCAGCCCACTACAGAGATGGCCATGCCTGGTCTTGATTGGACCGAGTCCAATGTTGCATTGAATCCTTGTAGTTTGCCTTTGTAGTTGTTTCCATGCACCTATCTCTTTGTATCACCTTTGCCCCATCACCATACATGTTTGGCCGACCCTATTGAACCCAAAACCAGACCCTAACACACACTTTGTCCGTGCTAACCTGACCTATGGCTGAAGCATTAGTGGTAGAAGGCAAGTGCAAGTGGTTTGGAGATGATTTATGCATTCATTTCTAACATTGTTTAATCGTATTTTTGAATTGAAAGCTTATAATTGTTATATTGTTTTGTTTGATTTGTTTTCAAGGAAATTAATCTTGTGACTCTCTCACTCATATCTTGTCATGCTATCGTGCTTGTGTGGATCTCTTTTGTGTGCATTCGTTGTTGTGTCTCTAGCTTATACAAGTGAGTAAATCTCACCAGACTAATATGTACTTATATAATTGATAAACTGACATCACTTGAATCTGTAAATTTATATCATCCTGTTATAACTGTTATATTATGATTATATGATGTTCATCCCTGTTTATACACATGTTATATCATCTTTTACTGTTATATATTGTATACTCTTTATTTATATCAGTTTATCACACTACAAGTTCCCTGTAGATTAGAATCACTATGGGTTGAAATGATACATACCCGAACGGACTTTAGAATAGGGAAAAATCGTTATGGGCTGAAATGATAAGCCTGAACGGTTTTTATTTATTTTATATAACTTGGGATTGCGGGTTTGAAATGATAGAACCCGGTTTTTCTTTGTAAACTGCGGATTGAAATGATATATATCCGTATCACTTGACCTAGGCGAGAAAATTATATACAGACCCGTGGTTTATGTATTTTTCTGAAATTTTTAAAATATTTTAAAAAATGTAAATATTATGATATTTTGATTTAAATTTTATTAAAATGATTTCTATAAAATATTAGTGATTTTCTACAAATTAAATAAGTGAATTAAGTAAATGGTGAAGTAGAATTTGAAATATAAGTTAATTTTGAAATTTCTGATTTTGTTTATAAATGGAGTTTATGTAAAGTATGAATATATGACAAATTTTGATTTGAAATGAATTTAATGATATTTATTAAGTAATAATAATTTTTAAAAGTGTTAATGATTTTGTATAAATTAAAATATGAAATAAATGAATATTTAAGCTGAATTTGGAAATATAACTTAAATTGAATTTTGTGAAATTTTTTTAAAAGTAAATTTTTAATTAAGTAAAATAAAATGGAAATAAGTTATATTTTGGAAATTTAAACTTAAGTGTTAAGTTAAATTTTGAAATAAAGAAATGAAAGTTTATTTGTTATTTAATTTGATTTTGTATGGAAATTTAACTTTATAAAATCATAGAAATAAAAGTATGTAAATGATTGTTTTAAAGGGTGAATATATATGATTTTATAAGTTAAAAATGATTTATATTAAAAGTTAATTATGTGTGAAATTGTAAATAAAACTCTGAATTTGATTTGACAGCATTTTTGAAATGTAATGTAAAGATATTACAGCATTAGAAAATGTTGTAGTTGTTTTAAATGAACCAAATAGCAAATTTGAACTAAGGGTTATTATAGCAATTTGTTAGTGCTATAGTTGTTAAATTTAACTAAAATTTTAATTGAAACTAAATTAAGATATTACAGCATTTTAAATGCCGTCTTTTGTTAATGAACTGTTTTTAAACATAACATTTCGTAGCATTTTCTAAGTGCTGCGAAAGTTGAATTTTCCTTGTCTAATAAATTCCAATGAATAAATGATCTTTGAAAAAGATTTAAATTTTTGAAGTTTAATATTTAATTATTAAATATAATGAATTGACTTTAAATGATTTAAATGGAATAGTTGATTTGGGAAATACAACTATTTTGAAATGCGATTAAATGGTATTTAGATTTAAACTAAATAAATGATGCTTTGAAAATGATATTTTGATATTTTGAAATGAATTTGAAATGATATTAAATCTTGGAATGAATAATTGAAGTTTATATTAGTATGAAAAATATTTGGTTTACTTGTAATTTGAATCTATTTAAAAATATTGGACTTATGAAATATAGGATATTAAAGCTTTGGAACTTATTTTATAATTTGAATAGTTATTTTATGGATTAAATCTATATTTGAAATTTATAAGATTTGAAATGGTCTATGGAAATTTAATTGAAATAAATGATTGAATTGAATTGAAACTTTGAAAATTTTAATACTTGATTTGAAAGTATAATAATTACACTTTTTAATGAATTTAAATGAATTTAATTTGTTGGAATATAAATTTTTTAAAGGTGACTTGAAATGATAATGAATGAATGATATCTTTGAATTTAAAAAGTATTTAAAGTTGAATATTTAGATTTGAACTCAAATGATATTTTGGTATATAAAAATGATTTGAAATGAAGTTTTGGAAAGATTTGATATTTTGATATATTAAAATGATTTGAAATGAAGTTTGAAAAGATTTGATATTTTGATATATTAAAATGATTTGAAATGAAGTTTTGGAAAGATATGATATTTTGATATATTGAAATGAAGTTTTGAAATGATGTGATATTTTAAATATATTGAAATGGTTTGGAATTGATTTAATCTTTATTTTGATAAAGATTTGGATTTGAAATGGTATTCTATTTTAAAGTATAAACTGTTTTTAAATTTTAACCACGGGTTATAATAACGATTGGTTGTTAAAGAGACCGGGATCGGATATGGACATACTCTCTGTCGATACCGAAAACCACTTTGACAACTGTGTACGCGGTGGAGTTTCCAGAATGAAGTAGGATGGTGACGACGATCCTAAGGTATATATACGTGGACCCAACTCCCGTAAGTTGGCATAAGGTGGCTAAAACAGGAGCGATCTCGGACCAGTGAGGTAGTACCTCTTATCGGACACACTTCTTCGATACCATTCTATTACTTTTGATTGATTTGGTGCGCACCATTGATTTGGGAGTGTTGTTCGAGGTGGAGCGGTAGTGGCTGCTATGTGTTTCCATCAGTCCGTGTGCGTAATTGGTATATCTACCCTGGCATTGCCTTGTGTGCCGTGTCACCTACCATATCGAGCTTTACTACGAGTTGTGATTTCTCCCGTAGCCTGTGGAGTATCGAGGGTAGCCCCCATTTTGGGAGTATGCTAATACTGGATAGACTACTGGGACTATTACGTGTTAAGGTGGAAAATGTAAAGCCTTAATGCTATTTAAAAGTATGTTTATTTTATATTAGACATTATTATAATAGCGAATATTACTACATAGTAGATAGTTTAACGGATCCTTAAAGAATGGGCAATCCCAAGCATTCTTTAAGTTACTTGTACCTTATTACAGTTCACTTGAGTTGGTTTACATTATATAAGTATATATTGTCCTGACTCGAGTGTTTTGTGTTTTGCTTTACGCTCGGGTCAGCCTGAGTTATTCACAGATTTGGATTTCCACTCTCTTGGAGATTTTAATCGCTGGAGATTATCTGCTTGTCATGTCATATCTATTCCAGTTTCGTTGTTCTACTCAACTTGTACTTGGTTATTTATTGAGATCTCTGTTGTACTATATTTTCTTCTGTTATATCTTATGTAACTCTGATATATTTATATAGTATCTTCATGAACTACTATTTCTTTTACTTCCGCTGCATTATTTTACTCTGTGTCTGTGATCTGTGATTATATTTATTTACTGTATATTCTGAGATTTGCCAAATTTTATTTACAACGCGGTATTTTGAGCAATTCAAGTCCGACATGTGCGGATGCGAATGGTTGAAAATAACGGGTTATTACAGTTGGTATCAGAGCTTTGGCTTTGAGGCAAAACTTAGAATGTATAGTAAATTTAGTTACAGAATCACTTTCATTCGAGCTTGAATCTCTTCATTTTTATTTGATTTCCTTTGAATTTTGGAACATTCCCGGTGGTTCCAAAATCCATTCTTGTCCCTCACTATTCATCTTCTTTTGATTCTGGAGTATTCCATTACTCCACTTCGAATGATCTTTATAGTGAATTGGCGGTCTCGCCAATATTCTAATTTTCTTGTAAAGGGGGAAACTCCTTTACAAATTAGCATCGATTCACCAGAGATTTATATCTATCCTTGGTTTAGATGCTAATATCTTTTATTACTCCAAACTCTATCTCTTGAGATCGAATGTAGATTTACCCTAGAAAAATCCACATTGATCTTATTCACTAAGTCACGGTTGACCCGTTGAGGTTTCCCTCGATTTATTTAAGCTTACCCATCTCCCTATTTTGTTATTTAATCATCTTGTCTTTTGTTTCCAAACTATCTCCAAACATTTTTAAATTGTACTTGTAAATCTATGTTTTGTTTTATATATTGTATTGTTTGAGTTGTTGATGTTGATTTGGGTTTCCGATCGATTCATCTGACCAACGCTATCAATAGGATTTCTAAAACACTTTGACAGAATAAACTGACACAGTATTATTTTAAATTTGGTTAATGAATTTTTTTTTGATATATAAGTAAATTTATGGAACTTAATAAACTGATTTAAATTGATTATTTAAGATGATAATACTTGATTTATCATTTATTATTCTATAAATCAATTTATAAATAGTTGTTTATAAATTGATTTGGGAACTGAAATGAATTTAAATCAAGAATTTGAGAATTTAATTTCTGATGGTTTTAAACCTTGTGTTTTCAAGTTTTAAAAGGATATATTATTTAAAGTATTTGTGAATAGAAATTTTTTTCCAAAGAATTTTAAAGTTTTAAAATTTTAGTGCTCTTCTCTTTGTCGCTGGAAAATAATTTCGGTGATGACCGCGGCATCATCGACGTTCATTTTTGAGTTTTGAAGTGAAGAAACCATTCTGTAATTTTGCTACAGCTTTGTTTTGGGAAATATGATTGATTTGAATTTCTAAACTATGATTTGATTTATAATATATATATATATATGATTTAAATTTGATTTGACAAATTATGTACATACATTTATTTATCTCTAAATGGTTTGAAAGGAATCAGAAATTTTATTCTTAAATTCTATCTTAAATAATAACTTCAAGTATAAAAGAGCAGTATTTTGGATATTTTATCCAAAATACTGCTCAGAAAATCAAAATTTTGAATAAATATTCAAGCTTGAAATGATTGAATTAGAATGTTTATATTGTATATTAATTTTAGAAAGTTTTATTTGTAAAATTCTCAATTGCATTCCAATATAACTTACCTAAATTTTTAGAAGTTAACTATGTAATTGGAAAATATACAATATAAAAATATTTTTATAAATAAAATTTGAGTAGTTATGATAAATGTTATACACTTAAATTTTGGTTATAAAAAGATTAACAGAGGTAAATAGAGTAAAAGAGTAATGGAATAATTTACACAACAAAATGATGTTAAGGAAATTAGGAATAAATTAAAACAGTTATAATAAGTGTAAGTATATTTAACATAGGTGATAAAATATATTGAGAGGAATAAATTTAATTTTAATTAGGAATGAAGAAGAATTAAATTTATTGAATGTTATACACTTAATTTTAATCAAATCCATGATTTTTGAAATTGTTAGTTTAAGAAAATTAGATGATAAGATAATGTAATTAGAGGTAGTTAAGATTTATCTAAATTGTGTAAAATTCATAATCAGTTTAAGCTGAAACCATAGAAATTTCAAACCTATTATCTTATTTTGTTACCTAATTTTGTTTTTCAAACTACCTTTTGGTTGTTCTTATTTTTCCTTATCTTGAAACAGACTGATATAGGCCTCTTCCTATAATCTTTCTGTTTAGAAATCTTTCTATAATCTTTAATAATCTTTGCTACTCATTTTGAATCTGAGCACAGCTTTCATCCACAGACCGTCGGTCTAGCGGAAAGAGTGAATCAGATTTTAGAGGATCTTTTCATGCTTGTGTTCCTAATTCTGGAGAATCTTGGAAAGATCACCACCACCTTGTTAAACTTACCTATACCAACAGTTATCATGTATAATTTCAATCCTCTTGTCACCTTGTCTTAATCTTATTTCATTTCTATCTTTCTGTGCTTTCCCGTACCTCATTCCTTTTCGGGGACGAAAAGTTTTGAGTGGGAGAGAGTGTAACAACCCTAGATTTTTGCATATAATTTAAATTTTGATTTTATTTTATTTTGAAATTTTTTTAAACTTGTTTTATTTCAAACATTTCATTTTAAAATATAAATTTTGATTATTATATGAATTATAATTTCAAACTGGTATAAATTGAATATTTTCCTGAAAAATGGATTTGTGGTCAAAACATGTCAAACTTTGACTTTTCAATTTTAAATTTAAATATTTGAATTCTTTAATTTTATCTTTTATTATGAAAATAGATTTAATAACATGAATACTGCTTTTCGTTTCGTTGGAAACGGAGTTATATTGTGAAAGTTATGTATATTTCAATATTGTGTGTAAACTGATGTATTTAGCAATATTGTCTATTTTATATTTTATTTGTCATATTTTGTTCTAATATGTGTTAATATTTTATTTTATGTATATTTTTGTCTTTTATTATTTTTAAAGTGATAATATAATTTGTCCAAAGTTTACTTGAATTTATTTCAATTTATAAAGGCTAGTTTCTATTTTTCTGCTATTTTCTTCAATTAAATTATATTTAATTTAAAATTTATTTATTCATTTTGTGAATGCATTTTTATTTTATGTTCTTATCTTTATTTATAAATGTTTTACAAGTCCATATGAATTTTCCAAAATTTATTCTGTTTATTTTCAAATTTTCTAGACTAGTTTGCAATTTTGTGCTATTTTCTTATTTTAACCTTATATAATTAATAATTATTTATATATCTATTATATTTTGTTATATTTCGAAATTATGACTGAGATTATTATTATTTTCAGTAATTTAAATTTATATAAAGAAATTAAAAGTAATTTGAAAGGTTTATGACTTTTAGTTTTCCTATGGCCTTTTATCTTCCACCTTTTCACATTTCAACCTTACTTTTCACTCAATTGGTCGTATCTCTTCATTTCCTTCAGCCGACCACTTCTCCCTACCATTTTTCACGTGAATTTTCTTCTCATTTCTGAAAAAAAGTTTGGCCTCCATCATCTCCAAGAGTTTGGTAAATTCTTTTACTTCTTTTCCATTGTTTTCTTCTTGTTTATGTTGTTTTCACTTGCTTTCTCACCTTCTATGCTAGGCTCCTCTCCACTCCTTCACCATGGCTGCCACCACCACAACTTGAGCCAGCCTCCACCACCTCCTCTACAGCTCCAAACAACTGGCCATACACCCATGCGACAAAATCCAACAATATCTACACGAACTTCACCTATATGCACCATAACCTATCACCTATGCCTTCATCACCTTCAACCACCCCTTGGGCGCCACCTACTCCACCCATGGACGACCTGAAACCCTCTGCCACACCATTCTCCAGCCCACTACAGAGATGGCCATGCCTGGTCTTGATTGGACCGAGTCCAATGTTGCATTGAATCCTTGTAGTTTGCCATTGTAGTTGAAATCCATGCACCTATCTCTTTGTATCACCTTTTCCCCATCACCATACATGTTTGGACGACCCTATTGAACCCAAAACCAGACCCTAAAACACACTTTGGCCATGCTAACCTGACCTATGGCTGAAGCATTAGTGGTAAAAGGCAAGTGCAAGTGGTTTGGAGATGATTTATGCATTCATTTCTAACATTGTTTAATCGTATTTTTGAATTGAAAGCTTATAATTGTTATATTGTTTTGTTTGATTTGTTTTCAAGGAAATTAATCTTGTGACTCTCTCACTCATATCTTGTCATGCTATCGTGCTTGTGTGGATCTCTTTTGTGTGCATTCGTTGTTGTGTCTCCAGCTTAAAAAAGTGAGTAAATCTCACCAGACTAATATGTACTTATATAATTGATAAATTGACATCACTTGAATCTGTAAATTTATATCATCCTGTTATAACTGTTATATTATGATTATATGATGTTCATCCCTATTTATACACATGTTATATCATCTGTTACTGTTATATATTGTATACTCTTTATTTATATCAGTTTATCACACTGCAAGTTCCCTGTAGATTAGAATCACTATGGATTGAAATGATACATACCCGAACAGACTTTAGAATAGGGAAAAATCGTTATGGGCTGAAATGATAGGCCTGAACGGTTTTTATTTATTTTATATAACTTGGGATTGCAGGTTTGAAATGATAGAACCCGGTTTTTCTTTGTAAACTGCGGATTGAAATGATATATATCTGTATCACTTGACCTAGGCGAGAAAATTATATACAGACCCGTGGTTTATGTATTTTTCTGAAATTTTTAAAATATTTTAAAAAATGTAAATATTATGATATTTTGATTTAAATTTTATTAAAATGATTTCTATAAAATATTAGTGATTTTCTACAAATTAAATAAGTGAATTAAGTAAATGGTGAAGTAGAATTTGAAATATAAGTTAATTTTGAAATTTCTGATTTTGTTTATAAATGGAGTTTATGTAAAGTATGAATATATGACAAATTTTGATTTGAAATGAATTTAATGATATTTATTAAGTAATAATAATTTTTAAAAGTGTTAATGATTTTGTATAAATTAAAATATGAAATAAATGAATATTTAAGCTGAATTTGGAAATATAACTTAAATTGAATTTTGTGAAATTTTTTTAAAAGTAAATTTTTAATTAAGTAAAATAAAATGGAAATAAGTTATATTTTGGAAATTTAAACTTAAGTGTTAAGTTAAATTTTGAAATAAAGAAATGAAAGTTTATTTGTTATTTAATTTGATTTTGTATGGAAATTTAACTTTATAAAATCATAGAAATAAAAGTATGTAAATGATTGTTTTAAAGGGTGAATATATATGATTTTATAAGTTAAAAATGATTTATATTAAAAGTTAATTATGTGTGAAATTGTAAATAAAACTCTGAATTTGATTTGACAGCATTTTTGAAATGTAATGTAATGATATTACAGCATTAGAAAATGCTGTAGTTGTTTTAAATGAACCAAATAGCAAATTTGAACTAAGGGTTATTATAGCAATTTGTTAGTGCTATAGTTGTTAAATTTAACTAAAATTTTAATTGAAACTAAATTAAGATATTACAGCATTTTAAATGCCGTCTTTTGTTAATGAACTGTTTTTAAACATAACATTTCGTAGCATTTTCTAAGTGCTGCGAAAGTTGAATTTTCCTTGTCTAATAAATTCCAATGAATAAATGATCTTTGAAAAAGATTTAAATTTTTGAAGTTTAATATTTAATTATTAAATATAATGAATTGACTTTAAATGATTTAAATGGAATAGTTGATTTGGGAAATACAACTATTTTGAAATGCGATTAAATGGTATTTAGATTTAAACTAAATAAATGATGCTTTGAAAATGATATTTTGATATTTTGAAATGAATTTGAAATGATATTAAATCTTGGAATGAATAATTGAAGTTTATATTAGTATGAAAAATATTTGGTTTACTTGTAATTTGAATCTATTTAAAGATATTGGACTTATGAAATATAGGATATTAAAGCTTTGGAACTTATTTTATAATTTGAATAGTTATTTTGTGGATTAAATCTATATTTGAAATTTATAAGATTTGAAATGGTCTATGGAAATTTAATTGAAATAAATGATTGAATTGAATTGAAACTTTGAAAATTTTAATACTTGATTTGAAAGTATAATAATTACACTTTTTAATGAATTTAAATGAATTTAATTTGTTGGAATATAAATTTTTTAAAGGTGACTTGAAATGATAATGAATGAATGATATCTTTGAATTTAAAAAGTATTTAAAGTTGAATATTTAGATTTGAACTCAAATGATATTTTGGTATATAAAAATGATTTGAAATGAAGTTTTGGAAAGATTTGATATTTTGATATATTAAAATGATTTGAAATGAAGTTTGAAAAGATTTGATATTTTGATATATTAAAATGATTTGAAATGAAGTTTGAAAGGATAAGATATTTTGATATATTAAAATGATTTGAAATGAAGTTTTGGAAAGATATGATATTTTGATATATTGAAATGATTTGAAATGAAGTTTT
Organism: Allium fistulosum; assembly: GCA_030737815.1. Taxonomy (NCBI): domain Eukaryota; kingdom Viridiplantae; phylum Streptophyta; class Magnoliopsida; order Asparagales; family Amaryllidaceae; genus Allium; species Allium fistulosum. The sequence goes on from CM060902.1 coordinate 454,168,642, forward strand.
GAAATGATATGATATTTTAAATATATTGAAATGGTTTGGAATTGATTTAATCTTTATTTTGATAAAGATTTGGATTTGAAATGATATTCTATTTTAAAGTATAAACTGTTTTTAAATTTTAACCACGGGTTATAATAACGATTGGTTGTTAAAGAGACCGGGATCGGATATGGACATACTCTCTGTCGATACCGAAAACCACTTTGACAACTTTGTACGCGGTGGAGTTTCCAGAATGAAGTAGGATGGTGACAACGATCCTAAGGTATATATACGTGGACCCAACTCCCGTGAGTTGGCATAAGGTGGCTAAAACAGGAGCGATCTCGGACCAGTGAGGTAGCACCTCTTATCGGACACACTTCTTCGATACCATTCTATTACTTTTGATTGATTTGGTGCGCACCCTTGATTTGGGAGTGTGGTTCAAGGTGGAGCGGTAGTGGCTGCTATGCGTTTCCATCAGTCCGTGTGCGTAATTAGTATATCTACCTTGGCATTGCCTTGTGTGCCGTGTCACCTACCATATCGAGCTTTACTACGAGTTGTGATTTCTCCCGTAGCCTGTGGAGTATCGAGGGTAGCCCCCATTTTGGGAGTATGCTAATACTGGATAGAATACTGGGACTATTACGTGTTAAGGTGGAAAATGTAAAGCCTTAATGCTATTTAAAAGTATGTTTATTTTATATTAGACATTATTATAATAGCGAATATTACTACATAGTAGATAGTTTAACGGATCCTTAAAGAATGGGCGATCCCAAGCATTCTTTAAGTTAATTGTACCTTATTACAGTTCACTTGAGTTGGTTTACATTATATAAGTATATATTGTCCTGACTCGAGTGTTTTGTGTTTTGCTTTACGCTCGGGTCAGCCTGAGTTATTCACAGATTTGGATTTCCACTCTCTTGGAGATTTGAATCGCTGGAGATTATCTACTTGTCATGTCCTATCTATTCCAGTTCCGTTGTTCTACTCAGCTTGTACTTGGTTATTTATTGAGACCTCTGTTGTGCTATATTTCCTTCTGTTATATCTTATGTAACTCTGATATATTTATATAGTAGCTTCATGAACTACTATTTCTTTTACTTCCGCTGCATTATTTTACTCTGTGTCTGTGATCTGTGATTATATTTATTTACTGTATATTCTGAGATTTGCCAAATTTTATTTACAACGCGGTATTTTGAGCAATTCAAGTCCGACATGTGCGGATGCGAATGGTTGAAAATAACGGGTTGTTACAAAATCAGTCAGCTAGTAGAATGGATACTAGCTCATTCAATTAAAGGTATTCCTTTGTTCCCAAACAAAATTTCATGATATAATAATATCATAGTTATTTTGATAAAAATTGAAATAATAAGTTCGGTATTATGTTAAAAAATACTAATGGCCCGTAAGCATTAATATTTTAGCACAATACATAATCAATAAAATTAACAATAATTTGCAAGAAATTATAATATTATCTACGTTGATTATTTTCTCTTAAGAATGCACAATTTTGAATAAAATTAAACATCAAATTAAATAAATACTTATCACCAAATGCATTATTATTAGCAAAGGGTAATTTTATTAAACATGATTTAAAAATGCAGCAATCAAGTAAGAAAACAGGCCAAAGAAAGTTCAAGCGAAAACAACTAAGAAACAAAGATTGAAGCTTTAACCGAGTTCAAATTTAGGACAGCGAAGGACTCTGTTTTGAAATAGGTTTTCAAAGTAGCTAAGATCAAAACTTTTAAAAGTGTTCGACATAAAAGTTGTCACACACGAAATCAACTTTTTAGAACATCTAAAATTATCGAAATCCAACTAGAAATGAAAGAGATATGATCAACTTACAAATAGTGTTTAGCTCAAGAAGTGTAAATTTCAGAGGAGAAGTAAATTGCAGGTCCAAAAGTTTGCAATAGGTTTTTGATCTATCTACACTCAATTTTTTTTAAAGTGTTCAATGTAAAAGTTGTCACATGCAAAGTCGCCTTTCCGAGACATCTAAAATTATCAAAATCCGATCAGAAATGAAAATGATATGATCAAATCACTAATACATGCATACAAAGATATAATGATTAAAGTGTGTTTGTGACAATAACTATACTTATATCCTAGGTTTTCGATTCAACTTTACAAACGTCTTCTTTTACTATAAATCCATATTAAAAACTGAAATAAAATCAAATTAAAACAAGAATTATCAAAGGATTTTCCCACCCAAACTCCAAACAAGCTACTCAATACCTCTTTCTAGCTTGTAGTCTACCAAAGTTCTTCAAAACCAACAAAAAGCCTCTTCTTCAATTTAGGATAGCAAGCATATAGGAGAGATGAATCAAAATCCTAAATTTAACAGTCTAAAAGATAGAGAAAGATGAACAGAACTTATACCTATCGATCTTGGAATTTTTAGGATTTGTTTGATTTTATATTGATGAATCTAGGGCAATGTTTGAGTTTGAGAAAAAGAGCAATGAAGGAGGTTGTTTCATGTAACAGAAATGAACGTGATATTGAGAATGAGAAGTGTGGAATCGAGGTAAGCCTAACATTATTTTCCAAAGTGGGTTGGGTAACCCAAAGCCCGTTTGAAATAAACAATTAAAACACTTCCATTTAATCAAAAAAAATTCCTTCTCTAGCCCTAACACAAAATTCATTTCTTTGATTAAATTACCTTTTCAAAAAGCCCGAAATAAAAAATAAAATAAAATTAATCTTTCGTTATTTCAAAAACCAAAGTCTCTTTAAATTAAATAAAAATGATCAATTTTACAAAATAATCGTTTTATAGCTAAAAGTTTACATTTTTAATGTCATTTCAAAAAAAATTAAACGAAAATTCCATGAAAATCCTAAAATAGATAAAGCGTAAAACCCGGGTTGTTACAATGATTGCAGCATCATTAGTATCTATTTTTTAGCCTCAAAATGGAGGATGTTACACAAAGTTTCACCTAATTTTGAGTCAGTAGGAAAAAGTTAAGAGTTTGAAAAAAAAATAACGACTTTTGCCTAGTCAGAGTTATAACATGAAGATGTAGCACGTTTGTAACATCCCATATCTAGAGGCCAAAAGCTAAGCGCTAAAGATGCTGCAGTCATCTATAGTATTAACTTCTGGTAACAAAATACGGTAATGTTAATGGTATCCATAATATCAGAAGCACTTGAATATGAACAAAACACAGGTTCAAAAACAATATTTTACTGATTACATTTCAAAACAAATTATATCCAAGTTACATAATCCCATATCGTTTCCCAGGTAAAGATCCAAATTTAATCATTACAAAAATACGCCAAGAGCGACATATGACGATGTCCCCTTGGTTGATCATAGTCAATATAGTCATATCTGACTTAATATACACAGCGGAATCAAAACAAGATAAAACTATAACTCCTAATTAGCTATCCGTCAGCTACCTGCTTGTCTCCGGAAGCTTTATTCGCCAAAAATTATAAAACCTGAAAAACCTTAACCCTCTGCCTACTCAAATCAATTTTGAGCACCCAAGAGTTTAAGGGGAAACAGAAACTTTGAGTCGGACATAAAGCCAGGTGTGAATAATATTGAACATCTTGGTTATTCTTTGTAAAGTGGGACCATGCCGCTTAACATCCTTTTAAAACATATCTTTTGCAAATCTTTTCCTGCAACCAAAATAGTTAAAATCTATAAAGCATCATTATGTAAACATACATATCATGTAATAATTTAACTATATGTTCAATCATTATAGTTTTATTTGCCTAACTATTAACCTTTGGCTGACTCGGGCCTACCAGACAATATATCAAAATTTATCTAACATCTATTAGACACTCCTCTTCTGGACGGTCTGTCCTCAACTATCTGTTAAATACTTCGCTTCTGGACGATCTGTCCCTAACTTAACATCTCCCAGGGTCACCTGATCCTAATGGTTTTGCGGGCTCACGAATAACCTATCTATATACAAACATATATTCCTTCTGTGTGTAATCATAATTTTAGTCTTACCTGTGACAAAGCCCTACACACTGGAATTTTGGACAAAATTAGATGGGGCTAATAGCTAATGTATAGGGCATGACCCTATACCAGTCTCATCTGGTATTCTAATATCTGAGTCATTTTACTTAGGGATCTCTTCCCATAATTTTCCTTGAAAGCCATTTCAAAATGATTTAAAACCTTTAAATCAAACTCAAACGAGGAAAATCTATATATATTTTATGCTTTACTCAAAATCACCTTGCCATGTTATATATATATATATATACACACACACACACTTTACTTTAATCTTAGTTGATGAAAACATTTAAACCTTTGAAAGTCCCCCTTTCGAATCTATTGAAAGTACCCCTTTTGAAACTATTGAAAGTACCTCTTTCTAAACCAAATAAAACCCTTTATTTAATCTAGGCCGAAAGGCGAAAAACTTCCTTTCGAAACCATTTTCCAAACCCTTTCGAAACCATTGGAAATCCTTCCTTTCGAAAGATTTAAAAACCTTAGACGTCTTTCTTTTAAAACCTTTAAACATTACCTTTCGAAACCTTAGGAAAACCTTTCCTTTTAATCATTTTGAAACAACCAGAAAAACCCTCCCTTTCGACTCCTTCGAAACCATTGGAAAACCTTTCTTCAAAACCTTTCGAAATCATTGAGGAACCACCCCTTCAAAACCTTCATTCAAAACCCTTTCGAAAGCATTAAAACACTAGACCTTTCGAAAGCTTTTGTGTTCAATTTAAAACATGTGGAAACCTTTCGAACCATTCAAAAATTTACTCATTCGAAACCTTTGAAAACCGTCTCGGTCGAAACCATTTGGACTATGCCTTCAAGTAAAGCAAAAGGATCAGAAACTCATTAAAGTCAAAAGCATTCCTTTCATAATTATGCCTAAGTAAAGAAGTGATGGTTTCGAAACCATCCCTTCGAAAGCATTGGAGAAGTGGCCAAATTTTTAGAAAACAAAGTACCCCTTCGAAACCCTCTGGGTCGAAAGGTAAAGAGCGGTAGCTAAAGGTTTCGACTTAGTCGAAAGCAGTTATTTAAAAACAAGGGCGCAATCCAATCAAAACCATTTCCTTTAAAACCATTTGACCTGGTCGAAAGCTAACCAAGTCGAAAGCTACTTAGTCGAAAGCAAGCAGGCGCATTTTCTTTTAAAAGAAAAGTAATGCATCAACCCTTTCGAAACCCCTGGTTTTAACCTTATACTTTCTGCCTATATCTAATTCACTACATACCAGTTCCCTGATACCGTGCACATTGGTTTGACTATGTCGGAGGTGAAGGTAAGGAGGCGGAACCTGGTGCCGAAAGCACCAAAATAGTGAAAAACATGTAGATTAGTCCCTTTTAAACTATTTCTTTGTCCCTAACCGCCTTGTTTGTCAAATAGTGATTGGTTGCAATTTTCTCTTTTCTAAAAGTACTACCGACTTTCCAGAATTAACAATTTAAATTTATTTACAAAAAGCCCCTTCTCCTTTTATAAATATATAAAACATTTAAGTCTCATACGTTAAATAATTTTATATACCCATTTAAACACTTAGGAAAATTCTACAAAAATTCCAGAAAATCACTTTTTATATGTTTTTCAACATATATAAATTTCAGACCCAAACCATTAATTATTTAACCGTAAATAATTTATAATTCAAAATAACATTTTCTTCACTAGAAAATTTATATAAATTCCACATAAATTCAGAAAATTATGAAAATTAAAACCCATCTCCAAAATAATATTTTTGGTCTATATAAGAATTCGCAAGGCATTTGGATGTCATTTAATAGTGTTTTCATATCAAAACATGTCAAAAAATCTATATGAACAACCATAAATCATCAACAAGTATATATAATCATTCAAAAACATGGAAAATCAATGCAAAATATTTTGGATTCAACTAAAACTGAAAACAATAAGAAAATTAAGATGTAGTCATTATTCACCTTAGCTTTAGAGATTAAAGAGATTGAGATGTGAATGGATTTGATTTTGATTAAGCTTCTTCCTTAGCTTTTCTTTATCTTTTTCCCTTGCTCTTGTTATTGGTGGCCGGCCTCAAAATAAAATTTTCAAAATGAAATGAATGTGTATGGAGATACATGGCCAAGGTTTAAGGATATAAGAATGGCATATTTCCTATTTTACCCCTCCTCTATTACATTTTAACTCTTATTTTAATTCATTTTTTAAGTGGCAAGACTACCCCTTAATTATACCAAATCTCAATCCCCTAATCAATACATTATTTTATTTAATTTAGCTAATTAAATATCCTAAATAATTTTATCAAAAATATGGGGTGATACAAACTCCCCTCCTTAAAGATTTTCTCCTCGAAATTATGATAAGGTTCACAACTCATCAATCAAAGAGGTAAAACATACTTTCAAACAAGTCGGGATATGCATCTCCAATCCTGCTCTCAATCTCCCAAGTACGGTCTCTCTCATCGTCACTCCACTGGACTTTCACTAATCTGACTGTCTTGTTTCTAAGCCTCTTCTCATGTTTCGCAACAATACGAATCGGCTTTCTCACTATAGTCAAGTCCGATTCTACCACTAAGTCATCTAGCACAGTCGGTGCAATAGTAGTCTTGGGTCTCTAACACACTTTCTGAGATGAGAAACATGGAAAACATCGTGGACTTTTACCAAACTGCTCGGTAACTCTACTCTATATGCGAGTTTCCTGATCCTCTCAATGATACGAAAAGGTCCAATGAATCTCGGTGCTAGCTTCCCCGATTTCCCAAATCTAATCACACCTTTCATCGGTGACACTTTGATGAAAACCTGATCTCCAACTGAGAACTCTAAATCTTTCCATCTTCTATCCGCATAACTCTTCTGCCTAGACTAAGCCTCCTTCATTCTAGCTCGAATGACCTCAACCTTTTCTGCAGCTTCTCTGACCAAATTTGGACCAAGAACCAGTCTATCCTCAGTCTCTGTAACAACCCTGCTTTGGAGATTACCATGAATATTAAATTATAATGATGATTATAATTTAGTATTGGAATTAATTGAATTAATAAGAATATAATGTTGTTTATTTTAATAAACAATGAATTTGGATTAAATTGAGCTAGTGTGATAAATAAATGAAATCCTGAATGTATAATTGATATTCTTGAGCGGAATAAAATTTATGTTTTATTTCGGGAATTTTCAAAATATGGTTGTTAAATTATATTGGAGTAAAATGTTAGTATTGGCAAAATTTAGAGTTATTGTTAGTATTGCTATTTTATTATCAAGAATAAGTGAAAAATAGATTCCATGTGATAAAAATAACATTAATGAGTGAAATAAAATATTTATTGATGATTTAGTCATGTATTAATATTTTGGAACATGCTATATATTTTTATTTGGCCAATCATGTCAATTTACAATTTATATTGTAAATATATGAAAATTGGATTAAATTAAATAAAATAAATAATAAAAGTGATAAACTTGTGTTTTAATTTTTTATTTGGAATTTAGATATTGTAACAATTCCAACGAATCCAAGTTTGTAGAAATCGGATTAATATTGAGTGAAATATGTACATAAGTAGATAGTACAAATAATTACATAAACACATAAATTAAAGTAGTACTAATGGGTATTTGGGTTGTACCTATCTCAGCCCAATAGATACTTCCAGGAATTGGTACGTATAATTTTTCCCTTCGTTCATCTTACCCTTCTCCTCAAAATTGTCCAGAAGCTTAAAAATAGAAAACTATGGCCTCTTGTTAAATCTTTGTCAAATTAAACAGTCCTAGCTGAAATCAATAGAGAAATCAGGTCTAAAATCACTAAAAGGTAATCTCTATCCATCTCTATCTCGAATTCATGAAGAAATCCATTTCTTTGTTTATTGAATAATTGTTTTTTTTGTGTTTTTCTCTTGCATGTCCTCTTTTTAGTATTTGCAGCCGCCGGAGCACCTTCTTCCCGCTAAAGCTCCATCTCGAAGCTCGAATCAATTTTTTTTTTGCTGCAATAGGTAAGCAAATGCTTACAGCAAACCGTAAGTGAATTAGCTCCGTCTAGAATCAAAATATAGTGCATATAGTTGAATATTCCTATTGTTTGAATTTTTCTCAATTCTGTCCATTTTGAAGCAGAAACGAAAATTGGCATAATTTTTCTGTTTCTAATCCAAATTTAATAATCTTAGATGTTCCGGAAATCTTATTTCGTTGGCTACAACTCCATTTGTTGAGTTTTCAGTAATTTTGAAGTTTGCTATGCTAAAATTGACAATGTTTGTCGCTGTCCCGAAAATGTATCAGTCCAGGCATAACTTTTAATTTTTAGTAATTCTGGCATAACTTTTGCGTTTCAAATCGGAATTTCAAAATTTTGGATGTTCTAGAAACCTTAGAATGTAGGCTAAAATTTTCATGTTTTGAGTTTTCTTTAATTCTGAAGCTAGCTTTGTCAAAATCGAATTTTTCTACTGCCATCCCGAGAGCAAAACCAATTCTGCTCTGTGTTTGACACTGGAACAAAATCGGCCATAACTTTTTCGTTTTTGGGCCGAATTCGATAATCTTATATGTTCTGAAAAGCTCAATTCATAAGCTACAACCTTTTCTTTAATCATATTGCCAGATTCTGATGGTTACTAGACTGAAATTATGAAAGTTTATCTCAGTCCTGTCAATATACATATGTAACAGGCTTGGTTTAAGACTTATAGTAAATTGATCATAATTTTTAGATCGCTGATCGGAATTTGATGATCTTGGTCATTCCGGAAATCTTAGAAATAAAGCTACAACTTCTTCTTTAATTGCATTGCCATATTTTGATGTTTTCTGTGCTAAAATCATAAATGTTTTTAGCATTTTTAAGGGTTTTTAAACAAGCATTCTTTATTCTCAAATCTTCTATAAATCATTAAAAATTCTTTTTTTGTTTTCTTTAGAAAAATATTTTATAAATAATTTTATTTATTTTAAACATTTTTTGTTTTTCGAGCGTATGAGGAAGTAAATTAAACGGTTTAGTAAAACCATGAGGTATGGGACTCGTGTGTTTACTTTATCGGTTAATAGCAAACTTGTACGATCGAAATAAATTTAAGGAGGTATTAGAGACCTCTTTGATGTTATCTGATTTGAGATGTTTTATTGTACTTAATGGTAGAAACGGCATTTTACCGCATTAGTCTAATTGACTAATATTTGATATAGTCTATTAGATAAAGACTATATGGATAAAGATTTACATTCGCTAATGAAATGAGGCGACATGTAAATGGATGGACACTACCACTTGGAACTCGTGTAATTGAAATACGACAAGTTGGATGTTTTTGTATATATTTGCTGATGAGACGAGGCAATGTATATAATTATATTATATGTTTTGATGTTTTCACATGAGCATTAATATTCGCCGATGAGATGAGGCAATGCATATATGTTTTGGGTTAATACTGTTTTATTATTTCTTTGAGATGTGGTATCAACCGATGAGTAGTAAATCATTAGGCGTAAATGCATGGTATGGGACGTGCATTAACACCTTTTGAGTTCCTATTCGTGAAGTTGTGACACATGGATTACTAGACTAGTACTAAAGACTTCGAGTGCTTGGGATTTGCAGTTTGATAGTCAAATTCCAATCATATTATGATATTACTCGAGTCTTATGACGTCACCGATAGGGATGGATGGAAAATTATAGGCTACGTAGTCGTGTGCGTAAGCACGAATGATATAAATGCACCCGATCCCGATCAAAATGATGTATGGTACCAAAGTACAGTACTAGTGGAAGACAATAGCACGTGCAAAACAAATTTTATTGATAATTTATGATTTGATGAGATTTATGAGATTTGATGACTTTATGGATGTTTATTGATGATTTATTTAACTTATTAACATCCTCCTTATGTATAACATGTATACTGATGACACTTCACTTGATTATTGTTTGCACCAAAAATGGTCACAAACCCCAAGTGTAGCGAAAGCACCAGCGTATGAATACAGATCAACAATATTCACACACAAATCACAGATCTAAGCAAGTAACAAGCAGCAATCGAGAAATAATGAACAGTGACACACAATTTATAGTGGTTCGGCTATCTCCGGCCTACGTCCACTTCAAGGTTTTTATGATTTTATTGCTCGATGCTTGAAGATTACAATTTCGTATGTTGTATTACAACTGATTTGTTGAACTAAGTCTGAATCTAAGGCAGCAATGGTAATCTGGAGTAAATCTGGCAGAATCTGGGCGCTCTTTAGCTCTTAAAATTGTCCGACCCCTTTTCTGAATGACCATGGGCTCTATTTATAGGTGTAGGAGGCTGATATTTCGCCTAAAATGAAGGGAGACCAGTTCTGGTATGTCAGGGGGCCCACATGGTCGAAATCTGGAGTTCCGGGCCCACTTTGGGGATCGATTCGACCCTTGGTTCGAATCGATCAAGAAATTGTCCAATCAAGCTGAAATTTGGTGTGAACATTCTTCAACATGTGCTCAAGCTTCTGTGAAAATTTCATAGCATTTGGATGCGTAGATCTCAAGTTATGATCGATTCAAGGTTGTATTTCTGGATGCAGCGTTTTGTTCGAATCGATTTCGTTCGAATCGATTGCTTCGAATCGATCATGGTACGCGTGCTCGTGGTGATGTGGCGCGCAATCTTCGAGTCGATCCTCCTTTTTCTCCTAGTTTTACTGAGTCGTGGCCGGGGTTTGAGCTATGTAGACGTGGTGGATTCGAGGTGATCGATTCGAAGACATGCTTCCTTCGAATCGATCTGGGTAACCTGAGTCGATTGATACGAAGACTTCACTGTTTGAAGCGATTCGAAGGTGGGAACGTTCCATTGGATTCGAGCTATTGGATTCGAGGCAAAGGCTTGATCGATGGAGTCAAAGCTACGGTCCTTTTTCATGGATTCGAACTATGTTCTCATGGATGGATTCGAACCAACGATGTCTCAAGTCGATTCGAACATAAGCCCTGCTGATGAATATAAAGTAAATCGAGTCGAACCAGGTGGAGTCGAAACTGATGGATTCGACTCATATGGATGCGAACTCGAGGTTATGTCCTCCACTTGCTCCGATGATATCTTGAGCGTGCGACCTCGGATTGACTTGATATTTGGAACGTTGACTTTCACGGCTCTGCTTGACGTGTCTTGTCAATTGTAGCCCGATCCGGACTCGGACAAAATTCATCGATATCCGTGGTGAACCTGCGATGCACAATCGATGTTTATGACTAATAATCATTGATTTTCAGTTAATCTTTGGGTATCTCGACTTTGCCAAAAGTTGGAATAACATTTTGCCCCCCAAAACATGCCTTTTTGGTAAAAGGCGTGTTTTGATCAATCTTAAGTCGGATGTAGTGAGTTCGTGTTTTACTCGTAGCTTATAGCATTTTCAATCAAGTCCATGGCTGTTCGAAGCCGAATTGTTAACAATTTTTTCCAGTGGAAGTTAAGAATGAAATTCTACGGTCTCTCCGTATTATTGATAGTCACTCCGGACCCTTGTCAAACCCATTCTAGATTTAGCGATTGAATAGAAAGATCCTATTGCACTCCGGCGTTGCTTTCTATCCCTTGCACTCTGGCCCCAGCTAGGGCGTATAGCGATGTCTTGGTCGTTCTCGACCGATTATAGCCTCTCCGGGCTCATGCTGGATCCCATCCTGTCACTCTCCGGTGAAGGGGAAACAACGATGAGTGAGCCGATCCTGTCGCTCTCCGGCGAAGCGGCTACACCCCCTGCACTCCGGTTCAGTGTATCTGAACATTAAGCGATGTCATGACCTGAATCGTCGGTCGATCATAGCCTCTCCGGGCTCTTATCTAATCCTGACCCAATCACTCTCCGGTGAATAGGAAACGATGCTTAAGTGAGTTGATCCTGTCGCTCTCTGGCGAAGCAACTCACTTCTTGCACTCCGGACCCCGCCTCTCCGGGTAGGATCATAAAGCGATCATGTTTATATTGATATTTAATGTTTATCCTTTAACTCTCCGGTCAAAGGTTTATTTTAATAAGTGTTTCTTTATTAAATTCAAATCCTAGATGTTCAATCTCAAACACCAGGAAAAACAAGATAATGCCTCTCCGGGCGGAGCGGTCTATTTCCATCTCAGAGCATGCCTAGGGATCTCTCCGGTTCCCGTACATGAGTAAGTGGGATAGCCATTTTATTTTGGAAATCAAATCTAAGAAAACTAATCGACCAGAGTCCAAGTCTTGGACTTGGCCCTTGCCATCACAATTAGTTGATGACGAGTCGTGATCCCGATCCAGGATCATTCCTTTTTGGTTGATGCGGTAGTTGTTCGGGTCTAACCGCCGTCGTACGTTCTCTGACATATTGTGGCAATCTACCACTCCTGGCATGTTCTTCCACCTCATCCTTCAGGTGGCGGCATTCATCGGTAGTGTGCCCATCTAACTCATGGAATAGGCAATATTTTCCGGTTCTACGTTCCCGCTCTGTGGGATCTCTCCTTGGTGGCTTTCGATAGGGGAGTTGCCCCCGAGTTTCGGTGTAAATTCGTTCAAGTCCTGCCACCAAGTCTGTGTACTGCCTGAATCTAGGCTCTCGGAATTTCTTCCGTTTGTCAGGACCATCAGGTGCGTCATCCTGCTTTCTCTTTCCTTTGTCTGCCCTGGACTGTTCCCTGGCGGTTCCTTCGCCTTGTGCAACATTTATTTCCTGCCTCTCGGCTCGTGATTCCTCTAATCGAATGAATTTTTCAGCTTCATGGAAAAACTCTCCAAGATCTTGCGGTGGATCTTTAGTCAAAGAGTCTTTGAATTCGGTGCCTTCTCCAACTCCTGCCACTGCCGCCATTAAAATCATCGATGGGTCCGGGCGATCTACAGAAGTCACCGTCGCATTAAATCGTAACAAAAAATCTTTTATGGACTCTCCGGTCCTTTGTTTTATTGACGCCAAAGTCATCACGCTCTTAGGCCGCGTCACGTGAACCCTAAACTGCTTCATGAAGCAATCCACAAGCTCGCCCCATGTCCTGATTGATCCGGTTTCTAGCTGCCTAAACCAAAGCGCAGCCAAATCTGATAAGAATAAGGGGAAACATCGTGCCATCACTTCCTCGGATGCTCCCTGCACTTCCATGTGTCTGATATATCTGGTGATATGCATGGTCGGGTCTGATTTTCCGTCATAAGGATTCAGCGTTGGTAGTTTGAACTTCGGAGGGTTCCTTGCATTCCTGATATTCGGAGCGAACGGACTACGACTAACTTCTTCCAATCCTCCTCCTGAAAACCCTCCTCTCATGAGTCGTCTCACTAGGCCGATCATTCTTTCATCTCCATCTAGGGGTTGCCCCCTTGTCATGTCTCTGTCCTGCCCTCCGAGTCTTGTAGGGAATTCTGGTACGTACTCTTCGGGCGGCTCGTTAGCATTTGTGTTGGCCCTAGCCGGTTGAGCTCCTTCCAAAGGTACTTCTGCGTTGGATCCTGCGGGCCTGCCCCCAAGCCCTTGTTGATTGCCTTCTTCCACATTCACAGCTGCTGTAGCTGGTCCTGGGTTTTGTGTTCCTACAGCTCTCATCTGTTCAAAGAAATTCTGCAGCATCTCTTGTTGGCTTTTTATCATTCTTTCGTGCATTAGATTGGTCATGGTCTCCATTTCGTCTCTAGTGATGTAGATCGAAGCTGGTTCTTCTCCAGCACTAGAGGATGCCTCTTGACTTCCTGCCTGTTGGCTCCTCTCAGTTCTTTGTCTAGTTTGTCGAGTCATTGTAGAGTCAGATCTGAATCCTTAAAATTCCGAATCTTAATTTTGAATTTGGTGTCGCGGGTGCTAGTTCTTCTCAGTGAAAGCACCAAAGTGTTTGCACCAAAAATGGTCACAAACCCCAAGTGTAGCGAAAGCACCAGCGTATGAATACAGATCAACAATATTCACACACAAATCACAGATCTAAGCAAGTAACAAGCAGCAATCGAGAAATAATGAACAGTGACACACAATTTATAGTGGTTCGGCTATCTCCGGCCTACGTCCACTTCAAGGTTTTTATGATTTTATTGCTCGATGCTTGAAGATTACAATTTCGTATGTTGTATTACAACTGATTTGTTGAACTAAGTCTGAATCTAAGGCAGCAATGGTAATCTGGAGTAAATCTGGCAGAATCTGGGCGCTCTTTAGCTCTTAAAATTGTCCGACCCCTTTTCTGAATGACCAGGGACTCTATTTATAGGTGTAGGAGGCTGATATTTCACCTAAAATGAAGGGAGACCAGTTCTGGTATGTTAGGGGGCCTACATGGCCGAAATCTGGAGTTCCGGGCCCACTTTGGGGATCGATTCGACCCTTGGTTCGAATCGATCAAGAAATTGTCCAATCAAGCTGAAATTTGGTGTGAACATTCTTCAACATGTGCTCAAGCTTCTGTGAAAATTTCATAGCATTTGGATGCGTAGATCTCAAGTTATGATCGATTCAAGGTTGTATTTCTGGATGCAGCGTTCTGTTCGAATCGATTTCGTTCGAATCGATTGCTTCGAATCGATCATGGTACGCGTGCTCGTGGTGATGTGGCGCGCAATCTTCGAGTCGATCCTCCTTTTTCTCCTAGTTTTACTGAGTCGTGGCCGGGGTTTGAGCTATGTAGACGTGGTGGATTCGAGGTGATCGATTCGAAGACATGCTTCCTTCGAATCGATCTGGGTAACCTGAGTCGATTGATACGAAGACTTCACTGTTTGAAGCGATTCGAAGGTGGGAACGTTCCATTGGATTCGAGCTATTGGATTCGAGGCAAAGGCTTGATCGATGGAGTCAAAGCTACGGTCCTTTTTCATGGATTCGAACTATGTTCTCATGGATGGATTCGAACCAACGATGTCTCAAGTCGATTCGAACATAAGCCCTGCTGATGAATATAAAGTAAATCGAGTCGAACCAGGTGGAGTCGAAACTGATGGATTCGACTCATATGGATGCGAACTCGAGGTTATGTCCTCCACTTGCTCCGATGATATCTTGAGCGTGCGACCTCGGATTGACTTGATATTTGGAACGTTGACTTTCACGGCTCTGCTTGACGTGTCTTGTCAATTGTAGCCCGATCCGGACTCGGACAAAATTCATCGATATCCGTGGTGAACCTGCGATGCACAATCGATGTTTATGACTAATAATCATTGATTTTCAGTTAATCTTTGGGTATCTCGACTTTGCCAAAAGTTGGGATAACAATTATCACATTGCACTTGTCGTTCATTTTGTTGAAAACAACAGGATGAATGTTTTTCCTTAGCTATTACTTTTGAGTACCTTATCTACTGATAAGTTTAGTTGCCTGACCCGTGTGTTTTCACTCGGGTCAGACCGAGTTGCAGGTTAGTTGGATTGCTTATCTTTTGGTTCAGCTTGATCTTTTTGGGACACATCTATCTTCATGTTGGCTTGTTCATCAGCCTTTTTGGGTTTCCGCCTTTGTATTATTTGTATATTTTGGGATGTATATTTTTGGCACTAGCTACTTGTAGCAACATATGTATATAGTATTATATGGATATGTATGGTGATGTATATGTATATATATGACTGATCTGGATTTACTGTTCTGTGACTGTATTTACTTCCGCACTATATTGTTACATTATTTCTGAAATGTTTTAGTTAGCCTTCATAATGTGCGATGGTTATGTACTAGATATGTCAAACCACTTATGAGGTAAATGAAAAAAAATAGACATATTCTTGACATGTTTAGCCCATAGCTATTGTATGTTATGACGGTCGCTCCTATCCAGCCCTATTCTCTGCGTTAGTAGACAGAATTACTTGTTAATTCCCTTTACTAACGTGGGTCTCGGGGTGGGGCGTCACAGTCTCTAACCAACATACGGGAGATTTGCATGGCCTTCCATACAATGCTTCAAATGGTGCCATCCCAATACTAGTTTAATAACTGTTGTTATACGAAAACTCGACTAAATGCAGATGGTCTTCCCATGATCCCCCGAAATCTAGTACACAAGCTCTTAACAAATCCTCCAAGATTTTGTTAACTCTTTCTGTTTGCCCATCTGTTTGCGATTGGTAAGTGGTACTCGTC
This sequence comes from Allium fistulosum, assembly GCA_030737815.1. NCBI lineage: Eukaryota > Viridiplantae > Streptophyta > Magnoliopsida > Asparagales > Amaryllidaceae > Allium > Allium fistulosum. The sequence goes on from CM060902.1 coordinate 454,184,776, forward strand.
TTGAGCTTGGTTTCCAAAATTTCCTGTAGACTCTTCCAGAACTCGCTAGTGAATTAGGAATTTCTATCACTAACTATACTACTAGGAATTCCGTGCAGTCTAACTACATTCTTCATAAACAACTTCGCTAAAACAGGTGTCATCCTAGTGACTTAACTAGAATGAAATGGGCACACTTGGTCAATCTATCCACTATAACCCATATACTTTCATTTCCTCTGTTCGATCTTGGCAACCCGTCAATAAAATCCATGGAAATAGAATCTCATTTCCAAACCGGAATATCTAATGGCTGAAGCAATCCACTTGGCTTCTGGTGTTCCGCCTTTGCCTGTTGGCAATTCAAGCATCGCTTTGCCCATAAACCAATATCCCGCTTCATACCTTCCCAGAAGAAAATTCTCTTCATATCCTGATACATCTTAGTTCCTCCCAGAATAGTGAACTTCGAACGATGACATTCTTCCAAAACCTCTTTCCTTATGTTTCCTTCACTTGGAACACATAATCTTCCTTTCTTTCTCAACCACCCATTCTGGTCAAGACTGAAATCTTTCAAGTCATCGCTCTCGGTTCTAGCTCTTAACTTCCTGATTCGTTCAGCTAATACAGGATCTTCTTTCTGTTTAGAAGTAATCTTTTTGATCATCACTGGTCGAACTTCCAAACAAGATAACACTACGGTTTCTCCGCTAGACCCAGCCTTAGATCTCCACTGCACTCTGTAATCTGCTAATGCTTCCAAATCTTTCCACTCAGCAATCATTGCCAACACTACATTCTGATGTTTCCTGCTAAGTGCATCTGCAACTTTGTTGCCTTTCCCCAGTGTGTACTCAATCCTAAAATCATAAGCAGCAATAAACTCTAACCACCTTTGCTGTCTCATGTTCAGCTCCTTCTGAGAGAACAAATACTTCAATGCCTTATGGTTTGTATATAACTCAAACCTCTGTCCCAAAAGGTAATGTCTCCATACCTTCAAAGCAAAAATAACTACAACCAATTCCAAATCATGCGTCGGATATCTGACCTCATGCGGTCTAAGTTATGTAGAAGCATAGGCAATCACTTTACCTCTCTGCATCAGCACAACTCCCAACCCTGTTCCACACGCATCTATATAAACCACCAAATCCTAATTTCCTTTTGGAACAACCAAAACTGGTGCATGGGTCAATAAGTGTTTCAAACTCTGGAACGCTTCCTCACACTTATCAGTCCACACAAACTTCACATCCTTTCTCGTTAGCTTGGTCATCGGTGCTGCTATCTGCGAAAAATCCTTAATGAACCTCCGATAATAACCAGTCAACCCCAGGAAACTCTTTATCTCGGTCGCTGTCTCGGGTCTCTTCCAACTATTCACCGCTTCAATCTTAGTCGGATCTACTGACAACCCTTTCTCTGAGACCACATGACCCAGAAACTTCACTTCCTTCTTCCAGAAATGACATTTTGAAAACTTTGCCTTCAACCGATGCTGCCTCAGCGTCTCTAGCACCACTCTAAGATGAACTTCATACACCTTCTCATCCCTAGAGTATATCAAGATATCATCAATGAAAACCCATACGAATCTATCCAAGTGCTCGCGGAAAACTCGGTTCATGAAATCCACAAAGAATGTCGGCTCATTAGTTAGTCCGAACGGCGTAACTAACCATTTGTACGATCCATATCTGGTCCTAGACGCCGTCAAAGGTATATTATCCTCTGCTACTCTGAGCTGATGAAAACCTATCGCCAAATCTAATTGGGAAAATATCTTGGCTCCACTCAACTGGTCAAACAAATCATCAATTCTAGGCAATGGATATCGATTCTTTATCGACTTCTCATTCAACTTACGATGATTGATACATAGCCTTAATGATCCATCCGGCTTCTTAGCAAACACTACGGCTGCTCCCCAAGGCGAACTACTCGGCTTGATAAAACTCTTGCCCTCCAGATCCACTAACTGCACCTTAACCTCCCTCATCTCTGTAGGGGTCATTCTGCTTAGCGGCCTACTCACTAGTTCTGCTCCTGGAACCAAATCTATTTGAAACTCAGTGGCTCGTTTCGGTGGCAATCCTACTACAGGCTCAAAAACATCCGTGAATTCTCTTACCACGAAAACTCGACTCAGCTTATCTTCTAACTCCATAACACCCAACAAAGCATTCACCTCACCACTAGAACCTTTTACAGTATAAACAACCATATCGCTACAATCAGGGTGTCTAAGTGATATTTTCCTATCTTGGAAAAATATCCTAGCGTCATACTTGCTTAACCAATCCATCCCAAGAATAATCCCGAACCCTACAAAATTAAACACATGCGAACTGCAAACAAAGGCATGACCTAACAAGTCAAACTCTAACTGGTCACATCTGAACCCTAGAGTGTTGCATAACCTCCTATTGGATTCGCAACCTGTAAGGAAGTAACTAAATATGTGGGTTCTAGGTTAAGTTTATCTATCAAACATCTAGATATAAAAGAATGCGATGCACCAGTATCAAATAGAACGCTAACAGACATACCATGAATTTGAAGCGTACCTCCCAAAACTGCCTTTCCTTCTCCTGAGCTGTTGGCTTCGGAGCAGCAGGCTCCAATGCATACACCTTGCCCTTTTCCATCCTTAGCTGGCTCCTTGCATTGATTCTTATAGTGGCCTACCTAATTGCAGTTGAAGCATCTGATGTTCTTCTTTCTGATCACCTCCTTTGCCTTTCCAGTATGACACTCATTGGCGAAATGACCCTTCTTGTCGCACTTGAAACAGACCACCTCAAACTTCCCCTTCTTAGCTTCTCCACCCTTCTGAGCACCCTTTTTGTGGAAGAACTTCCTCTTCTGACCTTGCCCAACTTGGACTTCTTTCACATTATCTTCTCCTAAAAAGCAAGCATCTCTTCATGTCTCAATGTCATCTCCACAACCACATCACAGAGATCTCTAATATGCGGTAAGGTATCCCTGGCCAACTCAGGCTTTAATCCCCTGATAAACTTCTCATTCCTTTTCATCATTGTGTCCACAGCAGCATAACCATATCTGGTTAACTCTTCAAACCTACTAACATACTCCAGAACAGTCATCTCTCGATGTTCTAGCTCAGCAAACTTTCGGATCAAAACAGACTGTGCCATCACTTACATGAACCTCTCCTGGAACCTCCTTTTATACTCTGCCTATGTCATGGTCTCCTCATCCACTACCACAGTCACACTATTCCACCAAAATAAAGCAGCTCCCTGAAACTGTCTAAAAGCAGGCCTCCTCTTATGTTCATCATTGAGACCCAAGTCTGCAAAGATTCTCTCATAGTGCAACAACCAATTCTCCACCTCTATGGCATCCTCAGTTCCGTTAAATGGCTTCCCTCCAAGCTTAGTATAATCTCCGCTTAACTTAGCATAATTTTTAACTACCGAAACTTCCGAAACTCCTGCTCCTGCAGCATCTCCTCCTACCACTCCAGCAGCAATTCCAGCTTGCATCATATTTACAAAAAACTGATACATAGCTCACATGTCCATCTGCGGAACTCCAACACCTACATTCTCTGCTTGTGCCTGACCTTGGGTCCTCCTCACATTAGCTCTGGCATTCCCCTCGGTGCCCTACCCTCCTGGGTTAACTCTTCCTCTTCTACCATCCATATCTATATTCAAACTTCATGAGATACAGAAAAATAACCTAACCAAGATAGGAGGCTAGAGATAAAGCGTATACTTATATATAGCAAATACAAGTACGTTACTATAGCGTTATCCCATACCCCAATCCTACTCTAATTCCTAAGGATTATGTTTTCAAAAATCATTTTTAGTTTAATGGTATTCATAAACCTATGCTCTAATACCAAGTTGTAACATCCCGTATCCGGAGGCCAAAAGTTAAGGACTACAGATGCTGCAGTCATATATAGTATTAACTTATGGTGACAAAATATGGTAATGCTAATGGTATCCATAATATCAGAAGCACTTGAATATGAACAAAATCACAGATTTCAAAAACAACATTTTACTAATTACATTTCAAAACAAATTCATATCCAAGTTACATAATCCCATATCATTTCCCAGGTAAAGATCAAATATAATCATTACAAAAATACGCCAAGAGCGACATATGACGATGCCCTCTTGGTTGATCAGAGTCAATATAGTCATATCTGACTTAATATACACAACGGAATCATAACAAGGTAAAACTATAACTCCTAATCAGCTATCCGTCAGCCACATGCTCATCTCCGGAAGCTTTATTCGCCAAAATTTCAAAAACCTGAAAAACCTTAACCCTCAGCCTACTCAAATCAATTTTGAGCACCCGAGAGTTTAAGGGGAAACAAAAACTTCGAGTCAGACATAAAGCCTGGTGTGAATAATACTGTACATCTCGATTATTCTATGTTAAGTGAGACCACGCCACTTAGCGGAATGGTTTTCCCCTCACGAACATCCTTTTAAAACATATATTTTACTTAGAGATCCCTTCCCATAATTTTCCTTGAAAGCCATTTCAAAATGATTTAAAACCTTTAAATCAAACTCAAACAAGGAAAATTTATATATATTCTATGCTTTACTCAAAATCAGCTTGGCATGTTCTATATATATATATATATATACACACACACACACACACACACTTTACTTTAATCTTAGTTAATGAAAACATTTAAACCTATGAAAGTCCCTCTTTCGAATCTATTGAACGTACCCCTTTCGAAAGTATTGAAAGTGCCTCTTTCTAAACCAAGTAAAATCCTTTATTTAATCTAGGCCGAAAGGCCAAAACCTTCCTCTCGAAAACATTTTCAAAACCCTTTCGAAACTATTGGAAATCCTTCCTTTAAAAAGCTTTAAAAACCTTAGACATCTTTCTTTTAAAACCTTTAAACATTTCCTTCCGAAACCTTAGAAAAACCTTTCCTTTTAATCATTTCGAAACAACCAGAAAAACCCCTCTGTTTCGACTCCTTTGAAACAATTGGAAAACCTTTCTTCAAAACCTTTCGAAATCATTAAGGAACCACCCCTTCGAAACCTTCATTCAAAATCCTTTCGAAAGCATTAAAACACTAGACCTTTCGAAATCATTTGGGTTCAATTTAAAACATGAGGAAACCTTTCAAAACCATTCAAAAATATACTCCTTCGAAACCTTTGAAAACCGTCTCTGTCGAAACCATTTGGATTATGCCTTCAAGAAGTGCAAATGGATCAGAAACCCATTAAAGTCGAAAGCATTCCTTTCATAATAATTCCTAAGTAAAGAAGTGATGGTGTCAAAACCATCCCTTCGAAAACATGGGAGAAGTGGCCAAATTTTTAGAAAACAAAGTACCCATTCGAAACCCTCTGGATCGAAAGGTAAAGAGCGGCAGCTAAAGGTTTCGACTTAGTCGAAAGCAGTTATTTAAAAACAAGGGCGCACCAATCGAAATCATTTCCTTTAAAACCAGTTGATCTCGTCGAAAACTAACCAAGTCGAAAGCAAGCAGATGCATTTTCTTTTAAAAGCAAAGCAATGCCTCAACCCCTTCGGAACCACTGGTTTCGACCCTATACCTTCTGCCTACATTCAATTCACTACGTACTAGTTCCCTGATACCATGCGCATTGGTTTCGACTGTGTCAGAGGCAAAGGTAGGGAGGTGGAACCTAGTGCCGAAAGCATCGAAATAGTGAAAAACATGTAGATTAGTCCTTTTTAAACTATTTCTTTATACCTACCCTGCCTTGTTTATCAAATTTTGATTGGTTGCAAGTTTCTCTTTTCTAAAAGTACTACCAACTTCCCAGAATTAACAATTTTTTTTTATTTACAAAAAGCCCCTTCTAATTTTATAAATATATAAAATATTTAAGTCTTATACCTTAAATAATTTTATATACCCATTTAAACACCTAGGAAAATTCTACAAAAATTCTAGAAAATCACTTCTATATGTTTTCTAACATAAATAAATTTTGGACCCAAACCATTAATTATTTAAACGTAAATAATTTATAACCCAAAATAACATTTTCTTCACTAGAAAATTTATATAAATTCCACATAAATTCAGAAAATTATGAAAATTGAAACCCATCTCCAAAATAATATTTCTGGTCTATATAAACTTCCGCAATGCATTTGTATGTCATTTAATAGGGTTTTCATATCAAAACATGTCATAAAATCTATATGAACACCTATAAATCATCAACAAGTATATATAATCATTCCATCATTCAAAAACATGGCAAATCAATGCAAAATATTTTGGATTTAACTTAAAACCAAAAAAATAAAAAAATTGAGATGTAGTCGTTATTCACCTTAGCTTTAGAGATTAAATAGATTGAGATGTGAATGGATTTAATTTTGATTGTGCTTCTTCCTTAGCTTTTCTTTATCTTTTTCCCTTGCTCTTGTTAATGGTGGCCGACCTCAAAATAAAATTTCAAAATGAAATGAACGTGTATGGAGATACACGGCCAAGGTTTAGGGATATAGGATTGACCTCCTTCCTATTTTACCCCTCCTCTATTACATTTTAACTCTTATTTTAATTCATTGTTTAACTGGTACGGCTACCCCTTAATTAAACCAAATCCCAGTCCCCTAATCAACACATTATTTTATTTAATTTAGCTAATTAAATATCCTAAATAATGTTAATAGAAATATGGGGTGTTATAATGTTATTCGCTAAGTACGACTATTAGTCATCATACAAAACTATAGCATATGTTTAGAATATGATATGTTCGAGTGTTTTGTATCGTCCATAAAATAGATGTGAGTAAATCGGTCAAAGTCTCACCTGATTCTATGCATGGCCCGTACTTTAAATATTGGAGGATCATAAAATATTATTTTTAAATTCACATTGGGTCATATTATGCAATAGCTTTTGGTAATGTTCAGTAGTGTCATTTTCGGCTAAGTAATTTTATCATATGATTTTAACCTTGGAAACTTGTAAGGTCTTTAAATTTTGATAGGAACCAAAATAGGGGTAGGAAACACTTCCATTGAAAAGATATGATGGTTTCTCTTTTCGTAGAGTTTTCATAATGGCATTTTGAACTCATTGTATAAGAGATATGGTTGTTTCAACTTCAAACGGTTTTTGGATAGTTAATGGGTAATTGGTGAAGTTTTCGTTAAGCCCAAAAGCCCATTTTGGGATTATAGCAAAATAGGATTGATGGAACCTTTCTCCACTTCCCAAAACAATTAGAAATCACCATTAGTTATCTCCATAGCCTAAAAAACCAAAAGTTTACTTTTCTTAGCTTAAACAAGGGATTAAAGAGTAATTAGAAAAGGTATTAGCCTAATTAGCAATTGGATACCTTGGGATTCATTTAAGGCGTTGTTTCACTTTAAATTTTACTTGGTAAATGTGCTTGACTTGATCTATGTGAGTGTTTTTACACTGCTCACTATCCTCTGCATGTTTATATAGTAAAACATTGACTTTTAAGATGGTTTTAGATGTTAAAACATTTTCAAACCTAAAACAAACCTTGATAACACTTTTAAAACGGTTTTGCAAAGATAAATGTGTATTTTTATCTATTTTGACCATTTTGATAAACCACTCATCATTTTTGTACATGGTAGATCTAGGATAATATAATGCTTGAACGATGTTTGGAATGCTTGTATGTGATGTATGGATATTATGTATTACTTATATATGGTTATTTGTTGTGCTTTCAAATGGTCTTAGCATTGTTATAGAGTATTTCATCATTTGTGAAAATTGATGGCAAAAGTGTTCAAAATTATATGCGACCGAGATATGTTGTTCTTAGAGGTTTAGAGAACTTATGTTTTTGGTTGCATGTCATTTGGGTGAGATCTAATGGAGCTTTGAGGTAAAGCAAAACAAGTCGGTGGTGGCGCTGGAATCAAGTCAAGGGTAATGGACTTCAAGAATTTTGGCATGGAACTTTGGGAAGAAGTGAAGGAAGCTTCCGGCAAGAAAAAACAAGTCAGTGGTGGTTTAAAAATCAAGTCGGGTGTGACATGCTTCGTAGAATTTGAGAAATAACTTCGGGCACCTGGTGGAGAGACATTGGGGTTCAAGCATTGGAGCTTTGGACTAAGAGATTACCACCAAGAAGTTTAGACCTGGAAATTCATCTAAGCATTGAGGGGTACGCATATCGGCACCGACATGTTTTAGAAGGGCTTAGGTTTTTGCTTTAGGTCAGGGGCAGGGTAAATCTTGGCTCCTTAGGACTTTGCTTCGGGGAAAGTGTAAGGTGTCGAAGGGATCTGAAGTGGACAAAAACTTAATAATTTTTGGTTAAGTAATCATGTCGTGTCCGACATGACAATATCTATGCCGACGTGATTATTGTCGGGGGTGACTATATGATGGTTGGAGGGAATCAAGGTACTATCTTCCAAGTTCATGCCATGGTGATTTGTTCGTTCATTCAACAATCGATTTTCAACATTATGGCTTTTCAGTGAGTGATTTTTGTGGCGAAGTGAGGATGCGACGCTTCAATGCGATGACTTTGGAGCTTTGAAATGGAAACTCTATGACTTAGCAAAAAGTGCCTAGAGATGTTCCGATGAAGACGAATCGATGGTTAGTGTAACGACCCGACTTCCTATGCCCAGAAAGTCGCATCATTATGAAGAAAGAAAGGGGTAGAAAATAGAAAAGAAGAGAAGAAAGAAAGAAACAACAACAACGATCTCACAGCGAAACGAATAAATATTATATTAATTTTTAAAAGATAAAATTCACCAGTTAAATATTTATTAAATTAGATTATTAAACTAATTCAAATTTATTAACAAAGGTTAACAAATCAATTTAATTTTCAATACAGATTATTAAATTGATATTGCCCAAAATTCCGGGATATCACAGTTAGAGTTGCCATAATGGTTTATAAGGACAAGTTCAAGGATAGGAAACTTATGAGTAGAATGAGGGATTTATTATACTATAATGGTGAATGGGATGGAACTAAGGTATGGGTTGACCATGGAAACGCATGCAAAGGGATCGTTGATACTCGAAGGTTTCTAGATGTGCCCGTAAAGATGGGGTAGGCAGGGATGTCCATTTGGATATGAGGATATGACATCGCAGATCATCGGTATGGATCTGTATCCCCTAGACCTCGAGCATACATTGGTCTAGGTCCTGGCTTTATTGCGTGGCATGGATTCGAGCACTGAGAAACTGAGACTTTCCATTGGTCTCTGGTAGAGGGCACGACCATACGAGTTATCATATATCCAATGCACCCGAGTGATGTGAGGATTGTTTGATGGATGCTATGACCGCTATGTTTTAATGTGTTGTTATGCTTGTTTTATCACCCTAGGGATGTCATATTATGTAGGCATTATGGACTTGGATACACGGACACCCGATATTGTAATTAGACTTGAAGTACACCTATAGGATGACGATGATGGTAGTTTAGCATATCCTGTTATGTGCTAACTCTTTGGATGTAAGAACAGTTCGAGTATGATTCCCCATACCCTATGCCTTTTACTATATCAACTTTCATAGTATATTGAGGTTGTTTTATCACTCACACCAGACTGTTGTTTGTAACAACTCGCACCTTTAGTAGGCTTGAATTATCGCCAAATCGAAAATCCAAGTCCACCAAAATACGAATCATTGGTGTTTGGTATCCTGCAAATAACAAAATTATATCAGAGCACTAATGATATAAACTAATAGCGGAATAGAAAAGTACAATAAAAACATATGATTACCAACCAAGGTTGACACCTTTGATCTTTAGTGCCATTGTCAATGTTGAGCATGCATAAGGAAATCTGTCCTTCCACCTTTCCCGTCTTGTACCAGTACCTGTTCCTCTAAAGCTATCATGTGGATTGTAATGAAGAGGGGGCCAGAACAACGTTTTAGTGACTGGTAAATTACAAACTTTATACATAACACTAATTTATGCCAATTACATTACATTACATGTTATGTCTTTTGTTTTACTTAGTCGTCTTAATTTCATGTACGCGTACGATACATCCCACCTACCCTAGGTAAACTATAACTACATATATATATATATATATTAGTACCACATGTCCTCCCTTTGGACCAAGATACTTTCTCTACTAGTATCCGTAACACAGCACCTCCTTAGGATTCATCATCAACATAGTATCACACCCTCGTTGTCATTCATACCAAGGAACTCCCGTGGTGCCTAATAACGGTGTCACAATTGTTTATTCATACTCTACTCATTTTTTGAAAGACCTTCACAAAAGGGTTATCTGTCCTTCCCTCTTAACAAAAAACAAACTAGCAAATAACCGTGAAGCGATGTATGTCCTAGACGGGATCTACATTAGTAGAAGGTGTAGTCCATTTAGGCATAAACCCTGTTTTTCTGCTAAACGCTCAGGACAGATGACGTTCACTACCTATAAAACAGCTCATACTCTCGTATATGGTACCAATCTCACTCTCATAGCACCGAGCCTTGCTCACCGTCCAATTTAGATTGCCTAACGCAATCTAGGTAATACCCACTTGTTACTTACTACTCCCTAAAAGGTTGAAGTAGACTCTACTTGTCCTTTGACAATTCGACCGAGGCAAACCATCCTACTTGATATTCCCTCACCTATACGTCAACGTATAATTTCATGGGTCCTACAGTTAGATATGTCACACATCAGTATGGTATACATATCTTTTGGTAGCCTCTTGCAATGGGCAGACTTCTGTTGTGTAACACTACTAACCTCGCATTCCAATCCAATTTAATGGCTACGCCATTCCTATTTGATATAAGCTATTGGCTACATTCAATAGTTCACACCCATCATAAATGCATATTTAGGGTAATGCATATATTCGTACATATTTATTTACTATGTCTCCAATGTTCAACTGTTGATATTTAGTTATTTTCACATAACTGACTCCTTATACCATTAATGTCAATTTAATGTCATTTATCGTTTACTTTTAACATAAATGATTTAATGCACCTTTTAAATTCTTGCTATCTTCCTTTGGGTATTACTTTCTCATTTTATTTCTTTACCTACATTTCGTTGTTTATTACTTAATTTCTAACTTGTTTTGATTGCATATATTAGTTTTATAGTTAGACTATTGTTATTATTTCTACTTATAATTCTTTAGTTTATACTTGGAGATTTCTACATTTTAATGCATTGGAATTACACCTTCCCTAAAACGCAACTTATATAAAGGGGATTTGTGTTACGTTAGAAATTACTAGGAATTATCTTTTTATATTTATTGAAATAAGCACTAAAAATATGGTAAACATCCATATTTTATGCATCTCTTTCTTTTATGCATATTTCTTGTTACTTCAAACGATATGCTTTTATTCATAATTATAAAACTGGATAATTTATAAAAATTTACATTGCAATACACTTCATTCCAACGAATTAAAATACTACTTAAATCCTAATAAATTTTATAATAACTTCTAATTCATATTCACCACAAAACCCATTTTACCCACAAATCTGGAATTTCTATACAGACTTGTTAGTTAAGGGACTACTACTTTCACCCTAAGTTTCCAGATTCAAGTATATGCAACATCTGATTCAAGTTAACAGTTCATAGAATATGTAGGCATGGTTTTCAATTTCATTATGCATATAATTAAGCCTGCAACTCCAAACTAATTATATAAAGGCTTACAGGGAATAGATTTACAATGAAATAAATTCGATATTTTTTTTGAAATGGTACTTAGATACAACATGTCACTGGGACAACAAACCACAAATCATGTGTCAATAAATGTTCGAATCACGCTACACAAGTTTCGAACTTGTGACCTCTCGCACCAAAGTTGAATCACTTACCACTGGGACAATGGTGCTTGTCAATAAATCCGATATTATGTAAAAATATAAAATTTCTCACTCATCTTTGAACTTTCCGAATCTCTATATCTAAACCCGGTTAGTTTTGTTTGACTCTCTTTTTCTCCTTATCGAAATATATAACACATGCATATACATATTTATTAGAAATTTATATCCAAATGGAGATTTGAATTTAATATTGATTTGGATTTAGATTTACCTTCTCTTCGTTGATTCACCCATTGTTTATCTTCTCTTTTATTTTCTGTGATTCTCCACACATACTCATATATAATATATTAAATTATAATTTATATATTTCCTAGAATTAATAGAGAAAAGAAAATGGTAGAGCTTCTCTTTTAAATTCAAAAAATATGAGGGAAAAAGTGAGGGGTTAGGCATGTATTTATAGGCGCACAAATCAATTCCATTCAATAGATTTTAATTTATTAAATCCGGGTCGTTATGCTTAGGTTCAATTTTGCCCCACAACAGCCACTGGTCGACCGCTTTACCCTTTTCTTCCTTTTATTGGCTTATGCGACCAATTTTATTATTAACTTTAATGTTAATTATCGTACGTTATTTTCTTTAATTCTCCTTTCCTTTATTTCATATCATTTTTGTTCTAATCTGGTTAACATTAGTCTTGCTTACATGTTAAGTATCCGCTAACATTAATTAACTTTAATTTATTACCATTTATTTCTTGATTTTCTTTCCTTCAACGTTTTTGTTTGTTTTAACGTTAATTAATTCTCATATATTTATTTCCTTCTCAGCGCTGATTTAATTTGATTTAACATTAATATCTTTTGATTATTTCCTTTTAATATCTTATCTGATTAGATTTAACATAGCCAATTACTTAAATGGTTACATTAACGTAAGTTATTAGTGCTTATTTACTTTTGTGCCAAATCTATTTACTTACACGCTTTCATAATTAGATTTAATTTGATTGAGCGCCTTTTATTAACATTTATTTTAACGTTAACATTTATATTTAGTGCATATTTTAATTTTAAGTTATTAACATTTATTTCCTTAATTGGCTCTGAATTGTTTATGATCCAAAAACTCCAAACGTAAATAACTTTTTCATTTGAACTCTAATCGTGCAGCTTTAAGATTGACCAGAATATTACCACGAACCTAACGGTATAAGTTTCATAGCCAAATTATGACAATCACAAAAATTCTATTTTTGGACTTTAAAATTACTTATAAATTAATTTCATTTTTATTTTAGGGGCGTTACATTCTATCCTCCTTAAAAGAATTTTGTTCCTGAAAATTCCTTAAGGACTTAATCATGTGATATAGCACGCAACCATTCTAAGCTATCGAATCAATTTGTGTGCAACAAATTTTGCATCCAATCATGTACAAGTGCACGATGTATCGTGACATATATGATATGTATGCAGAATAATAAATTGGCGCCTCTTATATGATTGCATTCTTTAAAGCAATTTTGAAAACATGGTGCAAACAACCTATATACTGGCAGTTCTATATGTATGCAATTTTTGAAATCAAAATCTTTGTTTTTGCCTCCAAATTTTCCCACATTTCTATGAATAGAAGCATAGTTCAACCAATTTTGCAACCAATACCTAGCACACAATTTTCTAACATCCAAAATTTTGAAAATCTTGTTTTCTAAACAGATATTCTTATGTTAGAAAAGGGCTTAGATGGAGAATTCCATATTTTCATCATTCTCTTGTGTACACATTCCACTGTACCTTGGAACCTTCTTTTTTGTCCCCAATTCTTTTCCAACTTTTCCAAGTATAGTTCATATGAGAAAATCTACTTTTAAAATTTTAAAACAGAGTTATTTTAGAACAAGTTTTTCTTACCAATTGACAAGGTATGAAAAAAGAAATCTCAAGGCTTAAACTGGTTTTCCCCTTATCACTAACTACCTTTTACTTTACTGTCACTTCTACTACATGGAAAAATTCATACTTTCTAACCCGTTAACTTTTTTTCCTATGCTAAGCATGAGGCATTTCAAAAGAACCAAAAATTCCCTCTTTTTTGCTCTAAATCCTTTTCAATTAAATTTTAGAAATTGTTAGAAAATTTAAAAATAAAACCTTTTTCCCAAAACTTTTACAAAAAAATTTTCTATTAAAAATCAAAGACTTTTGAACAAATTTTGTCCAAAAGTATTTGTTTTTATCTTTTTTTAAAACAAACTAAGCCATATCCTACGCAGTTTGTAACAACCCGAATTCCAGTGGTCCGGATTTTTCGCAAAAATACTAAAAACCAAGCCCACTGAAGCCCGAGTTAGGTATTTGGTATCCTGCAAATAGGCAAAGACAAATATATCAGAGCTCAATAATTTATCTCACAGCGGGATTGACTAAAATAATTTATCTCACAGTCTATGCCATCTACCTAACTTGTAGGATGTTATGGGATGCCAGAACAAAAGTTCTGGTGAATGCATAAATTATATACTTCTAGGCTTAATTCTACATATATCGTTTTATTTCCATTTACTCTTATATTAGGTTCATTAGGTTATAATACTCTCGCCTCTGTTCATGAACCATGCCCATCTACTCCATAGTAGATTAAAACCTAATAACTAATATATATACATATATGTAGCTATATGCCCAATAACCATATTGGTCCTAGGTACCACCCATGGTACCTTCCGTATCCTCCTTGAAAAGGGCTCCATCGTCTTGCTTCGAGAGCATTCTGTAACTACATCTGTGAAGGACTGCTTCGTAAGGCCTACAATACAAATGCTCTATCATCTTGCTCCGTAGCTATATCTGTAAAGGATTGCTTCGTAAGGACTATAATACAGATACTCCATCATCTTGCTCCGCAAGCGTTCCGTAGCTACATCTGTAAAGGACTGCTTCGTAAGGCCTACAATACAGATGCTCCACTACTTACTATGAAAACGTAAATCGCGTCCGCGCTAGTCTATGCCAATGCTCGAACATCCACAATGTACCACCCGGTGCGTACATTGAGGACTACATAATCGTTCTGTCTACTTTCTGAATCCCGCCAACAAGATCTGCATTGTATGGAATTCAATCGGGGATTTTCTATATCTGTAAAGGACTGCTTCATTAGGATTACAATACAGATATTCTAGTTGGTCTGTCTCTTTTTCATCGTGGTTATGGCCCCACGCAGCCACCCCTTAACTAACCGAAAGACTTCTAAAGAGTTAAGTGGTCGTGCCCTACTGTAAACAATCTAATATCCAAATGGCGGTGCCCCTCATCCAATGTCTCGATAGTGAAAGAATCATTGGCATGTTGGTTTAACTCTAGTCTTTCTCGAAATCGCTCTTAGTCTTGATGTTGGCCGATATCCACATGCGACTATCCTTAAACTTAGTTGCAAGTACTGGACATATGAATACCCTACTACGAACACCAAGCCCTTCTGACTGCCTACAAAGGTCTACTTCGTTGGGCCTACAATGCAAATGCAGTCAAGGCATACTCTCTTGATGGAACACCTACAGACCTGCCTCCGGGGGTGCAGCTTCGTTAGGCCTACCCAGAGGGTCGTCCTAGAGTACCCTCACGTCCCGTTGAAGTCTCATACTTCCTTAAATCCCAAAAATACAAAGTTGGACGTGCTTCTCCATTTCTGAAATCCATGATGAACTGCTTCGTCAGACGCTTCATCCTTTGGGCTGCTCCAAACGCATCTCAATTCTTTTATTAGACCATAAGTCTAATCTTTTAATTTGCGTTTAGTTTACTTTCTTATTCTCTTGGCTACTTATTTACCCTAATTAGCATATTCTTGCCCTCGTCTCACCTCTATCTATTGTGAGATTTCCATTTATTTAATAGGGAATGCTGTTGGTATGAGCCACATTCATTATCTTGATTATTTAACTTAAATAAATCTTAAGTTCATTAAAATAAGCCTCTTTTATCATTCCTGCTTTATTTGCTTATTGACTTAATATAAATTATTTAAATAAGCTTCTACCATTATTATTGCTCATTAATTTATTCAAAGTCTCAAAATAAGCTTTTCTGTTCTTATCACTTAATTATAACCTATGTTATAATTCTACCTGTAGTTGTCATTTTCTCTTCTTTTATAGTCCATACATAATTCCAGCATTTCTTTTCTGTTCTAATCTGCCTTCTTTTATTATGATATAGAATATTCTTTTATTCTCTTATATTATATAATTCACTTATCATAATAACTATCTTCTTAAATAGTCTGCGTAGTGAATGCAGACCTAGGTTCATTATCGTTTACAGCATCAAGTTCTTATCTAATAATTTACTTGATTCATGTCATACTTTGCTTTATTATCTTCTATTCTAGGAAGTAATTCTATTTTATTTGGTTGGTTATGAAAACTATATTTAAAAATCCATTTCCATATTTTAATATTAAATAATACTATAAACAATAATCCGTAACTGCTAGATATTTCTTTTACTATTTTGGAATAGTGTAAAATACAATGGTTTCTCTATTCTACACTAATTCTCTTTTTCTTTCTTTTATTCTAGAAATTACGTTCATTTTTGTCTTTTAAATATTAAATTATAGAAATGTATCTTGTTTTCTAAACCAACCAATTAACCTTTTAGTTACTCCCAAATCCAGTTATTAGATTAATTAACTTTTCTCATTTTAACGTAATTTATTACAGTAATTCCATTCCTCAAACTTTTATAACTTTACATCTTATTTTCTTCATTTCAGTATTCTTAATTATTTAATCCATATTCAGATTTAATCTATTCTAATCCATTCGCGAAGAAAGAGGAGAAAATAGAAGAAGAATGACGCTTGCATAGAAATCCAAAACGTAGAAACGGATGTAAATAAATACTAATACTGTAAATAAACTGTAAATTCCTTATAGTTCAGCATAACTTAATTAATATGATTAATTATTGAATAAAATTATCTAAACGGGAATTTAACGATAATATATCTTAAACTTAAAAAAAATATAAATAAATCCACTCACATTGCTAGCTTTCCAAATCTCTCTATTTTTTATTTCAGATCTGTCCCTAACATCTATATTCACCTCCCTTGTAATCCTTATTTGGAATTACAAACGATATATTTATAGATCTATAATATTTGAAGGAGGAAAGGAAGAGATTTGGATTAGAAATAGAAAATAAAACTTAGATCTAGGGTTTTACCTTTGACATAGCCTTCTGATTTGAACCAATTCATAATTCCCTAATTAATTCTATTCTCTTTCTATTTAGATCTAAATTCGTATGAATTAGATCTAAAATTTTGTTATTAAGAAAGTGTAGGAGAGATAGAAAAATGGCAGAGCTTCTCTAGGCAAGAGAAAAATAATGAGAATAAAAATGAGGCTTTGCACCTATATTTATAGTGGTTCAAATCAGTACTAATATAAAACCCTAAAATATAAAGCGTACACTCAGTGTATAGACATTAAATTAATATGTTTTCTTCTGCGTTTGTTTTTATTTCAAATTGATTCTCCAATAATCTTTTCATTAATCACTTTCCCCTTCTCTCTCGCAATCTATGGAAACATATATTTTTAAATGTGATGTTTCTTTTAAATAAGATTCCCCTATTAATCACCCAATTAATAGATTTCATATATATCTAGAATTAATTTACTATCCAATTAATCCCTGCCTGCACTGTGATTTCTTGCCAAATTAATATGCCAATCAACACCATATTAATTCGTCACATATATGCATATTAATTTATTTTATTCCCATAATTATTGCATGCATATATTCTACAATTGAATTTTGAATCACAATCTTATTTATATATGTTACCATAAGTCTCCATGTTTATTAATTGACAATTGATTGCTTGCATAAATTACTCTTCCTCCATTTTATTCTCTTGCACTAACATATATGTTTTTAATCATATCAATCAGTTGCTACAATATGTGTTCCCTTTCTTGTCAGTTCCTGTCAATTAATCACCTCTACTAATT
The DNA here is from genome assembly GCA_030737815.1 of Allium fistulosum. Lineage (NCBI taxonomy): Eukaryota > Viridiplantae > Streptophyta > Magnoliopsida > Asparagales > Amaryllidaceae > Allium > Allium fistulosum. Next base: position 454,202,645 of record CM060902.1, read on the forward strand.
AATTGAACATTAATTTCCATTTTAAACAAACACCGTCAATTAATCTTCCCTATTAATTGATTTTATATAATTTCTCTCTCTAATTTATTTGTTACACAAATATATATATATATATATATATATTCCAAATAATATTAATTAGTTGCCCCATTTACAAACATTTCTTTGTTTTAAAATTTCAAACGTATATAACTTAATTAAATTATTTGCATATATAATTGTAATTTAACGCGGGGTGTTCCACAGTTGGAATTTAGTCAATGAGTTAACGTCCATGATAGTCTCTTTTCTACTACACGGTAAATTTTAAAATTTCTAAAACTTTTTCTTTGATTCTAGAACAACAATCAGCACACATTTTCATTTATAAATTTCAGCTTTTAAGACGTGGGGATAGTGGTCCATGGTTTCGCCACAACCTTTCCCTGTCCTTCTCACTAAAATTAGTCTTCTAAAATTTTGGTACTTTTACAACTTAATTTTACTTTTCTTTTAGTAGCTAATTTAATAAATTTCCTAATTTATCTTATAAACTTTCAGTCTTTTATTTATTTATTTGGCATTAGTTATGTGTCATTTATGAGATTTCTTTATTTATACTATTTTTTCCAATAAATACTGCGATCCATTGAAAACAAATAAAACGGAACATTTCTCATTAATATTTTATGCGCTTTTACACAACATAGATAGCTAATGCTTATAACCCAACTAACCTAAAAGAACCAATTGTTGGAAGTCGCCCTTCAACATCAGCTGACATTAATAATATTGTGGCTCTATCACTTCTTACTTAAACTAAATAGACCTTCAAATGGACCTTTCTAATATGTCATTCTATTGTAACTAACATATCTTAACTTTCCTTTTCAACTAATAATAATCCATCCATTACTTACATTATCACAACCAATTATATTAATATCCTCTAGATAGTATTCTTAAATCTTGGTATATGCTTTATTTATTTCTAATCTTTCATGGGGGTATACTCTAGAACTCGCATAAATGTACTTTGATACCATTTCTCATTTTTTTATGAGTTCTACTTTATGGTCTTCACACATGTTTAATGAAACATTTCTAGGCTCTAACTAATATTCCTTCAATCCAACAGGGGTTCACTATTGCTACTCTAAGAGCATTCATCACTATTTTATCATAACCTTAACTTTTACACCGTTTTACCTAGGCAATCATCCCTGTCTACTCCATATTAAAAGTTTGGTTTGGTTTTAGCCATTATTTTCTAAAATTAAAACTTCACAATTATTAAGTACTTAATCCTAAAACTTTTATCTTTAAAAGTGCAAACATAAAAACTTTTTTTTATTAAATTAAAAAATAACTTAGCATCTTAACTTTTAATATATGATTTTTGAGTTAATCTTATAAAGTCCAAAAGAAAATGTTAGCAATTTAATTTAAACAGTTCATTTCCTTTTTCTTAAAAACCTTTTAACAACAGAGATTTTACTTCTTGAAAGTGGGATTTTTAACTCAAAATATTTATTAAGCTTTGTATTCCAAAAACTCAATTTTTATACCAAATCATTTTTCTTCAAAAAAGCACTTTACAGTGTTTATAAAACACCCTTTATAACTTTTACTAAATACTGGAGTAAACAAAGGCGACTTCCATCCAATTATTTTTCTAATACTCATGTTACTTCCACTTTCAACCTTAGTGGATATTCTAATAGCATATAAGGGAACTTTTAGTGCAATCAATATGCACAACTATGGAAAATATTCATTTTCCTTTGTTTTGCCTTTAATTTTCTATGTTGCATCTAATTACTAACATTATTTTATATAAATTTCTAATATGTTTCTATTTATATTTCATAATATTACTACTATTTAACTTTCTTCTACCAAAACTACTCTTATTCGCATGGCTTATCCTTATATAGCTCTTATTTTATGTATAAACCTATTTCAGATGTTTTTCTCTGTATTTTTCTTATACGGAAATATTATTCTTATTTTATTATCAAACATTGTTACCCTTTCATTTTCTTTACCCTATTTAAAACCAATACCACTTCCTATTGTCCACCCTCAAACAAATTTTACAACTTAAAAATTTTTATTCTACAAAAATCAACATGCTATGTACGCTCTACTATTTTTTTTCAAAATAATTAATTTTCTATAAAAAAACACATTTACTAAAATATTTAATTTAACTAATTTTTTATCTCTGCTAGAACTTTTTATTTAAATATAATGTAGATATTTTATTTTTCCTAAAATTTAATATTTACTTTTTCAAAACATGATTTTTCTACAATAATTCTTTTGAAAATCATTTAAAATATATTATTTATATATTTTTCTCAAACTCTTATATTAAAATCATTTCAACTTTTATATTAAATTCTTACATATGGGGTCAAACTCAGAATGGATTTTTGTTTGTCCCTTCTTTTGGATTTTCTTCTTTTCTACTCACTTACTGACTTATCTTCTCCTAGAATTTAAAAATTCCAGCTTTCATCTTGGAGTGATTACTAAACACCTTTTTTCGAGGACTTATTTTAGTTATTTCTTCCAGATATCTACAACATATAGATTCTTACTATCCTCTTAACTGGATCTAATGTACAACATCAATCGGTAGTCCTACGGAGATCTATAGCCATAGGGAAATATGTACTCTATAAAGGAGTCAAGTACTATCTAGCTTCAGGGACTCTTCCATATGTCGCATTCATGTTCTTCTCAGTCAATGCCTCCCAATACGATCTACTTCCCATAGGGCAATCGGGATAGGAGTATATCTTCAACTTCATCTATTGTTCCAACTCATAGTCGCATTGTCCATCTTTTTAGAATATGGTTGCAACAACTTGTATAGTCGGAATTTGCAGAGTTTGGTGTATAATATATATATAATTTATAGTAAAAATGCAAATACGTTCACCCGACGTATCCTAATTTTCTATGATCGATTAACCTATGGTCTGATACCAAATGTAACAACCTACATCTTAGTGGGCCCGAATCTTCGCTAAATCAAAAACCCAAGTCCTCCAAAGTACGGATCGTTGGTGTTTGGTATCCTTCAAATAACAAAATTATATCAAAGCACTAATGATATAAACTCACAATGGAGTGGTAAAGTATAATAAAACATATGATTACTGACCAAGGTTGACACTTTTGATCCTTAGTGCCCTTATTAGTGTCGAGCATGCATAAGGAAATCTGTCCTTCAACCATTCCCACTTTGTACCAGTACATGTTCCTCTAAAGTTATCCTATGGGTTGTAATGAGGAGGGGTCAGAACAACGTTTTGGTGATTAGTAAATTAGTCACTTTATACAGAACACTAATTTATGCCGATTGCCTTCCATTAAATGTTATATTTTTTATTTTACCTAGTCGTCTTAACTTCACATACGTGTACGATACGTCCCATCTACTTAGGTAGACTATAATACATACGTGTGTGTGTGTAAGTACCATAGTCCCCCCTTCTTTGGACTAAGATATTGTCCCCACTAGTAGATGTAACCCAACACCTCATCGGGATCCATCATCAATGTAATATCACTTCCTTGTTGTCGTGAATACCAAGGAGCTCCCGTAGTGCCTAATAACGGAGCTATAATTGTTTAGTCATATTTACTCATTTTTGAAACACCTTGTGTTATCGAGCCTTGCTTCCTAACAACAAACAAACTAGCAGTGCATGTTCTGAATAAGATCTACACTAGTAGAAGGTGTAGTACATTTAGGCATAACCCTCGTCTTTCTACCAACCGCTCAAGACCGATGATGTTCTTAATCTATGAAACGGCTCCTACTCCCATATATAGTACCAATCTCACTATTATAGTGTCGAGCCATGCTCATTGTCTCATCTAGATTCCCTAACATAATCTAGGAAATACCCACTTGTTACTTAATACCCCTTAAAAGTTTAATGCAAACTTTACTTATCCTTTGACACTTCGATCGAGGCGAACCATCCTACTTAGTGTTCCCTTCACCTATATGTGAACGTATAATTCCACGGGTCCTACAGTTGGATATGTCCCACATCAGTATAATGTATAGCCAACTACTAGTAGCCCTTGCGGTAGGCAAAGTTTTATTGTGTAACACTACAGATTTCACATTCTAAACCATTTCAATGATTATGTCGTTCCTCTTTTAATCTAAGCTATTGGCAACATTCAATAGTTCACAACCATCATAAGTGCATATTTGAGGTTATGTATATATTCATACTTATTTATTTATTGCGCCTCCAATGTTCAACTATTGATATTTAGTTATTTTTATGCAACTAGCTCGTTGTTTCATTAATGTCATTTACCGCTTACTTTTAACTTAAAAGATTTAAATATCTTTTACTGCTTACTTTCTCTTTATTTCATAGTATCTATTTTATTATTTCTTTTTGAATTTTTACGACCTTCGTTGGTTACTACTTTCTCATTTCATTTTTTACCTACATTTTGTCATTTATTACTTAACTTCTAACTTGTCATTATTGCATATATTCGTTTTATAATTAAACTATTGTTATTATTTCAACTTATAATTCTTTACTTTATACTTAAGGATTTCTGCATTTTAAAGCTTTGGAATTACACCTTCCCTAAAAGGAAATGTTAACATTATAAATTTTGTAACTTATCTAAAAGAGAATTTGTGTTACGCTTGAAATTACAAGGATTTATCTTTATGGTTTTATTGAAATAAACAATACAAAATACAATAAACATCCCTATTTTATATAAATATTTTCCTTGTTACTTCGAATGATACGCTTGTATTCATAATTATAAAATTTGATAGGCAACACAATTCATTCCAGTGAATTAAAATACTACTTAAATCCCAAAAAAATTTATAATAACTTTTAATTCATATTTACCACATTTGTCATTTTACCTACAAATCCGGAATTTTTATACAATCTTGTTCATTAAGGGACTACTGCTTTCACCCTAACTTTCCAAGTTCAAGTATATGCAACATTTGATTCAAGTTAACAGTTTATAGAATATGGAGCCTGATTTTCAATTTCATTACGCATATAATTAAGCCTACAACTCCAAAATAATTATATAAAGTCATACAAAGAATATATTTATAACGAAATAAATCCAATAGTATATAAAAATATATAATTTTCCACTCACCTTTATGCTTTACAAATCTCCACATCTAAACCCAATTATTTTTATTTGACTCCCTTTTTATAACGACCCGTAATTTTGGGTCTTCAAATTTGAATATTTAATTTATTTAAATATTTGGATTTGAATTTAAATTGTGATAAATTATCTGTTTCAAATTTAGACTTGATTTTTAATGGCGTATTTTAATTTATTTTATAGAATTTTTCTATAATTTTTAATTTGGAAAATAATTAAATTTTCGTTTTTCGTTTTTTGTGCCAAACGTTGGTACTTTTGAAATTTAACAAAATAAGTTAACTTGTCTATTTTATTATTGTTTTGTGATCATTTTACGCTGTTGAACGTGATTATATTTTTATTTTGATCGTTTGCGGTCCATAGACGAACGGAATATGGTGTACCCTAAAACTTTTAAAATAAAATGTAATTCAAGTCAGATCATTTCCTTTTTGGTTCGATCAAATCTTGCTTGTACTTTGCTAAGAAAATTAGTGGCTATGCATTAAATGCTTGTCCTTGTAGTGTGGTCTTGAAGTAATTGTGTTCATTTTATATACGAGTACACGTTCATTTTTACTTTCATTTTTTTTTCTTCGCTTCATTCCTCTTGTCTGTGATGAAACAAAAAGAAGACATTTTTTTTCCTCTCTCTCTCTCCCCTCCCTTTTTCATCAGTTTACATTCTTATTGCGTGTATATGCTAGTGGGTGTGTAAGGCATGGGAGGGTTGCATGCATATGTTGCATGAAATAGTGGAATGAAGGGCCGTGTATATTATGTGCAGTAAGAAAAAGAAGAAAGGAAGAAGTGCAGTGAGTAAGTGGTGAGGGCAGTGGTGAGTGTGTATGTCAGGCGAAGTGAGAAGAAAAAGAAAAAATGTAACACGCATGAGAAAAAATATATATATAACGTGTGCAGGGGTGAAACGTGAAGGGGAGGAGTGGAAATATGTCCAGGTGGGATGGAAATATACATGAAGGAGAACACATGCATGGGACAAGGAGGAAATAAGATGAGTGCTACTGTTATTGGCAAATGATTTTGCACTTAAGTCTAAAACATTGTGGTCTTTTGCATGGGTGGGGGCTTTTGGGTTTGAAGTATGGTAATTTTGGACGTGCGTTTTAAACGATGGACTTGCAAATGTTGGTTTAGGTGAGAACATTTATTTATTTTGATTATTGATATATTGATAAATGTTGTAAGCATAAAAAAAAGTGATAACTTTGTCGATTGAAATCCAATTAATTCATGGATTTTTGCGTTGTGCTCGTGTCGGCGAGTGCAATGTTGTAGTGTAATTTATGGGTAGGTTTGGGATGTTTAAAAAATTATGACGTATGGAAACAGATCAGAATTTAAATACGTTATTTAAAATAATAACGTCGTTTAATTTTATATACCTTTAATATTGATGTTTATTCGGCCAAATAAATTATTGTTGGGTTAAATTGGATCGAATATGGTAACTGGACATTGGTTTAGCAGAATAAAACATCGTTCCACTAATTAAATTAATTTGGTAAATAAATTAGCAGAATAAAACCCCGTTCTACTATCCTACGGATTTGCACATTTGTTTAGCAGAAGCAAATCACTGTTCCGCTAATTAAATTAATTGGACCATGTCTAGCAGAATAAATCACTATTCTGCTATTATTAATTGGATAAGTTAAACTGGACATTTATTTAGCAGAAATAAATCTCGTTCTTCTATTACCTTAGTGTGGATATTACATTCCATTTGACTAGTATTGGATCAGTGTTGTATTAACAATTGCTTGTTAATTATGGAGTTAATTTACATATATGATGTTATGTGAATAACTGGATTATAACTTGGATAGTTAAAGGAATTAATGGTGACTCGATTAAGTACCATCGGAGTTGCTAAGCCTCTTTCCAAAGTTGATTTTTGAATCGAAGTTAATTGAAGAATAATTATTATTTATTAACAGGATTTTTAAAGATAATTACTATTTGTTCTAAAGGATAATCAATAATTGTTTTTTTAATGAATTCAAGTTAATTATTTTACGATTCTTAAAAGTTATTTGAAAGTATTTAATTAATTTTTTTCAAAGTTATTTAATTATTTAAAATGTTAAAGGTATATTTTAATTATTAATTAAAGTTATTTTATAATTATTTTATTTAAAAAATTAATTAGTATAAACTATTATTATTTCGAAGGTAATTTGTTCAAATATTAATATTGTTTTAAAAATAATATATTATATAGTAAAATGTTATAAAAGGGTATTTTCCTAAATTAAACTTGGAAATTATTATAGAAACTTGATAAGCATTATTTTGAGACAATTATTTTGGGAAGTAATAGTATATTTTCATAGCGTAATTCGAGGGTAGGGATTGCCTATAGTTTGGAATGTTTTCGCTGGGATAGCGACGTAACCATTGTACAAACTGTGATCTATGATTGATTGCATGGCGGAAATCAGGAGGCAGAGATTACCTAAGTTAAGTATGGATTTCACTGGGATAGAGGCGTAATCATCGAGCTGCGATCCATGGTCGATACCGAATGGTGCTTTCCATATTTATTTAAAAAGTTTTCAAATATTTTTTAAAGGAATGGTTTGTGAATATACTTATTCCGGTGAGATAAGTATATGATTATTTTTGATAAAAGAGATTTAATTTGTTGAAATTAAATTAAATGAGGCTTAGTGATTTCAGTGGAAAAATGAAATCTTTGTTTGAATGTTGGTTTATTTGATAGTTAAATAACTGACTATCAAATATTGAGCTAAATATGTAATCCTTCTTAATTTTGGTGGTACGGAAATATTTCCAACTTAACACTGAAGGATTTTAACTCTGGAAATATTTAAGGGAAATGTAAGGATTATATGGTACGATTACCATCGGGTTGTTATACTATACGTATAAACTTGTGGATCTTCTAGGACAATTGATAAGGAGATCCATCCACTTAAACGGTTAGGGGGTGATCCCTGATCTTATGTATTGTCTGATTATTTCCTAAAGAACCGGTCTTGAGCATTCCGGAAATTGACGAATGGTTTTTGGAGCACCTAGGAAATGGAGAGTGTACTCGTAAGAGATGACTCGGAACCCATGGGCTACTCCAAAACCATATACGGTTAAATGGAGGAGATGCGTTATATTTTGGGATGTTGAAATCAATGTGTGGTTCCATGACTCGTTGGAGTGTGGGAATCTGTGTGAGATTCCAAGATCTGTTGAGATGTGGGAATTTATATGTGATTCTGAGACCATTGTGGTATGGGAATCCATATGGTATTCCGTGATTTTTTTTATTTTTTGGAGCGGTGCGTAAGCTAGAACGCCGAACGTAGCGTCATCAGCGGAGATGACTAAAACCAGAGATATGAGGCATGACCAGTAGGGTTGGTAAACCCATAGGGTGTACTCGGCTCCTTTTCTAGCAATACAGATACCTTCAGTTGTTTTGGCATGCCGTAGTGATGCACTCAGTCTTAGCGAGACTAGTTATGTTTTTCCTATGATACCCGGCTAAACGGGTATGATGCCTTGGAAGGATAACTCTGATCCTTATGTAGGAGGACCGTTCTCGAAATACTGAGGGCACCTCCGTGGAAATCCTACACGATTAGCAAAAAAGCTTATCGGATTTTGATTTGATGACTAGTATAGTTGCGTTGTACACAACACATGCATCACTGCTATTTGTTATTATTACTTTGGTGTTTAGATTTTATTATAATATCAAATGACTTTTTTTTTAAAAGTGATTTGGTTTTCGTAAGGTAAAAACCCGTGTGTGTTTATTTGCGGTAAGGCCTTATGAGATACCTTTGTTTGAAAGGATTATTAAACTTTAAGAATCTAGTTGATTATGTTCTCACGCTGGTTTTACCAGACTGACCCAGGCGTGGTTTTTTCTATATGCTCGGGTCAGACCGAGCATATTTTCCAGGTTTACTTGGATATTTTGGAGCCTCGAGAGAGGAGCTAGAGGCCCAGAGACATATTCACATAGATGATTATACTTCCGTTGCATTTTAGTTGTGTTATCAGTAGTTGTAACGACAGGTTGTTAAAACATGAGCGCGTATCTGTTTAGTGATACAAAAATGTTTTATATTGTGTTGTTTGTTCTGTTGAGTGGCTTAAGAATTCCGGTCGGTGCGTTTGGCCAACGTTATTTTTTTTAAAAAAAAACCAAGATTATTATAACAAGGAGAAAAAAGCCTTTCTCCAAAGGCTCACAGAACAAGGCAAGGCATACGAAAATATGCCTCCCAGACAACCGAAAATAGATACAGTACAATAAAGAACACAGGAAAAGGAATAAGCTATGCTAACAGCAGCACCATAAAACACAGCTGAAATAGAAGGAACAAAAACCCGCTCAACCATCTTCCCTGCTACACCAAAAATAGTGTACGCCAGACCACCAGATAGAAAACCAACCACCGCCAGTAGGAAAGAATACCAATAGAGGACCGCAAGCAAAATCACGCTAAGCAAAGAGACCCAAAACATGCGGCCTCAAGCAAACCCTTTCTGCCAATCGACAATACCCGATGAGCTCCGATTGCCACCACCCGAAAAGAAGGTCGAAAATCTGATGTGCGAACCAAAGAAAAAACCCCAGCCAAAGACAACGACCAAATCTCCCTACAAAGCCTAAACCTGAAAAACTAGCAAACTCATCAAAACAAAAAGGGGGGGTTGAGAGAATCAAGAGCGTCGGATGATGGCCAACGCCCCGACTGGATCACTCAACCAACGCCTATTCTAGCAGAACTCAACATACAAGTAATAGACAAAAGACCCGCGAGTTGTTGAATACGGGAGCCCATGCGTCCCTTGAATGGCCGTCCTCGAAAAGCAAGGAATACGTCATTCCTAACGTGCCGAATAATGGCCATGGGGTCTATAGGAGAACTATCGTAGATTGCCTTATTCCGAGCACACCAAATGTGCCAGCAAATAAGACATGGAATCAAGCGATGAATGATCGAACGAAGAGATTTCCTAGAGTTCCCAGCCCACCAGGTAGATGGTAGATCGTCAACAGATCTGGCAATTCCTCGGACACCAACCAAGTTTCCGAAGAAATTCCAGCAAGATCTGGCTGAGGAACCAACGAAGAATAAATGGTTCAAGGATTCCGATTCCCCGGTGCCACAGCATCTGCATCGGGAAACTAAGGGGATGCCTATCCTCTTGAGATTCTCGTCTAATGGCAGCCCATCATGGAGGATACGCCACATCAGAATAGAGACCTTTGGAGGAGAACGAGAATCCCAAATGAAGGAAAACAAAGGACGGATGGGGCTAGGAATTCTAATCGACGTCCAAGCTCTCAGGATGGAAAACGAAGCACCGTCCCAGCCTGAAAGACCGCCATAGGAATCAGATAAAGGTTTCACTGACTGCATGTGCTTCCAAGTCTCGCTAGCATAGGACGGGGAACCCGAATAATTAGAACCCGCTAGCCTATGGTACTTAGCGTGAAGGATAGAGGACCATAAAGAGTCGTTAGCACCAAATCTGTACCACAGTTTGCAAGCAAAAGAAGAGCAAATATCCTTGGGGTTGCGAAGCCCCAAGCCGCCCTCGTTCTTGGGACGACAAATCATGTCCCACGAGATCCAGTGATGGCGGCGTCCATCTTCCTTGTTGCCCCAGAAAAAGGAAGAGGCCAAAGAACGATACGACCGAAAGAAAGAGGAGGTTGGGGTCATAGTCGCAAAGACATGAGTTCCCATAGAATCTAACACAGACTTTATGAGAACCAGTCTGCCAGCCTGAGAAAGAAGAGCCGCATTCCAACGAATGATCTTACCCCTCACCTTGTCAGTTAAAGGGTCGAAAAAGCGTTAAGCTTCCTACCTCGGTATAGAACAATACCCAGGTAGGGTAATGGAAGCGAAGTTTCCTTGAAGCCTGAAAATGTCTCAATCCAGGAGGATCGAGAGGAAGAGCAGTCCTTCGCACGGACAAAACAACTTTTGAAAGGGTTTACGAGCTGACCGGAGGATCTCTCGTATTGATGTATGAAACTAAGGAGCCTCCGGATAGAGGAGCGACTACCGTTTGAGAAGATAACAATGTCATCAGCAAACGACAAGGACGAAATGAGAGGACAACGCCTAGGAATCCCGAAACGCTGAATCTGACCATATACCGTTAAGGTATGTAGGCCGCGAATGAAAGCCTCGGCCGCTATCACAAAAAGCGAAGGCGAGAGCGGGTCTCCTTGGCGCAGACCCCTCCCAGCCCTAAAATACCCATTAGCCGAACCATTAATGAGCACAGAGAACCAACAGTTAGAGATAAGCCTCCAAACAAGGTCAATGAAGGTTTCCGGAAAACCGAAAGTTTTCAAAACCTTTATAACGAAAAACCAGGACATACGATCGTAAGCCTTAGCCATGTCCAGTTTGAAAACAACATTAGTGCCCCGCACTTTCCTGTCTATCTGGGAAATCAGTTCCTGAGCCAACAGGACGTTGTTGAAAGTTTGGCCAACGTTATCGATAGGGATTTCATAAACACTCGGACAAGGCCAATTGACACAGTATTGTTATAAAATGGATAAATGGAATAGTTTTACTTGGAAATATATTTTATATAAAAGAAAATAATTCATAGTTATTCTTGGTTGTGCTTGGTTGTTACGGGTTATAGAATTCCATCATTATCATCTAGGATTTGAACGGTCATGCTCGTCCATTTCTAACCATTGACTAGTATCCATAAATCTATCTTGAATCTTCCTTTGAAATCCAGACTAGGTAATAGGAATTTTGGAAACATTGAAACGAGTACCTTGTGAATTAATATATAAATTAAATTTGAATATAAGGCGTTCATTAATAATATTGAGTTGAAATTTGATTTCTAATGGCATTTATTTAAATGGAGAATTTGAATATTCTAGAATGAATATTTTAGAAATATAAAGCTTGATTTGATTAAATTTAAGTAAATGTTATTAAAAGAAAATTAGGATTTTTTGAAATAATATTTGGAAAATGTTGAATATAAAAGTTGGTTGTATTAAATTAGGTTTAATAAAAGAAGTTATTAAAAGAAACTTAAATATTTCTGGAATGAATACTTGAAAGATGATTTATATAAGAAAGCTAGAATATTTTTTGCAATAAAAATATTTGGGAATGATTTCCTTTAAATGGAAATGACTTATAAATTTGATTTATTATAATGTGCCAAATAAAATAAAAGGAATTTAAATCTCGATGATTTTGGAAAAATGGTTTTCGAGGTTTAAAAGGTTTTTGGTGTACTAATATTTTGGAAAGAGTTGCTTAGAAGTATATTTAAGGATAAATATCTCCGAAAAAGAAATTTGGTGAAAAAATGGGCATTTCTTTAGATTTGTTTGGGAATGAGTCCAGATTTGTTTTGTGGTGATCAGAATAATCTTCTAAGTGATGATCGGATGTTTGCTTAGGCGAACGGTATTGTGCACTTAGTAAATTATTCTCATTGTCATTATACGATTGGGACGAGTTTGAACCCGAACGAATTCAAAGCAAATTGGAATTGGATATTTTGTTGGAATATTTTGCTGGAAATATGTTTATGATATTGTTCAAAATGGTTTGAAAGTAAGAAGTGATTTTTAGTTAACTAGTTCGAGTGGCTCGAAAATAACTAAAATAGGTAAGAGATACGTTCGGATGGTAAATGTTCTCTTAAGTAGTTCCTTCTTGTAAGGAATATATGATACTATTTGGTAGCACCCCATGGTATAATTTTGGGGTTACCCGGGCTAATTATATATATATTTCTGTGGATTAAATATATAATTTTGTTTCAAAAAGTGTTTTGAATAAAAATAGGGTGTTTTAAATTCTTAAGTGAATTAAAATTAAAAATTTTGAATTATGGTTTAGTACACCCTTAGAGGATGATAGGGAATTTTCTAAGTTAGGCTATGTATTATAAAAATGCTTTCATAAATTATTTAGAGGTAATATAATTGGTATTTGGTATAGCCAATTAAATAAGTGTGTGAGATGGAAATAGATCATTTCTTCTTCCCATATAATTTTGATCTAATAATCGAGTACAAGGCTCTGAGATGTTCCACACTATTCTGAATAAGGATCTATTACTCAATTTTTGATGGCGAGCACTTTATGAGGGTTTTTGATATGGGACCAAAGTTTTCTATCATAGCTATGGCTATGTAAGGAGAGCAATGGTTCCTAATCAAGGAGCCTCATCAGAATCCACCCTAGAGAATTGGGTGAGCGATATTGGTTTGGAAGTGGAGTCGTGTATTCGAGTGATGACCGACTCAAATTTATGTATATATGAACGATCTATGAACATCCTCTATGCTTATGAATAATTTTGAGTGTTCTTGTGCAGGAATTTCGGGGACGAAATTTTTTAAAGGAGGGAAGAATGTAACGACCCGTAATTTTGGGTCTTGAATATTTAATTTATTTAAATATTTGGATTGGAATTTAAATTGTGATAAATTATCTGTTTCAAATTTAGAATTGATTTTTAATGATGTATTTTTAATTTATTTAATAGAATTTTTCCATAATTTTTAATTTGAAAAATAATTATATTTTCGTTTGTCGCTTTTTGCGCCAAACATCGGTACTTTTGAAATTTAACAAAATAAATTAATTTGTCTATTTTATTACTATTTTGTGATTGTCTTACGCTGTTTAAGCATGATCATATTTTTATTTCAGTCGTTCGTAGTCCATACGCGAACGGAATAGGGTATAGCGTCGTACACTGAAACTTTTAAAATAAAAAATAAATCAAATCCGATCATTTCCTTTTTGGTTCGTTCAAATCATGTCTGTCCTTTGCTAAGAAAATTAGTGGCTATGCATTAAATGCTTGTCCTTGTAGCGTGGTCGTGAAGTAATTGTGTTCATTTTATACACGAGTACACATTCATTTTTTTGGCTTCATTCCTCTTCTCTGTAAAGAAACGAAAAGAAGACATTTTTTTCCTCTCTCTCCCCCTTCCCTTTTTCATCTGCATTATATATATTCATTCACGCAAGGACGGTAAGAAAAAAAAAGACAAGGGCATGCATTTTCTTTTTCCTTCCTTGGATATTCATGCACAGGCCTTTTTCTTCCACTTTCTTCCAATTACTTTCATTACAAACGAACGCACAGAGGCCATTTCTTGTTCCTCCTTCCAAGATCAATCCTTTCCCTTCATGTACAAACTTCATTCTTCTTAAACAAATACAAAATTCAGTTCATAAATTGATATTGATGTAGCATCCAAGATAGAGTCTCGGGCAAATAGAAATAAAGGCACAGCAAACTTTCCACTTCTAAATTCATTAATCAAATTACTCTCTCCACACTCACTTTTAGCCAGTGTTGAACACGAAAGTTGTAGAGGGCAGTGTTGGCTACAGTTTCATTCTTGTTGTACCTGAAATAGTCAAGTGTAGACTGAGTTATGCGGGGAGAAGGAGCCACGTGTGTACTATGAGCATGAAAAGGAGAATAAGGGTAGCAGATGCATGAGTTGACGCCAGTGTTGTGTTTTGTTTGCATGCATTTGTGCGTGTATATGCTAGTGGGTGTGTACGACATGGGAGGGTTGCACGCATTTGTTGCATGAAGCAATGGAATGAAGGGCCGTGTATATTATGTGCAGTAGGAAAACGAAGAAATTAAAGGATGAAGTTCAGGCGCGTGAGCAAGTGGTGAGGGCAATGGCAGTAGGCTAGAAGGTGTGTGTGTGTGTCAGGCGAAGTGAGAAGAAAAATATAACACGCATGAGAAAAAAAATATACATAACGTGTGCAGGGGTGAAACGTAAAGGGGGGGAGTGGAAACATAGTTTTGAAAACCGAACCGGAAGTCGAACCGTAACGACTTAAAGTTCAAGGTTTCAACGGTCCGACCGGTCGAACCGTGCAAATTTTTTTCCTTTTATAATTGCCCATGCAGCATAAAATGAGAGTAGTTATTATAACATTTACGTAAATTGATAAAAGCAACGACTTGAAGAATGTAAATAATAAAGTCTAACTACTAGCATTCATCCTGAATTATACCAGCGGCTCATTTTGTTAATACGGGATTAGCCTAGTACAATTACTATAGAGTACAATCAATGATTACAGAACTATAGAGTAATTAGTATCATCTTAAAATACAAACTATAGTTCAGCGAACCCATTTCACATTCATCCAATTTCAAAACAGCAAGCATCAAACAAAAAGTCTAATTATTCATAAAAAATATTCAGAAAATTAAAATTCGATATCTACAAGTAATGGCGCATGAATTTTTTTGATGGCAATGGTGCTTGCGGAGATATTTTTACCTATCAATTTGAAGGATTATTGTTTAGGGTTTCGAATTTTGGGGCAAATAGGCTGCTGCGATGCAATTTTCTAGAGAAGGGGGAGGTTTAACGCGGTCCGACTCAAAGGTTCGATTCGCGATCGAGAGGTCGAACATCCGGTTGAAGCATGTGCGAGGTTGAAAGCACCTCCGGACCGCCTTGGCTCACGGTCCACGGTTAAACGTGGTCCGACCGTGGTCGGGTCCGGTCCTCAGAACAATGAGTGGAAATATGTGTAGGTGGGATGGAAATATACATGAAGGAGAACGCATGCATGAGACAAGGAGGAAATAAGATGAGTGCTACTGTTGTTGGCAAATGATTTTGCACTTAAGTCTAAAACATTGTGGTCTTTTGCATGGGTGGAGGCTTTTGGGTTTGAAGTATGGTAATTTGGGATGTGTGTTTTAAATGATGGGCTTGCAAATGTTGGTTTAGGTGATATATTTATTTATTTTGATTATTAATATATTGACAAATGTTGTGAGCATAAAAAAAAGTGATAACTTTGTTGGTTGAAATCCAATTAATTCACGGATTTTTGTGTTGCGCTCGTGTCGGCGAGTGCAATGTTGTAGCGTGATTTATGGGTAGGTTTGGAATTTTAAAAAATTATGACGTACGGAAACAGATAGGATTTAAACCACGTTATTTAAAATAATAACATCGTTTAATTTTATATACCTTAAATATTGATGTTTATTCGGCCAAATAAATTACTGTTGAGTTAAATTAGATCGGATATGGTTACTGGACATTGGTTTAGCAGAATAAAACATCGTTTCGCTAATTAAATTAATTTGGTAAATAAATTAGCAGAATAAAACCCCGTTCTACTATCCTACGGATTTGGCATTTGTTTAGCGGAAGCAAATCATCGTTCCGCTAATTAAATTAATTGAACACTGTCTAGCAGAATAAATCACCGTTCTGCTATTATTAATTGGATAAGTTAAATTAGACATTTATTTAGCAGAAATAAATCTCGTTCTGCTATTACCTTAGTGTGGATATTACATTCCATTTGACTAGTATTGGATCAGTGTTGTACTAACAATTGCTTGTTAATTATGGAGTTAATTTGCATATATGATGTTATGTGAATAACTGGATAATCACTTGGATAGTTAAAGGAATTAATGGTGACTCGATTAAGTCCCGTTGGAGTTGCTAAGCCTCTTTCCAAAGTTGATTTTTGAATCGAAGTTAATTGAAGAATAATTATTATTTATTAGCAAGATTTGTAAAGATAATTACTATTTGTTCTAAAGGATAATCAATAATTGTTTTATTAATGAATCAAAGTTAATTATTTTATGATTCTTAAAAGTTATTTGAAAGTTTTTAATTATTGTTTTTCAAAGTTATTTAATTATTTAAAATGTTAAAGGTATATTTTAATTATTAATTAAAGTTATTTTATAATTATTTTATTTAAAGTTAATTATTATTTAAAAAATTAATTAGTATTAAACTATTATTATTTCAAAGGTAATTTGTTCAAATATTAATATTGTTTTAAAAATAATATATTATATAGTAAAATGTTATAAAAGGGTATTTTTCTAAATTAAACTTGGAAATTATTATAGAAACCTTATAAGCATTATTTTGAGATAATTATTTTAGGAAGTAATAATATATTTCATAGCGTAATTCGAGGGCAGAGATTGCCTACAATTTGGAATGTTTTCGCTGGGATAGTGACGTAACCATTGTGCAAACTGCAATCTATGATTGATTTCATGGTGGAAATCGGGAGGCAGAGATTGCCTAAGTTAAGTTTAGATTTCTCTGGGATAGAGACATAATCATAGAACTGCGATCCATGGTCGATACCAAATGGTGCTTTCCATATTTATTTAAAAAGTTTTCAAATATTTTTGAAATGAATGGTTTGTGAATATGCTTATTCCGGTGAGATAAGTGTATGACTGTTTCTGATAAAAGAGATTTAATTTGTTGAAATTAAATTAAATGGGGCTTAGTGATTTTAGTGGGAAAATGAAATCTTTCTTTGAATGTTCGTTTATTTGATAGTTAAATAACCGACTATCAAATCTTGACCTAAGTATGCAATCCTTCTTAATTTTGGTGGTACAAACATATGCCCTACTTAACACCGAAGGATTTTAACTCTGGAAATATCTAGGGGAAATGTGAGGATTATATGGTACGGTTACCATCGGGTTGCTATACTGTACGTATAAACTTGTGGATCTTCTAGAACAAATGATAAGGAGATCCGTCCACTTAAAAAGTTAGGGGGTGATCCCCGATCTTATGTATTATCTGATTATTTCCTAAAGAATCGGTCTTGAGCATTCCGGAAATCGACGAATGGTTTTTAGAGCACCTAGGAAATGAAGTGTGTACTCGTAAGAGATGACTCGGAACCCATGGACTACTCTGAAACCATATAAGGTTAAATGGAGGAGATGCGTTATATTTTGGGATGTTGAAATCCATGTGTGGTTCCGTGACTCGTTGGAGTATGGGAATCTGTGTGAGATTCCAAGATCTGTTGAGATGTGGAAATCTGTATGTGATTTTGAGACCATTATGGTGTGGGAATCTGTTATCCCACCATTTGGTCAAGGCTGGAATATCAACAAATTGGCTAGAAAGGATGGATATCAGGATAGAAGATCGATTGGAAATAGGGCTATGGTCGATGTCGTCAAAATTTGGCCGAGCTCGAATCAAGGCGGGATCGATCTGGAATGATAATCAAGGCTAGTAGAGGCTACGTTTCAAATTTCAAGTCAAACGGAGTTCATTTTCTCAAGAAATTGATGGATACATGCACAAGGAGATCTCATTCGAATCGAGGCGAATTTGTATCGGTCTAGTATGGATACGAACAAGTTATTCGTATCGATCAACATGGATACAAACAAGACGTTCGTATCGATCAGGGAGGAAGGCTGAGTGGACCTCGACTCGATGAGTATGAACTTGGATTGAATGGATAGGTGCATGATGGTTTGTTCGACTCGATTATTTCGTATCGGTCAGGATGGAGCATAGCAGTGTACTTCGAATCGATACTGTTCGTATCGATCAACATGGATTTGAGTTGATAGTGTTCGTATCGGTCAGGATGAAGATGTCGGAATACTTCGAATCAAAGGCAGAACTCGCATCGGTCTTGTTCGTATTGATCCATGGAAGTAGTCTGATCGATACGAACAAGGAAGCAGCCGATGGATATGAATTGATGAACACAGAAGAGACCGATACAAACTGATGGATGCGAAATAATGGATTCGAAGCACGTTTTGGACACGAACGAGAAGCAAGCATGATTTCAGGGAAGAAGCATTCAACTTGGCATGAAAATAGGATCGAGCCTTGGAAATAGCGCCACGTCACCGATGCACACATGCTTAGTATCGACACGAATAAGCATCGATACGAATTGATCGATACAAACCGGACGACGTTGAGGAAGTTACATTTCGTATCAATCATATCTCGAGATCTACAAGTCCAAATGCTATGAAATTTTCACAGGAGCTTACGTACAAGACAAGGAAGGTTCATGCCAAGTTTCGACTCCATTGGACAAAATCTTGATCGATACGAATTACGTTTGTATCGATCACAGATCGAGCCGAAACTTCATGGGATCGATCGTGTGGGCCCACTCACGTGCCAAAAGAAGTCTCCCGAAGTTTGAGCGAGATATTTGCATGGAGCGCCTATAAATAGCACCCAGAGCTTACAGAAAAAGGATCTTTGGCTATCCAACGTCCAAACTCTGCCGGAAACACCTTGGCGTTATTAAGCTACTATTGTACTCGAATTTCTTCATGGTAATCCACTGTAAACAGCTGTAACCAGCAAGAAAAGTCAATAAAAGATTAATTTTTAGAGGGACGTAGGCAGGAGATAGCTGATCCACTATAAATCTTGTCTTTGTCTATTTCTTTCCGTTTGAAGTTTGTTATTCTTCATTTTTTATCCTTTACATTACTTATATCTGTGATTTGTGATCATTTATTGTTGATCTGTGTTCATATACTGGTGCTTTCACGATATTTGGGGTCTGTGACCAATTTTGGCGCAAACACTTTGGTGCTTTCACTGAGAACAACTAGCACCCACTATACCAGATTTGGAGTTCAGATTTGAAGGCTTAAGGGTTCAGATCTAAAGAGCTATGACAAGGCAATCAAGTAGAAGACAAAAAGACGAGAGAAGTCAGCACGAAGGGAGCCAAGAGGCATCATCAAAGGCTAATCAGACTTCAGCTTTCATCACCAGAGACGAGATGGAGATGATGATGGGAGCTATGCATGAAGAGTTTCTGAAAAGGCAGGAGGAGATGATGCAGAACCTCCTCATACAGTTTGGACAAGCAGGAACAGCTGGAGCTTCAGAAGTTCAGATCCACGGAGCTGGAGCAGAAGGACCAAACAGGAAATCGAATGGAGCAGCTCAACAAGGCACAACCCCTGATCATCATACAACTACTAATCTGAATGGATCCAGGCTCGGGGGCACACCACCGGCAACGATGGACCAGTTCATGGAGGAATTCCAGTTGACGCCACACAACAAGATGCTAGAAGGAATGTAGGAGCGCGGGATGAAGAGTATGTACCAGAATTCCCTCGGGAACTCGAAGGGCAACCCTTGACGGACAACGCTGGACTAGCTGAGATTATCAGGTGAACTATGCGCGGAAGTTTGACAAACAAAGATCTGGAAGGAGTAAACAGGAGTCCGTTTACTCGTGACATCAGAATTGCTCGGAATCCACCAGAGTTCAAGCTACCTACTTTGGAAGTGTACAATGGCAAGGCTAATCCTACTGATCACTTGATGAGATACACAAGACATATGGAAGTGCTGGGGGCATCAGAGGAAGTGATGGCCCGATGTTTCCCTCTGTACTTAACGGATATAGCTGCTATGTGGTTTAGACAGCTGGAAGAAGGGTCTATTAGGACATGGACCGAATTGGTGGACAGGTTTCTAAAGCAGTTTCGGGTTCATATCAAAAGCCCGAAGAACGTGATGACGCTAACATCGATAAAGCAAAGGACAGAAGAATCGCTCAGAGCTTTCTTAACTCGGTTCAATGTCGGGGTTGCTTCAGTGGATCGACCGGATCCATCAATGGTTTTAATGGCAGCAGTGTCAGGAGTCAGAGAAAATTCGAATTTCAAAGTGTCATTGATACGAGACCCACCAATGGATCTCGGGGAATTCTTTCACGAAGCTGAGAGATTCCTTCGGCAGGAAGATGCATGTTCAGATATGAAATTAAAGGAGGTGAATGCGACCGAGGATGGAAGGCCATCCAGCGGAGGCTCGGATGAAGATAAAGATAAAGGGAAGAGGAAGCTGGATGACGAGTCAGGAAAACTAGGAAGCAATGGAGGGAGCCAAAGTTTTCCACTTACACGGGATTAAACGAGACGTTGGAACGGATATTCATGGAGACTCGGAATCGCCTTCCCTACCGAAGGCCAGCAAGGAGAGAACCCTCGAAACGTGAAAGGGCATCAGGGAGGCACTGTCTTTTTCACGATTTGGATGGACATGACACCAACAGTTGCAGGCATCTAAAGGACATAATTGAGGAGCATGTAAGGAATGGACAGTTGCAACAATATGTTGGGGCTCGGAATGCAGCGATGGAACAAGAGCAACCACCGTCTACCTCAAACAACGATGGCGCGAGGCCTAGGAATGATGGTCGATTGGTTATCAATTGACAAGGATGATATGAAATAAGTAGCAAACTACAGTCAAACGGCCAAGTCGTTTACTCATGTATAGGGACGGAGATGGCTCCTAGGCATGCTCTGAATGATGATGAACCGCGACGCTATGGTTTGTGAAATCTACTTTTTCTTTTGGTTTGGACATTTGTCTTTTCTGGCTTGGTTTTGGAGTTTGGTTTGAACTCCTGATGTTGTTTGTTTCTGGTTTGGACTTTCGTTTGGATGATTGTTTTCTGTTTTGGATATTGATTTGGATTTTTGATATGGATTTTTGGTTTTCCGATTTGATTTGGATTTTGGATTGGATTTTCATCCGGTTTTTGGTAAATTGTCGTCGAGTATGGATTATGTCTGGCAAGGGGTAAGACTCTTCGTCCGAACATGGTGAATTGGCTTATTCAGGTCGTCGAGTATGGACTATGCTCGGCAAGGGTCCAGAGAGATCAGGATTCGACCTAGGACTTAGGCCCCACAATATCTATCGGTTATTATTTCAGGTCGTCGAGTATGGACTATGCTCCACAAGGGTCCAGAGCGACCAGGATTCGGCTTAGGACTTAAGCCATGGCATTACTCAACGTTCGGGGACACTGGACCACGGTTGTCAGGTGTGGATTGCGCTTGACAAGAACCCGGAGAGGTTATGGATACGAATGTTAGCTATGAACAACTAAGGATTTGGATATTGACCCGGAGAGGTCCTGGATTCAGTTGTTGGTTATTGGGTAAGGATGGATTAGGACTCGGTTATCGGGTTCGGATGGATATGGAATTGGCTAAGGCTTTGCTTGCTGGATTCGAAATTGGACATCGACTCGGAGCAGTCAAGGATAAGGTACTTGGATGGCATGGCTTGGTAAGGGATCAGATTATGAATCAGATAGTATGGCTATAGACGGAATATGGACTTCGGATGTCGGATTCGGAACTATTCAAAACACACCTTCTTATCACAAGGCATGTTTTGGGAGGCAAATGTTATCCCACCCTTTGGTCAAGGCTGGAATATCAACAAATTGGCTAGAAAGGATGGATATCAGGATAGGAGATCGATTGGAAACAGGGCTATGGTCGATGTCGTCAAAATTTGGCCGAGCTCGAATCAAGGTGGGATCGATCTGGAATGATAATCAAGGCTAGTATAGGCTACATTTCAAATTTCAAGTCAAACGGAGTTCATTTGCTCAAGAAATTGATGGATACGTGGACAAGGAGATCTCATTCGAATCGAGGCGAATTCATATCGGTCCAGTATGGATACAAACGAGTTATTCGTATCGATCAACATGGATACGAACAAGACGTTCGTACCGATTAGGGAGGAAGGCTGAGTGGACTTCGACTTGGTGAGTATGAACTTGGATTGAATGGATAGGTGCTTGATGGTTTGTTCGACTCGATTATTTCGTATCGGTTAGGATGGAGCATAGCAGTGTACTTCAAATCGATACTGTTCGTATCGATCAACATGGATTCGAGTCGATAGTGTTCGTATCTGAAGATGTCGGCATACTTCGAATCAAAGGCAGAACTCGCATCGGTCTTGTTCGTATCGATCCATGGCGGTAGCCTGATCGATACGAACAAGGAAGCAGCCGATGGATACGAATTGATGAACATAGATGAGACCGATACAAACCGATGGATGCGAAATAATGGATTCGAAGCACGTTTTGGACACGAACGAGAAGCAAGCATGATTTCAGGGAAGAAGCATTCAACTTGGCATGAAAATGGGATCGAGCCTTGGAAATAGCGCCATGTCACCAGTGCACACGTGCTTAGTATCGACACGAATAAGCATCGATACGAATTGATCGATACAAACCAGACGACATTGAGGAAGTTACAATTCGTATCGATCATATCTCGAGATCTACAAGTCCAAATGCTATGAAATTTTCACAGGAGCTTACGTACAAGCCAAGGAAGGTTCATGCAAAGTTTTGACTCCATTGGACAAAATCTTGATCGATATGAATTACGTTCGTATCGATCACAGATCGAGCCGAAACTTCATGGGATCGATCGCGTGGGCCCACTCACGTGCCAGAAGAAGTCTTCCGAAGTTTGAGCGAGATATTTGCATGGAGCGCCTATAAATAGCACCCTAGAGCCTACAGAAAAAGGATCTTTGGCTATCCAACGTCCAAACTCTGCCGGAAACACCTTGGCATTATTAAGCTACTGTTGTACTCGAATTTCTTCATGGTAATCCACTGTAAACAGCTGTAACCAGCAAGGAAAGTCAATAAAAGATTAATATTTGGAGTGGACGTAGGTCGGAGATAGCCGAACCACTATAAATTTTGTCTCTGTCTATTTCTTTCCGTTTGAAGTTTATTATTCTTCATTTTTTATCCTCTACATTACTTAGATCTGAGATTTGTGATCATTTATTGTTGATCTGTGTTCATACACTGGTGCTTTCACGATATTTGGGGTTTGTGACCAATTTTGGCGCAAACAGAATCCATATGGGATTCCATGAATTTTTTTTGAGCAGTGTGTAAGATGGAACGCCAGACGTAGCCTCATCAGTGGAGATGACTAAAACCGGAGATAGGAGGCATGGCCAGTAAGGTTAGCAAACCCATAAAGTGTACTCGGCTCCTTTTCTAGCAATACAGATACCTTCAGTTGTTTTGGCATGCCGGAGTGATGCACTCGGTCTCAGCGAGGCCAATTATGTTTGTCCTATGATACCCCGGCTAGACGGGTATAATGCCTCGAAAGGATAAATCTGATCCTTGTGCAGGACGAGCGTTCTCGAAGTACTGAGGGCACCTCCATGGAAATCCTACACAATTAGCGAACGAGCTTATCGGATTTTGATTTGATGACTAATATCGTTGCGGTGTACACAGCACATGCATCGCAGCTATTTGTTATTATTACTTTGGCGATTAGACACTATTATAATATCAAATGATCTTTTTTATAAAAGAGATTTGGTTATCGTAAGGTAAAATCCCGTTTGTGTTTTTTTGCGATAAGGTCTTACGAGATACCTTTGTTTGAAAGGATTATTAAACTTTAAGAATCAAGTTGATTGTGTTCTCATGCTGGTTTTACCAGACTGATCCGGGAGTGGTTTTTCCTATATGCTTGGGTCAGACCGAGCATATTTTCCAGGTTTACTTGGATATTTTGGAGCTTTAGGAGAGGAGCTGGAGGCCCAGAGACGTATTCACATAGATGATTATATTTCCGTTGCATTTTAGTTGTGTTATCAGCAGTTGTAACGACAGGTTGTTATCACTGTCCGTGCTGAATAGGTTAGCATACTCTGATTGATGTCTGTATATATATAAATTACATTTTTGTCTTTTGTTTAAAGATTTGTTATATAATATAGATTATTCGTTCTGCTGTGAGATTTTGTGTTGTTCAGTTTTTCTTTCTATTTTCTTTCTCCGTACCTTCTAGTTTCTTTTCTTAACTATCCGCCTTCCCATGCAATTTGGACTGGACAAGTGAGGTAAATTGTCAGTTTAATCGTACAGAAAAGTGGGTCGTTATGCTTTTCTCCCTATCAAAATATGTACAGCAACCATATATATATTTATTAGAAATTTAGATATGAGAAATGATTTGAATTTAATTTAGATTTGGATTTAGATTTATCTTTTCTTCGTAGAATTGATTCAACCCTTATTCTTCTTCTCTTTTATTTTCCACTATTATGAACACACACACATATATATAATATACTAATTTATAATTTCTATATTTTCTTGAATTTGTAGAAAAAGGAAACAATAGAGTTTTGCACTTCGATTTAGAAAATATGAGAAGAAAAGTGAGGGGTTAGGCTTGTATTTATAAGCGCACAAATCAATTCCATCCGTTAGATTTTAATTTATTAAATCCGGACCGTTATATCTAGGTTCAATTTCGCCACCATAGCAGCCACCGGTCGACTACTTTACCCTTACCGGTCGACTGTCCCAATAAGGGTGACAACCGGTCGCTATATATAAGTTATGTTTTAATTTCTTTCTTTTATTTCTTCTACAATCAATTTTATTATTAACGTTGATGTTAATTAATGTACATTCTTTACTTTAATTTCTTTTTCCTTTATTTCATACCATTTTTGTTCTTTCTATGACCAATTTTATTTCTGTAATCTTGCTTACATGTTAAGTATCCGCTAACTTTAATTAACATTAATTTATTACCATTCGTTTCCTAATTTTCTTTCCTTCAACATTAACATTTGTTTCAATGTTAATTAATTCTCATTATTTATTTCCTTTGCACCGTTGATTTAATTTGATTTATGCTAATATCCTTGGATTACTTCCTTCTAATCTCCGATTTGATTATATTTAGCATAGCCAATTACTTAAATGATAAGATTTACATTAGCGTAAGTTACTAATGCTTATTTACTTTTGCGCCCAATCTATTTACTTACACACTTTCTTAATTAGATTTAATTTGATTGAGCGCCCTTAGTTCACATTTATATTTGATGTTAACATTTATACTTAATGCCCATTTTAATGTTAAGTTATTAACATTCACTTCCTTAATTGGTTTTGAATTATTTACGATCTGAAAACTTCAAACGAAAATAAATTTTTCGTTTGGACTCCGATCGTGAAACTTTATATATGAAAATTGATCAGAAAATCGCCACGAACCCAATGATGTAAAATTAATAACCAAATTATAATTCTTACAAAATTCTATTTTGGGCTTTAATAATTACTTATTAATTAATTTTCTTTTTATTTTATGGGGCGTTACACTGTTTGATTTAAGGTTTTATGCTTTGCTTCTTATTATCTCGGGTACTCTTAAATGAGTAGACTAGAAAAAAAGTGTGGGATAGTGTGGCGTTTTGCGGATGGACCAACATGAGCCTTGAAAATGTTTAGACCAGCATTTTCTCATACTTATATTTTGGACTATTATTGCTTATTTCTCTATGTGACATAGTGGAGCCTTGAAAATGTTTAACTTTTACTAGAGACGGATATTTGAGTTTATTTATCAGTTGTATGAATTATATTACTACGTTGTATAATTATGATGAATTTGTGCTCTGATCTGTGATGGTTCATATAATTATTTTCAATCTTGTTTGTTTATATCTATGATGACTATTATATTTCATCATTGCACTATGAGATGTACGATAGGTTTTGTGATTGTTTTAATTATTTCCACTTAAGAATCTTCCTACATCGTTCGAACACTGTTAAAGTTACAGCGTGCTTATTGGTATAATGGTATCGAAAGTGTGGAGATAATTGTCACATTTGGTATCAGGGCTTAGGTTACATAGCTAACCTTTGGGATATCGGGATCCATCAAAGATAAAATATGGGGTATCACTCTAGGTTGGATCGAGCATATATGAGAGAGCATACTTGTTATATAATTTGGTTTTAAAAACTATAAAGTAGTAATTAAGTTGCATTACATAAACGAGTATCATTGCTTCAACTTTTTCTTTATGAGAGACTGATCATTTTTAATATAGATTAAGAATAAGCTGGCATACAATAAACGTTGCTAGGAACTCCATCTCTGGAACTATTGGGGGTAGGTTCAAGGGCAACTAACCCTAACATATAGAACGTGTTCGTTGAGATGGTGTGAAACATGGCTTAGAATACTCAAGTTGCTCCTAATGTTGATGGTTCTCAATCATAGGCGCCCAGGGTCGACTTTGATGAGTTGAATAGAGATTATTATAGCATGGGAGGTAAACTGTTCCTAAGAACGGAGTCGACTTTGGAGGTCTAAGACTGGATCGACATTTATGAAAGGATCTTCGAGGATTCAGAAATAGATGTTGCTATATAGAGGAAGCTAGCCTCTAGATAGCTTTAAGGGAACGATGGATTAGTGGAATGCCATCGAGATTACTATTCTTGAGGATCAAATAACCTAGAAGTAGTTTAAGGTGAGGTTCGAGGATCATATCGGCTGCTCAGAAGTTGGTGTTGTCCCATAAGTTTGTTGACTTGAGACACGACGATATGACTATCTTAGAGAATATGGTCGAGTTCGACATACTATCTAAGTATGACTTATCTTTCATTGATACTCTGGTAAAGAAGAATAAGAAATTCATCATGGGCTTGGACGATTATCTCAGCGAATGGCTAGTAAGCCCCATCGATGAAACCTTCGAGAAGAGAAGCTTGTTGAGATGGAAGTTTGACAAAAGGGACTATATCTAAAGTCTAAGTCGGCTGTTGTTTCCAAGGATAAGATAAAGCTATAGGTAGTCACAGGAGGCAAAAGAAAGCGGAACAATGATAAGAAGAAGTAGTTTTAGAAGAATGGTCAGAAGAAGGGAAAGTGGGAACCTAGTTGCTACAACTGTTGTGATAAAGGCCATCTGAGTAAGGACTGCAGGAACGATGGAAAGAAATGCTACAACTGCAACAAATTTGGACATAGTAAAAGAAAATTCTCTCAATGCCATTCCTTCTTCATTGAGTGCTTCATTGGTAAAAGAGAAAGCAAAAGGCACGTCATCCAATGTATGCTTTCGATTTATAATGTTCCCACACATGTTTTTTTGATACCAGGGCTTCACATTCCTTATATCTAATGACTTTGTAGATAGATTAGGATTAAGACCTAAAGTAGTAGATAGACTCTTGATTGTGCCAAACCCAGTGGGGGGTTCAGCTAGTTTGAGTATGGCTTGTCATGAGGTGTATTATTGAGTCATAGATGTACTATTGTTTGTGACTATTTTATTTTGGGTTTGTGGGGGTACGGTGTGATTTTGGGAATGGATTGGCTGAAGGAGTATGGAGTAGTGGTTGACTTTAAAGGTCATTGGTGACGGTTGGGACTGACAACGGATGGAGCGTAAATTAGGCTGCCTACCTGATGATAAGGTGTTGGTTAGTATTCTATATTCTCTCGGGATCCTGTACTATGAGTTGTCATATGTTCCTATAGCTGGAGAGTATCCAGATCTAATCTAGGAGGTTATGTGATTACCACCACACAAGGAAATAGAATTCCATATAGATTTGGTAAAGGATAACAGAGCGGTAGTTATGCCTTTGAGGCGTATGATGCACAAAGAGCAAAAGAGAACTAGAGGTGTAAGTGAATGACCTATTAAGGAAGGGGTTCATTCAGTGGAGCATATCTGAATGGGGAGCACCTATAGTATTCTCCACTAAGATGGATGGCTCTTTGAGGTTATGTGTAGATTACCATGAGCTGAATAAGGTGATGGAGATGAACAATTATCCGCTCAAATGTTTGATGACTTATTCAATCAGCTCCATGGTGCTAAGGTGTTCTCTCAATTATACCTGATGATGGATGTCACCACCTGAGAGTGGCTAGAGAGAGTGTGTCGATTACATCGTTTCATACGCCATTTGGATTTTACAGGTGTTTGGTTGTGCCTTTTGGGTGGACCAACGCATCAGCGTACTTTGTTGATCTCATGAACTGTGTTTTTAGGGATCGGCTAAATAATTTCATGCTTGTGTTCATCGATGATATTCTTGTCTTTTCCTGGATAGAAGAGGAATACAGGAAAAATTTGAGGATTATGCTTGAGGTATTGAGGAAACATTGATTAAAGGCAAGTTTTCTAAATGTCACTTCTAGAGGAGGGAAGTGAAGTTCTTGGCTCATGTTGTTTTCGAACTGGGCATCGCGGTAGATCCTTGGAAGGTAGCAGTGGTTCTTATAAGAATCAACCCAAGAATGCTACAGACATGAGGAGGTTCCTTGGACCAGTAGGATACTATACATATTTTTTCAAGGACTTCTCTAAGGTAGTAGCACTATTAACCAATTTAATGAGAAGATTCGGAATTTTTCTTAGGATGTAGGGTGCGAGCATGCATTTTTGATCTAAAGAAAAGGTTGATGAGGGCACCAGTGATAGTCATTCTAAGTAGGAATGAGGAGTTAACAAAAAAGATGCCTATGTTACTGGACCAGGTGCGGTATTGATGCCGAAGGGCAAGCTTGTACGTACGCTAACCGGCAGTTGAAACCGCACGAGAGAAGTACCAGACTCATGATTTGGAGTTGGTAGTGACGGTGTTCGCTTTGAAGATATGGAGACACTACTTGCTTGGATAGAGGTTCAAGTTTTTCACTAACAATAAATCATTGAAGTGCCTCTTCTTCTAGAAGGATCTCTACCATCGCCGGCACCGATGGTTGGAATTCTATTACCTGATCAAAGATACAAAGCCGATGGGAAGAAGAAGTGTTGCAACTGTGGAAAGTTCGGACACATGCATAAAAGTTGTCCCAAACCAGCACAACAGAAACGGATTGTGGAGGTATATGCTTCGGATGCTACACCGACTTCTTCGAGTGCTTTCTCGATGTTATTGAAGGTATTCTTTCCATCTATGATATTCATATACGTGTTTTATTCGATACCGGGACTTCACATTCCTTCATATTTAGTGACCTATAAATCAGTTCAGATTAAAACCCGAAATAGTTGACCGACCTTTGATTGTGATGAACCCTATTGGAGGCTCCACTGTCTAATGTATGGTTTGTTGTGGTTTGGTTTTGTCGAGTCATAGTTGCTCTTTTGTTTATAATTGCTTTTTTTGGATTTTATTAGGTTCCAGATTATCTTAGGGATGGACAGGCGAGGAAGTATGTGATGGTAGTGGATTGCAAGAAGCTATTGGTGGTGATCGGTACTGTGGAGGGCGGATGGTAGTGTTTGGCTGCCTGCTGGAGGATGGGGTTATGGTTAGCTTCTCGATGTTCCACATGATGGGTTGTTATCTATGCCTATCATTAGGGAGTGTCTGAACATGTTTGAGGAGGTGATCATATTACCGCCACAACGAGAGATTGATTTTCAAATAGACTTAGCCTAGAATGCCAGATCGATAGTTACGCCTTTGAGGAATATGGCACCTAGAGAGCAAAAGGAGTTAGAGGTGTAGGTAAATGACCTGTTGAAGAGAGGATTCATTCGTAGGAGTATATCCGAGTGGGGTGCACCTATAGTATTCGCTATTAAGGCAGATGACTCTTTGAGGTTTGGTGTAGATTACCGTGAACCGAATAAGGTGATGAAGAAGAACAAGTATCGACTCCCACATATTGATGACTTGTTCGACCACCTCCACATGGAAAAGTTGTACTCTCAATTGGATCTTGTGACAGGATTTCACCAGTTGAGAGTATCGAAGGAGAGCATGTCGATCACCATGTTTCATACACAATCAGGTTTCTATAAGTGGTTGGTTATGTCGTTCAGGCTAACCAATGCTCCAACATACTTTGTTGATCTTATGAACCTCGTCTTCAAAGATCAACTGAACAAGTTCATGCTTGTGTTCGTGGATAATATTCTGATCTATTTTAGGACAAAGGAGAAACACAAGACACACTTGAGGATTGTGATTGAAGCATTGAGAAAGCAAAGGTTGAGGGCATAGTTTTTGAAGTGTCACTTTTGGAGAGGAGAAGTGAGATTCTTGGGTCATATCATCTCTAAGCAGGACATTGTAGTTGATCATGCGAAATGGTAGCGGTTTAGGATTGGAACTAGCCTATAAATGCTACTGATATGAAGAGTTTCCTAGGATTGGCGGAATATTATAGACTCTTTATTAAAGACTTCTCAAAGGTAGCTGCACCGTTGACTAACTTGACGAAGAAAAATCTGACTTTTGTTTGGGACACAAAGTGCGAGCATGTGTTTGTGAGTCTGAAGGAGAGATTGACAAGTGCATCAGTTTTGACCATTCCAAGCGGGAATAAGGAGTTGATAGTATACATAAACGCCTGTGGTATTATGTTTGGTGTGGTGTTGATGCAAAAGGTGAAAGTCGTCTCCTACGCTAGCCGACAGCAGAAGCCGCATGAGAGGAAGTATCTGACTCATGATTTGGAGTTTGCGGCAATAGTGTTCGCTTTGAAGATTTGGAGGCACTACTTATTAGGAGAATGGTTCGAGCTATTCACCGACTACAAAACCTTGAAGTATCTTTTCTCCCAGAAAGATCATAACCTTCACCAACTGCGATGATTGGAATTCTTAGCCTCGTACGACTTTGACATTTCCTATACACCTGGTATAGGAAATGCGATCGCCGGTGCATCGAGTAGAAGATATGCCAGTTTGGGAGCGATGTTTCTAGAGTGTAAGCAGTTGGATTATATTGTTGGCTATGACTTCAGACCTTATTGTCAGTTGGAGCCAGAGATGTTGGCAAGTTTGACTATCAGACCTATTTTGATTGAGCGGATCTACTAGTTAAAGGCTAGATGCTAGACTAGTAGAGATCATAGCGAAAATAGAAGGAGGAGTAGAGTCTGAAAACATGAAGCAATACAAGCTTGACCGAGAAGGTTGGCTCCGTAAGGATAGAAGATTGTTTGTTCCCGATATTGAAAGATTACAGGATGAGGTGCTATGTGAGTGCCACCATTCTAGGTTGACTATACATCCTGATGATAATAAGATGTACCGCGATATGAAGCAGACCAATTATTAGAAGGGGATGAAGAAGGATGTTGGGACATTCATCTAGAAGTGTATGAGCTACCGGGTGGAGAATGCAGAACAGAAGAAGCCAAGTGGATTACTGCAACCGCTTGAAGTTCCCAAGTAGAAGTGGGATAGACATTGATGGATTTCATCGACGGATTGTTGAGGACCAGAGGAGGGTTCGATAAAATTTGGGTCATAGTCGATAGATTGACGAAATGTTCCTGATTCATACCCATCGCAAGAACAACATCCAAATTGGCCGAGTTGTATGTGAAGTGGATAGTATGGTTTCATGATGTGTCGAAGAGCATTGTGAGCGACCGAGACCCATTGTTCACTAGTGAGTTTTAGAAGAGCATACAAGAGGCGTTGGGGACCGAGCTGTATCTCATTACAGCTTATTAGCCACAAATAAATGAGAAGACTGAAAGAGTGAAACATATATTGGAGGATCTCTTCCGAGCTTGCATTCTCGATTTCGGAGGCTCGTAGGATGATCACTTGCATTTGGTAGAATTCACATACAACAATAGCTATCAATCTAGTACCGGTATGGAACCATAAGAAGCATCATATGGCCAACCTTGTAATGCTCCTTTATGCTGGTGGGAAGTGAGCGAGAAACTGATACTTAGGCCAGATATGGTTAGAGAAACTTCAAAAAAGACCGAGATCATATGGCAATGAATGAAAGCTACTCAAGATAGGTAGAAGAGCTATGATGATATAGGACATAGAGATTTGGAGTTCTCTATCGGTGATATGGTGTTTGTGAGGATTTCTTCATTGCAAAATATTATTAGATTCAGTAGTAAAGGGAAGTTGGCGCCAAGATTCATAGGTCTTTTCCGATAGAAGAGAGGTTTAGGAGCCAAGCATACAAAGTCGACTTACCTAA
This sequence comes from Allium fistulosum, assembly GCA_030737815.1. Taxonomy (NCBI): domain Eukaryota; kingdom Viridiplantae; phylum Streptophyta; class Magnoliopsida; order Asparagales; family Amaryllidaceae; genus Allium; species Allium fistulosum. Next base: position 454,235,282 of record CM060902.1, read on the forward strand.
AAGATGGTGACCATGCACAATGTCTTCCACCTTTCTCACTTGTAGAAGTTTGTGCATGGCTTAGGCGTGACGGTTGCATCGGATCAACTTGATGATATTGAGATTGAGCCAAAAGCTTCGAGACCTCGTAGGCCGGTTTGTATTGTTAGACGCGATACGAAATAGCTTCGGAGGAAGATGATGGAGTTAGTGAAGGTTTAATGGAGCAAAAATGAAGGCAATTGCACGAGGGAAACCGAGGAGAGCATGAAGGACACACATCCGGAGCTCTTTGCATGGTAAGGCCTACTATTTATCATATTTACTTTCACATTTAACATCATATAGGGTAATTTAGTATCTTGCATGTTAGGATAAGCTTACATACACTATTGGTTGCATGGCTGCTTGGTTGATATGTATGATGGTTGCATATAATTGTTAAGCGTATAAGGTAACTATGGTTGACTATTCCTTGGCTTATTTGGGGATTTCGAAGGCGAAATTCATAAAGGGTGGGAGAGTGTAACGACTAGTATTTTACGTATCAGATCGTAATGTATTTTTAGTTTATTCATATAAGGTCGTATGACTTTAAACTTTTGGAAGATGACTCTTAGGGACATTTCCACATCTATGATTTTTTTTGAATTTCTATGTGATCATTTTGATCTTAAAAATCTTGTATGGGCTATAACTTTTGATAGGAGTTGAATTAAGGTCTCAAACCACTTCCATTGCTTCAGGATGATGGTTTCTCATTACGTAGAGTGGTCATAATAGAAAAACGGATACCATTTTAAAGTTATAGCTATTTCAAGTTTTTGCTGCTGCTGGCCTGCATTAGTGGGTAATTAACTAAGCCCATACTTAGACCCACTAACTCATCTTGAAAATTGTGCTAAGGGGAGGCTGTAGGAACCAATCTAAGTCATTTCCATCTTCCCCAAAATAGCTTTAAACCTCCATTAACCCTAATTTCATCAAAAATCCTCCATTTTTCTCACTAATCTTAGCCTAAATCATAATTAAAGTGGTAATTAGCACTGAGAAATTACAGATTATCATTTTGGTTGATTTGCATTCATCTCCTTTGTTGTCCACTTCAGATCTAAGAGGAGAAATTAGGATTTTGGGTATTTGGTGAGTAGTTCTTGACCTCTCACTGTACTATGCATGTTTATATAGTTAAAAATTAAAGTTTTTAACATTATTTTGATCCTAAAAAGTTTTCTAACTTTAATCACACTTTATACATGTTTATGGTTGAAATTTAATTGATTTAAAATAGTTTTTAAGTGGTTTTTCAACCCCTTTTGTTTATATTCATATGCTATTGTAAAACTTGTATTTAGATTAGGATTTGCTTGATTGTCATGTTCTTATGGATTGCATGTATAAACTGATGTATATGTACGATATTCCATGTTTTTATGTTGTGCTTTGATATGGTTTGCTAGTGCTTTTAGGTAGTTAGGAAAGAGGTTGGCGAATTTAGTAAATCGAAGGCAAAGATAGTCAGAATTAGATGAAACTTGGAGGAGGCACTCTGGAGCATGGGAGGAGCCTATGATTTAAGTCGCATTAAAATTGGAGCTAAGTAGAGGACTCGGTACCGAGAGCTTTCATCGATAGTGAGAGCTTTTGTCTGGTGTAAAAGGTCTCAATGGGAGATGGTGCTTCAGTTCGGGGCTAGGAGTGATGAGTGAAGGCCAAACGCAAGAATTTGGCTAAGTATTGGACTCAGCATCGAGAACTTTTCTTGAGAGTGGTCGGGGTCTAAACACTTGGAAGTTGGAGTACCAGATGGAAAGGACGTCGAGGAAGTGGAAGACAAAAATGTAGCTAAGTACACCTATCGATGCCGAGAGCTTTGTATCGATACCGAGAGGTTTCTTGATGGAGTTGGGGTGAGACTTCCATGAGGGGAAGCAAAGGCTCCTCGGGTCATGTTGAAGGTGTATGTTTGTTCGCTTAGGGTCTAATAGCGATGTAGTAACACGATGATAGCTTCAAGAGTTTAGTGATGGCAACTTGATGGTGAATCGAGTTAGGTTCTGATGACGATGGCTCGATGTTGAAGAGAGTAATGAGGATGGTTATCCACAAAAGGTGGGTTCTAGAAAGGGTGACCCATGGATAGAATGTTGGGTGGTTCTATCGTGGAATGAAGGAACGTAGAATGGTTCCTTGAGGTTGATGGGAACTAGAAGGAGCAAGGAAAGGACTTGGAAATGCATGCAAAGGGATCATTAATACACGAAGTGATTTCTGATGTACTCGAAAGTAGGGGTATTTTGGGGATGCTTATGGGTACTTTGTTTAGCTACCCCAGATCCGTAGTTTGGATCCGCATACCATGGATTAGTGGAATGTGGCTAGTATCAGCTTCGGGCTAAGACAAGTAAATTGAAAACCATGATTTCCATTAGTCCCTATTAAGGGAAAGGCCACGAGCTATCTTATATCTAGAGCACACTGAGTGATGGTGAGAATTGTGGCTACTTTGATTGTTTTCTTCTGTAGTCTACTCTAGAGATGTCACTGGAGATTGGTATCGAGTATAGGGATACCTGGACACTCGTCATCATATTTAGTTTGTAGTATACCTTTATTATATATTCATAGAGTAGCATTATGTTCGTTATGTGCTAACTCTTTGGTTGTAAGGACAGGTCAGGTATGGTTTGTATACCCTTATTCCTTACTATATCGACTTGTATCGTATTTTGAAATTATTTATTGCTCACACCAGACTATTGTCCGACTCGACGTTTTATGGTTTGCTTCTTATTATCTTGGGTACTCTTAAATGAGTAGAATAGGTAGTAGCCTTGGTGTACACAATGCAGAGTAGGATGAAGCTTCTCCTATTATATATTGATCTTCTGCTTATTCCGCCGTGCAACACTGTGGAGCCTTGACAGTGTCTGCCTATTACGATAGCTATAAAACTGTTATTTGAGTTTATTCCCATTTTGAATAAACTTTATTACTTTCCTGTATAACTTTCTGGACATGTGCTTTGATATTTGGTTCACTTAGTTATTACTTTCTCTTTTGTTTTATATCTATGATTTATACTATATTTTATTCCATGCGCTGTGAGATATATGGCAGGTTATGTGCTTTTTTTCCCTTCTTTTTACCCTTGATAATCGTCCTACATCAGCCGGGTATTTCGGCAGTGCACTATATCATTATATTGGGTGTCGGTAGTGTTGGGCGGTCGTCGCATGTTTGTTATGCATTGTTATGCTTTTTTATAACCCTAGGGATATTGTATTATGTAGATATTGTGAACTTGGATACAAAGACACCCAATATTGTACTTGGACTTGTAGTATACCAATAAGATGATGATTGTAGTTTAGCATATATTGTTATATGCTAAATCTTTAGATGCGGAGACATGTCATGTATGATTCCCCATACTCTATGTCCTTTACTATATCGAATTTCATAGTATTTTACGGTTGTTTTATCGCTCGGACCAGACTGTTATTTGACTTGAGGTTTATGTTGTGCTTCTTATCATCTCGGGTACTCTTAAATGAGTAGACTAGATAGCAAGTGTGGGATAGCATGGCGTTGTGTGGATGAACCAGTAGGAGGCTAGTTTTCTCATACTTATATTTTGGACTATTATTGCTTATCTTTATGACACTGTGGAGCTTTTACAGTGTTTGACTTTTACTAGAAACAGATATTTGAGTTTATTTATCAATTGTGTAAACTCTATACTATTTTGTATAACTATGATGAACTTGTGCTCTTACCAGTGATGTTTTATGTAGTTATTTTTATGTCTTGGCAATTTATGTCTATGATGACTATTATATTTTATCCTTACGTGTGAGATATACGAGAAGTTTTGTGATTGTTTTAGTTATTTTACAACTTAACAATCGTCCTATATTGGTCGAACACCATTACTATTGACTAATAAATAAGACGACTTTAGAAATTAGACTAATGCATTTGTAAAAGTAAAGGTTACTTGCTAACACTAGGCTTAAAATGTAAAATAAGGAGAAAAACAAGCAATTTAAATTAAACAATACAAAGACGTAGAGTGTTTTGCCTAAACTTGCCTACATTTATTATGAAGATCTCTTACTATGTTTCTCTCTTACAATTACAAGGAAGTACGAATGAATAATAAGAAATTGCACTTAAGACTGAAAAGGTTGCTAATCTTAAGAGCTTAAAGAGGATTTGCTTGTTGGAAATGTGTATTCTGAGCAGAAAAAACAATGTCCAATCCTTTCTTATTGCATGGCATGGGGTATTTATAGTAGCTGAAATGGATGATGGATGGTTGAGATTGCGCAAGAAAACATATGGGACTGACCATTGATCTGGTCGCTCAGGCTAATGGAAGACGGGTGTAAAGGTGGTATGGAATGTGCGGTTGCGAAACATGCCAATTGTCCCTCCGTACCAGGTGCATAATTTGCATTTAACACACATTTAATGTTGGCAACGTGTTACAGGAGTAGGCATGCTTTTGGCAGATCTGCTATAGTACCTAGTGTGGCTGGCTGAATGATTTGTCATTTACTTTTGTGTATATATGTGGCAGGGCGGGCGAGTAGCTTCTTCCAAGCTATACTGACTGGTCGTTTACAATCATATCTTACTGAGGGTGGCTAATTGTTGCTATGGGCCAAGTTGAAAGGGATATGCTAGGTCAGCTGTGGGATGATGAGATGTACTGCCTAGGACCGGTCAAAAGTGGGTTGCGATGAAGCTGGGTGGAAAACGACTCACGCTTGAGCCAGGCCCTATCTAATGATTTGGATATTGAACCGCCTTGAGTTGAGTCGACCGGCAATTGACTCAAAGGGTTGCTGAGTAGGCGGGCTGTCTCAGGGCCAGACTAAGTTTGGGCCGGAGTGAACTAGCTGGGCGTAGATATGTTGGGTTGGCTTGGATTTGGTCGGGTTATGTGAATCAGCTTTCCAATTACACTTACGAGAAATTTAAGCAACATTTTCGCTCCCAAGCCCTTCTCTGTGAGCAAGGGCGGGATTGTCAAGTCACAAATAACCTTTACGCCAGTTCTTCTATTATGTATTTAATGTATGCAATATATGGTGCTTTGTCATTGGCTGGGATGGTTCACTTTTTCCAAACGTGGTCGGGATTTGATGACCCTTCAAATTCAACTGGTGTGATGAAGGAGTTAGGTATTATAAAAAGCCTTTGTCTTCTCCCCTTCCATTCTTTACTGAAGAAATTGATATTTTTCTACCATTATAAGAGGTCCAAAAAACTCTCCAAAACGTTCGACTTTTCAGCTTCCTTTGAGAAAAAATTATGCCATCCATGTTCTTCTTCTCTGCTGTTGTAAATGCCATAGTCATCGAAATGTTTCGAGCTTTTGTAGTTTTTTCGTTTTTGCCATGTTTCCAATACTTGACTTTGTTGTTACTTTCTTGTGATATTGTGGTCAGAATTTGCACTTTTTTGCTATCTTTGGATGTCGATTGACCGCCACTGCCATGCAGCGGTGGCTGATTGATGTTGGCGATCTCCACGGTGGGCCTACAATTTCTAGTAGTGATTAGTAATAATTTGGTAAAGGGTAATGGACCAAGCCCACTTCGATAGCTTACGGGCTTTAAGTAAAAAATAAAGTAATATGTAGGGGGCATGAGGCCTGTCACTTAGCTTAAAAGTTTTAATTCACAAACAGACCTTCATGGGTTGCTCGGTTTAGGGCATGCCATAAAGACGGTCGTCCAGCCTCCACCATAAGATGATGCCCTTGGGCGTTGTCGGGCAAAGATATCGGAGACGTGTCTAACATAGACCGCTTATGGTTTTAGATAGCCACCTCTAGATTAGTTTCTACTGGCACATCTACCTTTGTTGGCATTACTAGCCTCAAAGCCTTTGAGCTAGTAAATGGGAAAAATTGATTTGGCCAAGAACCAAGCATGTCACGATGGGATAGTTAGATATCCCACTCCTATCGATCATCCTAGCCATTCTTCTCCTGGCTTCTTCTCCTTTTCTTTGGGCTACTTCAAGATTGGAGTAATGCTGCCTCTCTAACCCTATTTTGTCTCGATTTTGAATGCCTATGGGCCTTCACCTGATCAGCGTACCCCCAAATAGCCTCTAATTCCTTTGCATGGTCTACGTTGCTTACATGGATCTCGGTCTTCCTAAGTCGAAAACTAACTTTATAAAAATGATCTTACAGCTGCAAAAGGATGCCGGGTACCGTGCTAGTAACTACTTCCATTTTCATGCAAACACTAAGCCCGTAATCTTCATGGGGATTTGCAGCAAAGCCGCCTCAGGCTAGATGTGAAATACTTCTTTGTCCCTCATGGGGTGAACCTCGGGCTATAACATTTCAAGTTCCAAAACCCTAGTAAATTCTTGTTGATCACTTTTCCCCCTTCATTCCTTGCTTAACTTTCCTATTGACAGGGGCCTCTCTTGCCTGCGCCAACATTAATTTTAGGATGCTGAATGAAAACTTGAACCTACTAAAGAAGATTGCTGCCAACTATTGAGATTTAGGAATCTTAGTGACCAATGCAAACCTCCACTGGGTTAGATTAATGATGGGAACCAAACTATGGTTGCTGGGCAGTTCGGTCGAATAAGGAAACTAGTGCAGTAAGTGACCAAACCAAAATGGGACTACTCCAAGGTCAAATTTCAAGACAACATGAGTAGGCCGATCACTAAGGTGGAAAGAGGATATGATGACCTTATCATAGGTGAGGAGCCTGGAGAGTGGAAAAAAGTTGGCCTTGATAAGCCAAGTAATGTTGTGTCGGTGCCATAGTAGGAAGAATACGACCCACGACAATTAGTTAACGTCATGACCACTCGGCTTAAGACGTCGGTCGTTGACGGGATACTGAGGTGAGCTCTAAAGAAAGTAGTATTTAGGGAGGGTTACAAGAGCTGGGCATAGTAGGGATACAGGTCCTCTCTACGAGCAAATCCCTACATATGACCATTTGTATCCCAAATACAAAGTTGTGTGCTCGGGTGAGCCTCATGATGGGACGGACCAAACTTGTGTAGGCAGCTCATCCTCATCATACCCGCCCCTTATTAGAAAGCAAGGTAGGGTCAGTATAAATGCAGTTTACTTGCACTTGTCTTTTTTTACTTTGAATTTTGACTAACTCTTGCTCTTTCTTATTGTTGCACTGGCCTGTAAGTTCACCTTTGATGTCATCGACAGTTTATAGATCGATGCCCAAACCACCATAACCCCCATGCCCAAGGGACCCAAGGCAGATAAGGAGGTCACTGAGCTGCCTCCTAGACCCATGCACGTGCCTCTGGAGGATGAATTTCGAAGGAGAAAGAAGAGGGTTACGAAGGATCCATCTTCTAAGTTCCTTGCTCCTTTTGCCAAAAAAGGGCCTATCTTTGATGAGGAGTGGTTGACTAAGGGGAAAAGGGGTGCTAGTAGGGCATGTATCCCTGAAGGTTAACCAGGCTTCATACCACGGTGACCTAGGACTGGTGCTGAGGTTATTTCAGATGATGTTTATTGAGATAAAAATGTTGAACCACCGTGCCCGATCTGGATGGAGCTAGCACTCCAGGGATGAAGTGATTGACGCCCACACATGAGACACCATTCTCATAAGCTTCCCAAATTTAAACTTCTCTTGCTTGATTTATGGAGTCTTCTAACTAATTTTTTGTAGGCCGCCCACCACTCCATCCATGTCTAGGATGACTTTCTATAGTTTAAAGACGAGGTTGATACGTGTAGGAAGGCTGAGAGGGATGTAACGACCCAGAATTTTGAACAAATTAAATTGAAAATATTTAATTAATTTTAAATATTTGAACGATGATTTAATTTGAATTCCCGATCTAACTTTGAATTTGGCGATTAAATTATAAAATTTAATCTATTGTAAATTGGATAAAAATTTGAATCTTCAGTTTTAAGTTGAAGAAAAATATTTCGAAAGCTTTTAAAATTTATATTGATAACACTGAAGATAATAGAAGCTTCAGAATCGAATTTGGAAGTGAATTGTTCAGTTTGAAATTATATCGTTTGAATCGATATTTAAAAATAGCCGTCCGAGGCGCAGTCTCGGAATTCGACGAAACGAGTTCCATTGGATCCGTAATATTGTATTATTACCGGATTTCAAATTTTGCATTTTTTCGGAGTTGTTATGTGAGCACACGACACATAAATGCGTTAAGAATTAAATTGAATTTTAATTTAAAATTTTGTAAAATCAAATCACTGCCACCCTACTCCTGAGTAAGCAGACCTATTCTCTGCTGAATCACGTTCCTTGTCTCCCCATTGCTTTACAAATCTCATGCAACTATCTTCGTTCTGAAGTCAGATAACAAAAGAAAAATTCTTCGAATCAAAATAGAGACACAAATGGCGACACTCCTATTTCCAGAAGCAAAAAAATCCTCTCCTTCAAATTTAAAATAGCCGAGCCTTATAACTTCTATCTCCAGTAATCTACCCATTCTCTTTTCAAAATTCCACTCGCGGTTCCCAAACGAGCAAATCAAATCGCTCGAGCATGTGAGCATCGGTGGTCGCTATGGTTCGCGACGCGTTCACTGATGGAAGTCACAGTGGATGGGTGAAGCGTGGATGTCTCGAGCGGGCAGCGCGGGGTTCGAGGGATGGAAGGTGATAGTTCGAACTCGTGAGCGACTCCGATTCGTGGGGATGAAATCTGGGTGGTTAACGGCGACAGTCTTGAACTCAGTGACGATGTTGGGGCAGGTCGGAGAGGCGCGTATGGATGTGGCATCGGCGTTCTGGTGAGGGTAGGCCTGTGTCTTCGAGTCGCGAGGCGCAGTGGTGTTGGAGGTCGGAAAAGATGGCTCATATGGGGTAGCGCGACAATGGCAGTCGCGATAGCAGCAAGCAGGAGCTAGGGTTTTCGAATTTCTAAGGCAAGCCGCCGCCGTGGGTTCGTCAAGCAACAGAGGCAGTGAGGTATCTTGCGTGCGCGATTTCGATCGAGTACAAACGTATAAATTTTAATTTTTGCTATTTTTAATTTAACTTGATTTAAATGAATATTTATATGTAGATGTGCGTGGCTAATTGTCCAGATAACTAAATTAATTTACAACTATATGAGTAAATGCATGTAGAAAAATATTTACAGTGAAATATTGTAGGGTTTACTTAAAGGTTGGATCTTTAAATGTGTATATATATAGGCTACTTTGATAAAATGTGTATTTTCAAAAAGGTTTATCAAAATATGGGATTTTAAATATTAAACAGTTTAAAATTTTAATATATGTATGTATGCAGAATATAAATTTTTACAGTAAACAACAGATTCGACTTTTAAAATCTATCTACCGGGGAAAAAGTTATAATTTTTTTTTATTAGTTTAACAAGAAAAAAAAAATCTTAGTTGGATTAAAATTGAAAAATAGGAATTTATTATTCGATTAATTCGAATATTAACAGATTGTATAAATGTTTAATACAAGGTCTAAAACCGTGAAATCAAATCGGAAATGGAAATGGATGGCAAATAAAAAGGGCTAAGGTGAGATTTTCTCACTCGAAGGAAAATTTGGTTTTACAGTTATTGATTGATGATTGCTATTGGATGTGATATTAGATATAGTAGGATATATCTATATATATAGCAATATATACATATTGGCATATGTATATATTGGATCGATTGATTTCCCGCCTCGTATAGCGGATGAGACCCTATTGCGCCGTTAGTAAGCGGATATTTTTATAAAACCCATATACCGCGATATTCCACCTCGAAGTGGAATGGGTATTGTGCTAACGTCTGTGGATGCAGGGAAACAGGTTGGAGGGATCCAACTGGATTCCTCACAAGTATTTATTTATTTACAGATATTGTGATATTTGTTGATTATCATATTGATATATGATATTGAATGTTGTGATTGACTAATTGGTGTTGTTGCATCATCGGATTCAGTTTTGAAATTTAAAAAAAATAAAAAAAATAACGACTTTTACTTTAAAAGGATTTTAAAGTGATTTTTGAAAGTAGACGTTTTATTGAATTTTTGAATTGATTTATTTCAAATAAATAAACGTTTAAAATTTTAAAGTTACAAAAATTTATAGATTTGTGAAATATAACCGAAAAGTGATTTTTGGAATAAATAGTTGATTGATTTATGAAATGGTTTAAATTGAGATTTTTGAATTTCTGTAAACGGTTTATATAAAAGATTTATGAAATTGATATCTACAAAATTAAGAATATTGAAATTATAAAACAAGTTTTTATAAGTGTTAAAAATGAAATATTATGGAATCCGTAAGTGAATGAAATTTATAGATTTATAAATTGTGAAGTTGAAAATGAATGATAAGTTATTAACTTATAATATGGACCTGTGATATTTATATCGAGTATAACTCGAATTTGTTAATAAAGAAGATTTATAAATCGAAGTTGTTAGAAAATAGAAATGGAATTTATAAACGTTTTTTTATAAATCCGAGAATCAATCAAATTTGATGAATTTAATATAGAAGGTTGTTAAGGGAATTTTATTCACGATTTTGGATAGTGGACAATTCTTGAAATAGAATGTGTAGAAAATATTGAAAATTGGGTTAGTGAAGTATATTCACGATTTTGGACAGTGAATATATATTATTAAGTAAAAATGAATCTGGTCTTGGGAAAGTGATACTGAAATAGAATGAAAACGATTTAACGATGTTTTCAAAAGTGTTTAATATCGAGATCATATATTTCAACATTTATTGTTGAAATAGACGTTTTCGAGAAATAAGGGAATGGTGGACTATAACACTGTTGTTATAGTAAATGATTTCCGAAAGGAAATGTTTTTTATCTAGTATTGGGATTTATATATCTATTTTAATTTCGAATCCCTATACTAGTGATTTTGAGTCGTCGTAACGATGTTTTACGTAACATTCGATAAAATAATTTGGAAAATTATTTGGAATCTGATGATGTTGCGCATCTTTATTGATAGTTAAATAACCGACTATCGATAATTACCTCGAATGGTATTTGTTGGGAATTGGATGAATTTGAATGCCACACTTATTTTTAAATAAGCGCTCACTATTCGGGTTAGCCGGGAAAGGACCATGGGGTCGTATAACCCATTCCGAATATGTGATACGTCGTTATGGATTGCATTTGATGACCGGTGTTGAAGACCGGATATTTTTGAAAATGGAAGGATTACCGTCGAGTTACTCTACATCGGTTGATCTCCGATTTAGAGGTTTTATCACCCTTAGTGACGGGAAGTCCGGACGTGATTGGAAATTATCCGGATTTGCAAGGGCTTCGTGAGAAGTGCCTTCGGTTCTGTTCGATCCCGGAACAGACTTGTATGGATTGTGTGTCTGACATTACACTTTGAGATATAAAGCTGATTTCTTTCAAATACATATCTGTTGGTGGCGGAGAATTTATTCTCTTAGCTTAACACCCTTCTCTGAGACGTACGAGCTCAGAGGTTATGTAGTTGAAGTTATCAGCGATATATCCCAATTTGGTAATGTGACATGCTGAGTGTTGCTATGTGATGATCAGTGTTTGATCATTTGTTTGATCATTTATCTTTGTGATCATAGGTTGATCATCTGTTGACCCAAAGTGTGGCTTTTTGAAAAAGCGTAGCTTTGTGGACGAGACTTCGTCAGGGCCTCAACAACCCGGAAATGGTCGAAACAGGAATGTTGCGGCAAGGTTATGAGGGTCGCGCCCTTTAGGGTATGTCATTTCCTTCTGGAAATGGGTGGTATCATGGTATGGAGCCCAGATACTTACTCATGTGGATACACTTTCTTTATGATGTGTGATGTTGGTTACCGAGCACTCGGATAAAGGTCCCAAAGGACCGGGTGATGACATATTCGTGAGTTACCTGTTACAGGGGTAACCCGGCCTTGTTTGGCAAAGAGCAGTTTGTCTCTCGGGACGTCCAGCCAGAGGCGATCCTATTCGGCAGGAGGAAAGGAAGTTCCTTAGCCTGACCATTTGTTGGAAATCCATCTTCCAAATACGAACTTTGTACGGTATTAGTTGTAGAACCTGCCATTTATGTACAGTGGTCACCACTGTTTAGATGGTAGCTATAGTAGGCATACGATACTGGTCGTATGCTGGCTAAGATTAATATTCTACTTTCGAAAATGTTTTCTACACTATACATTAATAATAATAATCCAATGATTGGCGTAGTAAGCATCTTTGACTATCATAAGAAGAAATCTCCTCCAATACTGCGTTTGCATTGTGTGTGTGGCGGGAGGTCTTATGGTAGTTTCATTTTCCAAAAGCATTGCGTATCTGGTTTATTTTCTTTGTGAAAAAAATACTGTTTTACAATCTCACACCAGTCACCATGACTGACTCGGAGTTTATTGTTCCCTTCTAAACTCTGGGTGCCCACAAATTTCCACACGGGCAGTCTAGAGTTAGGTTATCAGGATATTCTGGAGCTTTGGAGATAAGCTGGATGACGAGACGTAGTATTTGTATCTGATAGTATTTATTCCGCTGTGTATTCTGTATGAGGACAAGTTTATATAACTGTCCATTATTGTATATTGACTCTGATTGATGTATGTATAAACTGATATAGCTCTTTGTTTTAAAAGACTAGTGATTATCTATTATATATTGTTCCGCTGCGATATGTGAGATTCTGATATTGTTTCTGTTCTGATGTTGTTCTGTTGTTCTTCTTTTCTTTTTCTTCTATCTTTTCTTCTACCTCTTCTTTTAAAACCCTAAGAATTCGGTTTTTCGGCATTCGATGGCTCGACAGTTGATACAGTGGACTTATTGATGTCGATATTTGGAAGTCGAAGAATCGGGTCCTTACAGCGTGGTATCAGAGCATATGGTTAAGCGACAACCCTGCTCTGTTGGGTGTTACTCATTAGAGATAGAGTCAGCATTACTCTAGAATGAGTTTAAGTGTAATAATAGATACGAGTGCATATTTGTTAGTGAATATGAAATTGTTTTGTATTGTATTGACTTATCGGTTGATTGTTTATAGATTCTGGTCGGTGCAGTCTAGCTAACTGTGTTGATAGGAGTTTCTAAACTCTTAAACAAGATAAACCGACACAGTATTGATTTTAAAATAGGGTAAATGAAATAATTTTGCCCAAAACTATTTTTGTATAGAAAAGAAATGATTTTCTATGAATTATCATAGTATATGGATGTTTGGTTGTTATAAAATAATAACATTGAATTATTATCATTGTTATATGAAATGGAATGAGAAATTAAAATAATAACCAAAGATTTGGAAAATAAATCCATTTAACGAATGAAATTTATAAATGTGAATTGAAAGATAAAGAGATGAATTCACATACAGATGAAATTTGAGAATATAAATTATAAATGTGATTTGTAATTTAAAACGGGATTCCAGAGAAGTATTTGGAAATGTTTTGAAAAGAATTTGAAAATTTTGGAGATTTGGAAAGTTTAAATCCTTTTTGGAGTTGGAAATGAATTTCAAAGGTTTTGAAAAATGTTTTGAAGGAATGAAAAGCTCTAAACTCTTTTCGGTCGCTGGAAAATAACTTCGGTAATGACTGCAGCATCACCGATGTTCATTTTCGGGTTTCCAAAAGAGAAATTGCTGCCAAATTGCTTTAAATGGAAGTTGTTTGAAAAATTTGGATTTGGTTTTAGAAATTCAAAGGATAAATTGAATTGATTTCAAAATGATTTTTGAAGGTTGGTAAAACTCTGGAATACTATATAAAAATATTTATGAAATATTATTAAGTTGATAACTTATACAATTTGAATTCTGATAGAATAAATTTAACTTAAAAGATAGAGTTAAATTAAAGAAGTATAAGTGAATAAATGAAAGTGAAATTGAAAGTTGAGATTCATTTTGAATTTGTAAGCGGATAAAAATGGAATTGAATTTGATTGTGAAGTATTAAACTAAAATTAGTAAGTGAAGTTAATTGAATATTGACCAAATGAATAAGGTTTGAAACAAATTAAATTCAATGATTATAGAAGAAAGGTAAATTAAATTCATATGGAATTTGAAATCCAGTTTAATGTGAGTAGTTATAAACCAAAATGGTAAATTGAAAATAAATTTTGGGAATGAACGAAAAAATAAAACTGGAATTGAAACTGAATGTTGAAAACAAATTTGAGTAAATGAATTAGAATTTGTGATGAATTTGTAAATGGAACTAATTTAAAAATAGTGCAGTTGTGAATGAAAGTTAATCGATGAAATTCAATATTCAGAAGTTAAACTGAATCCAAATTAGAATTGAAATTGTGAATTAAATTCAAATGAAATTTGAAATGTAAAATTGAATGATAATGAATATAACTTCAATAGTGAAGTAAAAATGTATAAGAAGTATATATTGGAAATTTTGTAATAAGATGTGCAAAATGGTTTGAATATGTAACTAGATATTATGGCTAGTGGGATATACAGGTGTATTAGAGGAATTGAGATTTTGATTTTAAAGATAAATTTGAATTGCTCGACAAAAGGTAAGTATTTCAATTTCGATATGAGATTTGATGATTTTCTTGTCTAGCCGCTTGGCTTTTTCTTTTCTTTTTGAAATCTGAGAGTCCATAGGGACGTTTTGTAGTCGTGCCGTGTTAGCCGCGCAAAGGAGACGCTGGCAAAATTTTTCGAAAATTTAGAGTGTTAGAAAATTTTTGAGAAAATTTTGAAAGCTTAAATTTGAATTTAAATTTGAATTTGAATTGAGAAGTAAAACAATAATGTTTTGAAACTTATAATTAGAGTTGGAAATTTAGTTGAAATGATAGCGAATCTTTAATAGAAAGGTTTGTTTTGAAAATTTGATAAAACTATTGGATTATGAAAAATAGTAGACGAGTTAAGGACCTTTTTTTCCTAACTTGTAATTTCGAGGACGAAATTCTTTTAAGGAGGGAAGTTTGTAACGATCCAGAATTTTGAACAAATTAAATTGAAAATATTTAATTAATTTTAAATATTTGAACGATGATTTAATTTGAATTCCCGATCTAACTTTGAATTTGGCGATTAAATTATAAAATTTAATCTATTGTAAATTGGATAAAAATTTGAATCTTCAATTTTAAGTTGAAGAAAAATATTTCGAAAGCTTTTAAAATTTATATTGATAACACTGAAGATAATAGAAGCTTCAGAATCGAATTTGGAAGTGAATTGTTCAGTTTGAAATTATATCGTTTGAATCGATATTTAAAAATAGCCGTCCGAGGCGCAGTCTCGGAATTCGACGAAACGAGTTCCATTGGATACGTAATATTGTATTATTACCGGATTTCAAATTTTGCATTTTTTCGGAGTTGTTATGTGAGCACACGACACATAAATGCGTTAAGAATTAAATTGAATTTTAATTTAAAATTTTGTAAAATCAAATCACTGCCACCCTATTCCTGAGTAAGCAGACCTATTCTCTGCTGAATCACGTTCCTTGTCTCCCCATTGCTTTACAAATCTCACGCAACTATCTTCGTTCTGAAGTCAGATAACAAAAGAAAAATTCTTCGAATCAAAATAGAGACACAAATGGCGACACTCCTATTTCCAGAAGCAAAAAAATCCTCTCGTTCAAATTTAAAATAGCCGAGCCTTATAACTTCTATCTCCAGTAATCTACCCATTCTCTTTTCAAAATTCCACTCGCGGTTCCCAAACGAGCAAATCAAATCGCTCGAGCATGTGAGCATTGGTGGTTGCTATGGTTCGCGACGCGTTCACTGATGGAAGTCACAGTGGATGGGTGAAGCGTGGATGTCTCGAGCTGGCAGCGCGGGGTTCGAGGGATGGAAGGTGATAGTTCGAACTCGTGAGCGACTCCGATTCGTGGGGATGAAATCTGGGTGGTTAACGGCGGCAGTCTTGAACTCGGTGACGATGTTGGGGCAGGTCGGAGAGGCGCGTATGGATGTGGCATCGGCGTTCTGGTGAGGGTAGGCCTGTGTCTTCGAGTCGCGAGGCGCAGTGGTGTTGGAGGTCGGAAAAGATGGCTCATCTGGGGTAGTGCGACAATGGCAGTCGCGATAGCAGCAAGCAGGAGCTAGGGTTTTCGAATTTCTAAGGCAAGCCGCCGCCGTGGGTTCGTCAAGCAACAGAGGCAGTGAGGTATCTTGCGTGCGCGATTTCGATCGAGTACAAAGGTTTAAATTTTAATTTTTGCTATTTTTAATTTAACTTGATTTAAATGAATATTTATATGTAGATGTGCGTGGTTAATTGTCCAGATAACTAAATTAATTTACAACTATATGAGTAAATGCATGTAGAAAAATATTTACAGTGAAATATTATAGGGTTTACTTAAAGGTTGGATCTTTAAATGTATATATATAGGCTACTTTGATAAAATGTGTATTTTCAAAAAGGTTTATCAAAATATGGGATTTTAAATATTAAACAGTTTAAAATTTTAATATATGTATGTATGCAGAATATAAATTTTTACAGTAAACAACAGATTCGACTTTTAAAATCTATCTACCGGGGAAAAAGTTATAAATTTTTTTTTATTAGTTTAACAAGAAAAAAAAAATCTTAGTTGGATTAAAATTGAAAAATAGGAATTTATTATTCGATTAATTCGAATATTAACAGATTGTATAAATGTTTAATACAAGGTCTAAAACCGTGAAATCAAATCGGAAATGGAAATGGATGGCAAATAAAAAGGGCTAAGGTGAGATTTTCTCACTCGAAGGAAAATTTGGTTTTACAGTTATTGATTGATGATTGCTATTGGATGTGATATTAGATATAGTAGGATATATCTATATATATAGCAATATATACATATTGGCATATGTATATATTGGATCGATTGATTTCCCGCCTCGTATAGCGGATGAGACCCTATTGCGCCGTTAGTAAGCGGATATTTTTATAAAACCCATATACCGCGATATTCCACCTCGAAGTGGAATGGGTATTGTGCTAACGTCTGTGGATGCAGGGAAACAGGTTGGAGGGATCCAACTGGATTCCTCACCAGTATTTATTTATTTACAGATATTGTGATATTTGTTGATTATCATATTGATATATGATATTGAATGTTGTGATTGACTAATTGGTGTTGTTGCATCATCGGATTCAGTTTTGAAATTTAAAAAAAAATAAAAAAAAATAACGACTTTTACTTTAAAAGGATTTTAAAGTGATTTTTGAAAGTAGACGTTTTATTGAATTTTTGAATTGATTTATTTCAAATAAATAAACGTTTGAAATTTTAAAGTTACAAAAATTTATAGATTTGTGAAATATAACCGAAAAGTGATTTTTGGAATAAATAGTTGATTGATTTATGAAATGGTTTAAATTGAGATTTTTGAATTTCTGTAAACGGTTTATATAAAAGATTTATGAAATTGATATCTACAAAATTAAGAATGTTGAAATTATAAAACAAGTTTTTATAAGTGTTAAAAATGAAATATTATGGAATCCGTAAGTGAATGAAATTTATAGATTTATAAATTGTGAAGTTGAAAATGAATGATAAGTTATTAACTTATAATATGGACTTGTGATATTTATATCGAGTATAACTCGAATTTGTTAATAAAGAAGATTTATAAATCGAAGTTGTTAGAAAATAGAAATGGAATTTATAAACGTTGTTTTATAAATCCGAGAATCAATCAAATTTGATGAATTTAATATAGAAGGTTGTTAGGGGAATTTTATTCACGATTTTGGATAGTGGATAATTCTTGAAATAGAATGTGTAGAAAATATTGAAAATTGGGTTAGTGAAGTATATTCACGATTTTGGACAGTGAATATATATTATTAAGTAAAAATGAATCTGGTCTTGGGAAAGTGATACTGAAATAGAATGAAAACGATTTAACGATGTTTTCAAAAGTGTTTAATATCGAGATCATAGATTTCAACATTTATTGTTGAAATAGACGTTTTCGAGAAATAAGGGAATGGTGGACTATAACACTGTTGTTATAGTAAATGATTTCCGAAAGGAAATGTTTTTTATCTAGTATTGGGATTTATATATCTATTTTAATTTCGAATCCCTATACTAGTGATTTTGAGTCGTCGTAACGATGTTTTACGTAACATTCGATAAAATAATTTGGAAAATTATTTGGAATCTGATGATGTTGCGCATCTTTATTGATAGATAAATAACCGACTATCGATAATTACCTCGAATGGTATTTGTTGGGAATTGGATGAATTTGAATGCCACACTTATTTTTAAATAAGCGCTCACTATTCGGGTTAGCCGGGAAAGGACCATGGGGTCGTATAACCCATTCCGAATATGTGATACGTCGTTATGGATTGCATTTGATGACCGGTGTTGAAGACTGGATATTTTTGAAAACGGAAGGATTACCGTCGAGTTACTCTACATCGGTTGATCTCCGATTTAGAGGTTTTATCACCCTTAGTGACGGGAAGTCCGGACGTGATTGGAAATTATCCGGATTTGCAAGGGCTTCGTGAGAAGTGCCTTCGGTTCTGTTCGATCCCGGAACAGACTTGTATGGATTGTGTGTCTGACATTACACTTTGAGATATAAAGCTGATTTCTTTCAAATACATATCTGTTGGTGGCGGAGAATTTATTCTCTTAGCTTAACACCCTTCTCTGAGACGTACGAGCTCAGAGGTTATGTAGTTGAAGTTATCAGCGATATATCCCAATTTGGTAATGTGACATGCTGAGTGTTGCTGTGTGATGATCAGTGTTTGATCATTTGTGATATGATCATTTGTTTGATCATTTATCTTTGTGATCATAGGTTGATCATCTGTTGACCCAAAGCGTGGCTTTTTGAAAAAGCGTAGCTTTGTGGACGAGACTTCGTCAGGGCCTCAACAACCCGGAAATGGTCGAAACAGGAATGTTGCGGCAAGGTTATGAGGGTCGCGCCCTTTAGGGTATGTCATTTCCTTCTGGAAAGGGGTGGTATCATGGTATGGAGCCCAGATACTTACTCATGTGGATACACTTTCTTTATGATGTGTGATGTTGGTTACCGAGCGCTCGGATAAAGGTCCCAAAGGACCGGGTGATGACATATTCGTGAGTTACCTGTTACAGGGGTAACCCGGCCTTGTTTGGCAGAGAGCAGTTTGTCTCTCGGGACGTCCAGCCAGAGGCGATCCTATTCGGCAGGAGGAAAGGAAGTTCCTTAGCCTGACCATTTGTTGGAAATCCATCTTCCAAATACGAACTTTGTATGGTATTAGTTGTAGAACCTGCCATTTACGTACGGTGGTCACCACTGTTTAGATGGTAGCTATAGTAGGCATACGATATTGGTCGTATGCTGGCTAAGATTAATATTCTACTTTCGAAAATGTTTTCTACACTAGACATTAATAATAATAATCCAATGATTGGCGTAGTAAGCATCTTTGACTATCATAAGAAGAAATCTCCTCCAATTCTGCATTTGCATTGTGTGTGTGGCGGGAGGTCTTATGGTAGTTTCATTTTCCAAAAGCATTGCGTATCTGGTTTATTTTCTTTGTAAAAAAAATACTGTTTTACAATCTCACACCAGTCACCATGACTGACTCGGAGTTTATTGTTCCCTTCTAAACTCTGGGTGCCCACAAATTTCCACACGGGCAGTCTAGAGTTAGGTTATCAGGATATTCTGGATATTTTAGAGCTTTGGAGATAAGCTGGATGACGAGACGTAGTATTTGTATCTGATAGTATTTATTCCGCTGTGTATTCTGTATGAGGACAAGTTTATATAACTGTCCATTATTGTATATTGACTCTGATTGATGTATGTATAAACTGATATAGCTCTTTGTTTTAAAAGACTAGTGATTATCTATTATATATTGTTCCGCTGCGATATATGAGATTCTGATATTGTTTCTGTTCTGATGTTGTTCTGTTGTTCTTCTTTTCTTTTTCTTCTATCTTTTCTTCTACCTCTTCTTTTAAAACCCTAAGAATTCGGTTTTCCGGCATTCGATGGCTCGACAGTTGATACAGTGGACGTATTGATGTCGATATTTGGAAGTCGAAGAATCAGGTCCTTACAAGGGAGGTCGAAGAGGTGGCATTGGTGGAAGAAAAGGCAGCGAAGGATGATCGAGGCAAAGGACGGGGCAGAGAAGGAGGCTGATGAACTTAGGGTGAGGCTGGAGAAAGCTAAGAAGGAGGACAAAGCCCTATGTAATGGATTGGCCCAACACATAATTGAATGATGGTCATTCGTTGACGTGGAGGCTGCTTGTGTGGCAGAAGTATAACAACCCACTATTTTAAACATCTAAATCCAATTATAAACAATGCCATAAATATGCTTGCAACTGAATTCAGATATTAAAGATAATGGACCATTAAAAATTTGAAATTCTAAAGTACTGAATGAAAAAGGAAACCTATAGGCAGAAGTTAAACATTAATGTATACATATACATACATTTCATTCTAATAAATTAAACATTACTCAAATATAATATGTCACGTAGTTTATACATTTCATTACACAAACTATTAAACAACATCTTTATAACTATGGTGCAAGAGATATACCGAACCATCATGCAGATATGACTCATTCCTGACTCTTTGCTCCCTCCTTTGCTTCCAACTACAAACTTACAAATATACATAGATAAATATAATAAAGGGAAAAGGTTTCAACTATTTTTGGGTTGTGTCTTATTCTATACATACGGTCATAGGCTCAATAGCTACTACATAGGGAAAAACTGCCTACGTACGGCTTTTGGGGGATCAAGCCCATTTAGTTCTGTTTCTTGCCATTCTTCTGTATCTAAATACTTATTACAACATAACAACCATAACATCCATGCATCCAATGCAACATTACAAGAAAAAAACAGTATTCCTACACATCCATCACAACAAATCATTTTATCCGGTAACAACAATAATAGTCACAACCATTAAACATCAACAATATTCAATGACAACCCCAGTCCATCAAATAAGAAATGAACAAATATACTTACATACACCATCATCAATGAAAATATAATCCATTAAATGTATACTAATCCAATGAACATTAATGACACAACACCAAACATCAAATAACCATAATTAACTACCCATCATCTAGTAGCAATAGTGGTTATTTTATCCAAAAATACTTTTGGAAACATTTCTTTTACGAATATTTTTATTATCAAGAAAATACCTTTTTTATTTAACATATCAAACGACAATAATAAATATTTCTTACCATAAATCGTAAAATCAACTATTTCGTCGCTTGCACAAAACATCATAATTTTCCCAAAATCCATATTATTATTTATAACATCTTGGTTTATTAAATAATAAAAATAAAATTTTCAAATTTAGTTTAATAGATATTTTCTATTATTATTTATGAGTTCTCCCAAAAAATCATAAATAATAACCTTATTAAATTTATTCTATAGACTTTATTTTATTTCATTAAACCATTGTTATTTGCAAACATCACAAAAAATATGTAACTAATCACGTCTATCATTTATTTAACAAAATTTCTCATTATTACGCCATTTCACCCACTTTATTTTAATTAATTACATCCAATTTTTAAATCCACATTAATTATAAGTATATCCAGTAATACAACAATTAATAATAAAAAATCACCCCTAGACACAATATATCCAAAATATCAACAATATCCAAACAATTACCAATATATGACAACACATATCAATTATTATAATTTGTCATTAGTGGATAAGCATTTAATATTTTAAAATTCAATTAATTAAATTAAATTAGCTATACCAACATGATTTTGCAAACAACCTCCAAACTTAGCAAACCCGATGCCAAATCGTCTGGAATTCCGCCATAAGTCCAATGGAAGAAAGCGCATGTGAATCGAAGTTCATATGTGAAAGATACAGAGGTTAGAAGTTTCAGGGTATAAATTGTAATTATTAGATAAGGGCCAAAATGAAAAAGAAGCACTCGCCTTAAATAAAGAATAACCTATTATTTCAGTAACGTTTTCTCCTTCCATCATAATCCAAAATGCTTTCAAAATCCAAGTGTATGTGTTGTTGAATGAATCCCTAGCCCTTTTTGAATTACTATTTTCTTTTGAAATAAATATTATACTTCTTGAATTAAGAAGGGAACAAAGGTTGTAGAAAAATTCTTAGTGGTTGTTTCCCCAAAAATTAATTTCCTTCCATCTCAACCTCCTTTATTTATAGCACGGGATGATGGATAGAGGAATTTTGAATGTACGCATGTAAAGAGAGTAATATATGAATTAATAAAAAATTACCATTTACATACAGAAAATTAATTTCCAATCTATAGGGAATCATTCTCTGTAAATAAAAAGATTAATTTACCTATACATCAACTAATGCGCAATTAACCTATGCAATTAGTTTCACATAATATATGAAATTAATATACAACTAATTATACCTATATACACTCACATAAATTCAACAATTAGGAAATATGTCAATCGATGCACAATTAATTGCTAGTCTATGCAATTAATTTCCCATAGTATATGAGATCGATATACAACCATATATATATATATATATATATATATATATATTCAACAATTAGGACATAAGACAATCAATGCACGATTAATTTTCCACAATACATGCATATATGTATGTATTGAACAATTAGGATATATGTACTAAATTCATCGCATTAAATATACATATATTTATAAACATATACATATTTAATATACCCATAATTCATACAATTTAATTTGTGCATACTTATCAATTTATATTTTCTTACATCAGATTACTATATATATAGGGATAGGTTGGTTACACCTCATTTTTGATACACCTCAAATCTTCATTGATTTCGACCGAATGTTCCCATTTAAATAATTATACAAGTGAGAGGAGAGAGAAACTATAATTATTTAAAGGGAACATATGGTTGAAATCAGGGGGATTTGGACTGGAGCTGTAGCAAAAATGAGATGTAGCCAATCCTTGCCTATACACACACATACAGACATACATACATACATATATTAGAACACATATATGCATCTTTCTTTATATACGTACATGTATATATTTTGACTACACATTTTTATTATACATGTTTTTCATATCACGCTCTCATATATATAAATATACATTTCTCTTTGTGGATGTGTATCTTTTTATTTGTTTTCTATAAAAAAATTCAAAATTGGGTAGGATTGAACCCATAACCTCTCCAAATGAATTCTGCTCTCTTAATCAACTACACTAAACATACTTTTCTTTTTAAAATTAGAACATTTAAAATTAAATTTTATAGGTGCAAATCTTTTAGACTTATAAGGTTAATATCTTCTAAACCGTAATTCCAAATCTATCAAAATTATATACCAAACTGATCGACTTGGAAACCTTCACAACGGTTATAAATATGACATCCAATTCACCTTTTTATTAAAAACTAATTTTAATTAATTTAACATTAACCATGTCGGATTTGCGGGTTATTACATTCTTCCCTATTGAAAGAATTATGCCCTTGCAATTCCCCAAATACAACCTTCAATAAATTTATAAATCATCATTATTGGTCTGATCACAAAACATGGGGAAAACATCAATCACACAGTAATTAAACAAGTTAATTGCTTATAAATTAGTGTATAACGACCAATTAATATTAACTATGATACACAAATTCATCTATAAAATGAATTTAGATTTCTACACACATATACTATAGCAACACATATAGTTTCTTAACCACGCAATCCAAACTATATGTAAAATAACATCTCATTTATAAAGGTGAAACAATGTCAATCATGGATCAACAGATATCATGCATTTCAACAATTCAACCATAATTGACTATAACTAAAGCTCACAATAAAATATAGATTGATACAAACATGCATGTGCAAATAAATGAATAAACATAAATTAAGATAAAGAATAGCTCATCCATATTAACATACATATTCTGAATAGTGGCTATCATCACTATACTAATCTATTAACCAATAACATGTGTGTGTGTGTGTGTGTTAATTTCTATACTAATTATACATCCATCATAATATGCATACCCTCAAATTGTTGGTGATCTGCCTTATAATCTCATCCTCAAGATAATTAGTGTACCATCTCATACCTATACCATCCAAAATATCATGTGTACCTACTTATGGTTAAATTCTCAAAAATAATATGTTTCTAGTCATAGCTATACTTGAAGTGACCCCAAAAAATTTCATACAAAAATAAAGCATGCATATTGACATACATTAAAATGTATCCAGGGTCACTTGCTTTCAAAAAAAATAATTTTAATTCCAGGATCAAACTCTGACTGATACAAAAATATCGGTATGTAAAACTAATATTTAATCCATATATGTGATGATATACAGATCTCTTTTGCTAGCATTTGCTTAATTTACTTAAGCAAAAGTTATTTGATTAGTTAAAATAAACTAATCTACAAACACAGCAAAAACAGTTATGTTTCCAAGCTTATGTTTATATAAATATATATATATATATATATATCTTTAATAAAGGTAAAGATATAGTAAACAAATCAGTGTAATTTATTTATTCAAGCCAAACCATAAAAATAACTCACATGACAGCACTTGTAATATCCATTGCATAAAATATTTTTGCTATCTTTCTTAAGTTTTAAGCTCAATTCATATAAATATATAACAATACCTTTACTAAAGGACACGTGGAATTCCACTACCTTTTACTTCATGCACTACAGGATAATAGCCTTCTAGTTCACATTGTCTTGCACATATTTATTTGCCTGTTATGAATTCAAAACTGGTAAGTATATATATATATATATATATGTTAGAAGCTAGTATGCTAATTTTTAGAAACCATTTTGTATCAATTTTTCTTCACTTAACACTGCAACACTCAAAAAAGGCAGTCCATACATATATAGTTTTACTCACCATGTATAAATTTAGTGAAATTGATAGCTTTAAGTAAATATACACTTCACATAAAATTTGCTCATTTCAGAAAGACTTTTTCCATTAAATAACTCATTAAATATTTAGTTAATTTAAGCTGCAAACATAAAAAAAATTTAGTTCTTACATCTTTTTGCAACCATTCACTACTGACAATTGCAACTTTAATACATCAGTTTTCACCAATCCTAACCAACAATGCATTTTTTGGCTCTATTACATTTCAGGCATAAGTAGATGATGGTTCATATTTAAGAGCTTTGATTCATATTATAACTAACTATATTTGAGAGCTCCTCCTTCTGCATTTTCTTCACTGATTGTTAACATTAAGTTCCTTCATTTCCTGTATGCAATCCCTGAGCTGACCTACGTATATGAGACACCCAAATGATGCAAGAAACCAAATAGGTCAGACTTAAGGGTCTGGTATGAGTATTCACTTAATATTTGACATAAAGATTAGATGTAAATGCCTAATAAAAACTTATTTTCAAATACATGCGGGTGATTTCATAACTAGATGGTACATTCAACATTGCAATTGCTTTTATACTTCAGGTTTACAGTCATACTTATAAACAATTTCCAGTGTTAAAGCATATTTAACTTGCATGAACTTCTGCAAACTAGTTTTACAAAGGTTAACTTTTGTCATTCAACTATATAAAATGCATAACCATTTTTGCTAAAAATGCATACAGAAATATATCCTAACAGCCAAACTATCATCTCATAAATATCATATCAACCAACCAAAACATCTCACCCATGACACAAACTCATCTCTTTGGCCTACCAAAAGCACTACAACCATGAATTTAACAATTATTAGGTCAATGCTCTACCACTTGAACTCTATGTGCACATTGCCTGGGACTTCACCTCTGTTAACCCAGCACACTAAGATCTTTGGGCATAAACATGCCATGTACAAACTCACATCCTTCATGATGCTAAGTTGATCAATGCAGCATCCCAATGGCCTTAATCATCTTGCTTGATGACAATGTGACCTATGTCCTTAGTTTATTACTAAGATTTCAAGACTCAATTACACATACTTTCCTATGCACCATTTTTTTCAACATGTTAAAGTCCTATTTGTCATCTCCTATCGATAAACTAATCAATACATACATCACAAGATAGCCGGACATTCATTCTTAAAATTTTCATAAATATTTCAATCAGTTTATTATTTATAAAATCATCCATTCATAGCGGAAGAACATCCCTTAAACATAAACTAACAGCAAACATATATACCTAGATTTTCAGGTGTTCATGTTACCTGATTTAATATTACTCAGATATTTATTATTTATTTTCTTTATAATTCTATTACTACAAACATATGGCCATGAATGTTTATGAGGTACATCCTAAACCTCAATTCCCTTTACTAATCTCTTCAAGTAGATCCCATTTTTGTTTGAGACTAATTGTGTCATAATATCAGTTTAGTGAATTTCACAGTGCAAAGTAGCTCAGCACATGATCAAATCATTGCACCACTTGCACTTTATTTGGATTAAAGACATAAGCAAAACCTTCACATTTTTGCTGCCTTCAATTTTCCTTAATTTTTAAACCATACTTTATAGCAGTATTCCGTAACCAGATTTTAATGAACATCATTATATGATTTATTAATAATAATTACTTCAGTTTCCTGTCTAACAGGTTAAAGGGTCCAACATACTTTAGTTCATAAACATGATAAGGGTTTTAATCACATAATCCTTTTGATCTGTGTCTTAAAAAAATAACATATGATTTATAATCATACATTTAAACTATAGAACTTGCATATCAAAGCATCCAACATAGAACCATACATCATCAGTCATGCATGCTAATTATTTAAAAATACGGAATCTACCCATTCACCAAATATAAACATAAAAGGCTTCCTTCACTAGGTCTTAATGCCATATATTAAGTGGGATGATACTCACCAATATTCTTCCCTCACTTGATCCTATTCTTCATTGCTCCTCTAGCCCGGCCTCTTGCTCTCCTTAAAACCTCCAGTTACTCCACACTGCAGCCTCTATATATTTTTATTTTATATTATAAAATGCAATGGTCGGCCTAGGACCTACCTTCAATGATTTATATAGGTGCATATTAGGGTTTCTGAGCTAAGAAATGTCAATTCTACCCTGACTACACTCGCCCATACCTTCTTTTTAACCCACTCCTTCACCTTTCTATTTTCGGTGGTCCTCCTTCCTATAATTTCTTTGGGTTTTATTTATTTTATGTCTATGGTTACAGCCACTTCTTTTTTTTAGAGAAAGAGCTTTTTCATTTTTCTATTATTTTCGGCTACTCATGCAATTTACATTTTTCCTCTCACTGTTCACATGCCATGCAAATATCATGTGTAGTCTAACTTGTACAGCTAATACCTGTTGTACATTTTTCTAAACACTATGTACTATTCATTTCTTGCAAGCGCATATTATACTATTTTTATCTTAGACACATATTTCAGTTTTTTTTTCATGAATACTTGTTTAAATATATCATAATAATTTGGGTTATCACATACACCCCTCCTTTAAGGAATTGTGTTTCACAATTATTTCATTCATACATATCACAATGTATTATGTTCATTCAGATATCAATCAATATTACACCATGTTTTATCAAAACTGGTCACATGATATATATATATATATATATATATATATATATCAAAACAAATTCATACTATGCATTCAATCATCACCTTATTAGGAACCCTCATATATTAGGTCCTTACAAACAATATTAAACAGAAAACAATTTTGGATATATGGATTTAACTTTGTCTTCCACTTCCCATGTGCAATCATTAGGACCAAGACTCCATTGCACTTTTACTAATTTTATAATTTTATTTCTCAATTTCTTTTCCTCTTTAGAGACTATCCCAATAGGCTCCTTCACATAAACCAAATCAGATCTGATTTTCACTTATGTTGGAGATTCCAGTATAGTTTCTTTATCATGCACCCATCTTCACAATTGTGAAACATGAAATACATTATGTATTCCACTCAATTCTTCAGGCAACTTCAATTTATATGCCAATCTCCCTATTCTTTCAATAACTTCATATGGTCCAACATACCTGGGAGATAATTTACCTTCCTTACCAAACCTCAAAATCTTCCTCATTGGAGATAAATACAAAGTACCCCACCTTATATTCCACTGGTTTTCTTCCTTTATATGCATATGCTTTTTGCCTATCTTGAGCTGCACTCATTCGTTTTCTTACCAATTCCATTCTTTATGTGGTCTCTTTTACTTGTTCAGGTCCAAGTAATACTCTATCCCCAGCTTCCATCCAGCATGCAGGTGACAAACAAGGCCTACCATATAAGGCTTCAAAGGGTGCCATGCTTATACTTGATTTATAGCTATTATTGTAGGCAAATTCAGCTAAGTAAATGTGGTCTTCCCAACTTCCCCCAAAGTCTAACACACATGCTCTCAATAAATCCTTTAAAATTTTGTTTACAATCTCAGTTTGTCCATCAGTTTGTGGATGGTAGGCTGTGCTTGAACATAATTCAGTCCCCGTTGCTTCTTGAAAAATGCTCCAAAACTTTGATGTAAACAAAGTATCCCAATCACTTATAATAGTCTTTGGTACTCCATGTAATCTAACTACTTCTTTTACAAACATTTGAGCCAATTTGCTTGCATTCCTATCAGATCATATAGGTATAAAATGTGTTGTTTTTGTCAATCTATCCACCACTACCCAAATACTATCATTCCCCTTTTTAGTTCTTGGCAAACCATCAATGAAATCCATTAATATACTTTCCCATCTCTACTTTGGCACTTCCAAAGGTTGCAACATTCCAAAGGGTCGTTGATAATCAGCTTTCACCTGTTGGCATGTTGAACATTGAGCTACATATTTGCTCACTGCCCCTTTCATGCCTCTCCACCAAAAATTCCTCTTAAAGTCATGATACATTTTTTTCCCACCAGGATGTATTGTATATTTAGTTCTATGATAAACATCCATAATTTCCCTTTTAAGCTCTCCATCATCAGGTACACAGAGCCTTCCCTTATTCCTTAAATAACCATTTTAATCAATTTCAAAATTTTCAGTTTTTGTTCCACTTAACAAAAGTGTTCTTTTCTCTTTCAAAAACTGATCTTGGTCTTGTGAGGCTCCTACCTTATCTGCTACAACTGACCTAATAGTGACAAGACTGAGTTTACCATATTTTATCATGTCATTGTTTGTTTCCATTGGTCCCCCAACTAGGTTAGCTATTTCCATCTCTACAAGTACTGATAGGGCTTTAAATTCTTCCATCATCAACATTGCTAATTTAGCATTCTGCCTACTTAAAGCATCAGGTACCCTATTTTCTTTATCTGGTGTATATAAAATGTCTAAATCATAGGCAGCTAGGAATTCTACCCACCTATGATGCCTCATATTTAAATCTTTTTGTGAAAACAAGTATTTCAAAGATTTATGGTCAGTGTATAACTCAAATTTGGCTCCAAGTAAATAATGTCTCCATAATTTCAGTGCATACACTACAACAGCAAGTTCTAGATCATGTGTTGCATATTTTGTTTCACTTAGCTTAAGCTGTCTTGAGGCATAAGCTATAACCTTATCATGTTGCATTAGCACAGCTCCAAGACCTGATCCACTTGCATCAGTATACACAATAAGCCCTCATTCCCCTCAGGCACTTTTAATATAGGAGCTTCTACAAGAGTTTTCTTCAATTGCTCAAAAGTATTCTCACATTTTTCAGTCCATATAAATGGTTGTTCTTTTCTTGTCAACTTATTTAGTGGGATTGCAATCCTTGCAAAATCCTTTATAAATCTTCTATAATAGCCAGCCATCCCCAAAAATGATCTAACTTCAGTCATAGTTTTAGGCCTTTTCCATGCTTGCACTGCTATCACTTTATTAGGATCAATTGAAATTCCATTTTCTGAGATTATATGGCCTAAAAAATTTATTTCATGCTTCCAAAAAGTGCATTTAG
This sequence comes from Allium fistulosum, assembly GCA_030737815.1. NCBI lineage: Eukaryota > Viridiplantae > Streptophyta > Magnoliopsida > Asparagales > Amaryllidaceae > Allium > Allium fistulosum. The sequence goes on from CM060902.1 coordinate 454,265,308, forward strand.
AAAATTTTGCCTTTAGAGTATGTTCTCTCAGTCTACTTAACACTAAATGCAAATGCTTCTCATGATCTTTCTTTTTCCTTGAATAAATTAAAATGTCATCAATAAAAATCAAGACAAATTTATCTAAATAATCTCGAAATACCCTATTTATTAAGTCTACAAAATAGGATGGTGCATTTGTTAACCCAAAGGGAATAACAAGAAATTCATACAATCCATATCTTATATTAAAGGCTGTATATTTCACACTTTCTTCCTCTACCTTCATTTGATGAAATCCAGAAGCAAGATCCAGTCTAGAAAACACTTTAGCTCCATTTATTGATCAAATAGGTCATCAATTCTGGGCAGTGGGTATTTATTTTTTATTGTGACCTTATTGAGCTCCGTATAATCTATGCACATTCTCAAAGTTCCATCCTGCTTTTTAACAAACACCACTGGTGACCCCCAACATGAACTACTGGGTCTTATACATCCCTTTTGTTCCAATTCTATGAGTTGTTTCTTTAATTCAATCAACTCTTTTGGCCACATCCTAGTCGGCTTTATTCACAATAGGATTTGCACCAAGTATTAATTTTATTTGAAATTCTACTGGCCTATTATGAGGTATCCCACTAACTTCTTCAACCAAATCAATATATTGATTTACTACATGTATATTTTCCAGTTTTGATTCAGTTTCTTCAATGTTTAAACTCCATACATTTCCAAAGTATCCTTCTTTTGCAACCTCACACAACACTGTGACTCTTTTACTATCAATGGTTTTTAAAGAAATAGTGGACTTTTCTAAATTTATAATAGCTCGAAATTTCTTCAACCAATCTACACCTAGAATTACTCCTACTCCAGGATAATTCAAGACATACAGATCTGAGATAAATATATGCCCACCAATAGACACTTCTATTTGCAAACATTTCATCCCTAGCACATAAGAACTCCCTATAGGACTTTTAACAAACAAAGGCCTATCTACTAAAATACGTGTGAGTTCTAGTTTTTGCACTATATCATGGGATATTAGAGAATGTGTTGCACCAGTATCATACACTACAGCTATGGGCAAAATTTTAATAAAAAAATACCTTCCACTTGACTCGGTTCTTCTGCAACTTCTCCACTAATAGCTTTTCCTTTCCCCTCTAAAGCTCCTACATTTTCAAGCATCTTAAATTCAGGGCAATTCCTCTTGATGTGGCCTTCTTTTCCACAGTTATAGCACTTGAATGAGGCTACCTTTCCAGCTTGGCATCTAGAATTTATATGCCCCTCTTTTCCACAATTATGACATATAATTTTCTTCTTGCTCTCAGTAGCTGCAGCTTCATTCACCTTTTTTGCTCCTGCTTCATTTTTCTTCTTGTTATAAGGGTGAGCTTTATTTTTGCCTTTTTTATTATTATTGTTCCTAATGTTTCGTAATTTCTCTCTTGTAATATCATGATGTTTAAATGTCAGGATCAAATCTAGTACTTGATCAAAAGTTTTATCTCGGTATGGCAACATAGCTATACTCAAATTTGCATTCAACCCTTGTATATATCTGGCATTCTTTGATGCTTCATCTCCTATTAACATAGTTCCATATTTTGACAAGCTTTCAAACTTCTGTGTGTACTCAGTTACACTCAATGGTCCCTGTCTCAACCTTATGAATTCTTCCAGTAGTGAAGCCTTAGCTGAAGCAGGTACAAATCTAGCCTCTAACATTTCCTTAAATTGATCCCAAGTAATGTCATTCTCGGGTCTTCCAGTAATGATGACTTCCCACCAGTTAAGAGCAGCTCCTTTTAACTGCCTAGATGCTATTTGCCTTTTTCTTGGATCCTCTACTTGCATATCAGCAAAAATTCTTTCCAAACTTCTTAACCATGTTTGAACTCCCATGACCCCTTCAGTTCCCTCAAAACTCTTTCCACCAAGATTAGTATAAGTTTTCAACAGTTTGGACAATTCTTCATGTGGATTTTCTTGTCTGGGTCATACTCCATCCCTAAGAGCCCTCATGAAGTCTTGCACATTCATCATTTGAGGCTCATTTGACCCTCCTGCACCCTGACTATGCCCTCTTCCTATCATTGATCTCTATCAATAGTTTAGGTTATATTAGTTCAATACCTTACATATTATCATACTACTTAATGTAAGTAAAACGATACAGCTAAATCTAACTAGTGTTTATGCAAGGATAAATCAATGTGTCCTTATAAAACAAGCCTTATAACCAAATTATTTAGCTGTGTTTTATGGTAGCCTGGCTCTGATACCAACTAAAGTGACCCCAAAAAATTTCACACAAAAATAAAGCAAGCATATTGACATACATTAAAATGTATCCAGGGTCACTTGCTTTCAAACAAATTTCTTTTAATTCCAGGATCAAACTCTGACTGATATAAAAATATCAATATATAAAACTAATATTTAATCCATATATGTGATGATATATAGATCTCTTTTGCTAGCATTTACGGAATTTACTTAAGCAAAAGTTATTTGATTAGTTAAAATAAACTAATCTACAAACACAGCAAAAACAGTTATGTTTCCAAGCTTATGTTTATAAATATATATATATATATATCTTTAATAAAAGTAAAGATATAGTAAACAAATCAGTATAATTTATTTATTCAAGCCAAACCATAAAAATAACTCACATGACAGCACTTGTACTATCCATTGCATAAAATATTTTTGCTATCTTTCTTAAGTTTTTAGCTCAATTTATATAAATATATAACAATACCTTTACTAAAGGACACGTGGAATTCCACTACCTTTTACGTCATGCACTATAGGATAATAGCCTTCTAGTTCACATTGTCTCGCACATATTTATTTGCTTGTTATGAATTCAAAACTGGTAAGTAAATATATATATATATATATATATGTGTGTGTGTTAGAAGCTAGCATGCTAACTTTTAGAAACCATATTGTATCAATTTTTCTTGACTTAACACTGCAACACTCAGCAAAGGCAGTCCATACATATATAGTTTTACTCACCATGTGTAAATTTAGTGAAATTGATACCTCTAAGTAAATATACACTTCGCATAAAATTTACTCATTTCAGAAAGACTTTTTCCATTAAATAACTCATTAAATATTTAGTTCTTCTCAGCTGCAAACATAAAACATTTAGTTCTTACATCTTTTTGCAACCATTCACTACTAACAATTGCAACTTTAATACATCAGTTTTCACCAATTCTAACCAACAATGCACTTTTAGGCTCTATTACATTTCAGGCATAAGTAGATGATGGCTCATATTAAGAGCTTTGGTTCATATTATAACTAACTATATTTGAGAGCTCCTCCTTCTGCATTTTCTTCACTGAATTTTAATATTTAGTTCCTTCATTTCCTATATGCAATCCCTGAGCTGCCCCCATATATATGAGTCACCCAAATGATGCAAGCAATCAAATAGGTCAGGCTTAAGGGTCTGGTATGAGTATTCACTTAATATTTGACATAAAGATTAGATGTAAATGCCTAGTAAGAACTAATTTTCAAATACATGCAAGTGATTTCAAGACTAGATGGTGCATTCAACATTGCAATTGCTTTTATACTTCAGGTTTACAGTCATGCTTATGAACAATTTCCAGTGTTAAAGCATATTTTACTTTCATGAACTTCTGCATACTAGTTTTACAAAGGTTAACTTTTGTCATTCAACTGTATAAAATGCTGAACCATTTTTGCTAAAAATGCATACATAAACATATCCTAACAGCCAAACTATAATCTCATAAATATCATATCAACCAACCAAAACATCTCATCCATGACACAAACTCATCGCCTTGGCCTACCAGAAGCACTACAACCATGAATTTAACAATTATTAGGTCAATGCTCTACCACTTGAACTCTATGTGCACATTGCCTGGGACTTCACCTCTGTTAACCCAGCACACTAAGATCTTTGGGCATAAACATGCCATGTACAAACTCACATCCTTCCCGATGCTAAGTTTATCAATGCAGCATCTCAATGGCCTTAATCATCTTGCTTGATGACAAGGTGACCTATGTCCTTAGTTTATTACTAAGATTTCAAGACTCAATTACACATACTTTCCTGTGCACCATTTTTTTCGACATGTTAAAGTCCTATGTGTCATCTCCTATTGATAAAATAATCAATACATACATCACAAGATAGCCAGACATTCATTCTTCAAATTTTCATAAATATTTCAATCAGTTTATTATTTATAAAATCATCCAGCAGAAGAACATCCCTTAATCATAAACTAACAGCAAACATATATACCTAGATTTTCAGGTGTTCATGTTACCTGATTTAATATTACTCAGATCTTTATTATTTATTTTCTTTATAATTCTATTACTACAAACATATGGCCATGAATGTTTATGAGGTACATTCTAAACCTCAATTCCCTTTACTAATCTCTTCAAGTAGATCCCATTTTTGTTTGAGACTAATTGTGTCATAATATCAGTTTAGGGAATTTCACAGTGCAAAACCTTCACATTTCACAGTGCACCACTTACAATTTATTTGGATTAAAGACATAAGCAAAACCTTCACATTTCTGCTGCCTTCAATTTTCCTTAATTTTTAAACCATACTTTATAGCAGTATTCCATAACCAGATTTTAATGAACATCATTATATGATTTATTAATAATAATTACTTCAGTTTCCTGTCTAACAGGTCAAAGGGTCCAACATACTTTAGTTCATAAACATGATAAGGGTTTTAATCACATAATCCTTTTTATCTGTGTCTTAAAAAAATAACATATGATTTATAATCATACATTTAAACTATAGAACTTGCATATCAAAGCATCCAACACAGAACCATACATCATCAGTCATGCATGCTAATTATTTAAAAATACGGAATCTACCCATTCACCAAATATAAACATAAAAGGCTTCCTTCACTAGGTCTTAATGCCATATATTAAGTGGGATGATACTCACCAATATTCTTCCATCACTTGATCCTATTCTTCATTGCTCCTCTAGCTCGGCCTCTTGCTCTCCTTAAAACCTCCAGTTACTCCACACTGCAGCCTCTATATATTTTTATTTTATATTATAAAATGCAATGGTCGGCCTAGGACCTACCTTCAATGATTTATATAGGTGCATATTAGGGTTTCTGAGCTAAGAAATGTCAATTCTACCCTGACTACACTCACCCATACCTTCTTTTTAACCCACTCCTTCACCTTTCTATTTTCGGTGGTCCTCTTCCCTATAATTTCTTTGGGTTTTATTTATTTTATGTCTATGGTTACAGCCACTTATTTTTTTTAGAGAAAGAGCTTTTTCATTTTTCTATTATTTTTTCCATTAGGCTACTCATGCAATTTACATTTTTCCTCTCACTGTTCACGTGCCATGCAAATATCATGTGTAGTCTAACTTGTACAGCTAATACCTGTTGTACATTTTTCTAAACACTATGTACTATTCATTTCTTGCAAGCACATATTATACTATTTTTATCTTAGACACATATTTCAGTTTTTTTTCATGAATACTTATTTAAATATAACACATTTTAATCAAAAACTTATCATAATAATTTAGGTTATCACAATACTCTTCGTATGATTTACTCATCCACTTATGCTCTAACTACATCGATCCTTGCATCACTTGTGTGCATTGGATATATGATAACTCGTATGACCATTCCTCTACTGGGGATTAATGGAAAATTCCCAGTTTTAAGGTGCTCGAACACCAGCAACACAAGTGTCGACACTAGTTCCTTTTAACAATCTAGGGTACATAGATCCCTTCAACGGTCCGGGGTACACGTCCTAAATACCTAAGTGGGTTTCCTTACATACCCCTGCTTTACTAGCACACTTCAAAATACTACAAGTATCAACGATCCATGTAACAACCTGCTATTTCGAACCATTCAAATCGACAATCATCCACACATGTTAGACTTGAATAACTCAAAACTACAGATTGTTAATTTATATTTGGCGAAACTTAGTATATAAAGTAAATAAATCAATCACAGAATCACAGACACAGAGAAATACAACAATAAGCAGCAGAAAAGATAAATAGTAGTTCATGAAGCTACTATATAAACATCAGAGTTTAAAGCACATACAACTGAAATCCAAATACAAAAGAATCTCTAATACATAACCAAATGTCAAGTCTGAACATAAACAACTGGAAATAACTGAAATGACTGAAGCTGAATAGATAGAAGACATATCTTCAAGCAAAGCTCCAAGCTCCAAAGGTGAGTCTCAAATGTTGTGACACTCGGTCTGACCCGAGCATAAAGCAAAACAGAAAACGCTCGAGTCAGGATTAACATTCTTATGCAAGTAAATCAACTCAAGTGAAATGTCCAAGTGAAATGCAAATAACTTAAAGGATGTTTGCGATTCCATCCCTTAAGGATCCGTAAAACTATCTACATACATAGTACAATACGCTACATAGATAATGTCTATAGTAAAGTAAAATATTCAAATAGCGTTAAGGCATTACACATATCCCCCTTAACACATTTTTATATATATTCCCATAGTCTATACATTACCGTAATTCCTCCATAAACTGGAGGGCTATCAGAGGGCACTCTATAGGTACGGTACAAACCAAACTCGTAGTGGGCACGATAAGGCATGTGACAAGGCACGCGAGGCAATGCCTAGGGTAGGATTCTACCGTTTTGCTGGTCGGTACATATATTTCGATATATTGGATGACCTACTTTCGTTTCGAAAACGGAACGGCTTTTCAGGTCGTTATTATCGTTTCGAACCAATTCAATATGTCCATTCATTCTTATCTATCTCTGTATATATAAATAGATTTCTCTGAAACCCTAGCAGCCTTTTTCTTATTATTGTATGTACTATTATTTCATCTGCTCCTTTCCTTCTCAATGGCTGTCAACATCAAAACCCTAATTTCAATTTTCAAATCAAAATCAAACTTCAAAATTCAAACTCTTTAAACCATAGCAAATTATATATCATTGGAAAGCACTCTATGAGCGCAATTTACTACTACAATTCGTTTTTGCAATCGAGTCATGGTTTGACCTGAAATTGGTGATTTAGTTTCGGTCGTCCATATTAGGGCTTCACGGGTGGATCTTTATCCTTACGATGATCGGGAAGTTGCTGCTGGTAGAGGGAAGCAAGGCGAGTGCATCGATACGGTTAATTCATCTCAGAAGTGCATAGGATCGCTAGAATTTGGTCGTTATAAGGGCGATAGCGCTAGCCAAAAAGGGGAACCGGAGGTGGTCCAATTGGCGGAGGTGGGGCGTCTCGATGTGGGGAGCTCGGCTAGGTGGTTCGGTCGTGGTGGTGACTGCCATAGGTGCATGCGGCGTGGGGGTTTAAGAGGCAGCTGGAAAGTCTGAGTGAGGTCGCGATGTATGCGTGGTAGGGTTTCAACGGTAGAGGTAATTATGTAACTACCCTGATTTTTATTTTTATTTAAAATTTAAATCTTCTAACATCAATAACTTTTTGATACAAGCTCTGTCTGACATGTGGTTTCTTCCGTTGCGATCATATCGAAATTTCGAACGACATGGAACTGGTTTGGCTGCATTCTAAGACTATTCCAATTTTGAGTTTTATTTGGATTTTAAATCGACGACAAATTAAAGGTGAGTGTTTTGACCCACTCACAAATACTAAACTATCTTATGTTAGTTAAATTAAATTTACGATGTGGTTAGAAATTTATTGATTGTTGTTTGGCATTTTAAATTGTCATTTAAAATTTAAATTGAATTTATATTGAATTAAATTACCATTTAAATTAATATTGAATTTTAAATTGTTAGTTATACACCTGATAATGATAACCAGTCAATTGTTGTGATTTATTGGCTGATTTGGATGATGATTGTGATGGATGTTTATCGGTTGACATTTTTGGTTGATTGGATGTTTCTATTCCTGTTATCACTATGGGTTGAAATGATACATACCCGAACGATCTTATAGATTAGGGAAACTTGTTATGGGTTGAAATGATAAACCTAAGCGATTTTATTGATTTGGAAATTGTTGATTCGGAATACGGGTTGAAATGATATATACCCGGAAATTTAACTATTTTGGGTTGAAATGATACATACCCTATCACTTGACCATAGGGTAGAAAACTATATACGGACACCGTTGGTCGGTTTTAAATTATTTTCTAAATAGTAAAGTATGTTTGGTTTATAAAATTGATTTTAAAATTTTATTTAAAAATTTTATTTAAAAATTTATATTTGGTAAATAATTTATTTCATATGTTTTAAAGTTTCAAATTATAAGTTATTATATGATTTAAAAATGTAATTTTAAGATTTTAACTTATAAATTTATTTGGTTTTTATAATATATTTTAAATAGTTTAAAATTTAATTTAATAAAATATTTAATTTTTTTAAAAGATTTATTTTAAATTTAATTTAATATAATAACAAATATAGTTTTAATTTAATATAATAAATATAGTTTAATTTAATATAATAAATATAGTTTTGAGTTAAGATAATAAATATAGACTTCTATAATAACTTTAATAAATAAAATATTTTTGTAAAAGGTTTTGTAAAGGATTTATAAAAGTATGGTAAGTGACTTTATAATAGATTTTATAAAAAGGATTTTATAAACAATTTTTGAAATGGTTTTATAAAGGAATCATAAGGGTTTTTGAAGGGGAAGAATTGTAAAACTATTTCAGGAATTTATAAATAGCTTTATAAATGGTTCTAAAGCTTATAAATAGTGTATAAATGGTTTAGAAGAGATTTATAAATTATTTTCGAAATTGATCGAAAGAAATCTTCCTCGGTATTTATAAATATATTTATACTTTTGGAATAAGTATATGGATATCTTGATATGAAAGTATGAACTGTTTTCTTGATTTATTATATAAATATTTATGAAATGACCACGGTGTGAAAAATGTAAGCGTTTGGTTGTTAAAGAGACCGGGGTCGGATATTGTCATACTCTATGCCAATTCCGAAACCACTTTAACAACTATGCACGTGGTGGAGAATCCAAAATGAAGTAGGATGGTTTGGCGAATGATTCTGTATGAGGTATGAATGCAGTCCTGACCCCGTTGGGTCAGCTTGATATGACTAAAACAGGAGCTATCCCAGGCCAAATGAGGTCGCTCCGCCTATCGGACATGCTTCTTCGATGCCATATCTTTTACTTTGTGATTGATTTAGTAGCCACCCTCGATTTGATTATGGGAGTGTGTTCCGAGGTAGGCGGTAGTAGCTGCTATGTGTTACCACTAGTCCGGGCGTACAAAACGGTAGAATCCTACCCGGGGCATTGCCTTGCGTGCCTTGCCCTATCAAGCCCACCACGATTTTGGTTTATGTCATACCTATGGAGTGCTCCCTGATAGCCCACCGGTTTGGTGGAGTTTATAGTACTGTATAGACTACGGCTTTTATAAAGTGTGTTAAGGGGGATATGGGTAACACCTTAACGCTATTTTAATACTTTACTTTACTGATAGACACTATATATATAGCATATATTACTACATATATATAGTTTAACTGATCCTTAGGAGATGGAAATCCCAAACATCTCTTAAGTTATTGCACGCACGTTATATACTGGATAGGAGATGTAAAATCCCGTAAACATCTCTGAAGCTGTTACACTCGTATATATTTACTGTTGATTTAACTTGCATAAGATCTTTTAGTTCCGACTCAAGTGTTTTTTCTTTTCATTATGCTCGGGTCAGCCTGAGCTTTTCAGTGTTGAAGACATTATTCTGGAGGACAAAGACGGAGTTTAGTATTATATTATTATTTTATCCCACTGCATCATGTTGTTCTGCTACATTATCCTATTTTATCTGATGTATGTATAACTTGGACTGTATTGCAAAAGTGTAATCAAATGTTATTTGTAAATCAGCTTCATGAACTGTTTATTTGATTAATATGTTTTTTCATTCCGCTATGAGATTCTGTGTTTTGTTTTTCCTTCATTTCTCTTATTTTCTTATTTACCCTATTAACAATTCTCCCTTTTTAATGGTTTGAGTTGACATGTGTGGTTTATTGTCGATTTAAACCGTCCAAAAAGGTGGGTCGTTACTTTGTCGAGCATGTCTATTATTCCATGAAGAGAGGTAGTCCTGGCATGAACTAGAGCATGGAGTGGCTCAAAGATTCTCTTGGGTGATACACAGCAAGATTGAGTGGTAGGCGGTCCCAGCACAAACCTAAGGCCAAGTGACTCGAAGGTTCTTCGGGGTGACACGTTGCCAATTGATGTTCAGCCTAGCTTATTTTTATGCAAGTGCACTACGGATGCTAGACTTCGACATCACTTGGGTAACAATGCTACTCTTGACAACAGTGCTCCTCCCGCATGAGGGACTGGTAGCATCATGGGAGAGGGATGCGGGACCATTGTGATCGCGTCTCAGCTCCTCGATGCACCCTAGCATGAAAGGGAGAGACGTCTCATCCAAACTCATGCGGCAAGTAGGTAGTCCCCAAGAAAAATGTAACAACCCAGTTTTGAGCAGTAATTAATTAAAGTTAATAACGGTGATTTAATTGATTAACATTCAATTTTTAAAACTAAATGAGAATAAATTTTAGAATTTTATTTGGAAATAATATTTAATAAAATTATATTTGGAATAAATAATATTGATTTGATTAAGAAATAATTTAAAAGTGGGAATTTGAATTTAGTTAGGTTAATAAACGAAATATTAATATATTGGTATAAATATAGAAATTTTGAATAAATAACTAAAATAGGAAGAATTTGCAGAAAAAAAATTCTACAAAATTCCATAATACTGTATAATTACTTGAAAAATATAAATATAATTTCTAATTGAAATTTTACTATTATTTGAAATAAATAGGAATTAGTTTTAAATAAGAAAAGGAATGGAAAAAAATATTGGTTTGGTAGATAAACCAAAGACAAAAGCCTAGCCCAAACTCCACCATCCCTCCATTGAGATTTTCTACTTCTAGACTATTATTTAGGAAAATATCGTTTTACGTATTCTGCTTCCTAATTAATCCTCTAACACTATTTTTCTTGAAGCAACAATTATAAACCCTCCTCGTTCAATAATTAAAATAAAATCCAATACAAATTATAAATCCCCAATCTGAGAATATTCATCTCGATATCGATCTATACCTATGCGCATAAAGACATTTGGGTTTGTGTCATATTTTTGAAGTCTTAAGTGTTGCGAGCAGAGATAGAAGATGGATCACAACATACAGGTGAGTTTAGATTACCCACGAACCTATGTTTAAATCGCATAGTTGTGTATGTGTGTGTTGGAATTGCAATGTTGTTTGGGTAAATATTGTTATATGCATTGAATTGTTGAGATAATAGCTAGAAGGAGGAGGAAGAACACTGGAAGTCAATCAAAAGGTTCGACTAAAGCACGACAGGGTTGGTTAACCGATTGACCCCCATCGGTCGATTGTCGGCATTAACAACCGATGGTGCCTCCGGTCACCTACTAGCGTGTGTTTTATAAAGAAAATAAAAAAATTAATAATAAAATATCTAAAAAATAGTAAATAAAAAGTAATTAATAATTGGCATCAGGTGAATTTAAGAAGAAAAGTTTTATTTAAAAATCTAGTATTTAATGTATTTAAAATTATTAATTTATTAAAAGAAAACCTATATTTGGTTTTAATTAATTAATTAAAAGTTCATTAAAATTAAGAAATATAAGAAATATAATTTACTTAATATTTTAAGTGTTTTCAAGTGACTTTCATGATTAATAAGTTTAAATAGAAATTTGTTATATATATATATAACCAAAGGAAATGTGTATTTAATAATTAAATGTTTATTTAATATCCAATTTAATTCTAGAATGGTTATTACGCATTTCTGCAGTCCTCATCTTTCTTATTTTGAATTTGGATGTTGTGGATAATTAAATTGTTCGATAATTTTTACAAAATAAATATGCAAGTTTATGAAGTAAAGTTTTATTTAAAATTTAGTATCTCATTATATATAAAAGTTATTAGTTTATCGAATGTAAATCTATTTTGGTTTTAAATGCTAAGAGCTAGAGATGTTAGTACCGATCTGATTTTATGGTATGGGCACTGTTCTAGTTTGCTCCGCTCCAGCTCCAAATGCTCCTGGATTAATTTCTGGCATTTGGTTTTGAATTCCAACTGCTCTGGCTATTCTTTGTTGATCCATCCTTATGAAAAATCCATCCAGCTTCTCCTACCATCAAGCTACTTTTCCATCTTGCATCCCTTTCATCATCCTCTCTATCTCTTCTCTGGTCACGTAGACAAATGGATTTGAACTTGAGGGCCCTCCTGGCTTCCCTCATGCTCTCGTTGACTTGGCCCTGTGATTGCTCTAGTAGAAGGCCTCATCTTCTCTTTTAAACTTCAGATCCAAGCTTTAGGTTGTCCAATCTATCTCTTTCTCAGTGTAAGCACCAAAAATGTTGCACCAAAAAATGGCAAAACACCCCAAAGTAGATTATATATAGTAGATCTAATCAAAAAGCAATGAAAAGACAAATTTTATAGTGGTAAATCTAGAGCTGGAGCCAGAGATGTGAACTAGAACACAAATGCACAACCAGAGGAGTATGTGCCAAAATTTCCATGTACACGCTGATGGCAGGATGTAACAATGGAATAGAGACCTCCATTAGATGACGACAATCGAATAGCTGAGATGATCAGAAAAATAATAAGAGGTGGACCTCCAGACCTGAGGTTGGAGGACATGAATAAGAATCCATTCATTCCTAACATCTAGTATGCGAGGAATCCACCCGATTTTAAGTTACCGACGTTGGACTGTACAATGGAAGGACAGATCTAACCATTCACTTGATGAGATACATCCGACATATGGAGGTGTTGAGTGCTTCTGAGCAAGTAATAGGATGTTGTTATCCCATTGTACTTGACGGAACTGGCTACTATGTGGTACAGGCAGTTAGAAAATGATAATCCATTGACTGGGATGGATAGGAGTCAGATTCTATTCCTTAGTTTTGCTTTCTGCTTTGAATATATAAGACAATAATAACCTCATGCCGCTTACACATGTACGAGACCTCGATTAGTCTCTAGCCACGCTCTGATTTGAATGTCAGGGATGGATGCTTAGGACATTTTTTTATTGCTTTGATTTAGATTTTACAAATGAATTCTTGATTTTGGAAACCATTGGAACGTGATGATTGGTATTGATTGAACAGGTAGTCCTATCTAGAGAGACGGGACGATGACCACAAGGTGTAAGTCCCATTGCCGAAGAGCTGGTAGATTGAACTTGTACAAATAGTTAGCCCCCTCGTCGAAGAAGGAGCAGATGGATTTGCTTAGACATTATGCCCTCTTGCTAGAGAGCGAGCGGATTAGACTCAGCATGTATCCGAAGAGATCAGACCATATATTGGATATTGGATGATCCAGACAGATCATACCCTAGATTAGACGTTGAATTGATATTGATTGTGCAATTCGAAGAGATCTAAATTTGGCCTTAAGATTTGAATGCCTTATGGTATAAATATTGATTTATGACAACTTAACCCTGGCAAATATGGGATGACCGTGATAGTGATATATGATATGATAACTTTGGAAAAACATGGGTTGATTATGATTTATGACTAATGCTTAAGCAAGGACTAGAGTCCTTAGCTACGATGGTCTAGAACGACCTTTGTTTGTAGGTGAATCCGAAGGAACCAGATGATTCACCACGATTGAAATCGATAGATAGTTGGAGAGCTTGACTACTAGAGGCTGACTACTGCTAAAACTTATTCTTGATCAAAGCACACCTTACATTCATAAGACGTACTATGGGGGGAAAGTGTTACAGTTGAATTTTCCACAATCTTCGAACGGACTTAAATGATCGAACTTAAACGGTCGAATCAGACGAACAAACGACGAAGAAATGACCCAAGAACTTGGAAAACATCATAAAAGGGAAGAAAAATGAAATATCCAAAAATAGTTGAAAATTTGGAAAGTCGCATTTTTGATTAGGGTCATCAGGTCGATATCGAGTTAGCCTGAAGCACGACCTGAAGCGAATCAAGGATTGGCCATAAGTAGGTGGAAAAACATAAGGGAAACTGGACCACAAATTGGCCTAAAAGTGCGTCCTGAAGCAAACCGAGGATTGTCCTGAAGTGCGACCTGAAGTCAAATCATGTTGGTACGTACATGATTTGGTTGGTACTGACATGAATTTAAGATTTGAAATGGAAAGAGATGGATGAAAGAAGCTCTAACATGAAGAGAAAATTGGCTTTGCATGCATAAATTCATGTCCGTACCGACCTGATTTTCTTCTTGTAGGTGATACGGCATGACTTGGTCTTCATGCTAGATTATTGGATCTTGGAGATTTGGATGTTTTCAGAGTTAGATTGTGAGATCTATGCCGGATTTTTCCTATAAATAGCAAGCTACCTACAACTTAAAGAGAACTTTTCTTTTAGAACTTTTCTTTTAGAACTTCTTTCTCTACCTTCTTCTTCCCCAAACCTTCTTATATCCGAGATTTACTATATTGTGGTCGGATTTGAGTTGTAATCTTTATATTCCAAAGAGAAAACAAAAGATAATAAAATTAAAGCAGACGTAAGCCGAAGAATTTAACAAACCACTATAAAAATTGTAACTTTTCATTACTTTTGGATTAGATCTACTATATATAATCTACTTTGGGTGTTGTGCTATTTTCTTGTGTAACAGTTATAAAGAATATTATGGGGAAGGAGTGTAGTTTATGAGTAGTAAATAAACGTTTGAGTATCACGCAGTGGTGTGGGGCGTTATTGTGATATTTATTCGGTTATACATTGTAGGTAGGTAGCACTCATGTGACAGGAATAGTATTATGAGATTGTACTGATGTGGAGTGATGCTCATAGGTGTGATCAAGGTAGATCCCTTATATTTATTGATACTATATGTCATTATCATGATGTACTCCTATATTATTTGCGGGAAAGGACCAAATGGCTAGTGTTCACCCTAGCGGCTTGATCATGGGGTCGTACCCTAGATTCATGACACCTTGAGAGTATATATTGGGTTAAGTGACCTACATGGTAGGTGCCCTATAGCCCCTATGTTACTTAGGCCAACAGTCTGTTACCTATGGGGGCAAGTGTAGGGCCATGACCAAGAGCTTCGCGTAGATGAGAAATAGGTGGATATTTGTTATGATGACCATCGAGGTAATCGAAGAATGTAGAGTCGAGTAGGTGACCCATGTGTGTGACTCTAGAGCCGGCGTGTGGCCATTAGTCTCCCTTCTAGTTCTGACAGAGTGATAGATTGGCATATACTATTGATATACCTTACCTAAGTATATACCTCTGGGGAATCCTCCTTAATAGACGAATTATTCCTATTATGTCAATGCCAATTGAATAGATTTATGTGACCCACATATTGATGTATATATGACTCTACTTGGGACTTCGTGTCTATCGTACAGTTATTCCCAGTCACGATATATTTTGATTTATTCATATGTGAGGAGATGAAATTATATCTGGATAGATGTCCAAAGTATAGAGGATTCTCGTATCTTTTATTATACTTATAGGAAGCTTATTCTATCATGTATATTGATGATGATGTTCTATTTATTGAGATTGGTAGATATATTTGGACAATGTTGTTTGCTAGTCTGACTATGCTTGGTGATATCTCATTAATAGATGATTTATGGATTTTAATGATGATTTCTAGATATGGATGATTCACCCATTTGATGTTGATTCATGTTTTTGTAATTTCTGATTAGATGTCCTTCGATATGGATGATGACAATTTTGTGCATGGTTTTGTTATATATGACGTTATGTGATACGTTAGGGATAGTTTATGACATTATAATATACAGTTAATTTATGACTATATGTCTAATGACACATGAGTTTTGGTGGTTTCCTTTTTATACAATGTAGTTAATTATATGATAGTATTTCTCTATGTGTATACTTATACATACATACATACATATATATATGTCAGTAACCCTTGATTTAGACATAGTCTAATCCATGTGTTATTTACGTAATACTCGGGTCAACCCTAGACTTTTCAGGTACAGGAATAGTATGACCAGGTTGTGTTTTCTAGGCATAGATGAGGCTAGTATTCAGGTATTATATAGTCTCAGTGTGTATATCCTTGTGATGTATATTGGGCATACCGTGTATATTTTAAATTATATTTTGTCGCTAGCATTCTAACTCTATGTTCTCTAATATATAATGTATGTTGTGTATTGTTCTATCCTGGAGACTCACGTGTTTGTTTCTTTAAATCGATACCATGTACATATAGATGAGTGATTTATTCGATATTTTAATACGTACTAGTGTTAGCCCAAGCGAATAATCACGTGTGTACCCTATATCGTCTCATTCTCCATATTATCTGAAGGTATTACTTAGTAATACTCCTGGATAGTATGGGTATATTGGTAAGGTGTTTCAATCTGGTATCAAAGCAGGTTCAGAATAATACATTGTATATTTGAGACACGAGTCATGGCCATAGACGAGACTTGGATATGTTAGGTGGTTACCCTATAATAAGGGATTGTAATTATATATATGATGATGATTACTGGGGTAATCATCTAAGGATGTATTTGTTATTTTCTATATGTGTGTGTGTATATGTATGTATGTATTTTCACTTACTTTTCTGAAATAATTAGTAGTTTGGTGTTGGCCTAACTAGTAGTGTATGTGTTTGTATTAATATTAGAACTCTGGTAACTTAATATTGAATTGTTGTAGTTTGATTAGGTTTTGATCAGAGTGCACAGCAGAAATTGATAAATAGATTTTCCGTTGAGTGCATTGATTTTCGTTTCTTACGTTTGTTTAATTATTGATAATTATTTGTATTGAATTTAATTTTGATTATTGTTTGGTTGAATATTTGTATGTATTTATCGAAGTTGTGGAATGAATTCTGTTTTTGAACTTAACTAGTTATGAATAAATGTGCAGGTGTTTGCTTGATATTATATAATGTTTATTGAAATGGTTTACTGTTTTAATATATATTTAAAGGGTGCCTAAAAAGGGTTTTGTTGTTAATAAGGATTTGCTAGAAATAAAGACTTTTGATATATAATATATATATATATATAGTTTATTATTAAATGTTTTTGGAAATCAAGTATTTGATTAAAAATCTCTTGAAAAGTGTACATTATAAGTACGGTATTAGATTAGGTTTTTAAAATAAATTAATAAAAGTTCTACAGAAGTAAGAATATTAAATTATTTGAGAAGATAATATTTATGAACATTTTGAAATAAATTTGTGTTAATTTGTCCATTGAGTCGTTTAAGAATTCTGGTCGATGTGTCTGGCCAACATTATCGATAGGGATTGCTAAACATTAGAACGAGGCATTCTAACGGATCATTTTGAAAAGTTTAAATATTTTGCCAAGATTTCAATATTTTGAAAGGTTTAAAAACTTGTGTAAAGACTATAATGTTTTAAAAAAGATTTGGATGGTTTGGGAAGTTTGAAATGTTTTGTAAAGACTTTTGTGATCCGAAAAGATTGGATTGTTTTAGAAAAAATATATAGTTCATTGGAAAAGCATATGAAATAATTTGAGGAAGTGTTTTGAAAGGAAAATAGTATTTTAAAGAAATATTTTGAGATATATTTCGAAAATGATAAGTGATAGTTTAAAAAACGGTTATAAATTATTTTGTTAAGAAAATTATTGTTTTGAAATACTATTTTAATAAAGTATGTAATATGAAATTAAAGCTATGGAAACAATTGTGAGCTATATTTTGGAAATTTAAGTAATTTTGAATTCTTTGATTGTGTGATATTATACAAATTATATAGTGATTGATAAATATCTAAAAGGATAATTTGGTATAGAAAGGTATTTTATTTGGAACAGTAGAAATATGATTTGGGAAAAAGATTTTTGTGAATATTTTGATTTGAAAGTAAACCTATTATTTTAATATAGAAATGTATTGTAAAAGTTATTTTATAAGTATAAATATATATGTGTCATGTTAAAGTTAATTATGTGCACTATGGATACTTTAATGTATGTGAATATGGAATATTATATATAATTTAAATATTATAATTTGAGTGAATGTGAGATATTTTAAAGAGTATAATTTTCTAAATTTAATATTTTAGGATCTAGGAAGTATTTTAATGAAAAGAATTTTTTATGAAATGGACATTTAAGATATTTTAACATATTTATAACATTTAATATTTCAAAAAGGAGTGTATCTTTTAACATTGAAATTTAGTTTCGAAATACACAAACATAGATATATATGTATATATATATTTGAAAATTATCGATGTGTGATTATGTATCTGGATATTAAGAAATGTTAATGTTTTAATTGGAAAAGAAGTCTGTTTTATAAATATATGGAAAGATTTATATAAACAAGTTTTCAAATTTATAAATATTAGCCATTTGGAGAAAGGATGGATTTTATAAAGTGATGTCAACAAGTTTGAAAGAATGTTTTATAATAAAAGTGTAAGGATGAGTTTTATTAAATAAATTTTGAAATGGAATATTCTTATAGGTATTTACATATCAAATAATGAAGTGAAAATTTTAAGGAGAAATCTTTCGAGAAAAGTTTTGGTTTATTTGAAACATTTTAAAGATTGGTTGAATAAGAACTTTGGAAAAAGAATTTATCAAAGTAAAGTAATTGGTAATTATGGAAAGTAATTTTCAATTTTGATAAATATATTAGTGAAGTAAAATGAAATCTACAAATTTTGTGTATTATCATTCTTTGAAGAGTAATTCTTAAATTAAGAATTTCAATATTTTATAGATAGAATTGATTCCTTTGATAAAGCCACCGATGGAAGGTCTAAATATTGATTTTGTGATACTATATTTGACGAGTTGATGCACGTCATTACACATGCTGACTCGAAATAGTAGAAATAGAGTATTGTGAGTTTGATGGATGTTTTTTTGTATTTAAATATAAATTGTAAATGATATAATTAAGCAAGGATTTAAAACTTAGTTATGAATTTTCCGTGAGAAGAAATTGAGAGGATGCAATTTTCTTAGCGGGGAAGTCAATAACAACACTGTTTCGAGCAGTAATTAATTAAAGTTAATAACAACGATTTAATTGATTAACATGGAATTTTTAAATATTAAATGGGAATAAATTCTGGAATTTTATTTAAAAATAATATTTTTTTAATTAAATTTAGAATAAATAATATTGATTTGAGTAAGAAATAATTTTAAAGTGGGAATTTTAATTTATTTGCATTAATGAATTAAATTTTAATATATTGGGTTAAATATAGCAAGTTTGAGTAAATAATTAAAATAGGAAGTATTTGTAGGAAAATAAATTCTAGAGAATTCCATGATATTGTATAATTGCTTAAGAAATATAAATATAATATATAACTAGAATTTTATGTAATTTGAATTAAACAGGAATTAGTTTTGTATAAGAAAAGGAAATGGAAAAAAAATATTGGTTTGGTAGATAAACCCAAGCCACAGCCTAGCCCGAACTTCACCATCCCTCCATCAAAATTTTTGTACTTCCACACTATTCTCTAGGAAAATATCATTTTACGTATTCTGCTTCCTAACTAATCCTCTAACACCATTCTTTCTGAAGCAACAATCATAAACCCTCCTTGTTCACTAATTAAAATAAATCAAATAAATTATTATAAATCCCCAAATCCGAGAATATTCATCTCGATATTGATGACACCTACATGCATAAAGAAATTTGGGTTTGGGTCATATTTTGGAAGTCTAGATTGTTGTGAGTAGAGGTAGAAGATGGAGCACAACATACAGTTGAGTTTAGATCACCCATGAACCTATGTTCAAATCGCATATTTTTTATTTGTGTGCGTGTTGGAATTGCAATGTTGTTGGGAAATATTGCTCTATGCACTGAATTGTTGAGATAATGGACAGAAGGAGGAAGAAGAACGTCGGAAGTCGATCAAAATGACTGGAACATGGTAGGGTTAGGTTGATCGGTCAACCCCTACAGCTCAACTGCCGTCCGTCGACCGGTGGTGCCTCTGATCACCTGCCAACGTGTGTTTTATAAAAAAAATATCTAAAATATAGTAAATATAATTTAATTAATAATTAGCATATAGTGAATTTAAGAAGAAAAGTTTTATTTTAAAAATCTAGTATTTAATGTAAGTAAAATTATTAATTTATTAAATGAAAACCTATATTTAATTTTAATCAATTAAAAGTTCATAAAATTATGAATAGTAAGAAATATAATTTATTTAGGATTTTAAGCATTTTCAAGTCAATTTCGTGATTAATAAGTTTAAATAGAAGTTTGTTATATATTTGTATATATACATATATATCTAATTAAAGAAAATGTGTGTTTAGTAATTAAAATTTTATTTATATATCCAATTTAATTCAAGAATGGTAATTACGCATTTCCACCCTCCTCATCTTTGTTATTATGAGTTTGGATGTTGTGGATGATTTATTGTTTGATAACTTATATAAAATAAATATACAAGTTTATAAAGTAAAGTTTTATTCAAAATTTAGTATTTCAATATATTTAAAAGTTATTAATTTATCGAAAGTAAATCTATTTTGGTTTCAAGTGATTATTCAAAAGCTATGTATATATAATATCTAAAAATATGAAGTAATTTCTTATTAATGTTTCAAATATTTTAGAATAATATACGATAAATAAGTTTAAATAAGGATATTTCTTATATATTTGATTGACAAGATTTTATTCTGGTTTTTCATTTCTCATCACTTTTATATTGATTTGGATGAAATGAATGATTCACCATTGATATTGATTTGAATAATGGTATTGATATGATACGGTGATGACACCTTTCAATATGACTATGATTACTTGATATTTAATTCTTTGTAATGAGAAATCTAATTAAATAGAGTTATAATACCGTCTGGGATGGGCATTCGGTAATATTTCTTCGTTATCCTTTGGACTCCTTATATAGAATATTATGTAGAAGGAGTGTAGTTTATAAGCGGTGAATAAATGTTTGAGTATCACGTAGTGGCATGGGATGCTGTTGTGATAGTTATTTGGTTATTCATTATAGTAGATGACACTAATGTGATGGGAATGGTATTATGAGATCGTACTAACGTAAGGTGATGCTCATAGGTGTGAGCAGAGTAGGTGATCTTGTATTTATTAGTACAATGTGTCGCTATCATGATGCACTCCTAGATTATTTGCGGGAGAGGACCAGATAGCTAGTATCCACCCTAGCGGCCTGATCATGAGGTCACACCCTAGATCCGTGACACCTTGAAAGTGTATATATATTAGGTTAGGTAACCCATAAAGTAGGTGCCCTATAGCTCCTCTATCACGTTGGCCAGCAGTATGTTACCTATAAGGGCAAGTGTAGGGTCGTGACTTAAAGCTTCGCGTAGACGAGTAATAGGTGGATATTTGTCACGATGACCATCGAGGTAACCAAAGACTGTAAACTCGGGTTAGATTACCCTTGTATATGACTCTAGAGCCAGCATTTGGCCATTAGTCTCTCTTTTGGTTTTAGTGGAGTGATAGATTGGCATATACTATTGATATACCTCACCTAAGTATAGACCCGGGGTTAGGTGACCCATATATTTATGTATATATAACTCAACTTAGGACTTCATGTCTGTCATACAATCACTCCTCGTTATGATATATTTTAATCTATTCATATATGAGGAGATGAGATCATATCTGGATAAGTTTCCAAAGTATAGTGGATTCTCATATCTTTTATTATACTAATAGGCAGCCTATCATAACTCTATGTTGATGATGATGTTCTATTTATTAAGTATGAGAGATATATTTGGTCAATGTCGTGTGCCAACCTGACTATACTTGGTGATATATCACTTATAGATGCTTTTTGGATTTGGATGATGATTTTTGGATATGGATGTTCACCCATTTGATGTTGATTCATGATCTTGTGATTTCTGATTGGATGTGCTTCTATATGGGTGACGACATCTTTATGCATGGTTTTGTGATATTTGACGTCATGCGATACTTTAGGGATAACTTATGACATTATAATAATATACCATGCATCTATTACTCTATATATATATAGGTAATGACACATGAATTTTGGTGGTTGTCTTTTTATAAACTGTAGTTAATTATATGATTGTATTCCTCTATATGTAATACATATACATACACACATACATATATACATATATATATACATGAGTAACCCTTGATTTAGACATAATTTTACATGCATGGTATTTATGTAATACTCAGGCCAGTCCAAGACTTTGTGGATACAAGGACAATATGACCGTCTTGTGTTTTCTGGGCATAGAGGAAGCTAGTATTATGTATTGTTATATCATCTTTTATTATATAATCTCATCTATGTATATCCTTGTGATGTATATTGGGCATACCTTGTAAATTTTATATTATATTTTATCGCTGCGATTCTGGCTCTATGTTCTCTGTTGTATACTGTATGTTGTGTATTGTTCTATCCTGAAGACTCATGTGTTTATTGCTTTATGCTGATAATGTGTACATATAGATAAGTGATTTATTTGATGTTTAAATATGTACCACTGTTATCCCAAAGGAATACTTACGTGTGTACCCAGTATCGCCTCATTTTTCATATTACCCGATAATATTACTTAGTAGTACTCTTGGATAGTATGGGTATGGAAATGGGATGTTTCAAAAAAAGTGAACACATGATGATTCAATCTTGCTGGATAGCCTGGAAGTCCCCAAACAAGGAAGTGAATACATGGTAATTAATCCTTGAGGATAGTAGACCAACAAGGAAGAGAGCTAAAGCTCGCGCGGTCCTTGGTAGCAAAGGTCGACGATCCCCAAACAAGGTAATAACTCGTCCTTTTGGATATCTTATAGGAAAACAGCTGACATCAACAGTGCTTCTTGACATAGTCCATAGAATCTTTGAACATGGTAGGCTAGTAGTATCCTTGCTAGGCGACCTCTTTTTCTAGGCTTTGCCCCATCGACGTGATCCCCACAAAACCCTTAATGCGGCTCTTCCAGGATCTACCCGGCTTTGTCTTCAGACACGCACCATAGAAGTGTTGTGGAGTACCGCTATTTGTAGAGCTTTCCATCTACGATTGTGTAATGCGGATCCAGTAGAAGATCGTCATGGCTTGTTTAAGGTCGGTAGGGAGTTCTACACTTGTTAAGTATTTTACCAAGGGCATCAAGTTGTCCAAGGATGGTGCATCGTTCTCCATTGCTATTGCCCCTTACTCATAGATAGTGGTTCCTCGATTCTCTAAGGGGACCCAAAGAGTGACTTCTTTTGGGTTGCTTACTGCTAGGCCAGCTGATCGGCTTTGGAAATCTATTCCCTAGGTATATACTCTAGCTTGAACTCGGTGAACGTTCATATTATCCTCTCGGCAACATGCAAAGCTAATTACTTACCCTTGACTTGAAAGTGCTTGCTGATTTGATTGACGACCAGTGATGAGTCATTGAATACATGGATCGAATCCACAAATAACTCTTTTTCCAACCCGAGGCCGGCCTGGACAGCTTCGTACTCAACTTCATTAGTGGTCGCCTTGAAGGAGAGGCAAATCATAAAACGAAGTTCTTTCCCTTTTGGAGTGATAAGGACCATGCTATCCCTACCTCCTTCTCGTTTGACGACCCATCTATATACCGGTACCAAACTTGCTAGCTCATGACACTCTTCTTCGCTGTTGTCTAGGCTTAAGCGTTCGGCAATGAAATATGCAATAACCTGGCCATTGATAGAAGTGCGAGGTTGGAATGAGATATGATGTTGCCCGAGCTCAACAAACCACTTCAATAGCGGGTCGGTTATGTCAGTTCGACTAAGGACTTGCTTCAAAGATTGGTTTGTCAGGACTTTAACGGGACAAACCTAAAAGTATGGTCGAAGGATCTGGGCTGCCTTGAGCAGGCAGAAGGTGAGCTTCTCCAACTTTGTGCATCTCATCTTTAGGCCTAACAACCTCTTGCTAACATAGTAGATAGTTCATTGAGCATTCTCGTCTTATTAATTGAGGTCGCACTAATTGTGTGGTCAATCACTGCCAGATACCGGTACAAATACTCCTCATCGATAGGCTTGGACTACACCGAAGTAATGATGAAATGTTGTTTCAGCTCCACGAATGCCTTAATACATTCATCACTCAAAGTAGACAATTTCCCCTTCTTAGTGAGGTCAAAGAAAGGGAGACACCGGTCAGTTGTGAACTTTAACACCTTAGAAGTTTTAATGATAAATTAAAACACTAATAAGGGTAAAATTATAATTTTATATAACAGGAAAAAATGGTAAATTCATACTATAAAGAAAGGAAATTCAAAGATGTAAATGGAGACGAGGTTTGTAGCCACCTTTTCCATCTTCTTTTCTTTTACCACTCCACCCAATCCGCTCTCATCCACTTCCTTTATCTTCATCTTGATTTCATCTATGTTTCTCAAAACCTCTTTTTCTAAGCCTTTTTTCCTATTATCCTATATTGGAATCATAAGTATTTCCTACTGCTCTATTTGTTTTCAGTCTCCCTTCAACTGCTCAGATCTATGGTCTTCGACTTACTCGTTTTGAAATACATTCTCTTTCCACCGGATCTGGATTTCCAGTGAGTGATGGAGCGTTTATGGTAACCAACGCCTATTCTACCATATATCCTCTGCGATAGCAGCCAATATCTGGGATATTTTGAGGATTTGTGGTCATCATCAAGAATAGTATTATGTCGTTCTTTGAGTTTTTTGGATTCTGTAGCTGGCTTGAGTTTTTGGGGTGGAGCTGTTGTATTTTTGGTGTATTGGGTTTAGTGTGCTTACTCGTTTTTGCCATGCCTTTTGTTATGTTGGTTCCTTATGCTTCAAATTAACACCACAGGGATTACCTTGATGTAGCGAGTTGTGTTGCGATTTGTTATGGTGTGTCGTGCCTTATGAACATGGAAGTGAATGTGTCAAGTTAGAGTTGCAAGTTCCAGTCGATCTTAGGGTTTTGACATGTGAAATTTTTTTGGTCTTCATGCTTTGATATATTGTTCTTGTTGCCTTGTTGCAACTTCTCTGATATATTTTTTCCAGCGCAAGGGTTTCTAGTATAAATGTTTTCTGCTAGTGATTTCTTGTTAGGTTATAATGTTTGGAGGCTATTGTGTTTTAGACCAGAGACTTTGGTTGCTATTGTGTTATGTATTGTAAGTAGCTAAGTGATTGCCTTTTGCAATGTGTGATCACGCAGTTTTAGGCTTATGTGCTGAAGCAGCTAAGGTATGTAGCTTCACACTGTAATAAAATTATCTATAAAAGTGGACAGGCCACTATAAAAACAGGCTTTTCTTGCCAAATAATGATAAATTTTCCCAAATATTGGTATTATGCCATAGATCCTATTATGTTACTTCCGGAATTCCGTTTACAATCAGAAAATGTATAACTTGTTAAATTTGATAAAATGGGTCAAAATTGGTGGAAACTGGACCATATGGCATTTCGGTAGTTAGTAATTTCAGAAGCCTAATAACCCTAATTTTCAACTATAAATAAGTAGCTAAGGCTTGAGTTCTTTATTTTAAAACCCAAGCCACCACCTCCCTCATTCTTCATACTCTCTTCTTCTTCCTCATGCCTTGAAAGCCATTCTTTAAAAAAAATTAAAACGGAAATCCAAGTAAAATAAAAGAATTCAAATAGGAAGTAAAAGAGAAACAATAATAAAAAAGCAATGGCAAGCTAGGAAGAGGAATAGTAGCGCTAATTCAAATCGGGTTAAAAGGTAAATCTCTTCAAAAAGCATTTCTAGGTGAGTGCATTTAATACGATGTGTTATGAAATAAACAAGCAATTGGATTTCATTTGTATATTTTTTTAAATTACAAATGTGATCTTTAATCCAAATCAATGATTTTCAATCATGAATACTTATGAATTGGAAAACCCTAGGTAATGAATTGATAAGATAATTAATCACTATAACTTGAGAATGAAGGAAAAATTAAATTAGAGCTACTCTAATTCTATATGGTCTTTAAATGATAAGCTATATTGATTTTGGTAAATAAAGAGTAATTGAGTACACCCTTTGGAATTTAACTAGAATTAATTTAATAACCTTGAAATACACATATATTATTGACTAAAATATACGTGGCTGGTTGATTGGAAAATCATATACAATCACTGAGATAACAAAGCTGAAGTTATGTGTAAACAAAATAGAAATTTTACCCAAAACATTAAAAATGAACTCTTACGCCTTTACTTGTATCCTCAAAGAAGACAAAAAAATGAACAAAGTAACAGAACCTTAAAATGCTGATTCAAAAGTTTAAATTTCAAACCGGATGTTTGAATTTCAGGAAATACAAAACAACAAGGAATCAATTGAAAACTGATATGATTCAGATGTCTGGACTTATATTAAGACGTCCGGAATCGAAACCAGACGTTTGAATATAAGGCTAAAGTCTGAATGCCTATAGTCAAATCTTTTTATGCAAGGGATTAGACATCTAAATTAAAAGTCAGATGTTTGAATGGCTGAAGTAAACCCAGGTCGAACCTGGACCTAGTGTAGGCCAAGTAAGATGGATCAGGGAAACTTGTTCCCACTTCTTTAACTTTGGGAAGTCCACGTAACTGAATGGGGTTGTGCAATGAGACTGAATAGTTTCACACTTGATGACGTCCTAGGTTCTCACTTCATGAAGTTGTTAAAAGTGTCACTCAATGTAGCGTGCAATTTTATCATAACCAAATGCTTTGGAGTATACAAGCACTAATGAGTGTGAGCTCAAGAGGGTCCTAGAACTATGTACGGAATGGATCATAAGCCGTGAAAACACTAGAAAGGGGTGAATAATATTCATGTATTATTTAAAATTTTACTTGCAGATAAGAATATAATTACTTTCAAACAGATCAAAACTACTAAAAGTAAGTGCAGAAAGTAAAGTACTGAAAGTAAAAATAGAAGGAATTTTTATATTGGTTCGGATTGACCAATCCTACATCCAATCCTTACTCCCCGTATAGATTTTCACTATATCAACTTGCTTTCCATGGGTGGCAAGAACACCTTACAGTCTTGATTTCCTTGGGCTATAAAACACGCCTTTTCCTCCATACAAAAAGTAATTCATATGCAAGACAACGTATCACAAATACTGATTCTTGTAATTATAGTACAATCTTCCTATAGACCTATAATAGCAGTGTCAAGTGGATTTTCTTTGAGAAGTGGGAAGAATAAATCAGAGAGAGATTGATGTATATTTAAGAGCAATTCTATGATTTTGTGTGGTTTGCAAATCCTTGAAGAATATGAAAGAAAATCGATGGATTTGCAAAGGATATCAAGTAAGTTCCCCTAAGAGAGTATAAGAGAACTTTAAGAGTGAAAAAGAGTAAGAAATAAGAGAGAATTTGTGTTATAATTCATTTGTTCTCTGGCCTATTTATAGACTTGAAGAGATGTGTCCATTAGTGAATGGGCATATGCCAAAAGATACATGAGTTCTTAATACACACTTGAAATAATCGACTGTCTGTCGACATACCAACTTTCATCTGTCGACAAATGATGTTAAAATTTAGGGAGTTTGATATTGCATTGCTTTGGGATCTTTACCATAGCTTTCTAGGACATGGCTATACTTGTATCACTTCTAATGATCTTTAAACTTGTTGATGCCCTAGTGATCATTGATTAGTCTCTGTCAGTAGCTTGGTCGAAGCAGACTTTATAGTATATTTGGTATAATTGCTCAGTAGCTCTTCGGGTTGCTTTATTCCCATTTATTATCTATTTAAAAACTTTATATAATTGAAAAAATTGTTAGTATCAACATTTGTATGGTTGTTGTCATCAAAACCAAATATCAAGCTTCCAACAATCTCTCTATTTTTGATGATGACAACCATATATTAGCTGGACATATGATATAATATATGAATGAAGCAATGCTCCCCTTAACTATATGATCCATTTAACTCCCTCTACCATCTTGCTTATGATATTTCTTTTGATTTCTATCTTGTATACCTTTTCTCCCCCTTTGTCATCCACAAAAATGGATTGAAAGTTGTAGTCAAGAATAGACGACATTGATGAATAAGAGTTATTAGATGGTATCATAAGTTAGTGAATATACGACATGATATAATGAATGTTATGATAAGTATAATCATGCGATGAAAACAAAGATAAATAATTTTATAATCCAAACAAAATAAGTAGAAGACAAACGCAAACAAGACATATATAAAAATTACAAAACGAATCCTAACAACTAGATACAAGATTATCTAAAACTAATTTAGTGGCTTGGGAGTGATAAGAGTCTTATGTTGGTTGCAGTTAGGGTAGTGTGGATAGAAGATTCCTTTTCTTCCTATGATATATCCATTTGCATCAATGACTACTTCTCCAATGCATTCTATATCCTTATTGTCTTGTTCAATTCCCATTTATAGATTATGATTGATAAATTGAATTTTAGATGGTCCAAACAATCCAAATGAAAAATTTGTAATGGAAATCTAGTTGAAATTATATCCTTAGACTTAAAAGGTTGTTTATGAAATTTTCCTAGTTGACATGCATCACAAAGATTATTAACTTTAAAATTTACTTTTAAAAATCCCCTAACAAGATCATATTTGGCAAGTTTTGACAAATGTATAAAGTTTATATGTCCAAATCTTCTATGTCAAACCCAAGGGTCATTACTTTCAGCAACAAGACATAGGTCATCACTGTTTGAATCTTTCAAATTAAGGATATATATGTGTGTGTGTGTGTATTCCTAACCCCTTCAAAAATTATGTTAGAAGATTGATCCAAAATTAAATAGTTATCTTTTTCCAAACTTATTTTAAATCCCTTATCACATAGTTGACTTATACTAAGCAGGTTGTGTTTAAGATTCCTAACTAGTAAAACATAAGTAATAAGAGTAGTTTTAGGGTCGCCGACATTGCCAATACTGATGATGTATCCTTTAGAGTTGTCTCCATAGTTTACTTTTCCACCATCTTGAATGTAATATTGTTTAAGGTCTGTGGGTTACCAGTCATGTGTTTTAAGCATCCGCTCTCTAGTATCCATTTCTCCTTCTTGATACTCTGAATGTCTTCTTGTCCCTGTAAGAAAAAATATTTAATTTTGGTGTCCACTTCCTACGGTAGGATCCAAGGGTTAGTCAATGTGTGAGAATTTTACCAGAAGAAATAGTTATCCTCTAAAAAAATTAAACATAAAGTAAAATAACATAAAGCACAACATTAGATAGAGTATCAAGTATAAATTTACTTTGTTGGTTCAGTTGATACTCTAGACTCTCTAGAATCATAAGTTTTTGGAAACCAAACTCAAGATGAGTTTGAATATCCCTTATAAACCTAATTTTCCGAAAAGTAAACATCATATAAAAACTTACCGATATAAATTTCCTTTTTAGTGTTATCTAAATCTTTTGGAATCCAGATATTAATAAATTTATTTGGGTGTTTCAGTTTCAACCTTCTAGATTTTGATTTGAACCTTTTAGCCTTGACAAATTTTGTACGTGTTATCCGGCATTTTGACCCTGCTATATCTGAACTGATTGGACAAGTTAGACTCGACTATCTTCAAGGCCAGTAAGTTCAGAGCGATGATGGTGGGATCCAGAAATCTAGTACGGATGATAATGTGATGCCATGGTCGAACATAATTGAGAGATGTGCAATGCAGAATGTTCAAAGTATGGAATATAGTTTAACATAAAAAAGGGATCGGCTATAAACCCTCTCAATAATAGGGATCTGCCTCGCCAAACAAGTGCAACTCAATGGAAAACAAACAATATCTCAAGACCTATAAGTCCAATGTATATGAAACTTTGGCAAAAAGATGTGGGTACCCTCGCGAGCTTACCCTAGGGATCGCACCTCAAAAGGATGAAGAAAGAGGGATCGGCTTAAATCAGAAACAACTTACATTGCAACAAAGATCGTGCAATAACTCGTCCTACTAATCCAATTGGCATGAAACTGGGAGGCTAAGCATACTACAACATGGAAAAGCTTCCATAGGTATAGCACCCCCAAATTCCTCCAAAATAGGAATCGGCACTAATCTCCATTCCTTAGGATTTGGGCCATGCGATCCCTCTTATGGGTCCATATGGTTTTGGAGATCCTTCTGCCAAATTTTCATGGAGATATTTCGCCATCTTCCTCTATAAATACAGGCTTGATTATTCATTTTGAGGACTCTACACTGCTTGTTGCTTTGTACTATATTGTAACTAAGGATTTTCATCTGATCCCTATTGTACTCAGTTTACAAATTGATTAATATAGCCATCTATTCAAAGTGGACGTAGGCAAACAACGTCGAACCACTATAAATCGTTATCTTCTTATTATTGCTTTGATTTTCTGTTATTTAATTGCATGTTTCCTCTATTTTCATTTTATATTCTTCATTTATTTCTCTACAAACTCTCTATTAGGTGTTTGTGCCAGTTTCTAGTGCAAACATTTTGGTGCTTTCACTGTCAGCTCTATTTGGATCCCTTGTTACTACTGGATTGCTGTAATACCCCAAAATTTTGTGAAAAATCATTTTTGTAAAATGATTTAATTTTTGAAATATTTAGATTTAAATATGGTGAAATTTCTGGAATAAATAGTGTGCAAGTATATGTGTGCACGTGCACACTGAAATGGCACAAGGAAGAACTCCAGATTTCTTGGATTTAAAACAAGAATTAAAAAGCAATACAAACATGATTTTGCAACATGGATATTTGATTTCTGGAATTATATGGATCATCTTAGAAAATAAGAAAAGTAAGTTTTACTTTAAATCAGTAAACAGATTTTATTTAAAACCCAGAAAAGAAAATTATACATATATATATATATATATATTATAAGGATTTGTAAACCTGTATACATATAGGTGCATATGTTTCTGAAATTAAAGAGGAATTAAATAAGCCTAGATAAGATATGTATACAAATATACATTTTTAAGTACTGAAAAGTATATATATATATATAAGCAAGTGAAACTATAACATTAAAATGACATGAAATGTGATACAAGTCAATATGCTTGTGTAGGCAAAAATAGCAAAGGGGATTCTCAGGAATAATTAAAATATAAAATAGGCACACTTTTAACATGACTAGGTGAGTGGCCATTTTCTGAAAAGTAAAAGAAAGAAAATGCAGCCTTTAAATTGGTTAATATGGCCGGGGTATTATGAATGAAAAATGCATGAAGATGGTTAGGTCAGAAATGGAATTTTGTTTTAAC
This sequence comes from Allium fistulosum, assembly GCA_030737815.1. Taxonomy (NCBI): domain Eukaryota; kingdom Viridiplantae; phylum Streptophyta; class Magnoliopsida; order Asparagales; family Amaryllidaceae; genus Allium; species Allium fistulosum. Next base: position 454,296,816 of record CM060902.1, read on the forward strand.
AAAACCCTAGTGGAAAAATGCATATAAATAGGCAGTTTAGCCAGTAAAATTATCTTTACTCCGAGCTGCACAAAAATAAGAAAGGAAGAAAAATATTGGAAGGAAGGAGAAAACACTCATACAAGGATTTTCTGGATTAATAAGAAGAAATATTTAGGTGAGTAACCTCACTGAGTTCATGGCATTAAGACCTGAGATGAGGCAGCCACTTTTTATATTGCCATTTATATATTTCTGGTTTTGATGTATATGATTTCATCAATGCTTTTTGGATGTCTTATTTTAAATCTGATATGATTTAATATGGATGATTTCGATGATCTTTGATTGGTTGAGACATTTGTCTTTGGATGTGTATCATACTGTTTTATTTATACTCATAAATGTTAAAGTCTAGGATCTTAAAATTATATAGAGAATACTCTCAACTGTTATAGATCTATGGCATGGAAACTTTACAAAAAATGTTGGGAGCTGCATTATACTTGGTATAAGAGCTGAGGCTTGAGAAGAAAAATGTTAAGGGTGCAATAGAAATTTTCTAAGTGCTGAGCCCTTAATCAAATCAAAAAAAAGAAGGAAACTCACAAGCTAAAATTATGATTGAACCAGATCTTGAATCTGAATCAATCATAAAGGCTTGCAGATCAATATAATAAGAACATGCCATGCCTCTTTTACAGTTGAAAATATTCTTATATTTTACTAAGATCAAGACATATTGACCCCATTTAGGAAATAACTGTCTGCTTATTTCTAAGGAGAATTATGCTAGGAAAGATTATGGATGTTTCCATGTTTGCAGTGACATGTTCACTTAGCATATTTGATGATAGGATTTAAGACAATACACTAGTAAATAAACTAGGGAAGGGAAGGCCAAGAAGGCTGCTGGAATGCTTGTCATATTTGAAGTATGCAAGTTGGCACATGGTTTGTTTAAGCCCTGAGATCTTTGTGCAATGATGTGAATTAGTTCATTGCAATGTGTCCCTGTGATTCCTTAATAGCAGATGAGGCAGGGATTTAAATTGAATTATACAACCTGTAAATGAAGAAATAGGAATATGGATATTTCTTAGGTTGAATGGTATGGAACCAAGATGGTTCCAGTGAACGCAATTGTTGCAAATAGATAATTATGTTTGCATGATTATGTATGCAAGTGTAAGAATGATAAATGAATATATCATACCTGAATCAACTTAATTGTACTATGTTAAAGTAATTGATTACAGGAATTTGCTTAAATAACTAATTGGTGCTCTTATATTCTCTATTGCTTAATATCATGAATGTATTGATGTTACTCATACCAGATCATAGATCTGACCCTTGTTTGCTCATGGCATATGGGGTGTCTCATTTTAAAATGAGGCAGCCACTCATGCTCTTTCAGGTAACCCAGGCACTAAGTAAAAATGAAGTTATGGCTATTATGGAGGAGTGAATGAACATGCTAGCTAGTTTCAATAAGAGCTTAAATTGATTATATCTGCATGTATTCAGGAAAAATTTTATGTTTCTAAGATTTCCAGTCATGTAATGAATTCTATTATGGTTAGATGGACTAGTTGTATCATGTTAAATATATTGTTATGCACTAAGGATTAAAATCTAAAAGAAATATCTGAGTGGGGAACAAGGAAATGATTTTAGGTATTGATATGGATGCTTGGAAAAGAAATATGCATATGTAGGTGAGCTACTGTTTTGCATAATTTATATTATGTATTAGTTAATCTTGAGACATAACAGAGCACTGAGTTTTAGAATAAAATCTGGATTTAGCTAGAAGTAAACTTATAAGGATTTTAGTTTCCTTTTTACTGAAATGCTTTGTAAATAAGTTTGAATTCATTTCTGAATCGTATTGAGAAAAGTAAAATGTTTTTAAAGGCTTCAGACAGAATGCAATGAATGGTAACTCCATTGCTTTGAACTAGTGTGTAGCAGATACAGGATACATGAGTTAACCAGCTTCAAATAAATGATGTATTGGTTGATCATGATAGATTGTATTTTGAAAATAAAAATGCATTTCAAAAGCTTAGTACATTTAGCAATTGTTTCACCACAATCATCTTTAAAAGTTTAAGACAGATAAGCAATGTAAACTGGTTTGAACAAACAAAACCTGGCAACAATGCTAATAAAAGAATGGTCAGATTAACCACATGGTTAGACCATAGGTCAGGCAAATTGTTCACTTCAAATCAATGAAGCAAGGAACCATTTGAACCCAGTTTTCTGGAAGATGAGCAAAGATATTGACATGTACATGTATATCTGTGTACATGTTGATATTTGGGCAAAAATATAAACATAAATTCCTAGAACAATTGTAGGAAAGGGTTTTAAAAATAATAAAGCAAGAAATTTTGTTTTGTATGTTAGATTATAGGATGAAATTAAGTATATATGTGCAGACATAGGTAGATATCAGATTTCAAACCATACAGGAGAAAAAAAAACAAAAATTGGGTTTGAACCGACCAGCATAGCACTCGAACTTGTGACCTCTCATGTATAAGTTAGGCGCGTTTCCATTACGCCTAGATGTTGCTTGTGTTCACTTATGATCCACTTTCTTTTAGCCTGACTTTGATACTATACAGACTTTAACACAATCATCCATATTAAAAGCTTGCTTTCCACTGATTATTACTTGATCATTTCTTAATTAGAATAACAGACTAAAGTACATGTTTTCAGTGGATTCTATGGTCAAAAATCAGGATACAATAATTAATCTTTTATCAGGGAATTATCACCTTTTAATAGAATTAAAAGGATTTCTACTTACATATTATCATGCTCTGATTCTAGTAGAATATAACATAGATATCTTCATATATGTATGTTAGGAATGATTTAGATTTAAAAATAATATTTTTATATTGTGAAAGATCCTGGATATATTTTGTTTATTGGATAAAGAAAATGACCCTGGGAAAATATATTTGTAATGAATGATATATCTATATATCATCTCTTAAAAAAAAATCCTTATGAAATTAGGGTGAAAATAGGAGGGTCATTTCAGTTGGTATCAGAGCACTTGGTTGCATTGATTGTTAAGTATTATAGAAATGTATTATGTCTGTTTGTTTTGGATGAAATAATTTAGATAAGAAAATAGAAATTATAGAAGTACTCATAATATACTAATACCATTTGCCCAGAAATTAGTTAGCAGACCATGGTAGGAAGAGGATCTCATCACAATGCAGGACCCAGTGCACCTCAAATGCTTGATATGCAAGAATTTGTGAGGGTTTTAAGAGAAGGGATTGGACATAGGCCTGAGAACCCACATGAAGAGCTTTCAAAACTACTGAAGACTTATTCCAATTTGGGAGGCAAGAGTTTTGAAGGAACTGAGAGTGTGATGGAAATTCAAGCATGGTTGAGAACACTTGATAGGATTTTTAATGACATGCAGTTGGATGACCAAAGGAAGAGGCAAGTAGCTTCTAGACAACTGAAAGGGGTAGCTTTAAGCTGGTGGGAGGTGATCATAGCTGGAAGAAATGAAAATGAAATCACTTGGAATCAGTTCAAGGAGATGTTGGAGGCAAGATTTGTACCAGCATCAGCCAAGACCATTTTGCTTGAAGAATTTATCAAACTTAGGCAGGGAACTTTGAATGTCACTGAATACACTCAAAAGTTTGAGGGGCTATCCAATTATGGAGCAATGCTAGTGGCAGATGAAGCATCCAAAAATGATAGGTATATAAAAGGACTGAACCCAGGACTTAGCAGAGCTATGCTACCATATGCAGATAGAACATTTGATCAAGTAATTGATCTGGCCTTGAAACTGGAACAACATGACAAAGAAAGAGAGAAATATAGGAATTTTAAGAGCAACAACAAGAAGGATAAGGGAAGATATCACCCTTATGATAAAAAGAAGGAGGAGGCAGACAACAGGAAGAGTAAAGATACAAAAGCCAATGATACTAAGAAGAAATTGGTTTGCCATCATTGTGGAAAAGAAGGACACATCAAACCAAGGTGCCCAGAGTTAAAAGGAGGAGCCTTCAAATGCTACCTATGTGGGAAAGAGGGACATATGAAGAGGAACTGTCCTGAGAATAAACAGCAAGGGAAATTGGCAACTTTGGAAGGTAAAGGCAAATCTGCAGTAAAAATTGATGCTGAAAATCATGGCCAAGTGGAAGGTACATTACTCATTTGTGCCATACCCATACCAGTAGTATATGATACTGGAGCAACACACTCTTTGATTTCCTATGAAGTAGTTAAAGTATTAAAATTAAACTGCATATTGGTTGAAACCCCATTGCTTGTACAAAGTCCCCTAGGGAGTTCTAGTGTTTTGAACATGAATTGTGTGGATGTGGAGTTAAACATAGGAGGAAATATTTTTATTTCCAATTTATATGTTTTAAATTACCCAAATATAGGAGTTATATTGGGGGTAGATTGGTTAAGGCAATTTAAAGCCATAATTAATTTAGACTCATCCACCATATCATTGCAAAAATTCTAGAGGCCAGAGGATCACAGTTCTATGTGAAGTAGCTAAGGAAGGGAAATTGTATCATTTAGTTGACTTAGAAAAAGATCTGAGTGAACTAACCATTGAAGAAATTCCCATAGTTAATGAATACTTGGATGTGTTTGGGGAAGTTAAAGGTGTTCCACACCACAGACCAGTTGAGTTCCAAATTAATCTCATTCCAGGAGCAAGTCCAATAATCAAGAAACCTTATAGAATGGGGCCAAGTGAACTGAAAGAATTGAAAAATCAGTTGGAAGAATTAGAGGGCAAGGGATTTATAAGGCCAAGCAATTCCTGCTGGGGTTCTCCAGTAGTGTTTGTAAGAAAACATGATGGTACCTTGAGAATGTGCATAGATTACAGGGAACTAAATAAAGTAACCATCAAGAATAAATACCCATTGCCTAGAATAGATGATCTCTTTGACCAACTCAGTGAAGCTAAAATATTTTCTAGATTAGACTTAGCATCAGGATTCCATCAAATGAAGGTTGAGGACTCAAGTGTTAATTATACTGCATTTAACACAAGATATGGCTTATATGAATTTTTGGTTATGCCATTTGGTTTGACAAATGCTCCTTCATATTTTGTTGATTTGATGAATAGAATATTTAGAGATTATTTAGACAAGTTTGTATTGATTTTTATTGATGACATTTTGATTTATTCCAAGACAGTGGAAGAGCATAAAAATCATTTGCATTTAGTTTTGTCAAGGCTAAGGGAAAATGATTTAAAGGCAAAATTTTCAAAATGTGCATTTTGGAAAGAAGAAGTGCATTTTCTTGGGCATGTTATCTCTGCCAAAGGAATATCAGTAAACCCTAATAAGGTAGTGGCAATCCAAGCATGGAAAAGGCCTAGCACCATCAGTGAGATTAGATCATTTATGGGGATGGCAGGATATTATAGGAGATTTATAAAAGATTTCTCAAAAATATCATCACCACTTACCAATTTAACTAGAAAGAACCAAGCCTTTGTATGGACAGAAAAATGTGAGCAAGCTTTTATCAAAATAAAGGAAGCTCTGATTAATGCACCAGTATTGAGAGTGCCAGAAGGAAATGAAAATTTGGTTGTGTACACTGATGCAAGTGGCTCTGGGTTAGGGGCTGTGTTGATGCAGCAAGACCAGGTGGTAGCCTATGCATCTAGGCAATTAAAGCCACATGAAACCAGGTATGCAACCCATGATCTTGAACTAGCAGTAGTTGTGTATGCTTTGAAACTTTGGAGACATTATTTGTTAGGTGCCAAATTCATTTTGTACACTGATCATAAGGCACTGAAATATTTATTCTCACAAAAAGATTTGAACATGAGGCAACATAGATGGGTAGAGTTCCTAGCTGCCTATGATCTAGATATACTGTATACACCAGGCAAGGCAAATAAAGTTGCAGATGCCTTGAGTAGACAACATGCCAAAGTAGCCATGTTGATGATGGAAGAATTTAAGGATTTGTCTATACTTACTGATTTGGAAATTGAGGAAAACAGTAGGGTACAAATGATGTCCATTGAAGAAGGTGAAGGTAAAGGGAAATTAAGTATGATATCTCTGCAATCAGATTTACTTCTTAAGATTGGGAAAATGCAGGAACAAGACCTAAACATGGTGGAAAAGAAAATGCTCATATCAAAAGGGGAGGAAGTAATAAATTATCAAGTTGATAAAAATGGTTATTTAAGGAATAAAAATAGGATATGTGTTCCAGAAAATATAGAATTGAAGGAGGAAATATTAAATGAGTACCATAGGAATAAGTACTCCATACACCCAGGTAGCACCAAGATGTATCAAAATTTGAAAAGAAATCTTTGGTGGAAGGGGATGAAGTCAGATGTGGCCAGATATGTTGCAAGGTGCATGACTTGCCAACAAGTCAAGGCAGAGACACAAAGGCCATCAGGACTATTGCAACCCCTTAGTATACCACAGTGGAAGTGGGAGGATATATCTATGGATTTCATAGATGGTCTGCCTAGATCTAAGAAGGGAAACACAAGTATATGGGTGATAGTGGATAGGCTAACTAAGGTAGCACATTTTATCCCAGTTAAAACAGAAAGAAATGCTCCAAAATTGGCTCAAATATTCATGAAAGAGGTAGTAAGGTTGCATGGCATACCCAAAACCATTGTGAGTGATAGGGATACCATCTTCACCTCAAGGTTTTGGAAAAGTTTTCAAGAGGCCATGGGGAGTGAATTGTGCTTAAGCACTGCCTACCATCCACAATCAGATGGTCAAACTGAGGTGGTGAACAAAGTCTTAGAGGATTTGTTGAGAGCATGCACACTGGACTTTGGAGGCAACTGGGAAGACCACCTCCATCTAGCTGAATTCACATACAATAACAGTTACCAAAGCACCATAGGGATGGCACCATTTGAAGCCTTATATGGCAAGCCATGTTTATCACCTATATGCTGGGTAGAGACTGGAGAAAGGGCTGTTCTTGGACCTGAATATGTTAAAGAAACTACAGAGAAAATTGGGTTAATAAGAAAAAGAATAGCAGCAGCTCAAGATAGGCAAAAGAAATTTGCAGATAGGAAGAGAAAGCAAGTGGAATATGAAGTGGGAGACTTTGTTTTCATCAAGATTTCACCTATGAAGAAAGTCATGAGATTTGGCAAGCAAGGTAAGCTTACACCAAGGTATGTTGGACCCTATAAAATTCTGAAAAGAATTGGTTCATTGGCTTACAAATTAGAACTACCAGAGGAAATGAAAGCAATGCATAATGTTTTTCATGTGTCCCAACTTAGAAGATGGGTACATGATAAAGAAGACATTTTGGAAGAGCCTACCAAAATTCAAATAAATCCTGACTTGGTTTATGAAAAAGAACCAGTGGGGATTGTAGCCAAGGAAGAAAAGAAATTAAGGAGCAAAACCTTGAAACTAGTTAAGATCCAGTGGAGTAGTGATCCTAATGACTGCACATGGGAGTTAGAGGATAAGATTAGAATGGATTATCCTAAGCTTTTTGCAAATTAAAAGGTAATTTTTTTTTTCTGGAAAATTTTGTTATGCATGGTTGATATGGTTGAATTTGTTTGCTTATGCATATGTTTGATAAGTTTTCAGAAAAGAAAATGATGCTTGTTATAAATGTTAGAAAAATTGTGAGGACACAATTCCTAAAAGGAGGGGTGAATGTAATACCCCAAAATTTTGTGAAAAATCATTTTTGTAAAATGATTTAATTTTTGAAATATTTAGATTTAAATATGGTGAAATTTCTGGAATAAATAGTGTGCAAGTATATGTGTGCACGTGCACACTGAAATGGCACAAGGAAGAACTCCAGATTTCTTGGATTTAAAACAAGAATTAAAAAGCAATACAAACATGATTTTGCAACATGGATATTTGATTTCTGGAATTATATGGATCATCTTAGAAAATAAGAAAAGTAAGTTTTACTTTAAATCAGTAAACAGATTTTATTTAAAACCCAGAAAAGAAAATTATACATATATATATATATATATTATAAGGATTTGTAAACCTGTATACATATAGGTGCATATGTTTCTGAAATTAAAGAGGAATTAAATAAGCCTAGATAAGATATGTATACAAATATACATTTTTAAGTACTGAAAAGTATATATATATATATATAAGCAAGTGAAACTATAACATTAAAATGACATGAAATGTGATACAAGTCAATATGCTTGTGTAGGCAAAAATAGCAAAGGGGATTCTCAGGAATAATTAAAATATAAAATAGGCACACTTTTAACATGACTAGGTGAGTGGCCATTTTCTGAAAAGTAAAAGAAAGAAAATGCAGCCTTTAAATTGGTTAATATGGCCGGGGTATTATGAATGAAAAATGCATGAAGATGGTTAGGTCAGAAATGGAATTTTGTTTTAACAAAACCCTAGTGGAAAAATGCATATAAATAGGCAGTTTAGCCAGTAAAATTATCTTTACTCCGAGCTGCACAAAAATAAGAAAGGAAGAAAAATATTGGAAGGAAGGAGAAAACACTCATACAAGGATTTTCTGGATTAATAAGAAGAAATATTTAGGTGAGTAACCTCACTGAGTTCATGGCATTAAGACCTGAGATGAGGCAGCCACTTTTTATATTGCCATTTATATATTTCTGGTTTTGATGTATATGATTTCATCAATGCTTTTTGGATGTCTTATTTTAAATCTGATATGATTTAATATGGATGATTTCGATGATCTTTGATTGGTTGAGACATTTGTCTTTGGATGTGTATCATACTGTTTTATTTATACTCATAAATGTTAAAGTCTAGGATCTTAAAATTATATAGAGAATACTCTCAACTGTTATAGATCTATGGCATGGAAACTTTACAAAAAATGTTGGGAGCTGCATTATACTTGGTATAAGAGCTGAGGCTTGAGAAGAAAAATGTTAAGGGTGCAATAGAAATTTTCTAAGTGCTGAGCCCTTAATCAAATCAAAAAAAAAGAAGGAAACTCACAAGCTAAAATTATGATTGAACCAGATCTTGAATCTGAATCAATCATAAAGGCTTGCAGATCAATATAATAAGAACATGCCATGCCTCTTTTACAGTTGAAAATATTCTTATATTTTACTAAGATCAAGACATATTGACCCCATTTAGGAAATAACTGTCTGCTTATTTCTGAGGAGAATTATGCTAGGAAAGATTATGGATGTTTCCATGTTTGCAGTGACATGTTCACTTAGCATATTTGATGATAGGATTTAAGACAATACACTAGTAAATAAACTAGGGAAGGGAAGGCCAAGAAGGCTGCTGGAATGCTTGTCATATTTGAAGTATGCAAGTTGGCACATGGTTTGTTTAAGCCCTGAGATCTTTGTGCAATGATGTGAATTAGTTCATTGCAATGTGTCCCTGTGATTCCTTAATAGCAGATGAGGCAGGGATTTAAATTGAATTATACAACCTGTAAATGAAGAAATAGGAATATGGATATTTCTTAGGTTGAATGGTATGGAACCAAGATGGTTCCAGTGAACGCAATTGTTGCAAATAGATAATTATGTTTGCATGATTATGTATGCAAGTGTAAGAATGATAAATGAATATATCATACCTGAATCAACTTAATTATACTATGTTAAAGTAATTGATTGCAGGAATTTGCTTAAATAACTAATTGGTGCTCTTATATTCTCTATTGCTTAATATCATGAATGTATTGATGTTACTCATACCAGATCATAGATCTGACCCTTGTTTGCTCATGGCATATGGGGTGTCTCATTTTAAAATGAGGCAGCCACTCATGCTCTTTCAGGTAACCCAGGCACTAAGTAAAAATGAAGTGATGGCTATTATGGAGGAGTGAATGAACATGCTAGCTAGTTTCAATAAGAGCTTAAATTGATTATATCTGCATGTATTCAGGAAAAATTTTATGTTTCTAAGATTTCCAGTCATGTAATGAATTCTATTATGGTTAGATGGACTAGTTGTATCATGTTAAATATATTGTTATGCACTAAGGATTAAAATCTAAAAGAAATATCTGAGTGGGGAACAAGGAAATGATTTTAGGTATTGATATGGATGCTTGGAAAAGAAATATGCGTATGTAGGTGAGCTACTGTTTTGCATAATTTATATTATGTATTAGTTAATCTTGAGACATAACAGAGCACTGAGTTTTAGAATAAAATCTGGATTTAGCTAGAAGTAAACTTATAAGGATTTTAGTTTCCTTTTTACTGAAATGCTTTGTAAATAAGTTTGAATTCATTTCTGAATCGTATTGAGAAAAGTAAAATGTTTTTAAAGGCTTCAGACAGAATGCAATGAATGGTAACTCCATTGCTTTGAACTAGTGTGTAGCAGATACAGGATACATGAGTTAACCAGCTTCAAATAAATGATGTATTGGTTGATCATGATAGATTGTATTTTGAAAATAAAAATGCATTTCAAAAGCTTAGTACATTTAGCAATTGTTTCACCACAATCATCTTTAAAAGTTTAAGACAGATAAGCAATGTAAACTGGTTTGAACAAACAAAACCTGGCAACAATGCTAATAAAAAATGGTCAGATTAACCACATGGTTAGACCATAGGTCAGGCAAATTGTTCACTTCAAATCAATGAAGCAAGGAACCATTTGAACCCAGTTTTCTGGAAGATGAGCAAAGATATTGACATGTACATGTATATCTGTGTACATGTTGATATTTGGGCAAAAATATAAACATAAATTCCTAGAACAATTGTAGGAAAGGGTTTTAAAAATAATAAAGCAAGAAATTTTGTTTTGTATGTTAGATTATAGGATGAAATTAAGTATATATGTGCAGACATAGGTAGATATCAGATTTCAAACCATACAGGAGAAAAAAAACAAAAATTGGGTTTGAACCGACCAGCATAGCACTCGAACTCGTGACCTCTCATGTATAAGTTAGGCGCGTTTCCATTACGCCTAGATGTTGCTTGTGTTCACTTATGATCCACTTTCTTTTAGCCTGACTTTGATACTATACAGACTTTAACACAATCATCCATATTAAAAGCTTGCTTTCCACTGATTATTACTTGATCATTTCTTAATTAGAATAACAGACTAAAGTACATGTTTTCAGTGGATTCTATGGTCAAAAATCAGGATACAATAATTAATCTTTTATCAGGGAATTATCACCTTTTAATAGAATTAAAAGGATTTCTACTTACATATTATCATGCTCTGATTCTAGTAGAATATAACATAGATATCTTCATATATGTATGTTAGGAATGATTTAGATTTAAAAACAATATTTTTATATTGTGAAAGATCCTGGATATATTTTGTTTATTGGATAAAGAAAATGACCCTGGGAAAATATATTTGTAATGAATGATATATCTATATATCATCTCTTAAAAAAAAATCCTTATGAAATTAGGGTGAAAATAGGAGGGTCATTTCAATTGCATAAATCCCCCGAAGAGATCCATAATTACCTTTAAGAAGCTTATTCGTTCTATTCAGATTTGCAATAGTCTAAGGAAAACCACCAACAATGGTTGGGGACACCAGGTCTACTTCTTAGAATGTAGCAGGAAATGAGAATGTTAGCATCCAGCAAGGAGGCCCCAGCAATCTACCAATAGATGTGAATGATGCCAATCTAGTTGATGCCCAAAATCCGGCTGATTCCATCACAAGAGCTGATTTCCAGAATCTAATAAGAGAGCTAGTGGATAGCTGCTAACAGTTGAACCAACAGATTCAAGCCAATATCGATCTAATGAATCAACTCAGAGATCAATAACGCGAGAAAGCTAGAAGGGAGCCAACCCCTTATTCTGCATTAGAGAGTTCTAGATCATCAGATGAACATCACAGATGCAAACGTCGTAGAATCAATGGATATCATGCAAAAGCTTCTAGACATTAGCAGGCAAGCCAACCCGGTTTGTCAAGACCGATCTATGACAATCCCTCTATAGGGATCGATGCCGATCCCTCCTCCAGAGGAGGAAGCATGCCTTTTAATGTTAGAGCACAAAATGGAGCTGCTGCGACGGATTTGGATGCTGGAGTTCAAGAGGATGTAGACTAGATACTTCCCCAGAATAATGATGAAGTGAACGTACATGATACACATCGAGAGGATGTTGAGCCAAGAAGGCATGGAATGGCTCGTAGATATCGATCGAACCATTCCCATGTGGTGGAGCACGACTACCACTTGGCTCCAACTATCCAAACGCGGGATTTGTCGGCTATGGTTAGACAGCTGATGAGGGAGAGTCAAGGCTTGACCAACGATGACTGCGAAATCTCGAGAAGGTATACCCCGTTCACCAATAATATCCTACATGCAAAGTATCCAAGGAGGTTTGACATGCCGTCGATGCCTGCCTACGAGGAAAAAACTGACCCCATGCAGCACATCATGAGATATGATTGGTTGATGGATTCCGCACATGTTGATGATGCAACAAAATGTAGATGTTTTCCAATTACTCTCTTTAGCATAGCAACGATGTGGTTTACAAGATTACCCCCACGATCAATCTCTAGATCTGACAATTTGGCAACAAAGTTTATGGAGCAGTTCCGTATGCATGCAACTCGCCCCAAAGATGTATTGTCCCTATCCAGCGTGATCCAGGATCCGAGAGAATCGCTGAAAGACTGTTTGGAGATATTTCATACGATCATCACAAAAGTCAGTAATCCGAATGACCGTTCAATATTGATGGCGGTAACAAGAGGGATTGACCCAGAATCTGACTTTGGCAATTGGTTAGCTGGCAAACCACCTGCAACGTTGGAGCGTTTCTATGCAAAAGCAGCTCAATATTTGAAGAAAGAGGAAGCTGGATGCTCTAGGAAGAAGAATATTATGGGACTAAGTAAAGAGGGAGTGTAGAGTAACATTGTAGTGAAACAGTCTGTGGAGAGTTCCGGGAAGGTTCACGTGAATGTCCAAAATAAACCGAATTAGCAAAAGAAAGACGGTGATAAGAACCGTGAGCGAAAGACGGATTCCAAAGGAGGAAAGCCTAGAATTCCAATGTATCATACTTACACACCACTAAATACATCTCTAGAGAACGTCTACTTGTCTACATGCAATACCATGCAGTATAGGAAGCCACCTTCGAAAGAATTGATGGAAAGCAGAAGCAGACTAGAATATTTTAGCGATTCCATGAATGTTATGGTCATAAAACGAATGAATGTAGTCATCTCCAGGATGTTATCGAGAAACTGATTCAGAAAAAAAAACTATAGCAGTTTGTTAAAGCCTCGTAGGATGGCGGGCAGGGGACATCCGACCCCAACCGAGAACAAGCACCGTATAGGGCCGAGGAGCCTATGGGGACTGGTGGAAGATTAGTGATCAACACAATAGTTGGAGGACCACATCCAGCTAATAAGAGCTAACACGAGGTGGAGTTCTATGCTAGCGCAATCGAGCATATGAATTTTGAATGTTGTTCAAGTACAGAAGATGGAGCTCCGATGAAACAGCAATGTACAACAGCAGATGACATTTAGAAAGAGAGATGCAAACAAGGTGGAGGCACCAACGATCAACCTAATGGTCATTTCAGCCATGATCGGCCCCGCTTTAGTGAGGAGGATCTTGGTTGACGGTGGAAGTTCCGTAAATATAATTTTCAAAAAGGCTTATGATTAGACGAAGATGGATGCTAAGGACTTGAGACCGTCTAAAGCCCACATTCACGGTTTTAATGGTGCTATGACCAAAGCTGTTCAATATGTCGAATTGCCCATGGAGTAGGGGAAGGTGACCGCAGGAGTGTGCAGATGTTGCCATTTATTATCTTGGATGTTGACTCTCCATACAATGCTTTTCTAGGCTGACCGGCCCTGGCTGAATTCTGGGCATCTCTTGCCCCGTGGTGTTTAACTTTGAAGTTCCCAACTGATAACAGTGTTGGAGTTATGCATGGTGATTAAGCGACAAGACATGCCTACTATGTGGCTGAATTGAGAGATGCTCAACGAAAGGAGAAAGGTAAGGGTATTGACAAGTCTCTATGTGTCCAAACCACCGATGATTGACAGCCAGTGCCTGGGCCTTGGTCGGGCACCACAGTCGGTTCTATAAAGACATATATCCGAGGAATGACGAGGAGGAGCCCAAAGAGACGACTGCACTAGCTAAGCTGATGATTGACATCATGGTCAGCCATGATGACCCGTCATGGGTCCTAAAGATCAGATCACTACTTATCCCCCCGATGATGAAAGAACTTGCTGGTTTTCTCTGAGCGAATCTTGATGTGTTTTCCTGGACTGATTCTGACATGTGTGGGATCTCGTTGGCATTGCAAGCCATGCATTAAATATCGACTCATGGCATGTCTCGGTGAAACAAAAAAGGCATGGCATGGATCCAAAGAGATCTTCTGCCCTTAAAGAGAAGGTGGATAGGCTCAAAGGCAATGGGTTTATTCGCAATGCCCTCTACCCTAAATGGATATCCAATACTGTGCTTGTGAGAAAGGCAAATGGAAAATGGCGGACATGTGTTGATTACTCGGCCTTAAATAAGGCATGTTTAAAAGATAGTTTTCCCCTTCCAAGGATCGACCAGCTGGTAGATTCAACCACAGGACACGAGTTGCTATCTTTCATGGATGCATACTCTGGATATAACCAAATCCCGATGCATATTCCCGATCAGGATTACACCAGCTTCATTACGACGTCGGATTGTATTGTTGTATGGTAATGCCATTTGGATTGAAAAACGCTGGAGCAACTTATCAGCGCCTAGTCAACCGAATGTATAAAGATCAGGATGCAAAGACAATGGAGGTATATGTGGATGATATGCTAGTGAAGTCAGGACGATTAAGCGATCACATTAGAGACTTAGCAGAATATTTGATATCCTTCGATATTACAAAATGAAGATCAATCCTTTGAAATTTTCTTTTGGCGTGGCATCGGGAAAGTTCATGGGTTTCATCGTCAATGCTCGAAGAATCGAAGCTAATCCCAAAAAGATTCAAGCAATTCACAACATTCAGGCTTTGAACACCATCAGACAAGTATAGAGCTTAAATGGGAAGGTTGTCGCCCTAAGTCGATTTATTTCCAAAGCCACTGATAAATGTATTCGTTTCTTTGATTTGATTAGGAGAGGGAAAGAAACTTTGAATGGATGCAGGATTGTGAAGATGCATTCCAAGCTTTGGTGAACCATAGAGAGGCCTCCCATCTTGTCAAAGTCAGTGGATCATGAAGACTTGTATATTTACTTGGCCGTGTCGATACATGCTATAAGTGTCGCACCACTTCACGAGGAGAGTCGGATCCAGAGAACGGTCTATTATATTAGCAAGCAATTAATAAGAGCTGAAAAGAACTATACGAAGATAGAGAAATTGGCGTACTACTTGGTTATTGCTTCACAAAAGCTTCGCCCCTATTTTTAGGCTCATCCCATCAATGCTTACATTGATCAGCCATTATGACAGGTCCTACAGCGACCTAAGACATCCAAAAGGCTACTCAAGTGGAACATCGAACTGAGCCAATTCGACATCACTTATCTCCCTCAAAGGGCCATCTAGGGACAGGCTCTGGCAGATTTTATAGAAGAATTCACTACATGGGATGATCTCCCAGAAAGTGGTGGAGCCTCTTCCATTCGGTGGAAAATGTATAAGGATGGAGCATCTAATGATCGTCGTTTTGGAGCCGAAATCATGCTAGTAACCTTGGAAGATCGATTAATTTGCTACGCTTTGAAGCTTGACTTCCCTGCAATGAATAATGAAGCTAAGTATGAAGCTCTGATTACTGCACTCAAACTTGCCAGAGAACTGGGGATAAAATCTCTCAAAATCTTTTGTAATTCCCAGCTAGTAGTATACCAAGTCATGAGAGATTACTAGGCTAAAGGACAATGGCTCACTCCGTATCTCATCTGAGTCCAAAAGCTATTGACTGGCTTTGAGTATTATGACATCATGCACGTTTCTAGAGATCAAAACAAAAGGGCTAACTTATTGGCAAAGTTTGCTAGCACCGGGGATGCGCAACAAATGGGCTTGGTTCCAATCAAAGTACTAGACACTCCGAGCATAAACCAGATGGAAATCGACTGGATACTAGAGATGGAGCCTGAGAAGGAGTCATGGATAACTCCGATTAAAGACTATTTGATATATGGAGTTCTTCCAAACGAAGGAATAAAAGGTGACAAGTCCTCCACAAAGCTTCACGGTATATCATTTAGGAAAGAGTCATGTATAGAAAGGTTTTTCCGTTCCTCTGCTCCAGTATATCGCTCATGATGAAATAAAACAAGTCCTAAAGGAAGTTCATGAAGCGGACTGTGGCGATCACACTAGAGGGCAAATCCTAATAAAGAAAATACTCTGTTATGGACATTATTGGCCGACTGTCAACCGAGATGCTGTTGAGTACGCTAGGCGATGCGACAAGTGCCAGATGTATGCAAAAGTTTCAAGAGTTCCACCAACAGAAATCACACAAATGGTTAGCTCATGGCCGTTTGCTATATGGAGCATAGATATTATTGGTTCCTTACCAATCTTTAAAGGCGGTGCGAAGTACGCCATCATCGCAGTTGATCACTTCACCAAATAGGCCGAAATAGAACCTTTAGTCGCGATCACGACAAAGAAATAATCAACTTCATTATTCAAAACATCACCTGTCATTTTGGCTTCCACAAACCATTGTCACAGATAATGGGACTCAATTCGACAGCACAAATTCAAAGACTTCTACCATCGGCATCGCATTGAAAAGAGGTTTGCGACAATTTCTCACCCGCAAACAAATGGATAAGTTGAAGTTATGAATAAAATCATAAAGTCCATTCTGAAGAAATGTTTGGAAAAGCTAGATGCAAGTGGATGGATAAACTCCCAATGGCGTTATGGGCTTACAGAACCACTTGCAAGTCCACGACTGGCCATACTCCATTCGCCCTTGCTTACGGATCCGAAGCCATCATCCCTGCCGAACTCACCTTCTCATTGAGTGACCTACTATGATCCCAGAATGAATAGAGATCTCCTCTTAGAATCTTTAAACTATGTAGATGAGAAGCGCGAAGAAGCTGATTTGAGGGCAACTGCACATCGATACCGAGTCGCCCGATACTACAACACTAAAGTTCAACCTATAGCCTTTGAAATCGACGATCTCATCTTGAAATGGGTCTTTTCTGCCCTGTCACACATGAATCTTACTTAGGAAGGACTGTATATCATTGAACAGAGGCTTGGAGAGGGAACCTTCAAGCTAGCGACTGTTAATGGCATTATGCTCCCAAGGGGGTGGAATAGCGAGCATTTACGATGTTATTTCACTTAGTTTATTCTTTTTCATGCAGTTGTATTTCTGAATTTTCTTTAGCATTTGATTTTCCAAATATGTAATAAGACAAATTATGTCATTTCTTTCTATTTGGCAAATAAAGTTTGAAATTTCCTTCATATCTATGATTGCTACAGCATTACATATCAGTTACGATACCCGACTAACTAATATTGACATGTTCGAGCATGTTCCCAGAGTTTGGAGCTAGCCGATTACATAAGTTCATGACTGAACTAAACAAAATTAGCATGGTCCGACCGTTCATTTAATGATTCTTGCTTACAGCCCGATGGACGGAGTACCTAATGAGGAATGGATATGACATTGACCATCCGATAACCAAATTAATCCCACTGAGCGATGGGATAGACATGAATTAAAACGATCATGATACGACCAATTTCTCGGTAAGTTAAACCCTGGACTTGGGGGCAAATCAATTAAGGAAAGTACGGTCCAACTATTTTCCAAAGTAACTCTAAGTCCCCAGAGTGTGGGCTGAAGTATAAACACAAGTTGGGTGCGATTCAACCACCCGCCAACTAACTTTTTTCCCCAGAGTGTGGATATGGGTATAAACAAATAGAGGAGTGTGGTTTGATCGCTCACTACTTCATAAACTCTGAC
Source organism: Allium fistulosum (assembly GCA_030737815.1). NCBI lineage: Eukaryota > Viridiplantae > Streptophyta > Magnoliopsida > Asparagales > Amaryllidaceae > Allium > Allium fistulosum. Next base: position 454,314,842 of record CM060902.1, read on the forward strand.
ATGAAATCAACAGGAAGAGTATAACTCGCTAAGGATGGAGTTCGACCGTCCATTATCTAACTCTAGTAACCCAAGACTAGGGGCAGGAGTATAATCTTTCAAACGGCTGAATCCATCAGTGTAACACTAGGGCTCGAACCAAGTGTTTGTATAACTTAGGGCCACGACCCTACGGTGGCCTTGGATAGAATTAACGGATTATCATATGAATCAACGAGCAATGAATTACAAGTACATTGAATGGAAAAGTAATAGCTCGACGACTTAAATATAATTCACATAAGAGTTCGATAGAAAATAAAGAACTTTTATTTACACATTAAACTTATAAATTGTAGTACAAGTTTATTTAAAAACGGGGGCCGTACCCGCACAATCATGACCAACAAAAATAAAAATGGCTGTACAAGCTATATACAAACTAAGCCGAAGTGACAGCTACTTCATTTGCCCTTTCTCTCTTTTAAATTTCTTAGGAGTGGCACCACCTTCCGCATGTCCCTTTCCACGATCCTTTACCACCCTTGGTAGGAGAGCTTTCAGAGGTTGGAGGGAGTTCTTCGAGAACCAACCCACTGGGTGGAATGACTTGCAATAGGACAAGATTTGGATCATCGATGTCCACATCATTGGATTCAGCTTTAGCCTTTTTCTTCAATAACTCCTCTCTTTCGATGCACTCTTTCAGGCTGAGCTCATCAGTATGTTCAGAGGCACCAGTGATCACAACATCATCTGATTCATCTGGAAGTGGCTGGTCGTCGGTTTTTTCATCATCAAGTGCTCCGATAACTTAAACGTCGGGCCTTAGAATTTCGATGGCTGCCAGAATTTCAGTAGATGTCGATTATTGCTCCACAGCGGCATCGCTTCCTGGAGTTTGGCTGGGACCCAGAAGACCTGTAGATTTGCGGAAATAATAAAATAAGCTCATGACTATTGGGAATGAGGAAGGAAATCTCTTATATAATGGAGAGTAAAGCGGGATACCAACGTCCGACTAACTTTAAATCATTGTTGGAGTGCTCCCCTCTAGAATTGGAGTCAGCACCATTGATTGATAACCGGGTATGTCCAGATCGTAGCTCAGATCCTGTCCCGGGCTAAGTGAGATTGATGCTCCATCTGTTTGAAGTGAAGGGTGACCTTTGGGATTGGGTCTGAACCTTCAACGATGTTTTATCCCTTACTAGAGAGTGTTAGAATATCAAAGTATCGGAGCCTCGCAGTAGCAAGGTCTAAAGGTTCATCCCAACGAAGAATCTCCCATGTCAATTTCTCTTTATCTAAATCAGCTTCACCAAGGGCTTTCTTCTTCATTTCAACAATATATTCCCAAGCCTCAGTGAGCGATTCAAGGTAGCCCTCTCCGAGGAAACTCAAATCATGATAGATTAGGACTTTAGCATTATATTCAACAATTAAAAGATCGAACATGTCCTTAGTCTCATTACAACCGGTTTCTTTGGCATCTTTAACTGGCCCTCGATCTGCTCTCTAACCTTGTTAGGGCCAGCTTCCTTTTCCTCTTCCTTGAGGACTTCAATTTGAGAGAGTTGCTCGTAAAGTTTGATTTTTAGTCCCCGGGCTTCAATGGCCTCTTCGTGATATCTTTGAGACTCCTTCTAGGCTTTGAGTTTTTATTCCTTCTCTTTCTTAAGGAGTTCTTTGAGTTCCTCAATGCGACGAGCCAGAATGTTTTTCTCATTTTGCAGCGTATCCTTTTCTAGAGCAAGCACACCGCTGTGGTTGAGGGCAGCATCCAGCTCCATTTTGTGAGACGCTTCCAGACGACTAACCACCTCAGATGTTACTTTAGCGCTCTTTTCTGCCGCGGCTAGCTTTGTTGTCAACTCTGAGATCTAATTATCTTGATGTTTAATTATGTCTTTATCATGGATCGTCTCTAGCTTGAGACGATCAATTTCATGTTGTCTCTCAATAGACACCTCAGAGATTTTTTCGACCAAATGCTGGAATGCTTCATGCTGCACAAAAACATCATTGACACATGTAAGCTAACCCGCTTTAGCACTCCCTAGAATTATATGGATGGAAGGAAGTAACTTAAACCCATCAAAGTAGATTTTGGGTAAATTGACCTTAAGTTCAACCAATCTTTCTGCCGTAGAGGCCTTAAGAGCTTCAGTAGGCAAAGCTGGATAAGAAATAACAATTGGGCATTTGCTCGACCGACGACCGTGGGACTGCCTAGAACTAGATGAACCTGAATAATGCTCAAATAGCACAACAGTTAGGGGAGCATAGGAAGAAGTTTGATCGTCGGTATGTAGCGAAAGATTGGGCTGAAATTCCTGATGAGACGATTAGGATTGGGACTTGTGTTTAGAAGATGAAGACTCCCTTGAACTAGGACTTCTTTCCCAGCTGTCATCTCTCTTTCGACGCTTGCCCGAGTCTGGACCGCGATTGGACCCGTACTGCGTTGAGGAGCCCTTCAAGTGATCGAGGGCACGGGAATGAGGCACAACACCTTCAAACCAAACAAGAGTGTATAAGTGACCATCAAATAAAGGATAGACGAAAATCGTACAGTAAAATGTGCGTGATTGTGAGTGCCCTAGTGTCCCCCCGACAGACCAGTTATTGTAGCCTTGCTCATAGAAGTTTTTTTCCCCTTTACTAATGGGAGGAATGTCGTCATTAGTCCTGGTGGAAGAATTGAGCCCCTCAATGCTGATGTTGGGAAATTTATAGGTCATGATATCATCAAGGATTGGGAGATTCGAGAATCCATCCATCGAACTTTCTAAATATTGAGAGGAAGACTCTTCTTCAACGGAGATGATGATAAACTCAGGCTCTTTAGCAGGTTTTCTCCTACAAAGTTTATATGTGAGCTTTTCTCCTCTTTTTGTTGGCATGTGAGATTGTGCGCCTTGTGATGGTTCGACCATAGGCGCATTGCCTGGACCTACATCAGCATCACCAGGCTTGTTGGTTTCATCACCACTAATTTCACCCTCTTCGGCGTCGTCCTAAGCCCCATTGACTGGAGCACAACAAGGCTATTAGCACGGCCTTCTTGTTCCATCATATTTCTTGGTGGTGACATGCTTTCTGGAAGCCCGATGCTACGACCTTCTTCCAGCAACCGAAAAAGAGACAACCATTTATTGGTTACAAGGGATTTGATGTCCCTATCCTCAACTGGGGTGGCCCGAATTGCAGAAACCGCTCTTAAAAAACTATTGCCTTCAGAATGTGGATGGACACCTATAAATTTTTGGAGTATTAGTTAGTTTAGGATACGACTTGGGATAAAAAATTTGAGAATAAAGTGAAGACAAAACTTACGTCCTTCCAACCATCGCCTTGTGAAGCCAGGTAGACAAAAAACGTAGAACCATTCGTGTTTAAAGATGCTGAGCTTGTTCCAAGCGCTAGTTAGAACTTGACAGTTAGGTGAAGGCTCGAGGAAAGTGTAAGAAAGGCTTCATGTTCATCATTTGAAATTGTAAATAAACATGATGTCCTCAGGCGATGGTGGGAAGAACGGGACATCCATGAATAGCAAGAAAGTTCCATAAAGAAAAGCGTAGCTGTTTGGATGCAGCTGAGCAGGAGTTATTCCTAGATAATTTAGCATATCTTAGATAAAAGAATTAAAAGGCGGCACACACCCGGCCCAGCACATGAATTTATTGCATGTCGTATATCCCTCTGAGGGAAAATGAGCCCTGTCATTCACTAAAGGTACTAAAACATCTCCAAATGGAATCCCATGTTTAGAGCATGGTCTGCGGAGAGGGCCTCGCCAATTCTGGAGGCTTGGGAATCCGTTGGGTTATCCGGAAATATAGCACCTTCTATATTGTTGGGGCAGGACTTATATCTTCCACCGAAAGGACAGGAGCATCAGAGAAAAGGTCGGCCAACGGGCCAAAAACCTTCAGTTTCTCAATTTGATGGTCAGGGGAAAGTCTACCGGATACAGTTGCAGAACTTGACTCAGCTCCGAGATTGCTACGTTGTGAAGGTTGTCCAGAAGGCATTACGGCAAAACACTCTGAACATCTGGAGCCCATATCAACTAAACTCAGTAGATAATTGAGGTTAGAAAATTTTACTTGTCCCCCGATGCTGAGTGTAAGCTAGTGTGGTGCGGTGTTGTGCAATGTAGAGATAAACAGTTCAAAATTAAAAGCAAAAGTAAGTGACGAGACTTTGGATTCCGACCAAAGTGACCGTCATCGTTGACCGCCTCAACTGGCATTTAGATTGTTCGGTGATGTAAGCTTTGAGATTGACCATCAGCACGTCAAAGTGTGAAGTCCATTACTAATGTCCATATGTTAAGTTTTAGTTCATATTCTAAGTCCCAGGAGTATGGTCATTCAATTTCGTGTTCGATATTGGATATGGAAGTCATATTGTTCATTATCGTCATATGTTCAAGTTCATTAAGATGGGATTTGTTATAATTGTTCATGAAAGTGAATATGGATTGGTTTTCACATTCAATTCAAAGTATAGAATTGGCTAAGTACCCATGGCCGATCCCTCTATCCAAAAATAACCGATCCATATTTTTACCGATCCATTTATCTTATCATAGCCGACCTATGTTTACTTTATAAATGACTTATCCCTCTCCACATTAGTAACCAACTGATCCCTCCACTTAACAATGCCACCAACCCCTATGCCTAACCCAACATAATCGATCCCTCTTCGAACTTCAATACCGACCCCTCTACTTCAATGTTTTCACACTTCCCTCTAACATTCACTCTGATCCCTCTCCTACACCTACGCTTCAACTGATCCCCCGCTTAATCCATATGCTTCGTCTTCTTTGAACAACATCGACCATCTCCTCTCCATCTAACTATAAAGTTACAACTCCATACGCATCAAACTCTAACCCATCCACTAGCGTGATCAAACCCATTATCTCGTCATAAACTAAAGAGCGAATGCAAGGGAGCTCACCTAAATGATTTCGATTTAAACTGAAGATGAAGTGGTGGTCTGAAGCAAGAAAGAATGGCGGGTTAAAGGACGAAGGCGGTGTTGGGTTGTGAAGGAAGGGATCGGATTTTAAGTTGGAAAAAGAGGGTTCAGGGGTGAGTTTGAAGGAAATGGGAAAGAAGGGTTTGATCTTGAAGAAAATAAAGGCAAAAACGAAATGAAATAAAGTAAGGGATGGAGAGGAAGGTGTTAGCTTATATATGGGGATGAGTGTTCGGCCCGCTTTCCTTATTTATGAAGTGAAAAATCGGTTAATTCCTTCAATAAATCGGGATCGGGTACGATCCCTACCTTAGGGGAAAAAATTACGATCACTATTATTTTAAAAAATAGAGAAGAAGGGGGGATCGGCTAGAGGAATGCTGATCCCTATTGTTTTTTTAAAGGAAGGGATCGGCCCTATAAAAAAAATGGGTGAGAATGGATCGGCTACGAGACCTATGTGCATGCAAGCATGTATATAAAAAATTATATAAAGTAAGTAAATATAAAATGCAATGAAATTACATCTAATTCAATAAAAATTGGCGACGACCCATGAGGGTGCAAACGCCTCCGGGAGCCAACGACAAGAACGTATGCCAGAACGTGTACGTGAATGTTCTAAAAGTTCAATTTTTGAAATCAATGGAAATTAAATTCAAACCTAAAGCTTTCAAGGTCAAGACTGGATCAGGTAGCCAAAGCTTACTAGTCTTGTAGAATCGAACATAGATATCAACTGACGGAATATAACCCCGGATTTATACTATTGAAAATCGACAAAGCACCATGTCTATCAAAGAGAGATACGATACTTTAGGAAATAATTCGACAAAAGGATAGCGACTATTCAGAAAAATGGATGGATTTATTGTCAATGACTCTAACTTCCTTTGATTCAAAGCACGTCATTTTAGCACAAGACGTACTTTAAGTGGCAAGTGTTATCCATAATTTTGACCTGACTATACCCGAACTGATTGGAGTAGTTAGACTCGACCGTCTTTAAGGCCAGTAAATCTAGAGCGATAATGGTGGGATCCAGGAGTCAAGTACAGATGATAATGTGAAGCCGTGGTTGAATGGAATTGAGAGATATGCAATGAAAATGTTCAAAGTATGGAATATAGTTTAACATAGAAAAGGGATCGGCTATAAACCCTCTCAATAATAGGGATCAGCCTATTTCAGCCAAATAAGTGCAATTCAACGAAAAACAATCAATATCTCAAGATCCATAAGTCCAATGTATATGAAATTTTGGAAACAAGATATGGGGGCCTTAGGGAGCCTACCCTAGGGATCATATCTCAAAAGGATAAAGAAAGAAGGATCGATCCTCTTCCCTTTATAGGGATCAGCCTAAATCAAGAAAAAACTCACATTGCAGCAAAGATCGAGCAATAACTCAAGTTCTACTAATCCAATTGGCAGGCTAAACATATTACAACATGGAAAAGATCCCATAGGGATCGCTCTCCCAAATTCCTCCAAAATAGGAATCGGCACCGATCCCTATTCCTTGATATTTGGGCCATGCGATCCCTCTTATGGGTCCATATGGTTTTGGAGATCCTTCTGCCGAATTTTCAGGGAGATATTTCACCATCATCCTCCATAAATATAGGCTTGATTGTTCATTTTGTGGACTTTACGCTGCTTGTTGCTTTATACTCCATTGTAACTAAGGATTTTTATCTGATCCCTATTGTACTCGGTTTACAAAGTGATTAATAAAGCTATCTATGCAAAGTAGATGTAGGCAAACAACACCGAACCACTATAAATCGTTGTCTTCATGTTATTGCTTTGATTTTCTTTTATTTAATTGCTTATTTCCTCTGTTTTCATTTTATATTCTTCACTTATTTATCTACAAACTCTTTATTGGGTGTTTGTGCTAATTTCGGGTGGTGCAAACAGTACGTGAAGTACTAGAATTTTTTATTCTACACCTGGAGTAAATCCAAGTTCAAATTTGTTTCTAGAGGGTTTTGATGAAGATAAGAAATTATCTAAATCAACTTTTCTTTATTAAATTTATCAACATCGGTTTTAATTTTATCAAAATCTTTATTGCAATCAGAAATTGTAACATTTAAGTTTTTAATTTGATCTTTTAATATAAAAAATTCAGATTTCATCATATGATTTTCAGAAATCAATAATTCATTTTATAAAGTCATTTTTTTCAAAACCCTCAGAAATTTCAGGTTTTTCAAAACTTGTTGAAGATTCAAAATTTTGTAGTTTCAAATCCTTTTCATCATTGATTGCATTTAATCTATCAATTTTCTCTTCAAAAGGTTACTTCTCTTCAGTGAACATTTCATTAAACATGGTTAACCTATCAATTTCTACAAAACTAGACTTAAATTGTTTCCTAAAGGTCTTATAACTGTTATAAATGTCATTTAAAACAAAAAGAATTTCTTTGTTAGAGTTGCGTACCTTTTTGTCAGCCATGAAGCACATATTTAACCTTTAAGTCTCTGGTCCATCGCTTGATGAAGTGTCTGAATCATCTAGCGTGTTGTAAGCCCGCTTTCTCTTCTTGTTGAAGGTGTCAACATTCAAAGAAATGTTTGACCTTTTTAAACTAGGATATTCCTTTCCAAATGACCAGGTTTATCACCATTGAAACACTTAGCAACGTTTATGTTACCCGAATCGTTGTCAGCTTTTCGGATTTTATTCAACCTTTTGTATTCCAAGAATTTTTTTGTCATGAAAGCGATTTCCTCATCATTATCACCTGATTCAATATCATGAGAGATAGAAAAAGCTAAAGACTTTTTCTCAACAATATGATTATCTTTCCAAACTTGCAATTGTACTTTATATGACATAAGGTTGCCTATTAATTCTTATAAACTAAGTGTACTAATGTCATTTGCCTCTCCGATGCCAAAGTATTTTGATCCCATTCACTAGTAAGTGAATTAAGAATCTTTTAGACTTGATCTTTTTAAGTAAATGTTTTTCCTAATGCAATGAGTGTGTGTGTGTGTAATGTCTTGAAATCTAACATACATATATGATATTTGTTAATACCTCGGTTATTGATTTTGATGACAGCAACCATATACAACCATATATAATCATATAAAATACAGGTACTAATGTTTTGCCAAGTTATATAGATATAGTGCAGAAAATTACATAGATGTTACATCAAAGATGGTACGGTATAAAGACTCAAAAGATAGACATGAAGACTAATGAGTACAAAGACCAAGATATGAAGGTCTTAAGATTATAATTAAATGTATAAAGCCATAACTTATATTGTTAAAGTCCTTGATAGCAATCTTTGATCTCTATCTCCTATTTCCTATCATTTTATTTTATTTTTAAATAAAATTTTCAAAATATACATGCATATGTCTACATATATGCATAGAGTATGTCGACATACATGCCGCCAAGAGGTTTTTCAAATTTTGAAAAGGAAGTGTTTATTCATCGCAACTCTTTACAAATGGACACATCTGTTGATTTACTATCTAAAGGGGAGTGTAAATGAATTTTTTGATAACTAGTACTTATTTTCTTCCCTCCTCTTACTCGCTTGAAAATTCCATTGAAAAAAATATTCAAATCTCTTCAAAATCATATAGAATCAATTCGTACTTCCTTGTGTTGATTCGATACTACTTTCTTCTTGTTTTGGAAACATCTCTCTCTCAATTCAAATATCAAAGTGTTTTCCAAGAGGCTATATGACTCATTGTATCCAAAGTTCAAGAAATTGTCTTTGGAAAAACTATCAACTATATTTGTGTTTGCTTGGGTGTGCTTGTAGCCCGTTCAAATCAAGCAAGTGTACTTAGTAGCCTGGAAATCTAGTGGGTGCACTTGTAACCTGTTCAAATCAAATGAGTCTACTCTGAGCTTGGAATTTCAGGAGGGTGTGTCTCATAGCCTTGAAATCAAGATTGTGTTTGGGTTTTCCTTTTACTTGGTTAAAGATTGTCATTTAAAAAAATCTGTACAAGCAATTGTACGGGACTGGATGTAGGAGAAATCTGAACCAGTATAAAATCCCTGGTGTCATCTCTCTAACTCTTTACTCTGCTTTACTGCTTTTATTTTTATCTATGATTGCATTTGTGACTATTTTATAGTAAATTATGTATTGTTAATCTATGATTTAATATTTAACTTGAAAGAAATTTTAAACGGTTTGCATAAGTTAGGAAACACTATTAAACACCTAGTGTTTAACTAACCTTAAGATCCATAATTCTGCAACCCACATGTTGTATCGGAGCACTAGGTTTTCAAAAACTCGTAATTTGATTTTTGAAAAGTTTAAATGGATAGCAACACTATTAGTACACTTATTAACACTTTTGTTGAAGGACAATCTACTGCTAGACCCCCACATTTTAATGGTAGTAATTACACTTATTGGTCATGTAGGATGAAGAATTATTTACAATCTAATGGTCTAGATATTTGGAACACTACATAGTATGAGCACATAGAACCCCAGACAAATTTTTCACAATGGACTACTGACCAAAAGACACTTGCACTTAATAATTCTAAGGCCATGAATATTTTATTTTTCTTATTAGATAAAAAATGAATTTAATAGATTCTTTAATTGTAAGTCTACATATGAAATCTGGAGAACATTGCAACTCACTCATGAGGGCACTAGTAAAGTCAAACAGACTAAAATTTTCATGTTAACTAATCAGTTTTATTTGTTTAAAATGAATCAAAATATGTCTATTTTTGACATATATTGATTTCAAGATATTGTACACTCTTTAGTATCATTGGGTAAAAAAAATTTCTGAAGAGGATCAAGTTAGAAAAATTCTCAATTCACTCTCTTCAAAGTGGGAACAAAAGACATTAGCAATAGAGCAATTGAAGGGCAGAACAGAAAGCAAGGCAACAGAAAAAATCTATTGCTTTCAACGCAATAACTAACGATCAGGATTCAAACGATGACAATAATGAGTAGATTGCTTTCATGACAAGGAATTTTAGAAATTTTTTGAAGTATAGAAAGATGAACAACTTTCGAAGACCTAAAAACAAGAATCTTGGAACTAGAACCGCGATTAAATGTTTCAACTGTGATGAACATGGTCACATGAAAAAGGACTATCTACATCAGAATAAGTCAAAGATCTTGTCAATTACTGATCTATGCAAAAAAAAGGGCTTTCACAGCAACATTGGATGATTCAGGTACTTCCTCAAGCGACAATGAACCAGATGCTAAGGATGCAAATATGTGTTTCACGACAATAATAGACTAGTCAAAACTGATCGACAGGAAGCGATAAAAAGGTTTATTTATTAATTTTTTTATTATTATAAAATCTAGGAATAAAATATAGATTAATAATAATACTGGATGTATATAAAAGTGTGTGTGTCTATATATATATATATATATATATATGTATATATATATATATGTATGTATGTATGTATGTATATGTATATGTATATGTATATGTATATGTATATGAACATTTATATATTTTTATTTTTTGAAATTTACGGCCCATATGTCGAAATACATAGAGCATATATGTCCATATACCTACCAGAAATTTGAAATTTCATTTCAAATTCAAAATTTGAATTCTCTTTCTTTTGCACATATTTCCATGTTCTAAAAAGGCATCTTTTTTACCAGAGAACATGACCGTTCACTCTCTTTAATTCAACCTATCTATATCCATTCATTCACACACTTTTATTCTCTTATATATTCAAAAACTCAAAAATGGCCTCCTCAAGTTAAACTCCAAAAAAAACCATTAGACTCTCAAAGAGAATCAACGGCTTTCTTTTCAATGAAAAAGAAGCCATTGATACTTATATGGAGTATGCTACTTCCAAAAAATTTTTTCCTAAAAGATTTGCTAAATTTGATGATTTCTCCTTTTATGGTCTTCAAGCTCATTGCTTTCAAAATGAAATTCTTGGTTTAGTCGACTCTTCTCAGAATGATTTTATGTGTTATATGGATTTAGTTAAAATATCTTATGAAAATTCGAATGGAAAAAATTTTTAAGGAGAAGAGAGACGAATTTGAGTAGTTTAAATGGCACTCAAATTGTTTTAAATTATGAACTTTTGAGTCACATATTTGGTTGCAAATCTAATAGAATCGACCTCTCCACTTTTCAAATTGATGAACAAATCGTGAAGTTTTTATAGACATTTTTGAAAGTGATAGAGAATTTGATTTTAAACACAAAAATCTCCGACCAAAATCAAGACCTACGAGTCTCATTTTGCAACAAAATATCATTTCGAGGACAGGTAGTTACAATAACCCTACTTAAAAAGTTTTTAAAGCTCTATTCGTCATTTTCGGAAACTATGACATTAATTGGGCACAAGTCATCTTAGATGACTTTGTTCAAAAAAACATTTCTAGACATGAGGAAACACTCTACCATGGTGTGTATCTTACTAGAATTTTCACATATTTTGGTGTTAATTTACAAGGAGAATCAAAGTTCTCGAAAAGTTTTTGACAAGGCCAATATTTCTCTTATGCACATTCTGCCTTATTTCAAATCATATGAAGCTCTTGTTGAAAAAGAAGAAAGATTAGCATGGGAAGAGGAGTGAGAAATACAACAAGAAGAAGAGGAAGAATGCGATGAAATGGATGTAGAAGAAGAAGGAAATCAAGAAGAGGAGGAGGAAATGGACTCTTCTTTAGAAAGCTTCGACAAACTATCCCACCCTTCCAACAAAGAGATTCTAAAGAACCAAGAGAAGCTTCTCAAAAACCAAAAGAAGCTTAAACATTCATTTAGTAAAAAGTTCACTTCTCTTTCCAAAAGTGGACAAATACTTTAGAAAGATCGTTAAGAAGCTTGGTGGTTGTTCATCATCATCGTTATCGTCATCATCCTTTTAAAACTTATCTATCTAGCTTTATGTTCATTAGTAATATGTGTTTCTACTTTAATTTCATATTGTTTTCATGTATTTCTTTCATTTTTCTTTTGAAATCTATGTATTTTTCTATTCCTAGTAATGAAATTTATTTCTTGTTGCTTTAAATAGTTATGTTAGTCTCTAGAAACTACAAAAATATAATGGCATTAAATAAAACCAAATCTATACATACATTGCATATGTCGAAATATGTTAGCTGTTTGGAAAAAATTCAAAATTTTAAAATAAACTAACTACCATCTATTCAAACTTTCTAGACAACTTTTTTTTCACTCCTATATAAGCCTATTTCTTCTAGGAAAATTTACTCATCATTTTATTCTCTACTTCTCATTCTCAAACATTTTTTACAAAAATGTCTTCTTCACACCAAAAATTGTATGAAAGCCTTGAACAAAGACTTCGATCTTTCAAGGATATTCTTAACTTTATCTTAGAAATAGAAGGCATTTAGAATTAAGTCAAATGAAGATAATCAAAGAGCAAGAAAATCATTTCGATGCCCTCCGATGGTTGATTTCTTCCTTAATAAAAGATGATCAAACCAATAACTTAGAATGCTCTATCAATAGGGATAATGAAGATTAGGATGTTATCAAAGCAAATCCAATCTTCGGATTCGACAGTTGTGTTGAAGTTTCAAGGAATGTCTAGTCATTCGGTTTGTTTTTAATTATAAATATGTAAATATATAACTTATTGTGTGTAAATTAATACTCTTAGGTTTTGATTTTTTGGATTGATATTTGGATTTGTTTTGATTATATGTTTGAATTTATAGTATGATTTGAATACATGAATTTGAATTAATAAACATAATTCCCATTATCTTATTTATCATTATATCATAATTTATCATATATCTCCTTTTAATTATCATCATTTATATCATAATCATTGTATAATCATTATATAATGCTTGATTATTTTAGTGCTTAATTATTGATTTTTGACTCTATAGTTTCTAAGTATTTTATTTGGGGGCGTTTTATTTTTCAATCGTTTTTGTTGATGACAAAAGGGGAGAAAGGTATAAAATATACACATGCATATATTTAGGTGGAGTATGTAACTCAGGGGGAGTAATATCATATTTTATATATAGGAATATTTAATGGTTGTCATCATCAAAAAGGGAGAGATTGTTAATACCTTAGTTATTGATTTTGATGACAGCAAACATATACAATCATATATTATATAGATACTAAATTTTTGCCAAGTTATATAGTATATAGTGCACAAAATTACATAGGTGTTGAATCGAACACTGTACAGTATAAAGACTAAAAAGATAGATATGAAGACTCATGAGTATAAAGATCAAGATATGAAGATCCCAAGATTATAATTTAATGTACAAAGTCATAGCTTATATTGTTAAAGTCCTTGATAGTAATTTTTAATCTCTATCTCCTATTTTTCTATATTTGGCATTTTAAAAAAAATCAAAATATACATGCATATGTCGACATATATGCATAGAGTATGTCGACATACATGCGGCCAAGAGGTTTATCAAATTTTGGAAGGAAGTGTCTATTTGTCGCAACTCTTCACGAACAAACACATTTGTTGATTTACTATATAAAAGGAATTGCAAATGAATTTTTTGATAACTAATTACTTATTTTCTTCCCTCCACTTACTCTCTTGAGAATTCCATTGAAAAATATATTCAAATCTCTTCAAAATCATATAGAATCAATTCATACTTCTTTGTATTGATTCAATACTACTTTCTTACTATTTTGGAAACATCTCCCTCAATTCAAAAATCAAAGTATTGTCCAATAGGCTATATGTAACGACCCGCCATTTTGGACCATTCGCATCCATTATAAGTGTATAGGTAGACACTCATGCCGGAGTTGAATTGCTCAAAATACCGCGTTGTTAATTTAAATTTGGCAAAACTGAACATATACAGTAAATAAATAATCACAGATCACAGACACAGAGTAATAAGTGCAGCGGAAATAAAAGAGATAGTAGTTCATGAAGCTACTATATGAATATATAAAATACATCAGAGTTTACAACAGAAGAGTAATACGATACATCAGAGTTAAACCAGATACAACGGAAGAGTAACAGATACAAATCAGAATACATCACTGGAATCATCGAATATCTGAAAGCTGGATAGATAGCTGGATCTCCAAGCGAAGCTCCAACTCCAAAGGTGAGTCTCGAAAGCTGAACTACTCAGTCTGACCCGAGCGTAAAGCAAAACACAAAACACTCGAGTCAGGATTAACATTCTCATATTAATAAATCCAACTCAAGTGAAATAGCAATTGAAATACAAGTAACTCAAAGGATGTTTGGAATAACCATCCTTTAAGGATCCGTTAAACTATCTACTATGTAGTAATGTACGCTAAGTAGATAATGTCTATCGGTAATATAAAAAGATATCAAAATAGCGTTAAGTCATGGCCCATTCCACCCTTAACACATTTTTATTCCCAAAAGCATATACAAGACCGTAGTTTCCCCAAAACCGGAAGTCACCAGAGGGCAATCCATATACTAAAGGTACAAATCAAAATCGTAGTGGTCGCGAATAGGATAATCAGTATGACAAGGTACATGAGGCGATACCAACTAGGATACTAGTAGTTGCCTGATCCGGACTGATGTTGGGCATAGCAGCTACTACCCCAACACCGCGAAACAACACTCCCATAATCGAGGGGTGCACCCAAATCGAATCACAAAAGTAATAGATATGGTATCGAAGAAGTGTGTCCGCTAGAGATGGCGATCCTCAATGGCCCGGCGCGGCTCCTGTTTTAGTCATGTCAAGGGTCATCCAAAATCGTTCTCTTTCTTCAGTCAACGCGTTCATCAAAACCATCCACTTCGTTCTGGATCAACACTCCGCGTATAATTATTAAAGTGGTTTCGGTTCAGATAGAGAGTATATCCATTACCGATCCCGGTCTCTTTAATAACTTTCGTAATTATTACACCGATTGGTCGTTTATATATTTCAAAACCAAATCAATTTCAATTTCAAATAGAATTCGTAAATCAACATTTCATTTGTCTTTCAAAACCAATTTCCAATGTTTACGTTTCAAAACTTCCAAGTTATCATTTCAAAATCTTATAATTCAATTTCCATATTCATTTAAAACAATTCAAATATCAATTCAAGTTCGTATATAAGTTTCATTCCGAAAATCATTTAAATTAATTTAATTCAACATTCAAATCAATTTAAATTCATTTATCGATTTCTTTCAATATTCGTTAAGTTACTTTATCATTCAAACAATTTCTATTAAATTTCCAATTCATTTAACCAATTCTTAAGTTCAACTTCATTAAAACAAAACTTACAATTTTGAATTAAACTAAATTCGTCAAATCAATTCTCCAATTACAAGTCTTACATTAATTCCAAAAATATCACATTTCATTTTTGTTAAAGAAATCCAATTTCACTTATTTACTTTCTTAAATAATTTTCCAAAACTCACTTAATAAAGAAAACTCGATTTCAATTATTTACGAATTAAAATCCACTTATTCGAAAGTTCAATTTTTATTAATTAAAAATCCAATTCAATTAAATAATTCAATCTTATTTAATTATTAAATAATCCAAAACTTAATTATTAAATAATTTCAAAGCTTAATAATTTCAAAACTTAATTATAATTCCAAACTTAATTATTAAATCATTTCAAAGTTTAATAATTTCAAACTAAATTCAATTTCAAACTTAATTTCAAAACCATATTATTTATTCAAATAAAATCTTTATTTATTTTAAATCAAATTCATTGACCAATCGGGTTTTTATTTAATTTTCTATCCTAAGTTAGAGTTCAATTTGGGTATTTATCATTTCAACCCGATTCCAATTCAGTTCAAGATCAAAACATATCAAAGGGAACTTGCAGTGTGATAACTGGGATGGTGTCAAAGTAAATAAACAAGCAATAACAACAACCAATATCAATCCAATAATCAATTCAAATAATCCCGAAATAACCGTATTAATTCGCATTGTTATTTGTACGAATTAATATAATTATTTCTAGAATCTACACTATCATTTCATGTAGATTAAAGATTATTACATTACGGTTTTCACTTGTCATCCAATTTACAATTTCATGCATCATCCGTTTAACAATATACATTCAGGGGTTCAAGTGTAATTAAACAAATCCTACGTGTCGATAAATTTTACAGTTAAAGGGGTCATATTATACAAATGTCATTTAATCAAATTTAACACATATATCAAATCTAACTATCCTACGTCAATTTTAATTTCAATTTATTTATCACCTACATCATTAACAATTTAACGTCCAATATAAACATCAAACAATCAATCATTTAACAACCAACTGGATTATCATTGCATATATAACAGATAATGGTGTCAGATGTCACAGGTGAACTGATACAGGTAATAACAGTATATATATCAAACAGCAGCATATTTCAATTGTCGTTTCAATTGAAATCAAATTTAATAGATAAAAGAACGTTAATCGTGAGTGATTGCTCACCTTTCGAGGCTAGAGGAGTTTTGACAAATGAAACGAGTTGCGAATCCGAGCACGGCTTCTAAAGCAAGATAAGATTGGCACAAGTCAACGAACAAAGCTGATAAATAAGGGATAGACGAAATCAAATCAAACTGGTCCGATGCGGATAATTGATATAAGTATACTTATATATATGACTAATATAAGCTTTGGTAACCTAGGATTTATATAACCAACTTATAAATTTATTTTTAATCTTACTTATTTTTTTTCTCAGTAAAATAAATAAACATATATAACTTTATATACACAGCACGTACAGTAGCTGAAAGTTTAAAATATAACATATAACAAAATAACTCAGAATCTAGATCCAAACGAATTTCTTACAGCAGCAACTATACTTAGCATACTATTTAATATGTAATATTTACAATACATAATAATAATAAAAAACTCACGCCACTCATATAAAACTAATATACATATTTTTCCAAATTTTAAACAGTGTGTAGCCAAAATATATGAGTCATTACATACTGAAATATGAACAATTTGCTGTATAGCCAAACACAACTAAGCAAATCAGACTACATATTACTAATATATACATGCAACAGGTTTTCCAAATATATAGCTTACAATATACAATACTAACATCCTGCCTATTTACAAACAGATTTCAAATTCTCATATAAAATATATATAACTAACCCATGACTATATATTCAAGTAACTATAACATATGAACCAATAAACTAGTATTGAACTATAACTATATACAGTACTGTATAATAGTTAGCATATATTATATAATAAGAAGAGTAACTTTGTATAATATCTTCCAGCAACTTACATATAAAAGTTAATATGTAACAAATATATGTATCAACAGTTACAGTACTATATTAAAAGGCTTATATAACTTACTCTCTATATAAAATTATAAACTAACATAACATATTTGTAAACCAAAATTTATAACTTACATATAAATTAATTTAAGGAAGAGAAGGTTGCTCAGGTGTACGCGGTTGCGTGCTGGAGGTCTGGTGATGGATGCGGTGGCCTCGGGTGGTGGTTCACGTTGCCAGGCGGCAGGGAGTGGGGAAGATGCGGGCTTGACGTGGGAAGGTGTAGATCGGCGGTGGATGAAGCAGCTATGGAGGCGGAGGTCATGGGAGACAGCTTGGTTTCGGTGGTCGTTGGAAAAGGTGGAGCCGGTGGAGGAGAAGATGGAGGGCGGGTTGTGGGGTGATGGAGGTTGACGCGCGTGGGGAAGGAGGAGGCACTGTGACAAGCGGCCGCTGCATGTAGGCTTAGGTAGAGGATGGTCGCGTGCTTCAGGTCGGAGGCAGATGGCGGTAGCGGTGAAGCACGTTGCTTGCGACGAGGCTAAGTCGAGTAGTTGTGGGTGGTGGCAGGTCTCGGCGAGCACGGAGGGAAGAGGAGGTCGGTCTCAGATTTTTCTCAAAGGAAAATAAAAATAGAGAAGGAAAGGTGAGGTTTGAGAAGAGGTTGGGTTCCAGAAGTATATGTTCTGTTTTAATTTGTTTGTTCAAGCAGAAGGAATAAATGAGAAAGGTAAGATGTGAACTAGATGTAAAATGAAAGTGGACAACCAAGAGTCCAACGAGAACATCAAGGAATAATTAAATTTTTTTTTGGCTGACAGCTTTGCACTCTGGGAAATGAACAGGCAGAGGAACGAAAGGACTCAAAAAGAAAATGGGAGAAAGGAGAAGTGACAGCCTAATAGATTGAACAGATTGAACGATAAGGGTAGTAATTGTCAGTAGTGAATGCTCTAGGAAATGTAACTTGAACTTTGGAAACAGCTAAATTCATAATCATTAACTTTGGAAAATTGAAAAGAAAAATCACTATTGGGTTAATAACGAGAAAATTTGAATAGACACAAGATTGTAACCGAGTACCGATACAGTAGGCATTACGCAACGTGCAACGTACGCCGGACTTTGAATTCGACAATCGGATATACCGTAGAGATCGGCACGACGAGACGATCACAACGGTATAAAGATATTAGTGATTCGATTGAATTATAAAAATTCGAAATTTTCTACTACGAAAAATGCAAGAAAATCACTGAAAAATAAGATCGACGGAGCCAAAGATGTCCGAATTTGGAAAAACGACAAACTGACATCTTGCTCAGAAGATGGTTTAGAATTTTTCTATGTAAAAATATTTTGGTTTTGAAAACGTTTTATTTTCAACGCTTTTTAACTGATTAAATTGAAGTAAATTTACGCGCGAAATACACTTCCATATTTTCGGACGAAAATTTACCAGTTGCTATGTTTAACTAGACGTATTCCAAATATTAAATTTTTATTTCAAAATTTTATCGTTTAAAATTTCACAAAATTTCAACTAATTACGTTATAAAAACAGTTGAAATTTACGGGTCGTTACACTATACGATCCATTGTATCCAAAGTTCAAGAAATTATCTCTGAAAAAACTATCAAGTCTATTTATATTTGCTTGGGTTTGCTTGTAGCCCGTTCAAATCAAGTGGGTGTGCTTAGTAGCTTGGAAATCTAGTGGGCGTGCTTGTAGCCCGTTCAAATCTGGTGAGCCTACCCTAAGATCGGAAATTCAGAAGGGTGTGCCTCGTAGCCTCGAAATCAAGATTGTGTTTGGGTTTATCTTCTGCCTAGTTAAAGGTTGGGATTTGAAAAGAAATCTGTACAAGCAATTGTACATGACTAGATGTAGGAGAAATCTGAACCAACATAAAATCCCTTGTGTCATCTCTCTAACTCTTTACTTTGCTTTATCACTTTTATATTTATCTGTAATTGTATCTGTGATTGTTTGATAGTATAATTCTGTGTTGTTAATGTATGATTAATTATTTAACTTGAAAGGAATTTAAAAGGATTGACATAAGTTAGAAAATACTATTCCCCCTCCCCCCCCCTCTAGTGTTTAACTAACCTTAAGATCCATAATTCTGGAACCCACAATATTGGCTCATTCTATTTCATCTTAAAAGGTTAAAACGGATTTCTCAACATAAATATTTTAGTCTGTTTGACTTTAGTTCCTTCGTGTGTGATTTGGAGAGATGTCCAAATTTCATGTGCAGTTTTGTAGATCAAAACACATTTGAACTCATTTCTGTCCAAAGAGCAGATTAAAATGTCAAGAGTCTTTTGATCCACATACCAAAGTGAAAATCAATATTAGGTTCTATATATGCAACTTGAATGGTATTCCAAACATCTACCCATTAGATTATAAATAAATTCTCATTCTACATGCCCAATATGCATAATTCGAACCATTAAACTAAGGTGGTTTGATAGTGGACTGACCTTCTACAAAAGCGTGACTAGTGTTAGTGGCCATTAATCATTTCAAAGATTCAAATTATGAATATTTTGAAAGCCTTCTACTCTGATACCAAATGTGAGTTCAAGAGGGTCCTAGAACTTTGTATGGAATGAATCTTAAGGCCATGAAAACATTAGAGGGGGTGAATAGTGTTCGTGTATTATTTAAAATTTTACTTGTAGATATGAGTATAATTACTTTCAAATAGATCTAAATTACTAAAAGTAATTGTAGAAAGTAAAGTACTGAAAGTAAAAACACCAGGAACTTTTTACTGGTTCAGATTTACCAATCCTACGTTCAGTCCTGTACTCCCCGTGCAGATTTGCACAATATCAACTTGCTTTCCATGGATGGCAAGAACACCATACAGTCTTAATTTCCTCGAGCTATAAGACACACCTTTTCCTCCTTACAAAAATTAATTCGGATGCAAGACAACATATCACAAATACTAATTGTTGCAGTTGTATTATTACTTCTTATAGCCCTCCAATATGAATATTGAGTGGATTTTCTTTGAGGGGTAGAGAATGTATATCGGAGAGGGATTGATTTATATTGAAGAGCAATTCTCTAGTTTTGTATGGTTTGCAATCCTTGAAGAATATGAAAACAAAATCGATGGATTTGCAAAGGATATTAAGTAAGTTCCCTTAAGAGAGTATATAATAACTTTAAGAGTAAAAGAGAGTAAGAAATAAGAGAGAATATGTGTTAAAATTCATTGGCTCTCTGGCCTATCTATAGACTTGAAGAGATATGTCCATTAGTGAAAGTCATATGCTAAAAGATACATGAATTCCCAATAGACACTTGAAATAATCAACTGTTTGTCGACATACCAACTTTCATCCGTCGATAGATGTTTGCACCAAAATTGGCACAAACACCTGAAGAAAATTCAATGAAACCAGAGGAAATAAACAATTAAATAATAGAATGTAAGCAATAACAAGAAGACAACGATTTATAGTGGCTCGACGTTGAAAGCCTACGTTTGCTTTGGATAAAATAACTTTATTAAACACTTGAATAGCTGAGTACATGAGGATGGATCATAGTAAAACCCTTGGTTACAAAGAAGTGCACAGTAACAAGCAGTGTAAAAATCCCCCAAATGAATAATCAAGTCTGTATTTATAAGGGAAGACAGTGAAATATCTTCTTGAAATTTTGGCAACGGAGTCTCCAGATCCAGAAGAGGTCATGGTATCGATCGCGGGTCCCAAATCCTTGAGAATAATGATCGGTGCTAATCGTTATATTGGCTTGCTTTGGCATGCGATCGATATAGTGGGCTCCACTCTTCAACATATTGATGCTCCCAAAGTATCTGACTTGTAGATTTCGAGATATCGATCGTTTTCCATTACGTTGAACTGTAATATCGATATGGTATGATCCATAATAGGCGAATATGGATTGTACCTGATTCATTTTCAGCACATGGTGTATTTTCATTCTTTTATCGTTCTAATGAGTCGGTCATCTACTTTCACTTCGCCACTGCTTCATATTATCATTTATGCATGATCTTTGGGCCTCGTTGCTGTTAATATGTATCATGGTGTTATCCAGGCTTTTGGTCCAGCTATATTCGAACTGATTAAACAAGTTAAAGTCGACTGTCATCAGGATCTACAATTCAGATTAATAATAATGAAGCCCAAAGATCAAGCATAGATGGTAATATGAAGCAGTGGTGGAGTGAAAGCAGAAGACGGACTCAATAGAACGATAAAAGTATGAAAATACACCATGTGCTGAAAATGGATTGGGTACGATCCATATTCGCCTATTATGGATCATACCGTATTGATATTACAGTTCAACACAATGGAAAATGATCGATATCTCGAAATCTACAAGTCAGATACAAATGAAACTTTGGGAGCATCAATATATCGAAGAGTGGAGCCTACTATATCGATCGCATGCTAAAGCAAGCCAATACAACATTCGACACTGATCGTAATTCTCAAGGATTTGGGACCTACGATCGATATCATGACCTCTTATGGATCTGGAGACCCCATTGCCGAAATTTCAGGAAGATATTTCTTCAACTTCCACTATAAATTTAGATTTGATTGTTCAATTAGGGGATCTTTACGTTGCTTGTTACTTTGTACTTCTTTGTAACAAGGGTTTTACTCTGATCCATCCTCCTGTACTTAGCAATTCAAGTGTTTAATAAATTTATTTTCTAACAAAGTGGACGTAGGCTTTCAATGTCGAACAACTATAAATCGTTGTCTTCTCATTATTGCTTATATTCTGTTATTTAATTGTTTATTTCCTCTGTTTTCAGTGAATTTTCTTCATTTATTTCTCTACAAACTCTCTATTGGGTGTTTGTGCCAATTTTTGGTGCAAACATCTTGGTACTTTCACTGAGAAAGAGATTCCCAGCCCTGTTTGGATCCTTTTGCTGCTACTGGATTGTGTAAATCCCCCGAAGAGATCCAGAATTATCTTCAAGTAGTTTATCTATTCTATTCAGATTTGCAAAGGTCTAAGGAAGACTATCAACAATGGTTAGGAACACCAGATCTACCTCTCAAAACACAGAAGGAAACGAGAATGCCGACATCCGACAAGGAGGCCAGAGCAATCCACCAACAGATGTTAACGCTACCAATCCAGTTGAAGTCCAGAATCCGGTTAATTCCATCACAAGGGCCAATTTCTAGAATCTGAGAGAGCTCATGGATAGCCGCCGACAGTTGAACCAGTAGATACAAGCTAATATCAATTTAATGAATCAACTTAGAGACCAACAATGCAGGAAAGTTAGGAGAGAACCAACTCCCTATTATTCATCGGAGCGCTTAACTTCATCAGATGACTATGACAGATGAAGGCATCGTAGAACCGACGGATACTACGCTGAAAAATCAACCCGCCATCACTCGACCAATCCAAACAGACCGGTAATGATTGGCACCGATCCATTTGGAATGGTCAGCGTCGATCCAACTCTTGGAGGTGGCTACATCAGATAACGGAAGGAACACACATTGGTGATGCTACGATCAATCTCTTCGGAATAACGACAATGTGAATGCACCCAATGCACATCGAGAGGATGTTGAGCCAAGACGGGGTGGGATGGATCGTAGACAATGACCGGACCATTGACGTGAGGTGGAGCACGACTACCACTTGGTTCCAACTATCCAAACGCTGGACTTGTCGACTATGGTCGGACAGCTAGTAAGGGAGAACTAAGGTTTGACCAATGATGATTGGGGATCTCAAGAAGCCATACCCCGTTCATAGAAAATATTTTACATGTGGAGTATCCAAGGAGATTTAGCATCCTGTCGATGCCTGCCTACAAGGGAAAACCCGACCCCAGACAGCATATCATGAGATATGAATGGTTGATGGATTTCGCACGAGCTAATGATGCCAAAAAATGCAGGTGTTTTCCCATCATTCTCTGGTATGGCGACAATGTGATTTACGAGATTACCCCCACGGTCAATCTCTAGATTTGACAATTTAGCAACAAAGTTTGTGGAGCAGTTCCGTATGCACGCAACTCGCCCTAAAGATGTAATGTCTCTATCATGTGTGATCTGGCTCCGGGAGAATCGTTGAAAGATTACTTGGAGAGATTTCATATGGCTGTCATAGAAGTCAGTAATCCGAATGACCATTCAATATTGATGGCGGTAACAAGAGGGATTGATCTAAATCTTACTTTGGCGATTGGTTAGCTGGAAAACCACCCACGACATTGGAGCGTTTCTATGTCAAAGCAGCTCAGTATTTGAGGAAAGATGAAGCTAGATGCTCTAGGACAAAGAATATTGTCGGATTGAGTGGAGAGAGGGAGTGCAGAGCAATATTGTAGTAAAGCAATCCAGGGAGAGTTCCAAAAAAGTTCAAGTTAATGTCCAAAATAAACTGAATCGGCAAAAGAAAGGCGATATTAGGAACCATGAGCGAAAGAGGGATTCAGAAAGAGGAAAACCAAGGATTCCAATGTATGATACCTACACACTGTTGAATACGTCTCTAGAAAACGTACTTGTCGACATGTAATACCATGCAATATAGGAAGCCACCTCCAAAGGAATCGACGGTGAAGAAAAAGCAGACTGGAAAATATTTCATGTTCCATGAATGTTATGGTCATAACACAAATGAGTGTAGGCATCTCCAGGATGTTATTGAGAAACTGATTCGAAAAAGAAAGTTATAGCAATTTGTTAAAGCCCTACAGGATGGCAGGCAAGGGACAACCAACCCCAACCGAGGACAAGCGCCGCATAAGGCTAAGGATCCTGTGCGGACTGGTGGAAGGTTAGTAATCAATATAATAGTTGGAGGACCGCATCCAGCTGATAAGAGTTGGCATGAGATGGAGCGCTATGCTAGTGCGATCAAGCATATGAATTGAATGTTGTTCAAGTATAGAAGATGAAGCTCCGGTGAAATAATAATGTAAAATGCAGATGACATTATGTTTAAAAATAGAGATGCAAACAAAGTGGAGGCACCGATGATCGACCTAATGGTTATTTCGACCATGATCGGCCCCACTTAAGTGAGGAGGATCTAGGTTGACTGTGGAAGTTCAGTAAATATAATTTTCAAAAAGGCTTACGATCGGATGAGGATGGATGCCAAGGACTCGAAACTGCCTAAAGCCCGCATCCATGGTTTTAACGGTGCAGTGACCAAAGCTGTCAAATATGTCGAATTGCTCATGGAGTAGGGAGAAGGTGACCACAGGAGAGTGCGGATGTTACCATTTATTGTCTTGGATGTTGACTCTCCATACAATGCTTTTCTGGGCCGACCAGCCCTAGCTGAATTTCGGGTAGCTCTTGCCCCATGGTGTTTAACTTTGAAGTTCCCAACTGATAACAGTGTTGGAGTTATGAATGGTGATCAGGCGATCGGATGTGCCTGCTATGTGGCTGAATTGAGAGACACTCAACGGAAGGAGAAAGCTAAGGGTGTGGACAAGTCTCTCAAACCATTAAAGATTGACAACCAACGCCTGGGCCTTGGCTCGAGTGCCACGGTCGGTTCTATAAAGACATAGATCCGAGGGATGACGAGGAGGAGCCCAAAGAGACCAAAGCTGCACTAGTTGAGCTGATGATTGACATCATGGTCAGCCACGATGACCCATCATGGGTCCTAAAGATCGGATCATGGCTCAGCCCCCCGACGATAAAAGAACTTGTTGGTTTTCTCCGAGCGAATCTTGATGTATTTGCCTGGACTCATTTTGACATGTATGGGATCTCGTCTGGCATTATGAGCCATGCATTAAATATCGACCTGAGGCATGTCTCGGTGAAACAGAAAAGGCATGGCATGGATCCAGATAGATCTGCTGCACTTAAAGAGGAGGTGGATAGGTTCAAAAGCAATGGGATTATTTGCAACGCCCTCTACCCTAAATGGGTATTTAATCCTATACTTGTGAGAAATCAAATGGAAAATGGCGAACATCATTGACTATTCGGACTTAAACAAGGCATGTCCAAAAGACGATTTTCCCATTCCAAGGATTGACCAGCTGGTGGACTCAACTAAAGGACATGTGTTGCTATCTTTCATGGATGCGTACTCTGGATATAATCAAACCCCGATGCACATTCCTGATCAGGAGCACACCAGCTTCATTACCAACGTTGGCTTGAATTGCTATGTGGTAATTCCATTTGGATTGAAAAATGCTGGAGCAACTTATTAGCGCCTAGTCAACTGAATCTTTAAAGATCAGATTGGAAATACGATGGAGGTATACGTGGGTGATATGCTCGTAAAGTCACGACGATCGAGCGACCACATTGGAGACCTAGCAGAAATGTTCGATATCCTCCAATATTACAAAATGAAGATCAATCCTCTAAAATGTTCTTTTGGTGTTTCATCGAGAAATTTCTTGGGTTTCATCATCAATGCTCACAGAATCGAAGCTAATCCCGAGAAGATTCGAGCAATGAGTAACATTCAGGCACCAAAGACCATCAAACAAGTGCAAAGCTTAAATGGGAAGGTTGATGCCTAAGTCGATTTTTTTCCAAGGCCATCGATAAATGCATTCCTTTCTTCAATTTGATTAGGAGAGGGAAAAGGAACATTGAATGGGCGCAGGATTGTGAAAACGCATTCCAAGCTTTGGTGAACCACTTAGAGAGGCCACACATTTTGTCAAAGCTGGCGGATCATGAAGACTTGTATATCCACTTAGCTATGTTGGTACATGCTATAAGTATCGCACTGCTTCGCAAGGAGAATTGGATCTAGAGACCAGTCTATTATGTAAGCAAGCGATTAACAGGAGCAAAAAGGAACTACTCGAGGATAGAGAAATTGGCGTACTGCTTGTTGATTGCTTCGCGAAAGCTTTGCCCCTATTTTCAAGCTTATCTCATTAACATTTACACCGACTAGCCGTTACGACAGGTCCTACAGCGACCTGAGACGTCTAGAAGGTTACTCAAGTGGAACAACGAATTGAGCCAATTCAACATCACGTATCTTCCTTGTAGAGCCATCCAGGGACAGGCACTGACGGACTTTATAGCCAAATTCACTATGCTGGATGATCTCCTAGAAAGCGGTGGACCCCTTGCCATTCAGTGAAAAAATGTATACAGATGGAGCATCCAATTATCGTTTTTCTGGAGCCGAAATTGTGTTAGTAACTCCGAAAGGTCGATCAATTTGCTACGCTTTGAAGCTTGACCTCCCTGTAACGAACAACGAAGCTGAGTATGAAGCTCTGATTGTTGGACTCAAACTTGCCAGAGAACTGGGGATAAAATCTCTTGAATTCTTTTGCGATTCACAGTTGGTAGTATGCCAAGTCAGGGGATATTACCAAGCTAAAGTACAAAGACTCACCCATACCTTATCCAAGTCCAAGAGCTATTAAATGGCTTTGAGTATTATGACATCACACACATTCCCCGGGATCAGAACAAAGAGGCCGACTCATTGGTAAAGTTTGCTAGCACTGGGGATGCACAACAGATGGGCTTGGTTCTAGCCGAAGTACTAGACAATCTGAGAATAAAGCAGATGGAAATCGACTGGGTACTAGAGACGGAGCCTGAGAAGGAGTCATGGATGACTTCGATTAAAGACCATTTGCTACAGGGAGTCCTTCCCGAACGAAAGAATGAAAGGAGACAAGTCCTTCGCAAAGCTTCATGGTATATCATTTAGGAAGGAGTCATGTATAGAAAGGGTTTTTCCGTTCCCCTACTTCGGTGTATCGCTCATGATGGAATAAAATGAGTCCTAAAGGAAGTTCATGAAGGGGAATGTGGCGATCACACTGAGGGGGAAACCTTAGCAAAGAAAATACTTCGTTATGAGTATTATTGGCCGACTATCTACCGCGATGCTGCCGATTATGCTAGGCAATGTGACAAGTGCCAGATGTATGCAAAAGTTCTAAGAGCTCAACCAGCAAAAATCACACAAATGGTTAGTCTATGGCCGTTTTCCATATGAGGCATAGATATTATCGGTTCCTTACCGATCTCTAAAGGTGGTGTGAAGTACGCCGTCATCGCAATTGATTACTTTACCAAATAGGCCAAAGTAGAACCTTCGGCCATGATCACAACAAAGAAAGTAATCAGCTTCATTATCTGGAACATCGTCTGTCGTTTTGGCCTTCCACGAACCATTGTAACTGACAACAGGACCCAATTCGATAGCGCTGAATTCAAAGACTTCTATCGTAAGCATCATATTAAGAAGAGATTTGTGGTAGTTTCTCACCCTCAAGCAAATGGATAAGTTGAAGCTGTGAACAAAATCATAAAGTCCATTTCAAAGAAGCATTTGGAAAGGCTAGGGGCAAGTGGGTGGATGAACTCCCAACAGCATTGTGGGCTTACAGAACCACCCACAAGTTCGCGACTGGCCATACTCCATTTACCCTTGCTTACGGCTCTGAAGCTGTCATTGATGTTGAACTTGAAGTCCCTTCTCATTGAATGACCTACTATGACCCCAGAACGAATAGAGACTCCTCTTAGAATCTCTAGACTATGTAGATGAGAAGCGCGAAGAAGCTGGTTTGAGGGCAGGTGCACATCAACCCCAAGTCACCCGATACTACAACACTAAAGTTCGACCTAAAACCTTTGAAATCGGCGATCTCGTCTTGAAACGGATTTTTCCTCTCCCATCACACATGAATCCTACTTGGGAAGGACCGTACGTCGTTGAATAGAGGCTTGGAGAAGAAGCTTTTAAGCTAGCAACTGTTGATGGCGTCACACTCCCAAGGGTGTGGAATAACGAGCATTACGACGCTATTTCACTTAGTTTATTCTTTCTTTCCTTCCGTTGAATTTAATTTTTGAATTTATTTTAGTATTTGATTTTCCAGATATATAATATGACAGGCTATGTCATTTCTTTCCATTTGGCAAACAAAAGTTTGGGATTTCCTTAATATTTGTGATTACTGTAGCACTGCATGTTAGCTACGATACCCAATTAACTAATTTTGACATGTCCGAGCGAGTTCTCAAAGTTTGGAGCCGGCCGGTTACACAAGTTCATGACTGAACTAAAAAAAATGAACACGGTCCGACCATTCATTCAATGACTCTCGCTTACAACCCGATAGACGGAGTACCTAACGAGAAATGGATATGGCCTGACCATCTGATCAGATTAATCCCACCAAGCGATGGGACAGACATGAATCAAAAGCGATCATGACATGACTGATCGCTTGCTAAGTTAAACCCTGGACTTTGGGGCAGATCAATCAATTAAGGAAAGTACGGTCCGACTATTTTCCGAAATAACTCTAAGTCCCCAAAGCGTGGACTGGAGTACAAACACAAGTTGGGTGTGATCCGATCACCTACCAACTCTTATCTCCAAGCACGGATGTGAGTATAAGCAAATAGGTGAGTGCGGTTTGACCACTCACTACACCATAAACTTTGACCTAAAACCAATATGAGGAGTATAAACTCGCTAAGGATGGAGTTCGACCGTCCACAATCTAACTCCACTAACCCAAGACTGGGGCCAGGAGTATAATTACTCATACCACTGAATCTAACGGCGTAACACTAGGGCTCGATCCCAGTGTTTGATACAACTTAAGGCCACGACCACACAGAGGCCTTGAGTAAAAATTAGCGTACGATTGTCCAAATAAAAGAGCAACGAATTACAAGTACATTAAATGGAAAAGTAACATCTCGACTACTTAAACAAAATTCATGCAAGAGTTCGACAAAAGTAAAAGAACTTTATTTACGTAAGCTTGGAAAGTCAAGTACAAATATTCACAGTAAAAGAATTAAAAACGGGGGCCGATCCCGTACAAATTCGACCAACAAAAACCCAAATGACTTGGGAGCATGAGTGCATGCGAAGAATCACTTCCTCTTCAGCTTCCTTTTCTTCTTCCTGGAATCAGGAGACATTTCACTTGAGCTTTCTCCACTCTTCTTCTCCCCTCTCTTCCCGCTTCCTTGGCCTTTAGGAGTAGACTGGGTTGACTCAGTAGGTGCATCTTTAGCAGAATCTGGCTGAGGAGCAGAGGCCTCCATAATTTCTCCAGGAAAAACAATGGAGATGAGAGGAGGAACGATCTCCATTTTCTCCCGCTTGACTTTCTCCTCAAGGGCAATGCCCACTTCAAGTTTCTATGCCATTTCTTGCATAGAGGGGCCTGATAAGGATTGGGAAGCTCTAATAATCACAACATTGTCATCGGCAGGAATCTCTTGACGTGGATTGCTTTCTTCCTTCAATAAAGCATCTACCAGCCTCTCGTCGATTATTAAAGTTTCCTCTTTTGGGACATATTGGGTTGTTGCCAAAGCCGAGATAGTAACAGACTCCACTACTAGCTCTTGAGGTCCTGGTTGAGATTCTTCAGAAAGAGGTGGAACTAGAGCCGGTGGATCTAAAGATGAGGAAATATAACTAAAAATATTAGATATATCGACCGAGGACGCTCTAGCTTTTTGGAGGACAGGTGAGTTTAAGGAAATACCTTCTCCAGATTGATCTCCCACGTGAGCCGGAGTGCTACCGGAACTTCCTTCCATAATAAGGGAGAGCCCACTGGATGTAGCAATATGCGGCTTCTCCGGATTGTAGCCGAACTCGATAAAGGGATCCATAGTAGTGCTGGGAATAGGTTAGGTCACCGAATTCTGGTCATCTCCGACATTATGTGATATAGACCCAGAACCTTCACCAGCTTCATGTTAAGAAGATGTGACATGCTCTTTTTGGAGTATAAGCTAGGTTTCATGAAGAACTTTGGATTCATCATCCAATAGAATTTCGCCTTCCAACCTCATCAAATCGATTTGTTCGGTGCCGAGAGCCTCCTTCTCCTCCTGAACAAGATGCTCCCAAGCGCGTATAAGATGGTAAGGGTGGTCACCCCAGAGCCACTCTAAGTTTCTATACTTCAAGCCGTTGGCATTATAAAGAATGAGCAGTGGATCCAATTTCTCCTTAACCTCTTCCCTGACCTTTTGTTTCGCAGCTTCCACTTCTCGTTTAATGAGGGCATCAATGTCATTAGCCTTTTCGATAGTCGCGTTCCTTTTAAGCCCAATGGTAACCAATTCCTCATAGGCATCCTAACCGATTTTCTTTGCTTCTTTTTCGTTTTTGGGTCCACGCTCGAATTTAGTTTTATACTCAACTGTGCTTCTTTGGGCTGCGTCCCTTTCTAGCACCAGTTTATGATTCCGATGATGAAGAGCTTTAACTTCGGCCAAGTGTCTGGCTTTTTCATCTTCGAGTGCCTTGATGGCTGTTTCTGCTTTTCTCTCAGCTTCTACCTGAGAGCTCCTTAAAGATTCTAACTCATTGGTTAGAGTTTCGATGATCCGCTTGTCCTGGGCTTCTTGGCATTTCAGATTCTCAATCTCTACCGCTCTCTCCCAAGATACTTTAGAAATCCTCTTTGCCGCTCTCATCCACTCATTATACTGCTTGTGGATATCAGCCACATAATCAATAGTAATTTGCTGGACTTTTTTAGGAACTTTCTTAAGATTGGGTATAAAGAAAAATCCCTTAAGACATACATTTGGAAAATCTTACTTAAGTTGGGCCATGCAAGCAGCGGCATCGACTTGTTGAGCTTCGGTGACAACTTGGTGTCAGCGCTTTCTTTGCCCGACCTCTGTTGGTGAATATCATGACACCGTCGATCATTGGGTTATTGAGGATGAGATGAAACAACAGACTGTGAAGGGACTAAAGTGGAAGGGGGACCATGAGAGGTGTCAATAGGAGGAATGTCGTCATGACAATCTTGTTGCCTTTCAGAATCTTCAGGTGGAGGAGATCTAGATTTGGACCAATATTTGTCATGAGAAGACCTTTCTTTGTCTTTTTTATTCCGGTAATCTCGATTCCAACTGGGGCGATAGCTAGAGTCATATTCGTGACCGCTACCTTAGTGATACGAGCCCGAGCAAGAACCAGGATTTTGGTGTGATATTTCCTATACAGACTGAAACATATGCTTCTTCCTCATCATTGTTTCTATAAAGAAAGATAAAGAATGAATCAGTTCTAAGTATTGAAGGACTCAAAATAAGTGCAATGCAATATTGTGAAATGGGTGTTAACGTGAGTGTCCTAGTGTCCTCCCAACTGACCAGTTATTGAAGCTTTACTAACAGGAGTAACCTCTCCACTGGTGGTAGGAAGGATTCCAGCCCCAGCTTTGGAAGGAGATTCTGATTCGTCAATGCTCATGTTAGTAAAATGAAAGGCATCAACGTCATCCGGTATTGGAAGATCAGATAATGCCTCAAATATTTCGTCTAAGTATTCCAAAGGTTGAGAAGCGAACTGATCCGGAATAGCTTGAAGGTCAATGGATAGCTTGGGATGTTTAAAGAGACGGCTCTTAGGGAACCTGTAAACAAGCCTCCTTCTTTTTCTCCTTTCGAGAGAAAATGGAGATCCAACCGCAGCCTCGAACCTAGAACCCATGTCATCGCCGCCGAGGTCGTCACCCTTATCTCCTACTGCGTCGTTATCAGTAGCTTCTTGAGCTCTCTCAACTGGGGGCACGAAAGGATTGGCTTAATGGCCTCCATCACCATCTTTATCCCGCTGCTTAGCCACTGTAACTCCAGTGGTAACCGGTAATCCTATGCTACGACCCTCTTCCATGGGCCGCATGTAACGAGACGTTCATTGGTAAGAAGATTCTCATTGTCTCTATCTTCTGGTGGAACCCTTTTAGGGCCCAGACCACATTTGAATATTGTTTCCCATCAGGTCGTGGATATGAACCTGCACAAACTAGAAAAATTTCTTAGTTCGGGATACGACCTGGATAGAAGTACTTAAGAAATTAAGCAAGGAGTAACACTTATGTCCTTCTAACCACCGTGTGGAAAAGTCGGGCCGGCAGCGGATATAGAACCACTTGCTTTTGAAGGCACTCATCTTGTTCCAAGTACCAGTCAGAATCTGGCACTTCTTGGCTGACTCAAGGAATGTGAATGAAAGGCTTCCCTTTTGTCGCTTGAAGGTGAAAAGAAATCTATTGTCTTCTGGAGTTGGAGAGCGAAATAAAAACTCCATGGATACCATGTAGGTACAGTTAAGCAAGGCATAGTCGTTTGGATGCAGTTGTGCCGGTGCTAACCTCATATGATGTAACATTTCTCGGATGAATGAGTCAAAGGGTGGGATGCATCCTGCCCAACACATGAACTTGTTGCATGCAGTGAACCCTTCAAGTGGCATATAAACTCTATCATCTCGAGTCGGGACTCGCACGTCATCAAACAGAATCCTGTGTCTGGCACAGATTCTACAAATATAGGTTCATTAATTTTCGAAGCCACGGAATCCTCCAGATCTTCCAAAAATATGGCGTCTTCTAGAGTAGCAAGGTCTATCATTTCTGATGAAAGAACGGGAATGACAGAGAAGAGGTCGAATGATGGACGGGAACTTTTCGGTTGTTCTGCTGATGACTAGGGGAAAATTCATCTGAAGCAGTTGCGGAGCTCGATTTGTCACTCGTACTGTTGTGCCGTGTAATCTGTTCAGAAGACATGGCAGCTAAATGCCCTAAGCATTTGGAACCTATTACTACTAAACTTAGTAAATAATCATTATTAGAAAAAATAACATGTTTCCCTCCACGCAAAGTATGTGCTAGTGCAAAGTGGTGTAGTTTCATGCGATACAATAAAGACAGTTCAGAATTAAAGGCTATGATTATGACGAGACTTCAGGGTTCAAATCGGAGAGACCATCATTGCTGGCCATCTCAATTGATTTTCTATGTTAATGGCAAGGGGTTTAGTCTAATCATCGGGATCAGCTGTTGGCGTGTTGAAGTCCAAATTGTGCGTTTAAAAGTGGATGAGCTTTGATAACAAATGTTAATATGCAGGGAATTAGTCAAGTTCGTTCCACGGTTTAATAGTCAATACGTCTAATATGCAGTCCATTTCATATGCAAGTCATGTATGACCATTCAAGTATTTAAGGATGAAGCTCATTATGAAGTTTAGATTGAAATTTGAGGATTTTAAGTATGTTTATCCAAGTTAAACCAATAACTGATCCAAAATAATGTTCGACTGATTGATCCCAATGCCTACGACCAATCGTTTCTGTGCAACCATTTCATATCCGATCGTTCTACAACCGGTTGTTCTCCAACCTTCGACTTTGGTCCACACTTCACTCCAATTCAAAACTCGAAGCACCGATCCAAAATCGATCAGCCAAAAACCCTAGTAGAAACGACCGGTCCAAATTCTTTTCATATTTTCAAATACCAATCCATTATAACGATCGTTCGAACTTCGCTTCATTCCCTTATGCTAGCAATTTCAAATCATCCACCTCTTTAGAAACGATTGGCTAAAAACAATCTCCCCCATCCGCTCCAACTAATCAAATCGCCATGACATGGATTATGCAAGCTAGAACGAAATCCCATTATCTTATTACTAAATCCTAATAATTCATAGGAAAATCGAACCTACCTATGTATCAAAGTGGAAAAGCAATGGCAATTTGGATTCGAGTGTGAAGCAAGATTAGTAGGAGATGTGGTGATGTTGTGTAGCAAGGGGTCTGGTCGACCTATGGAGATGGTTGTAAAATGAGTATAGAGTTGGATCGGAAGGCTAGGTGGATCGATGTTGAAGGAGAAGACAAAAATGGATTTTTCTTTTATTTTTTGGTTTAGGTAGGGATGATTAGAAAATGAAATGAAGTGAAGAGAATGGTCTAAGAACATGAGTGTGTGTGTGTATGAATGATGTGATACGAACCATCGAGGTACGCAGTTAAATGGAAGCCCAACTAATGAACGATCGGGTACGATCGTTTTATGATAGCCTTAAGCCGATCTATTCTTCCTAACCTACAGTTCAACCAGATGGTCAAACCATGAAGCGATCAGGCGAGATCGTTAGGTGATGGAATCATGCTGATCCATTCCCAAATAACAAGAAAGAAAGAAAGAAAGAGAGAGAAGGAGAAGAAAGATCGGACCCGAATCAATCTAGAAAGGATTTGGCCTCATCCGTACTAAAAATGGATCAAGTATGATCCATTTACCTAATGGATTCAAGCTGATCCATTTCATTAAAAAAAATGCAAATGATTGAATTACATTCCACCAAATTGGCAACGATTTGTGAACGTATGAACGCGTTTGGAAGCCAATGACAAGAACGTGTACATGAAGTGCACATGTGCATCCTAAAAATTCAATTTCTTGAAATCGACAAAAATTGAATTCTCACCTGGAGATATCAAAGAAAGAACCGGACTAGGTGACCGAGGTCTACTAGATCAATGGAACTGGGCACAGCTATTAACTGGTAAATTACAATTCAGAATTTATACTATCGGAAATCATTCAATCGTCAAGTCAAGCAGAAGAAGATACGACTCTTCAAGGAAAGTGATTCATCGAAGGGTTGATAACTTTTCAGAAAGCTAAATGAATTCCTTTCCGACAACTCTAACTTGCATCGATTCAAAGCACGCCATGTTGAAACAAGACGTACTTTGGGAGGCAAGTGTTATCTAGCCTTTTGGTCCAACTATATTCAAACTTATTAGACAAGTTAAACTTGACTGTCATCGGGATCGACAAGTCAGATTAACAATAACGAAGCCTAAAGATCAGGCATATATGATAATATGAAGTGGTGGTGGAGTAAAAGCAGAAGATGGACTCAATAAAATGGTAAAAGTATGAAAATACACCATGTGCTGAAAATGGATTGGGTACAATTCATATTCGGCTATTACAGATCGTACCATATTGATATTACAGTTCAATGCAATGGAAAACAATCGATATGTTGAAATCTATAAGCCAGATATAGATGAAACTTTGGAAGCATTAATATATTGAAAAGTGAAGCCCAACACATCGATCGCATGCTAAAGCAAGCCAATATAACGATCAGCACCTATCGTTATGCTCAAGGATTTGGGACCCGCGATCGATATCATGACCTCTTCTTGATTTGGAGACTCCGTTGCCGAAATTTCAGGAAAATATTTCACCGTCTTCCCCTATAAATATAGACTTGATTGTTCGTTTGGGGGATCTTTACGTGACTTGTTACTTTGCACTTCTTTGTAACCAAGGGTTTTACTCTGATCCATCCTCCTGTACTCAGCAATTCAAGTGTTTAATAAGGTTATTTTCTCCAAAGTGGACGTAAGCTTTCAACGTCGAACAACTATAAATCGTTGTCTTCTCGTTATTGTTTACATTCTATTATTTAATTGTTTATTTCCTCTATTTCATTGAATTTTCTTCATTTATTTCTCTACAAACTCTCTATTGGGTGTTTGTGTCAATTTTTGGTGCAAACAACAGATGATGTTGAAATTTGGGGATTTTGAAATTGCATTACTTTGGGGTTTTTAACATAGTTTTCTATGACACGACTATACTTGTGTCACTTATAACGATCTTTAAACTTGTTGATGCTCAAGTGATCATTGATTAGTCTCTTTCATTAGCTTGGTTGAAGCAAACTCTATAGTATATTTTGATATAATTTCTCGGTAGCTCATTGAGTTGCTTTACTGCAATTCATTATCTATTTAAAAACTTCATATACTTAAACAAATTGTTGGTATCAACATTTTTATAGTTATTGTCATCAAAACAAAATACTGAGGTTCTAACAGCGAGGAGGTTACTCAATGCTTTAGGGGCAAGTGGACTCTGGCATTGTGATGTATTCTTCATGGTGTGCATAGTTACAGGCATTAATAGGGAGATTACTTAATGCTTTAGGGGCAAGTAGGTATAGACATTGGGATGTATATCCGGTGTTGTGCATAGAATTTAGGATATCGAGAACTAATGGGGGGTTACTCAATGGGAAAGTAGGCTCAGACATTGTGATGTATACTTGGCGTTGTGCATAGAATAATGGACATTAACGTGGAGGTTGCTTAATGCTTTCGAGGCAATGTGGGCTCAGGCCTATACAGTTAAAACCCCATAAAGTCCCCGCTATAGAGCATAGCACTCTTTGACTGTACACTATTTCAATTTAGCGCTATTAAATAGTAGTTCCGTTTTAACCCCTATCATTTTTCGTTGTACTGCTAAATCAAGGCATTTAGCATCCAGTTTGGCAACATTAATATACAAAGGTTGATATGATTAGTTTTTTCTATAATAAATCAACAAAGTTAGGGTAAAGAAGGTCTTTTAGGGCATAAGTGCTCAATAGAAGTTAGAAATTGCAATCACCAAGTTTATTCTACATAAATCCTAATATTTTTTTTGTTTTGTTATATAAGATTAAACAATATTTTTTATCCTACCCAAATGATGCGAGAATGAGAATAAACTAGCTTTAAATGTGTGGTTTTATATCTAATGAAGCTTTTTACACTTCCGTTATTTTCTGCTATATCCTCGCTATAACTTTTTGCACCTCCACCGCTAAGCACTTTAACTGCACAGGCTCGGGCATTATGAGGTATATGTTAATACCTCGGTTATTGTTTTTGATGACAACAACCATATACAAACATATAAAATATAGGTACTAATGTTTTTCCAAGTTATAAAGTATATAGTATAGAATATTACACAGGTGATTGAATTGAAAACTGTATAGTATAAAGACTCAAAAGATGGATAGTAAGACTCATGAGTACAAAGACCAAGATATGAAGATCTCAAGATTATAATTTAGTGTATAGAGTCATAGCTTATATTTTTAAAGTCCCTGGTAGAAATCTTTGATCTATATCCCATATTTTCAATCTTTTATAGTTTTAAACAAAATAGATTTAAATATATTTCAAATATTTTATAAAAGTTTTTTTCAAAGTTCAAAATGTTTATAAACTATGTTTAAACTATTTTATAAAGTATCAAATTAATTTACAAAGTATAGGATTTTCAAAACAATTTAAAAGAAATAAATTTTCAAAATATACATGTCTATGCCGACATATAGGTAGATGATATGTCGACATACATGCCACTAAGTGGTTTTTCAAATTTTGAATGGAAGTGTCTATTCGTCATAACTCTTCACGAACAGACACATATGTTGATTTACTATATGAAGGGGAGTTCAAACGAATTTTAAAGTTTAGATTTACTTATTTTCTTCCCTCCTCTTACTCTCTTGAAAACTGCATTTAAAATGTACTCTAATTCTCTTCAAAATCAAATAGAATCAATTCATACTTCTTTGTATTGATTCAGTACTAATTTCTTACTATTTTGGAAACATCTCTCTCAATTCAAAGATCAAATTGCTATCCAAAAGGCTATATGATCCGTTGTATCTAAAGTTCAAGAAATTGTCTTTGGAAAAACTATCAAACTCTATTTGTATTTGCTTGGATGTGCTTGTAGCGCACTCATATCAAGTGGGTGTGCTTAGTAGCTCGGAAATCTAGTGGGTATGCTTGTAACATGTTCAAATAAAGTGGGCGTACCTTGAGCTTGGAAATTCATAAGGATGTCTCGTAGCCTCAGAATCAAGATTGTATTTGGGTTTGCCTTCTATCCATTTAAAGATTGGCATTTGAAAAGAATTCGGTACAAGTAATTGTACAGGACTGGATGTAGAAGAAATCTAAACCAGTATAAAATCCCTAGTGTCATCTCCCTAACTCTTTACTTTACTGCTTTTATTTTTATCTGTGATTGCATTTGTGACTATTTGATAGTATAATTTTATGTTGTTCCTATGATCTAATATATAATTTGAAATAAATTTAAAAAGATTTATGTAACTACTCGAAATTTCAACATAATAATTTCCGAATGTTTAATTAATTTTAAATATTCAAATAATAGGTTTTATAATTAAAATAAAAATACTTTTAAACAATAATAATTTTGAAGATAAAATAGTTTTCAAATTTAGTTTACAAAAACAATTAGTTCAAATAAAAATCGAAAATATGACCGGAATTCGTTTTCCGAATTTTCAACTTTTCATAGGCTAAAAGTTATCGCGAACGTTGTGAACTCTTTAGCATAAGTATACACATTTATAAATGAGTTAGCATATGTATATATGTGTGTATTAGTGTGTGTGTGTGTGTGTATTCATACTTAAGTATATAAGATTTAAAATAAAAAGTTTAATGAAAAAGAAAATGTCACATCAAATGAAACATGTTTAGACATGATTTGACATTTTGGCAACTTAGTCATTATTTCATGTTGGATATGACATGAAAGGGGGGAGGCTTAGGGTGGCATATGGTACATGAAGGGAAGAGACATGGTGAGGTGGCGTTCAAGGAGTGGAGGGCAAAGTACTGAGGGTAGATTGGTAATTGTGCTTTTTCATTTTATATAAAACATTTTTACATTTTCTCTTTTTCATTTTATCATTCCATCTTCATTTAAAAACTTCCATATTCATGTTTCATAGCTTCATAAGCTCTATAATGGCTTCCTAACTATTTTCTAAGTATTAAAAACCATAGCTTTCTACCTTAAAATCACTTTCAAAAACTTGTTTTGGATCTCCTTCTTTCATTTCAATACTCCACTTCCTCCATTTTTACTCGTACTTCATTCGGCCATAACTTCCCACATACTACTCCAAATCAAGACTTTCTTTTCTTCAGACCAAGTATAATTCCAGTGGCTACATGTTTTATTTTTATCACTTCTTCAAATTTCGAGCATAGCTATGTCAAAATTTCAATTGTTTACAGAGCATTTTCGGACCTAGAATTTCAAGTCCGAAAATGGTCCTTCTCTTTTGACCATATCTTCTTCATAAATAATCGAAATTGAGTGATACTTTTTTTGAAAATGTAAAGAAAAGAATTTTATAAAACTTTTCTCTTTACTACTTTTCCAAAATCCTATAGTAAATAGTCGAAAAACTAGTTGGAAAATGACCTACTTTCGGTTTCATTTTTGAGAGTTCGATGATCCAAAGTCACTCCACCTTACCAAAACAAGTTTCACTTCCTT
This sequence comes from Allium fistulosum, assembly GCA_030737815.1. Lineage (NCBI taxonomy): Eukaryota > Viridiplantae > Streptophyta > Magnoliopsida > Asparagales > Amaryllidaceae > Allium > Allium fistulosum. Next base: position 454,354,136 of record CM060902.1, read on the forward strand.
CTTCTTTCAAGTCCGAGCCTACCTAGTGCATTAAGGGTCCAAGACCCCATCTTTTGCTTAGGAATGGAACTACTAGGTCATACCCTAAGTTAGCAAAGATTTGGATAGCTTTCGATGAGTAAAACTACACCTTCTTAAAACAAGCTTATACTATGTTAATGTTCATGTTAATAGCCTATGAATGCTTGTTTTATATGTGAAGTGATGGTTTGGTTGTTTGTTTGTTTCATGCTTTGAAAAGTTGTCACATTTGAAAGTTAGTACGCATGTGGGTAGCTATATGAAAAGTTGGTAGTTAAAGTTAATATAATTGTTAGTAAATACTTATTACATGTTGTATCATCATTATTTACCTTGTATTGTACTTAAACCCTTGCTATGTGATGTTTGCATGTATGGCTAATGTCATATGTTTGTTTGCCGAACTGCCCGTATAGCGATAGTCGCTATATCGGCACTTTCGGAAAATCACCTTTTATCGAAACTGTTTAGTTTCATCTTCGTGCTTGGAATTGTTTACAAGCTAAGAAAGATTTTGATTAACGATGTTTTCAAAGGTAATTAACCATTTTAATATTGATTATTTAATTTAATTAATTACTTAATTAATAAGGATTAAGGTTAACTAATTACTTAGTTAATGACGCGTTTTAAATTTAACTAATTACTTGGTTAATGACTGTTTAAATTAATTAATCATTTTATTTAATGATGTTTAAATTTAATCAATCATTTTATTTAATAATTTTTAAGGATAATTAATCATTCAATAATGATGAATTAAAGCTAATTAATCAATTTGCTAATGATGCTTTTAAAATAATAAATATTTTTAATAAATGATTTTTAAAATTTATCAACTTGTTTTAACTCTAATTAATCTTTCCTTTATTGATGTTTATAATTAATAAATCATTAAATAATGAGAATTAATTAATTATTTATTTAGTTTAATTAATTATATTTAAATTTATTAATTAATTGAATTAATGATGTTTTAAAGGTGATTTACCATTTTTAGTTAAAGGTTATTGAAATTAATTAATCAACTTAATTTATGAAGTTTCAAAGTGAATTTATCAAAGTAACAAGGATGTTTGTACTTTGTTATTCATGTAAATAATGATAACTAATTAATTATTAATTTAATTAATTATATTTTACTAATTAATTGAATTAACACGGTTTAAATGTGGTTTACCCTTTTTATTACCTAAAGACATTTGAAGTTCAAAAATCAAATTGTGTGATGAATTCTAAAGTTAGTTAATCAATGTAATAAGGATGTTTTAAGTTATTAAATCCTTTTTAAATTGATGTTTTGAAGTTAGTAAACTCATTTAACAAAGTGTTTTAAAGCTAATACTTGTAATGTGAAGCCGAGCACGAATTCAGGTTTTTAAAAGAAAAGGTTTGATTCGCTTATGAAATTAATTTCCGTAAAGCGATTCATTTATATGGGAACGATTTATTTGTATACTTAGCACTAAACGTCGAAGAAGTAGACTCGTCGCTATTTTGAAAGTTAAGAATAATTATGTTATCCCGTCTTTTGGCAAAGCCGTGACACCAACAAGTTGACTGGAAATCAAGAACAGTTCGTCCCAAAGATTGGTTATACACTATTTCACTATGGATATCGGTAAATTTTGTCCGAGTCCGGATCGAGCTGCAAATGACAAGACATGACAAGCAAAGCTATAAAAGCTGACGTTTCAAATTTCAAGTCAATTGGAGTTCGTATGCTCAAGATATGATCGATGCAATTCAAGCACCCAACTATTTGTATCCATCAATCCTCTACTGTTCGTATCCATCAATCCTCCACTGTTCGTATCCATCAATCCTCTACTGTTTGTATCCATCATTCTTCTGTTGTTCGTATCCATCAAGTGCAACAGCAATCGATTTGAACAGTGCAACATCGATGGAGTACGAACAGTGCAACATCGATCGAGTACGAACAGTGCAACAACAATCAATACGAAGGAGACGGCCTTCGAATAACACAAAATTGCATCGATCATATCTCACAATCTGCAAGTCCAAATGCTACGAAATTTACACTGGAGCTTACCTACAACCTAAAGAATGTTCATGCTCGATTTCGACTCGATTGGGCAAAATCTTGATCGATATGAAATTCGTTCGTATCGATCACGGATCGAGTGCAAATCACATGGGATCGATCGCGTGGCTCCGCCCACATGCCAGAAGAGGTCTCCCGAGATCTAAGCGAGATTTTTGCAGCCTATGCCTATAAATAGCCTCCCAATGGCTTCAGAAAAGGGGGACTTTTGGCTCTTCTATGTCCAGACTCTGCCGAATTCATCATTGTACTCGTATTTTGCTGTTGTAATCGGTTATAACTCGTTGTAATCAGCAAGCAAACTTCAATAAAATTATCAACTTCAAAGTGGACGTAGGCCGGATTGTCGAACCACTATAAACCATGTGTTCTTTACTGCTTTCATCTAAATTTTCTGAGCGTTCTTCATTTTTAATTCTCTACATACTTGTTATCTGTGATTGTGAACTGGTGCTTTCATTGGCAATTGGGTGTTTGTGACCAATTTTGGCACAAACAAATTGTGAGACATGACTTTGAGGTAACACTATCTTGACTTGTCCGACATTATTCCTAACTAAGAAATAGTACAAGTTGGAATTTGATGAGTGGTGATAAGTACACAAGACTTAATTTCAATATACGATCATTTTATATCCTCAATAGTTGGTTTCCCAACTATCGGTTACCTCAGTCTTCATTGTATTTCATCATTCTAAGACGATGTGTTGCTCACTTTAGCTTTGTTATCCTTTGTCGGAAATGACTAAACCCAAAGTACGAGTGGAAGCCAAGCTATGTGGGGTTGCTCTCATTAGGGTATTTTCACATCCACTCTAGATTGGAATCGATTTTTACGCATTGAGATGTGAAATACTCGGATTCTCGGTAACCGTTGGCGGGGTCCGACTTGGACATGTCCGAGACCCATCGGAGTTCTAAAGTATATTTCTAGAGGTATACTTTCGGTAAGGGGGGAGCACTCTCCTGGTCATTTGTTGGAAACTTTCCTTTTCTTATTTGCCTCGAACCTTTGAATCTGTTTTCTTTAATTACAATGGGAAGAGTCAACCACTCTTCGTGGTGTTCAATTATTGGTTTTGTCCATTCTATCAAGTTTGGATAGTTATCTTGTTTAGTCCATTCTATCGAGTTTGGACCGTTGTCTTGTTTTATCCATTCTATCTAGTTTGGAATTTTATTCAGACTATTTCCATTCTTTTAAGCCCGAATGTTATACTAATTGTACCAATCATCTATGTTTGGATTTGTTCCATATTGTTCATTTCCATTTTTGTTATGTTTGGTTGTTGTTTATGTGGGAGAAAACTCGTTCCGCGTTAGCAGCGTGGTCCTATATATTATTGTTTAAATACACCCCATTTTTTTCATAGTTTTACTCATACTAGACAGTTTGTCTGACCCGAGTTGTTTATTTTTCCTAAACTCTTGGGTACTCAATTATATTTGGGTAGTCTGAGAATAGCATGTTTTCTTTATAGCTCTTTGAAGACGGTGATCGAGCAGGTGGTTGCTTAGTTATCTAGTTATTTATTTTCGTTGTATGATTACATAGGTGTATTTTGTATCTTAAAAATGTAAAGCTACAATGCATAGCTGCAAATTTGTTAGATGTAGTACTTTTTTTATAACTCTGATAACTCCTTATAAGGAGTAACCTTTTATGCTATATCATTTTATATTATATGTAACCTTTCCGCTGTGAGGTTTTTCTATTCTGTCTTGTTCTGTTCTTTATTTTACCCCAAGACAACTTATCTTTCGGATGCTTGGGCAACGACACATGAATACCGAGGATGTATTAAGTGTCGTTCCAATGGATCAGAATGGTGGGTCCTCACAGATGGTATCAGAGCTTAGGTTTAGCGAACCCCTAAGCCCTGGTGGAGTAAACTCTCTAAGGATAGGATTGGTAATATCCTAGGATAAGTCTGAGAGTATAAGTATAAACTGAGTGCGTATTTGTTAGTGTTATAAAAATGTTTTATATTGTTTTGTTTGATCCATTGAGTTGTATATGAATTCCGGTCGATGCGTTTGATCAGCGTTATCGATAGGCATTCCTAAACAATTGAACAGATCGACCAATACAGTATTGATTTAAAATAGTAAATGAAATGATTTTACCTAAGAATATATTTTATATAAACAAGAATGATTTTCAAAACTAATACAGTTGTATAGTTGAGTTGATTATTTAGAAATGATAATATTTTACGGTTAAAATCTTGGATTTGATTAGTTATGCTCATCCAGTTTGAGCATTAACTATTGTTGAATAGTTCATAAGAAATTTTCCTTAATAAGGTATAGGTTAGGTAAATAGGAATTAGAGAACCTGGAGAATGAACCCTTGTGAATTCAATTTCACAGTTTGACTATAAAGTGTTCGGTGAAAGGGTTAAGTTAAAAGTTATCATTTAATAATGTTAAGCTAAAAGTAAACTTGTAATAAAAAGTTGTTTAATATAATCTAAATGCTAGCAAAATAATAATAATAATTATAAAATAAATAAATAAATAAATAAATAAATAAATACATAAAATTTAGAGAGTAAATATTTGAGAAAATTTAATTATAATAAAGGAGAATTATTTAAATGTAAGTTTAACTCACATCCAAATTTGTTATATCATATATATGATGCTACAAACTATTTTTGATTTCTTGGATGATAGTTAGATTTGTTTAATTGATTAATTGAAATTAATCTGGATAATCCATTTAAACTATTTAAGTGTCGTTATAGCAATTTCCGCTATACCATCATTTATCAAATATCATCCCCTAAACCCTTATGTCTGTTTGAACTTGAGCTTGTGTTTTCCCAAAAGTAGATGTTTAAAATTCATTCATCATTTTGATTAATGATATTTTAAATTAATTTATCATTTTAACCAATGATGTTTAAAATTAATTAATCTTTCTGATTATTGAGATTTGGATTTAATTAATCCTTTTAAGTAATGATATTTAAATTTAATTAATTATTTTAATTAATGATATTTGCAAATTAATAATCATTTTAATTAATGATATTTAAAAGTAATTATTCACTTTAATTAATGATTATTTGAATTTAATAAATCGTTTGATAAATAATATTTTAAGTTGGTTAATTGATTTAATAAGTGAGTTTAAAATAAATTAACTGATTTGATGATTGTGTTTTGGAAGTAATTAACTATTTTAATAAAGATAATTGATTTGTTCATTAATGGGAATTGTAAATTTGATTAATTTTCTTTTGGGATAGTTAATATTGTTTTAAACTAATAAATGATGGTTTATAAATGAGAACTTTTAAATAGAATTGTTTATAAATAAAGCTAAGTGTAAATTATATTGGGATTTTAGTAAATGATGTTTAAAACGACATTTGTTTTAACCCTTGTTTTAATACAATTAGTATTATAAATTTGTCTTTCCAAATAACGTTTAAAGAGTTTTTGGAAAATTTAAATCTCGGAATTGTTTAAAATGATTTCAAAAGATTTTGAGAAAAGTAATGGCGGTACTATTTGAAAATATTTCTAAAGTAAAAATATTTTGGAAAAGAAATTTTAAGTAGAATGCATTTTCTTTGAAAAATTCGGAGGAAAACATTTCGGTTAGTTTTGTGGTAATCTGAATAATCTTCTAAGTGACGATCAAATATTCCTTACGCGAATGTTATGGAGTACTTAGTAAATTATTCTCCTTATCATTGTGTGATTGAAATGAATTCAAATCCGAACGAACCCAAAGTGAGTTTTAATATTAAAAAATTATTTGAAGCTATTTCATAAATATATATATATGTGTGTGTGTGTGTGTGTGTAGTATGCTTTCAAAGATGAGTGTTGAAATTTACAACTGGATATTTAATCTTTAAGTTCCCTAAAAGGGAATCGTTTCTAAAATAAAAAGTGTTTTTGATAAGAGATTGTTTTGATAAAAGAATTTTACCCTTAAATAATATATGAGGTAATTTAAGACTGATTTAAATGGGTTAGATTGGATATGAAGGTTTTGATAATGTTGTTTTATCAAAACCATAGATATTATTTAAGTATCTAAGCAGTGTAAACTAATTGGTGTTATTGGGTCAGTCCGTACACATGATTCATTATAACACCTTAATGTGAAAAGGTAGGAAGGTTTTAGTAGACATTATTTTATTAAAACCATAGCTTTTGTTTAAAACATGAAAGTAAGGTAAACTATTTGTAATTTTGAGTCAACCTATAAACATTGTCCATCTTAACACTCTAAGTTAAAGAGGTCGAGAGGTTGACTCGGTTTTAAAAGACCCAAATTTTGATTTGATCTTCACCTAAATTGTGAAATACAAAATAAATTTTGTGCTTTGTATATACTCTTAGGATTTAGAAGGGTTTTATACAAGTAAATAAAGTGGAATAAGTTATTATTTGGTGTTTTGCAAAGAAATGACTTTATAAAATATTTTTAAACTTAGATGAAAATTTATAAAATAATTCACAAACAATTTTTTTATTGAATAAAATATTAAATGTAAATTTAAGTGATTTAGAAAGATTGGTGTAGTCAAGAAACCAATAATTTTAGAGTATAACTTTCAGTTTTATCCGAGTAAGTTTGGATAATCTTCTAAGTAATAACCAAATGCTAATGAGCAAAGAATGGTGAGCTTAGATAATTATCTATATTTGGGAAATCAAGAAAGTTTTGGACCTAAGTAAGGAGCTTGTTGTTAATCTTTTGACATTTTAAATAATGTTGAGTGTTAGATTTTTTTTCCTTATGGAATGTGAATGACTGATAGTGTTAGTGTATTCCTTTACGGAATTTGGTTGATTTGATTAAATTGAATTTGATTAATTGATTGTGCGGTGTACTGTACCATAGTTTATAAAGTTAAAAAAATTTATAAACCAAAGTTTTTGAATTATTGTTTATTAGGACATAAATCTCGGTGATTTTGTAAATGTGATTTTGAATTATTGTTCACTCTGGTTGTTGTATTTGGAGGAACCAGAGTACCATTGGATGCTCCATGTTGTTTTGATTCTAGAGTTTTACATGTTTTTCTAAGAGGACCCCCTCCTAGTCATTTTTGGTTTTGGTTTTAATACATTTCTTTTTGAAGAAATTTGAAAATAAATTTTTGAATATAAGAGCCCGGGTATTTAGTTCTAAATTTACCTTTTGATATTATTGGATGCGCGGTATTTTATTTCAAGGTATTCTCTGAATTTGGTTGCATATAGATTTATAGCATACTAGTTTTTGCTGGATAAGTTACATTTGAACGTGTTAGGTATTTCTAGGATAATTTGTTTTTTGGAATAGGATTGTGGTAAATTTCCAGGACGAAATTCTTTTAAGGGGGGAAGAGTGTAACGACCCGGAATTTCACCATAATATTTTCCGAATATTTAATTAATTTTAAATATTCAAATAATAGGTTGTATAACTAAAATAAAAATACTTTTAAGTAATAATAATTTTGATGATAAAATAGTTTTCGAATTTAGTTTACAAAAATAATTAGTTCAAAAAAAAATCGAAAATATGACTAGAATTTGTTTTTCGACTTTTCATAGGCTAAAAGTTATCGCGAAGGTTGTGAACTCTTTAGCATAAGTATACACATTTATAAATGAGTTAGAATATGTATATATATATATATATGTGTATTAGTGTATGTATATATGTATTCATACTTAAGTATATAAGATTTAAAATAAAAAGTTTAATGAAAAAGAAAATGTCACATCAAATGAAACATGTTTAAACATGATTTGACATTTTGGCAACTTAGTCATTATTTCATGTTGGCTATGACATGAAAGGGGGAGGCTTAGGGTGGCATATGGCACATGAAGGGAAGAGACATGGTGAGGTGGCGTTCTAGGAGTAGAGGGCAAAGTACTGAGGGTGGATTGATAATTGTGCTTTTTCATTTTATATAAAACCTTTTTTACATTTTCTCTTTTTCATTTTATCATTTCATCTTCATTTCAAAACTTCCTCATTCATGTTTCCTAGCTTCATAAGCTCTATAATATCTTCCTAACTATTTTCTAAGTATTAAAAACCATAGCTTTCTAACTTAAAATCACTTTCTAAAACTTGTTTCGGATATCTCCTTCTTTCATTTCAATACCCCACTTCCTCCAATTTTACTGATACTTCATTCGGTCATAACTTCCCCCATACTACTCTAGATCAAGATTTTCTTTCCTTCAAACCGAGTAAAATTCTAGTGGCTACAACTTTTATTTTTATCACTTCTTCAAATTTCGAGCATTGCTATGTCAAAATTTCAATTGTTTACAAAGCATTTTCGGACCTAGAATTTCAAGTCTGAAAATGGTCCTTTTCTTTTGACCATATCTTCTTCATAAATAATCAAAATTGAGTGATTATTTTTTGAAATTGTAAAGAAAAGAATTTTATAAAACTTTTCTCTTTTCTACTTTTCCAAAATCCTAGAGTAAATAGTCGAAAAACTAGTTGGAAAATGACATACTTTCGGTTTCATTTATGAGAGTTCGATGATCCAAAGTCACTCCACCTTACCAAAACAAGTTTCACTTCCTCTTCTTTCAAGGTTGAGCCTACCTAGTGCATTAAGGGTCCAAGACCCCATTTTTTGCTTAGGAATGGAACTGCTAGGTCATACCCTAAGTTAGCAAAGATTTGGATAGCTTTCGATGAGTAAAACTACACCTTCTTAAACCAAGCTCATACTATGTTAATATTCATGTTAATAGCCTATGAATGCTTGTTGTATATGTGAAGTGATGGTTTGGTTGTTTTTTTGTTTCATGCTTTGGAAAGTTGTCGCATTTGAAAGTTAGTAAGCATGTGGGTAGCTATATGAAAAGTTGGTAGTTAAAGTTAATATAATTGTTAGTAAATACTTATTACATGTTGTATCATCATTATTTACCTTGTATTGTACTTAAACCTTTGCTATGTGATGTTTTCTTGTATGGATAATGTAACGACCCTGAATTTTTGACATTTGAAATTTGAATATTTAATTGAGTTTAAATATTCGAATGGTAGTTAATTTGAATTTCAAATATCAGAGTTTGTTTGGTAATTAAATTATTGAATTTAATTATCGAAATTGAGTAAAATTTGGAATTTGGAATTTCAAGCTGATTAAAAATATTTTTCAAGTCTTAGAAAATTCATATTGATAATCCTAAAGATAATGGAAGCTTCAGAATTGAATTTGAAACTGTTTTATTCAGTTTTGAATTTTATCGTTTAAATCGATATTTAAAAATAGCGTTCCGGGCATAGTCTTGGAATTCGACGAAACCTGTTCCATTGAATCCGTAATAGTGTATTACTATCGGATTTCAATTTTCGTGATGTTTGGAGTGATTGTTTGGCCGTACGATAAGCAAACGCGCTGAAATTAAATCGAAAATTTAATATTATAACTGGTCCAAAAAGCTATATTCTCCATACGATCGAATTTGGACTCGAAACCTTTTCCATTGTGTTCGGAATAGGTGTATAACATTATAAACGCCTAGCGGCACGTCTCGATAGGAGGTCGAGATTTTGAGTTGCATTTACGAGACGGTTTCAAATTTGAATATATATATAATTATTGACTGGTCAACTTCAGCCTTATCTCCTTCACATCAACTTTATTACTTCAGGCTACTGTAGCAAGTTGAGTGAATCACGCAAACATCTTTTCCACTTTATTTCATTTCAGCCGAAAGAAAAGGGTGCTCGAAGCCTCAAATGAAATTAAAACTGGGTCTTCAAATAAACAAAGGAAAAGAAAAAAATGGTGAACAAAAGAATTGTGCCTCGCGATTCCTAAATGAAACCCCTCATTTCAAAAATAAAAGAATGGCCGCCCTTTCGAAATCTGGAATCGAGAATCGATTTCGTTTCGAAATCGTTAACGAGGAGTGGGAATCGCAAAAATCATCAATCGATTTTTATCTAGTCTCGTGGCGCGAGTGCCCGCATCGAGGACATCAAAGTCCAGCGGCGATAAGGCGGCAGGTGATGGAGAATCTCGGCATCGCAAGTCGATAGGCAAGCTCGCGAGGCTGGAGTTGATGGTTGTACGATGGTCAATAGGAGGAGTTCGATCGACAGTGGCAAAGGAGAGGCCGGTTCGTACTCGTGTCACAACGGCCGTGAACTTGGGTTTCGCGAGCGAGGCCGTTAGTTGTGGGGTGAGGAATTTTGTTTATTTTATTTATTTATCACAAATATATTGAACAGAAAGAAAATTTTATATTTCAGTAAAGTTTAGTATATATATATGTATATATTTTTGTAGTGATTGAAAATATAATATATGCAAGTATATATATATACAATAAGTTTGTAAAACATTTGATAACACACACATATATATAAATATATTTAGAAGAAAATATTTGCAGGAATGAATGACTGCTCTTAACCTGATTTAATTGATAAATATATATATATATCTATATATATATATCTACATTTATATCTAAATATATAGATTAAGAGGAAAAATTTACATGTATGTTTCAGCTTACTGTTATTTATCAAAAAGAAGATATTTTGAGTAATCAACTTATTTTAATTATCTTAGTTACCCAAAGGAGGTTTATAAGAAACTATTAGTTTAAAGATAAATAAATTATAAAATGAATTTGTTGGTTCAATCATTTCAAATATTGATAAATTGTAAATTGTTTCTACATGGTCTATAAATCGAGAAGACAAACTAGAATAAAAATGGATTGCAAATTAAAGCTAAGGTGAGATCTTCTCACTCAAAATGAAAAATTGGATTGCAGTTATTGATTGCTGTTTGGTTGTGATATTAGATATAGTAGGATATATCTATGTATATAGCAATATATATATATTGGCATATGTATATATTGGTGATTGATTTTCCCGCATTATATAGCGGATGAGACCCTATGCGCCGCATAATAGCGGATGATATTTTATAAATCCCATATACCACGATATTCCACCTCGAAGTGGAATTGGTATTGTGCTAACATCTGTGGATGCAGGGAAACAAGTTGGAGGGATCCAACTGGATTCCTCAAATTGTTCGAATATTATTTCATATGTGAATGATGTGATTTATTGATAATCTATGGATGATTTACTGATAATTGAAATTGTTGAAGGCTAAAATTTAGCCGAATGTATTTTTGGTATCGTTGGATACCAGAAATAAATGAAATTGGATTTTTGAATTTAAAGTTGGAAATTTTAAGTAAATTCTATTTGAAAAGATTGGTTGAATTTAAAAGAAGGAATTAAAGTATAAAATTTGATTTTTAGTAATCTTATCAAATAAATTTCCAAAATATGGCAAAGGGTTTTAATAAAAGGATTTTTAGTAATATTGTTTAAAAATTGAAGAATTTATGGAAAATGGAATTTTAAATAGTTTGGAAAGAATAAGAGAATTTATTTAAAAGTGATAAATTTCTAGAAATCAAATTGAAATTGATTTGGTATTTGAAATAAACCTGGAAATCAATTTGTAATTGATTTAACATTTGAAATAAATTTGGGAATCGATTTGGAATCAATTTGGGGATTAAAATGAATTTGGAATCAAATTTGTAAAATTCGACTTGGTGTTGAAGTAAAAATTAGAAATCAATTGGGAATTTGATTTTGGGGTTAAAAGTGGATATTTGAAAATGTAAATTAAAATGGAATTTGTAAAGGAAAGGGAAATTTTGTTTTTAAAATAAACACTGATTTGTTTTTAAAGTATGGAAATAAATCTACAGATTTGAGTGTAAATTTAAAATAAATCGATAAGGATTTATTTAATTGGTTTAAATGGACCATTTTGAAATGGAAGTGTATTTTCACTATAAAGCCGAGTATATTTCCAAAGTAGCTTTTAAAATATAAATTAAAAGTTCTAAAGTGGGTTTTTAAAAGATATATTTGGAAATATATTCCTTGTAAGGAAATTGATTTGAAATTTATTTTCAAAAGTTGAAAGGTGAAAATTGATTTGAAATTTGTTTTCAAAGTGTTGAAGTGTGGAAAAATATATATCTTGTGAAGATATTTTGAAATAAATAATTTGGGAAAATTATTTAAAACTGATGATTGTTGTGAATGTTGTTGATAGTTAAATCACCGACTATCAATATTGCCTTTGAAATGGCACTTGAATTTGTTTTTAAAACAAATGCTTATTATTCGGTTTAGCCGGGAAAGGACCTTTGTGTCAGATAACCCATTTCGAATAATGATACGACGATATGGATCGTATTGAAGACCGGTGTGAAGACCGGGTATTTTCAAAAACGAAAGGACAACCTATCGAATGTCTCTGCACCGAGTTGCTCCGGTATAGAGATTTATATCACTCTTTTTGTGATGGGAAGTCCGATCGGGATTGTGAATACCCGGATTGCAAGGGCTTCTTCGGAAGTGCCTTCGGTTCTGTTTGAACCCGGAACAGACTTGTATGGTTACATGTCTGACATTACGTTTTGAGATATAAAGCTGATTTCTTTCAAATACATATCTGTTGGTGGCGGAGAATTTATTCTCTTAGCTTAACACCCTTCTCTGAGACGTACGAGCTTAGAGGTTATGTAGTTGAAATTTATCAGCGATATATTCCCAATTTGGTAATGTGACATGCTGAGTGCTGCTGTGTGTTGATCATTATTTATTGATCATTTGTGATCAAAGCACGGCTGTGTGAAAAAGCGTAGTTTTATGGACGAGACTTTTTCAGACCTCACTCCTCGGAAATGGTCGAAACAGGAATATGCGGCAAGGTTATGAGGGTCGCGCCCTTTAAGGTATGTCATTTCCTTCTAGAAAAGGGTGGTATCAGGTATGGAGCCCTGGTATTTAACCTATGTGGATACTCCGATCTCATTTATTGTGTGATTGTGTGTTTATCGAGGCGCCTCGGATAAAGGTCCCAAAGGACCGGGGGATGACATATTCGTGAGTTACCTGTTACAAGGGTAACCCGGCCTTGTGTTGGCAGAGAGTAGTTGTCTCTCGGGACGTCCAGCCAGAGGCGATCCCATGTGGCGGTAGGAAGTTCCTTAGCCTGACCATTTGTTGGAAATCCAATTCCCAATATGAAACTTGTATGGTTTTAGTTGTAGAACCTGCCATTTACTTATGGTGGCGCCCCACTGTTTAGATGGTAGCTATAGTAGGCATAGTTCGAAATGTCTATGCTGGCTAAGATTAATATTATACTTTCGAAATGTTTTCCACACTAGACATTAATAATAATAATCCAATGATTTGCGTAGTAAGCATCTTTGACTATCATAAGAAGAAATCTCCTCCAATTCTACGTTGCATTGTGTGTGTGGCGGGAGGTCTTATGGTAGTTTCATTTTCCAAAAGCATTGCGAATAAATTTTACTTTCTTTGTGAAAAATAACTATTTTACGATCTCACACCAGTCACCATGACTGACTCGGAGTTTATTGTTTCCTTTCTAAACTCTGGGTGCCCATAATTTTCCACACGGGCAGCCTAGAGTTATGTTATCAGGATATTCTGGATATTTTGGAGCTTTGGAAGCAAGCTGGATGGCGAGACGTACTTCCGTACTTGTTTATTTATTCCGCTGTGTATTCTGTATGAGGACAAGTTTATATAACTGTCCATTGTTGTATTGAGTTGTATATTGACTCTGATGTGATGTAATGTATAAACTGATATAGTTCTTTGTTTTAAAAAGACTAGTGATTATCTATTGTATATTGTTCCACTGCGAATGTGAGATTCTGATATTGTTTCTGTTTTTCTGTTCTTTCTTTTTCTTCTGTCTTCTTCTACCTCTTCTTTTTAAACCATAATGGTTCGGTTTTCCGGCAGTCGAAGTGGACGTATTAATGTCGACTTTCGAGCGTCGAAAAATCGTGTCGTTACATGTGGTATCAGAGCATCCGGTTAAGCGATAACCCTGGCTCTGTTGGGTACTCATTAGAGATAGAGTCAGTAGTACTCTAAAATGAGTGTGAGTGTAATAATAGATATGAGCGCGTATTTGTTAGTGAATACAAAATTTGTTTTATATTGTGTTGACTTATCGGTTGATTGTTTATAAATTCTGGTCGGTGCAGTCTGGCCAACTGTAATCGATAGGGGTTTCTAAACTCTTAAACAAGATAAACTGACACAGTATTGTTTTAAAATAGGGTAAATGAAATAATTTTGCCCAAAACTATTTTTGTATAGAAAAGAAATGATTTTCCATAAATTATTATAGTATATGGATGTTTGGTTGTTAGGAAGTGATAATATCAAATTATTATCATTGTTATATGAAAATTGAATTAAATAGATGTATAACCAAAGATTTGGAGATAAATTCATTTAACAAATGAAATTTATAAATGTGAATTGAAAATATAAGGAAATGAATTCATATACGAATGAGATTTGTAAATGTAAATTGTAAATGTGATCTACATTTTGAAATAGAATTCCAGAGAGAATATTTGAAAATAAATTCATTAATGGAATAATAAATGAGTAGATAACTTATACAATTTGAATTTTGATAGAATAAATTTAACTTTAAGGATGGAGTTAAATTAAAGTAAGTATAAGTGAATCAATTAAATAAAGTGAAAGTTGATTTGGAATAAGATTCAAATTGAAAAGAAATGAATTTGTGAATGAACAAATGAGTTTACATTTGTAAATAAATGAATTGGAAATTGAAAAATGGAATGAGATTTGATTTGAATCAAGTTGAAGAAATAAAATCCAAACTTGGAAAAAAATAAAATAAAGTAGATTGAATTCAAGTAAAATAACTTGATAATTAATTGTTCATGAAACATGAGTTGGAAGTTGAATTAGTTGAATAAAAATTCAATTGTGAGTTAAATTTGCAGATAAAATTCAAGTAAGTAGAAATCAATTTCCAAATGAATGAATGGAATTTACAATTGTAAGTAAATGAAATTTAAACTGAATGTTAAACTTCGTTTTGAATTTGTTAGTAAATGAAATTCAAGTTGAATATTGGAAATTTAATTTGATTTTTGATAAACAAAGTGAAGTATTGAAATAAAATTAGTAAGTGAAACTAATTGAAGGAATGACAAAGTAAATATGATTTAGAAATGAATTGAATTCAATAATAATAAATGAAAGGTAAATTGAATTCGAAAGGAATTGGAAATCCAGTTTAAATATAAGTAGATGTTAACCGAAGTAGCAAATTGAAAATAAATATAATGTGTATATGGAATATTTACATTGAACCTAAGAAATGAAGAATGAAATTGATAATGCAAGATTGAATGAAAATGGAAATGAAACTGACATGAATTGATTTAGAATCAATTTAAAATGGTTATGAGTTAAAGTGATAGTTTATTTACATAAATTTCATCGAATTGCATAAAAATTTGTTTGTCATTTGATGTAAACAAGATATATAAATTCTATGGCTTAATAAAACAAATAGAATTGATTTTGGAATCTATTGAAATGAATATGAGTTGTTTGGACATAAAAATGAATTGAATTTAAGGAAGTGAATTGTTAATCACTTGAATTGAATAGAAATTGGATGTAAATTAGATGAAAGCAATTTAGTTTGTATTGAAACCATATGAATTGCTAATGGAATTAGTTTTGAATGTTTTACTTATGAAAACTACTTGTTTGTTATTGAAAACAAGTGAAATGTGAATAGATTTCTTATATATGTCACTTACACGTTTAAATTGAGTAAGTACAGGTTTTTGGAAGCCGTTTGGCTGGATTTGAGCACGCTAATATGCTAATAATAAACTTCTTTGCTTAAAATGCTAAAAAAGGTACGCCTACGCAATACCAAATAGGAAATATGAACTGTTTTTGCTTTTCCGACCGAGTGGGTCGATGTATATATATATTTATATCTTTTGTCAAATTGCAAAAGCTCCTCCGTACAAAGGAGACTCCGCCAAAATTTTCTGAAAATTTTGGGAGTTAAAAATTTTTTGAAAATTTGGAAAATTTTGTTAACGGAAAATTGATTTTCAAATTGTAATTGGAAATGTAAGAATTGAACTAGAAAAGTGAATTTTCGGAGTTTGAAGAAAAAATGAATTCAAATAGAATTGAAATTGTAAATTGAATTCAAATGGGATTGAAAATGCAAAGTTGAATGGAAATGAATATATAACTTTGTTAGTAAAGTGAAAATAAATGTAAGAAGTATGTAAATACTTATATATTGAACTTAAGAAATGGAGAAAATTCTTAAGTAAAAGAAATGGGTATTGGGAATCCAATAAGTAAATTGGATATTATTGTCAAGTAATTTATACAGGGGTATAAAGGAAAGGGAATTGGTTTTGATTTCGAAGGTAAATTTGAAATTGTTCGAAAAAGGTATGTATTTGAATTTCAGTATGAAATTTGATTTTTTCTTGTATAGCCACTTGGCATTTTGTTTTCTTTTGGAATTTGGGAGTCCGTATGGACATTTCGTAGTAGTACCGAGCTAGCCGCGTGAAGGAGACGCTAGCGAAATTTTTCGGAAATTTAGAGAGTTAGAAAATTTTTGAGAAATTTTGAATAATTTGAAACTTGAATTCAAATTTAAATTTGAATTGTGAAGTAAAACAAAGTTGTTTGGAAACTATGGAAATGTTTAGAAAGTTAATAAGAGTAATAACGAATCTTTAATAAAAAAATTTGTTTTGAAAATTTGATAAAACTGTTTGATTTGGGAAAAAATGATAAACGGGTATTGGTGCATTCTTCTTTGCTTGTAATTTCGGGACGAAATTCTTTTAAGCGGGGAAGATTGTAACGACCCTGAATTTTTGACATTTGAAATTTGAATATTTAATTGAGTTTAAATATTCGAATGGTAGTTAATTTGAATTTCAAATATCAGAGTTTGTGTGGTAATTAAATTATTGAATTTAATTATCGAAATTGAGTAAATTTTTGAATTTGGAATTTCAAGCTGATTAAAAATATTTTTCAAGTCTTAGAAAATTCATATTGATAATCCTGAAGATAATGGAAGCTTCAGAATTGAATTTCAAACTGTTTTATTCAGTTTTGAATTTTATCGTTTAAATCGATATTTAAAAATAGCATTCCGGGACATAGTCTCGGAATTCGACGAAACTAGTTCCATTGGATCCATAATAGTGTATTACTATCGGATTTCAATTTTTGTGATGTTTGGAGTGATTGTTTGGCCGTACGATAAGCAAACGCGCTGAAATTAAATCGAAAATTTAATATTATAACTGGTCCAAAAAGCTATCTTCTCCATACGATCGAATTTGGACTCGAAACCTTTTCCATTGTGTTCGGAATAGGCGTATAACATTATAAATGCCTAGCGGCACGTCTCGATAGGAGGTCGAGATTTTGAGTTGCGTTTTCGAGACGGTTTCAAATTTAATATATATATATATATATATAATTATTGACTGGTCAACTTCAGCCTTATCTCCTTCACATCAACTTTATTACTTCAGGCTACTATAGCAAGTTGAGTGAATCACGCAAACATCTTTTCCACTTTATTTCATTTCAGCCGAAAGAAAAGGGTGCTCGAAGCCTCAAATGAAATTAAAACCAGGTCTTCAAATAAACAAAGGAAAAGAAAAAAATGGTGAACAAAAGAATTGTGCCTCGCGATTCCTAAATGAAACCCCTCATTTCAAAAATAAAAGAATGGCCGCCCTTTCGAAATCTGGAATCGAGAATCGATTTCGTTTCGAAATCGTTAACGAGGAGTGGGAATCGCGAAAATCATCAATCGATTTTTATCTGGTCTCGTGGCGCGAGTGCCCGCATCGAGGACATCAAAGTCGAGCGGCGACAAGGCGGCAGGTGATGGAGAATCTCGGTATCGCAAGTCGATAGGCAAGCTCGCGAGGCTGGAGTTGATTGTTGTACGATGGTCAATAAGAGGAGTTCGATCGACAATGGCGAAGGCGAGGCCGGTTCGTACTCGTGTCACAGCGGCCGTGAACTTGGGTATCGCGAGCAAGGCCGTTAGTTGTGGGGTGAGGAATTTTGTTTATTTTATTTATTTATCACAAATATACTGAACAGAAAGAAAATTTTATATTTCAGTAAAGTTTAGTATATATATATGTATATATTTTTGTAGTGACTGAAAATATAATATATGCAGGTTTATATATACAATAAGTTTGTAAAACATTTGATAACACGCACATATATATAAATATATTTAGAAGAAAATATTTGCAAGAATGAATGACTGCTCTTAACCTGATTTAATTGATAATATATATATATATATATATATATATATATATCTATATCTACATTTATATCTAAATATATAGATTAAGAGGAAAATTTTACATGTATGTTTTAGCTTACTGTTATTTGTCAAAAAGAAGATATTTTGAGTAATCAACTTATTTTAATTATCTTAGTTACCCAAAGGAGGTTTATAAGAAACTATTAGTTTAAAGATAAATAAATTATAAAATGAATTTGTTGGTTCAATCATTTCAAATATTGATAAATTGTAAATTGTTTTTACAAGGTCTATAAATCGAGAAAACAATCTGGAATAAAAATGGATTGCAAATTAAAGCTAAGGTGAGATCTTCTCACTCAAAATGAAAAATTGGATTGCAGTTATTGATTGCTGTTTGGTTGTGATATTAGATATAGTAGGATATATGTATATAGCAATATATATATATATATATATATATATTGGCATATGTATATATTGGTGATTGATTTTCCCGCATTATATAGCGGATGAGACCCTATGCGCAGCATAATAGCGGATGATATTTTATAAATCTCATATACCGTGATATTCCACCTCGAAGTGGAATTGGTATTGTGCTAACATCTGTGGATGCAGGGAAACAGGTTGGAGGGACCAACTGGATTCCTCAAATTGTTTGAATATTATTTCATATGTGAATGATGTGATTTATTGATAATCTATGGATGATTTATTGATAATTGAAATTGTTGAAGGCTAAAATTTAGCCGAATGTATTTTTGGTATCGTTGGATACCAGAAATAAATGAAATTGGATTTTTGAATTTAAAGTTGGAAATTTTAAGTAAATTCTTTTTGAAAAGATTGGTTGAATTTAAAAGAAGGAATTAAAGTATAAAATTTGATTTTTAGTAATCTTATCAAATAAATTTCCAAAATATGGCAAAGGATTTTAATAAAAGGATTTTTAGTAATATTGTTTAAAAATTGAAGAATTTATGGAAAATGGAGTTTTAAATAGTTTGGAAAGAATAAGAGAATTTATTTAAAAGTGATAAATTTCTAGAAATCAAATTGAAATTGATTTGGTATTTGAAATAAACCTGGAAATCAATTTGTAATTGATTTAACATTTGAAATAAATTTGGGAATCGATTTGGAATCAATTTGGGGATTAAAATGAATTTGGAATCAAATTTGTAAAATTCGACTTGGTGTTGAAGTAAAAATTAGAAATCAATTGGGAATTTGATTTTGGGGTTAAAAGTGGATATTTGAAAATGTAAATTCAAATGGAATTTATAAAGGAAAGGGAAATTTTGTTTTAAAAATAAACACTGATTTGTTTTTAAAGTATGGAAATAAATCTACAGATTTGAGTGTAAATTTAAAATAAATCGATAAGGATTTATTTAATTGGTTTAAATGGACCATTTTGAAATGTAAGTGTATTTTCACTATAAAGCCGAGTATATTTCCAAAGTAGCTTTTAAAATATAAATTAAAAGTTCTAAAGTGGGTTTTTAAAAGATATATTTGGAAATATATTCCGTGTAAGGAAATTGATTTGAAATTTATTTTCAAAAGTTGAAAGGTGAAAAATGATTTGAAATTTGTTTTCAAAGTGTTGAAGTGTGGAAAAATATATATCTTATGAAGATATTTTGAAATAAATAATTTGGGAAAATTATTTAAAACTGAGGATTGTTGTGAATGTTGTTGATAGTTAAATCACCGACTATAAATATTGCCTTTGAAATGGCACTTGATTTGTTTTTAAAACAAACGCTTATTATTCGGTTTAGCCGGGAAAGGACCTTTGTGTCAGATAACCCATTCCGAATAATGATACGACGATATGGATCGTATTGAAGACCGGTGTGAAGACCGGGTATTTTCAAAAATGAAAGGACAACTTGTCGAATGTCTCTACACCGAGTTGCTCCGGTATAGAGATTTATATCACTCTTTTTGTGATGGGAAGTCCGATCGGGATTGTGAATACCCGGATTGCAAGGGCTTCTTCGGAAGTTCCTTCGGTTCTGTTCAAACCCGGAACAGACTTGTATGGTTACATGTCTGACATTACGTTTTAAGATATAAAGCTGATTTCTTTCAAATACATATCTGTTGGTGGCGGAGAATTTATTCTCTTAGCTTAACACCCTTCTCTGAGACGTACGAGCTTAGAGGTTATGTAGTTGAAATTTATCAGCGATATATTCCCAATTTGGTAATGTGACATGCTGAGTGCTGCTGTGTGTTGATCATTATTTATTGATCATTTGTGATCAAAGCACGGCTTTGTGAAAAAGCGTAGCTTTGTGGACGAGACTTCGTCAGACCTCACTCCCCGGAAATGGTCGAAACAGGAATATGCGGCAAGGTTATGAGGGTCGCGCCCTTTAGGGTATGTCATTTCCTTCAGGAAAAGGGTGGTATCAGGTATGGAGCCCTGGTATTTAACCTATGTGGATACTCCGATCTCATTTATTTTGTGATTGTGTGTTTATCGAGGCGCCTCGGATAAAGGTCCCAAAGGACCGGGGGATGACATATTCGTGAGTTAACTGTTACAGGGGTAACCCGGCCTTGTGTTGGCAGAGAGCAGTTGTCTCTCGGGACGTCCAGCCAGAGGCGATCCCATGTGGCGGTAGGAAGTTCCTTAGCCTGACCATTTGTTGGAAATCCAATTCCCAATACGAAACTTGTATGGTTTTAGTTGTAGAACCTGCCATTTACTTATGGTGGCGCCCTACTGTTTAGATGGTAGCTATAGTAGGCATAGTTTGGAATGTCTATGCTGGCTAAGATTAATATTATACTTTCGAAATGTTTTCCACACTAGACATTAATAATAATAATCTAATGATTTGCGTAGTAAGCATCTTTTACTATCATAAGAAGAAATCTCCTCCAATTCTACGTTTGCATTGTGTGTGTGGCGGGAGGTCTTATGGTAGTTTCATTTTCCAAAAGCATTGCGAATAAATTTTATTTTCTTTATGAAAAATAACTGTTTTACGATCTCACACCAGTCACCATGACTGACTCGGAGTTTATTGTTTCCTTTCTAAACTCTGGGTGCCCATAATTTTCCACATGGGTAGCCTAGAGTTATGTTATCCGGATATTCTGGAGCTTTGGAAGCAAGCTGGATGGCGAGACGTACTTCCGTACTTGTTTATTTATTCTGCTGTGTATTCTGTATGTGGACAAGTTTATATAAAAGTCCATTGTTGTATTGAGTTGAATATTGACTCTGATGTGATGTAATGTATAAACTGATATAGTTCTTTGTTTTAAAAAGACTAGTGATTATCTATTGTATATTGTTCCGCTGCGAATGTGAGATTCTGATATTGTTTCTGTTTTTCTATTCTTTCCTTTTCTTTTGTCTTCTTCTACCTCTTCTTTTTTAACCATAATGGTTCGGTTTTCCGGCAGTCGATTGCGCGGCATTTGATACAGTGGACGTATTAATGTCGACTTTCGAGCGTCGAAAAATCGTGTTGGTTCCACACGGGCAGTCTAGTGTTGGGTTTTTCAAATAGTCAAGTTTAGTAGATTATCTGGAGCTAGTTCAGTTCTTGGAGTTCATGGGCCGACGTTGCTTATCTTTGTGCATCGTGATGGTGGTTCGAGCTGATGTGGAGTTGTTGGAGTCATTCTCTTTTGTAGATCATTTGGAGTGATCTCTTCCATTATTGTTATTTCCGTTGTAGCATTGTATAATTTATCTCTGATATTGTTGTATCATATTGATATCATTGTTGTATATCATTCTGGATATTGTATTCATTAGAGTTGTATATGATATATTCTTTTTCTTCCGCTGTGTTGTTATATTTAATGGTGTTATAAGCTCCGGGGAGCCAGATTCGGCGTTTGGATCTACGGCACTTGAGTACAAGTGAAGTACGGGTGCTGATTTTCGAAGGCCGAGTCCGAGATCTTCACATTTGGTATCAGATGTCGTATGTTTGTTTGCCGAACTGCCCGTATAGCGATAGTCTCTATATCAGCACTTTCAAAAAATCACCTTTTATCGGAACTGTTTGGTTTCATCTTCGTGCTTGGAATTGCTTACAAGCTAAGCAAGATTCTGATTAACAATATTTTCAAGCGTAATTAACCATTTTAATATTGATTATATAATTTAATTAATTAATTATTAATAAGGATTAAGGTTAACTAATTACTTAGTTAATGGTGCGTTTTAAATTTAACTAATTAATTGGTTAATGACTGTTTAAATTAATTAATCATTTTATTTAATGACGTTTAAATTTAATCAATCATTTTATTTAATGATGTTTAAGGATAATTAATCATTCAATAATGATGAATTAAAGCTAAATAATCAATTTGCTAATGATGCTTTTAAAATAATAAATCTTTTTAATAAATGATTTTTAAAATTTATCAACTTGTTTTAACCCTTATTAATCTTTCCTTTATTGATGTTTATAATTAAAAAATCATTTTTAAATAATGAGAATTATTTATTTACTTATTTAAATATATTTAAATTTATTAATTAATTGAATTAATGATGTTTTAAAGGTGATTTACCCTTTTTAATTAAAGGTTATTGGAATTAATTAATCAACTTAATTTATGAAGTTTCAAAGTGAATTTATCAAAGTAACAAGGATGTTTGGACTTTGTTATTCACTTAAATAATGATAATTAATTAATTATTAATTTAATAATTTATATTTTACTAATTAATTGAATTAATAAGGTTTAAATGTGGTTTACCCTTTTTATTATTTAAAGACATTTGAAGTTCAAAAATCAAATTGTGTGATGAAGTCTAAAGTTAGTTAATCAATGTAATCATGATGTTTTAAGTTATTAAATCCTTTTTAAATTGATGTTTTGAAGTTAGTAAACTCATTTAACAAAGTGTTTTAAAGCTAATACTTGTAATGTGAGGCCGAGCACGAATTCAGGTTTTTAAAAGAAAAGGTTTGATTCGCTTATGAAAATGAATTAATTTCCATAAAACGATTCACTTATATGGGAACGATTTATTTGTATACTTAGCACTAAACGTCAAAGAAGTAGACTCGTCACTATTTTGAAAGTTAAGAATAATCGTGAGACATGACTTTGAGATAACACTATCTTGACTTGTCCGGTATTATTACTAACTAAGAAATAGTACAAGTTGGAATTTGATGAGTGGTGATAAGTACACAAGACTTAATTTCCATATACGATCGTTTTATATCCTCGATAGTTGGTTTCCCAACTATCGGTTACCTCGACTTTCTTTGTATTTCGTTATTCTAAGACGATGTGTTGCTCACTTGAGCTTTGTTATCCTTTGTCGGAAATGACTAAACCCAAAGAGCGAGTG
This sequence comes from Allium fistulosum, assembly GCA_030737815.1. Classification (NCBI taxonomy): domain Eukaryota; kingdom Viridiplantae; phylum Streptophyta; class Magnoliopsida; order Asparagales; family Amaryllidaceae; genus Allium; species Allium fistulosum. Next base: position 454,377,804 of record CM060902.1, read on the forward strand.
GAAGCCAAGCTATGTGGGGTCGCTCCCATCAGGGTATTTCCACATCTACTCTAGATTGGAATCGGTTTTTGCGCATTAAGATGTGAAATACTATAATTCTCGGTAACCGGTTGCGGGGCCGACTTGGACGTGTCCGAGAGCCATCAGAGTTCTCAAGTATATTTCTAGAGGTATACTTTCGGTAAGGGGGAGCACTCTCCAGGTCATTTGTTGTAAAATTTCCTTTTCTTATTTGACTCAAACCTTTGAATCTATTTTCTTTAATTACAACAGGAAGAGTCAACCACTCTTCGTGGTGTTTAATAATTGGTTTTGTCCATTCTATCGAGTTTGGATAGTTATCTTGTTTAGTCCATTATATCGAGTTTGGACTATCGTCTTGGTTTATCCATTCTATCCAGTTTGAAATTTTATTCAGACTATTTTCATTCTTTCAAGTCTGAATGTTATACTAATTGTACCCATCATCTATGTTTGGATTTGTTCCATATTTTTCATTTCCATTTTCGTTATGTTTGGTTGTTGTTTATCTGGGAGAAAACCCATTTCGCGTTAGCGGCGTGGTCCCACATATTATTGTTTAAATACACCCCATTTGTTTCATAGTTTTACTCATACCAGACATTTTGTTTGACCAGATTTGTTTATTTTCTTTATACTCTCGGGTACTCAATTATATTTGGGTAGTCCGAGAATAGCAGGTTTTCTTTGGAGCTCTTTGAAGACGGTGATCAAGCAGGCGGCTGCTTAGTTATCTAGTTATTTATTTCCGCTGTATGATTATGTAGGTGTATTTCGTATCTTAAAAACATAAAGTTAGAATACATAGCTGCAAATTTTGTTAGATGTAGTACTTTTTTTTAAAACTCTGATAGCTCCTTATAAGGCGTTACCTTTTGTACTATATCATTTTATATTATATGTAACCTTTCCACTGTGAGGTTTATCTATTCTGTCTTGTTCTGTTCTTTATTTTACCCAAAGACAATTTATCTTTCAGATGCTTGGGCAACTGCACACGAATACCGAGGATGTATTAAGTGTCGTTCCCACGGATCAGAAGGGTAGGTTGTCACAATTTACATAAGTTAGAAAATACTATTCACCCCCTAGTGTATAATTACCCTAAGATCCATATTTCTGCAACCCGCATTTGGTATCAGAGCACCAGGTTTTCAAAAACTCGTAATTTGATTTTTGTAAAATATTAATGGCTAGTAATACTGTTAGTAAACTTGTTAACACTTTTGTCAAAGACAATCTACTACTAGACCCCCACTTTTTAATGCTAGTAATTACACTTATTGGTCATGTAGGATAAAGATTTATTTACAGTCTAATGGTTTAGATATTTGGAATGTTACACAAAATGAATACATTGAACCCCAGTCTAATTTTGCACGACGGGCTATTGACCAAAAGGCACTTATGCAGACTAATTCTAAAGCCATGTATATTTTATATTCCTCTCTAGATAAAAATGAATTTAATAGAGTCTCTATTTGTAAGTCTGCATTTGAAATTTGGAGAATATTGCAAGTTACACATGAGGGCACTAGTAAAGTCAAACAGACCAAAATTTCCATGCTAACTAATTAGTTTTAGTTGTTTAAAATGAATCCAAATGAGTCTATTTCTGACATGTATTATAGATTTCAAGATATAGTGCATTCCTTAGTAGTATTAGGTAAAAACTTTTCTGAAGAGGACCAAGTTAGAAAATTCCATAATTCACTCTCTTCAAAGTATGATGAAAAGACTAGCAATAGAAGAGGCTAACGATATTAGTATTCTTAAAATTGAAGAGTTAATACGCAATTTAATGTCCTATGAAGCACAATTGCAGGGCAGAAGAGAAAGCAAGGCAACAGAAAAGAAATCCATCGCTTTCAATGCAATAACTGACGATCGGTATTAAGACAATGACAATGATGAAGAAATTGCTATCATGACCAGAAATTTCAAAAAGTTCCCGAAGTATAGAAAGATTAACAACATTTGAAGACCTAAAAACAAGACTCCTGGAACTGGAACTTCAATTAGATGTTTCAACTACGATGAACTCGGTCATCTATAAAGAGACTACACACATCAGAATAGATCAAAGATCTCACCAGTTAATGATTCATCCAGAAATGGAAAGAGGGCTTACACAGTTACATTGGATGATTCAGATACTTCCTTGAGCGACAATGAACCGAGTACTGAGGATACAAACATGTGTTTCACAGTAATAGTTGATTAATCAGAACGGATCAAAGAAAAGGAGCATAAAAGCGGTACTTTTTACATTAAATTTTTATTTCATTTTTGTTTTGTGTTTTTTTAGGAATAACGTATAGATTAATAATAATATTGGATGAATATAAGTATATAGATATATATAGGAATATTTTATCTAAGTTTTAGTTTTGGATTTTACAGGCTATATGTTGATATATACCCAACCCATATGTCGACATACTTGCCAGTAATTTGAAATTTATTTTCAAATTCAAATTTTGATTTCCTTCACTTTTGTACTTATCCCTATATTCTGAAAAGTCATCTTTTTTACTAGATAACATGACTCTTCACTTTCTATTAATTCAACCTATCTTTATCCATTCATTCACTCATTTCATTTCAAATTTCAAATATCTCTTCATTTCTTATTTCTTCAAAAACTCAAAAATGGCCTCCTCAAGTCAAACTCCTAAAATCATAAGGCTCTCAAAGAGAATCAAAAGCTTTCACTTCAATGATAGAGAAGCCATTGATACCTATATGGAGTATGCTACTTCTGGGAAAGTTTTTCCTGGAAGATTTACTAAGTTTGATGATTTTTCCTCCTATGGTCTACAAGATTTTTGCTTTGAAAATGAAATTATTAGTTTAGTCGACTCTTCTCAAAATGATTTTGTATGTTATCCGGATTGGTCAAAATATTTTAAGCAAATTTTTTCGAGGAGAAGAGGGATAAATTTGGAGTAGTGTAAATGGCACTCAAATTATTTTAAATTGTGAACTTTTGGGTCATATACTTGGTTGCAAATCTATTGGAATTGACCTCTCCACTTTTCAAATTGATGAATGAATCATGAAGTTTTTCATGACATTTTTGAAAGTGATGAAGAATTTGATTTTAAACACAAAAATCTCCAACCAAAATTGAGACTTATGAGTCTCATTTTACAACAAAGTATCACTCCGAGGAGGGGTAATTATGTAATTACCCTACTTAAAAAGTTTTTAAAGCTCTTTTCGCCATTTACGGAAACTACAACATCAATTGGGCATAGGTCATCTTAGATGACTTTGTTCAAAACAACATTTGTGGACATGAGAACACACTCTGCAATGGTGTGTATCTTACTAGAATTTTCATATATTTTGGTATTGATTTAAGAGAAGGACAAACTCTTCCTTGAAAAGTTTTCGATAATGCCAACATTTCTCTTATACATATTCCTCCCTATTTTGACCCATACGAAACTCTTGCTAAAAAGGAAAAAAGATTAGCATATAAAGAGGAGCGAGAAATACAACAAGAAGAAGAGGAAGAAGATGACGTAATGGATGTAGAAAAAGAAGAGGAGGAGAAGGAAATGGATACTTCTTTAGAAAGTTTTGACAAACCATCTCATCGCTCTAACAAAGAGATTCTAAGATACCAAGAGAAGTTTCTTAAAAACCAAAAGAAGCTTAATGTTCCTTTATTTCACTTCCTTCTCCAACAAAGTGGACAAATACTTTGGGAAAATTATTTGCAAGCTTGGTGGAAATTCGTCACCATCATCTACATCTTTCTAAGTCTATCTAGTTATTTCCTTATGATATCTAGCTTTAATTTTGGTGTGTTTCTAGTTTAATTTCATGTTATTTTCAGGTATTTCTTTTTTTTTCTTTAAAATCCAAGTACTTTTCTATCATTAGTAATATTGTTATAATAGTCTCTAGAAATCATTAAAAATAGAATGGAATTAGATAATAACAAAAACATAAGTTTTGCATTTTCAGGTATGTATGTTGACATACATATAATGTATATGTCGACATATGTTAGTCATTGGGAAAATTCTTAAAATTTAAAAATAAAATAACTACCATATATTCGACATTTCCAAAACGATTTTTCACTCTTATATAAGCCTATTTCTTCCATAAATACCCACTTATAATTATATTCTTCACTCTCTTTCATTCTCAAACATTTTTTACAAAAATGTCTTCTCCACACTAAAAATTATATGAAAACCTTGAACAAACACTTTAATCTTTCAAGGTTATGCTTACCTTTATCTTGAAAAATCAATTGCATTTAGAATTAAGTCAAATGCAGATGATCAAAGAGCAATTAAGTCAGATGTAGATGATCAAAGAACGAGAAAAGCATTTCGATGCTCTTTGATGGATGATTTATTCCTTAATCAAAGATGATCAAACCAATAACCAAGAATGCTCTATCAACAAGGATAATAAAGATTGGGATGCCATCAAAGCAGATTGGATTGTTGGTTGAAGTTCCAAGGAATGTCTAGTTATTCGGTTTGTTTTAAATTATAAATATGTAAATATATAACTTATTTTAGTACTCTTAGGAATTGATTTGGTTTGGTGTGTATCTTTTGGATTGATATTTGGATTTTTATGTTTTTGGTTTGGTTGAATGTGACTTATAGTGTGATTTGATTTTGAATTAATAAAAATTGTGTGTGTGTTATCTTATTTATCATTATATCATAATCATCATATAGTTATCATACTTAATACCATATTACATCTTGCTTAATTTTCTTTAATTATTTTAGTGCTTAATTATTGATTTTGACTATATAGTTTCTAAGAATTTTATTTAGGGGAAGTTTTTAACCTTTTCACCCTTTTTTGTTGATGACAAAGGGGGAGAAAATATAAAATATACAAATGCATATATTAAGGGGGAGTTCTGTAACTTAGGAGGAGTTATATCATATTTTATATATATAGGAATATCTAATGGTTGTCATCATCAAAAAGGGGGAGATTATCAATACCTCAGTTATTGATTTTGATGACAATAACCATATACAATCATATATAATGTAGATACTAATGTTTTGTCAAGTCATATAGTATATTGTGCAGAATATTACACAGATGATTGAATCGAATACTGCACAATATAAAGACTCAAAAGATAGACATGAAGACTCATGAGTACAAAGACCAAGATATGAAGATCTCAAGATTATAATTTAGTGTATAGAGTCATGGCTTATATTGTTAAAATCCCTGGTAGCAATCTTTGATCTGTATCTCCAATTTTCTATCTTCTCTATTTTTGATCAAAATAAATTTTAATATATTTCCAAATATTTTATAAAAGTTTTTTCAAAATTCAAAATGTTTATAAACTATGTTCAAACTATTTTACAAAGTATACGATTTTCAAAACAATTAAAAAGAAATAAGTTTTCAATAAATACATATTTATGTCATCATATAAGTAGATGATATGTCGACATACATGTCGCCAAATGGTTTTTCAAATTTTGAATGGGAGTGGCTATTTGTTGTAACTCTTCATGAATGGACACATCTGTTGATTTACAATATAAAAGGGATTTCAAACGAATTTTAAAGTTTAGATTTACTTATTTTCTTCCCTTCTCTTACTCTCCTAAAAACTACATTGAAAATATACTCTAATTCTCTTCAAAATTAAATAGAATCAATTCATACATCTTTGTATTGATTCAATACTACATTCTTACTATTTTGAAAACATCTCTCACTCAATTCATAGATCAAAGTGCTGTCCAAGAGGCTATAGGATCCATTATATCCAAAGTTCTTGAAATTGTCTTTGGAAAAATTATCAAACTCTATTTGTATTTGTGTAATGACCCGCAAACCCGTACCCCTTGATTCGACACTATTTTCCAACATATCGACTCAAAGTGAACGGAAATACGAACCATCAGGGTTAAAGAAGAAAGAGGTAGAAGAAGAAAATAGGAAATCAACATCAGAATCTCACAATCGCAGCGAAATAAAATATAATAGATATGACTGATCTTTACACAAAAGAATCTTTATCTGTTTATATATTACATCATCAGAGTACAATACAATCAGAATCAAATACTGGTCAGTTTTATTAACTTGACCCACAACAGAATACACAGTACACAACACAGCAGAATATACACCAAGTACGAGTGATACGTCTCGCCATCCAGCTCGTCTCCTGAGCTCCACAACATCCTATCATGTGTCTGTAATACTCGGTCCGACCCGAGCAATATAATAAAATAACACCCGAGTCAGTTTGGAAACCCAGCGTGAGAAAAACACACTCAATTGGATTATTAAAGTTTTCCAAACCCTTTGAAATCAAAAGCATCTCGTAAGACCACGCCACAAATAAACATGTCGGGTTTTTACCTTACGATAGCCAAAACACTTTTTTATCAAATCCGTCTGATATTATAATAGTGTCTATTGAAAGTAAAATAGAATCTAGCTGAAATGCTTGCATCTCACGTTTCAGCAATAGTTGGGCATAATCAAATCCGTACAGACGCGTAGGGAGAATGGATTTCCAACGAATGACTAGGCACTGGGGTACCACCTGTCACAGTACCTGGTCTAGATCATTGTACCGAGGACCACACCCGATCCCCTGCAACACAAGACCGGAACTACCTAAGGGTAATTCCGAGTAAGACCACCCCACGGTTGGCGCGACCAACCGCCACACAGCCAAAATAAAAAGGGACATCTAGACAGGGATGATCTCACCCTAATGGGCGCTACCCACATAGCCTTGCTGCATATCCCCTGATTTTCAGTCATTCCCGGTTGATGAGGCTTGAGGCTAAGCGGTACCTTTATAGAACATATCCCTTATAATGCCCATCGTCCACCTGACGATGTTCCGAAAACATTCATCCATACAAGTCCGTCCCGGGTTCGAACGGAACCGAAGGCACTAATCCTACTACATCCATTTTGGAATCACCCTAAGGATTAGTAGCGATTAGCCCTTATACTTCACTGTACCATCTTCGACTCCAAACTCGTTTTCCCCATGAAAACGTACAAAGCGGATCGAAGTGGTTTTTGAGAAATTAATCCCGATCCCGGTCTCTTCAAAACGACAACGCATTGGCCAATATTGATAGTCGGTTATTTAACTATCAATTAACATTCACAAACATCCATCAAACAATAAATAATTTCTCCCAAATTATTTATTACTCTCCAAATTATCCTCGCAAGATATATTTCCATTTTCAATCCTTTGAAAATAGTTTCAAACCATCACTCCTCTTATGGAATAGATTCCCAAATATTTATTACCACTGGAAACACCAAGTACAAAAACTTTAGATTTTTGAAATAATTTAAAACTCTTTATTATAAAATATGCTTTAAAACATTTAAATTGAAAACTAGTTTAATATTTTATTTAAAATATATATATATACACTTTAAGAATATTTAAAACAAAACTACTTAATATAAAACTAACTTTTTATCTTTAAAACACAATACTCATTTGACCTTTAAATAATTACTACCAAAATAAATTTGAAAATACTTGCTTTAAAATTTAAACATTTGAGAATAATAAATATTCCAAACATATTTTAAAACAACCTTAAACTTTTAGCTTATACTTAAAAATTTGCTTTGAAAACGTACTTGGCTATCCAGGGAAATATACTTCTCTTTCACATCTTTTTAAAAATAAATCACTATTTATTTTTAACCAAATTTACCCATTCCTTTAATAAACTCCCACCGTGAATTTATTCTTCCAAATATCCACTGATAAATTACTTCACTTTTTATAAACCCAGTTTATAAATTCATAATCTCATTTCCCTTTTTAAAATTCCAATTTAAAACACTTAAATCAATTTTCAAATTGATTTCCAAATTACTCCATTTTGAAATAAACTCCTTTACTTACTCAATTTATTCAAATCCGTTAACTTCAAATTTTATTTCTTCATTATGATTAAAATCTTTTTAACTGAAAATACCAATTTCAGATTTCCCAAATTCCTTCTTTATCCCTTTTTAAATAAACTCAAAACTTGAATTTAAAAATAAATTCTTTATTTCTTGATATAATATCACTTAAGCTTAAAATTTAATATTTCTTTGTTTATTTAAAATTCCCTTTCCCATACTCGGAATTATTTATTAGGATTTAAAAATCACTTTTATGCTTTTCCCAATTCATTCTTATTTTTATTTAGATTCTCTATAGTTATTTCACTTAAATTTTACTCTTATATTTCTTCCAAAAATCCAATTCTATATATTTTATAACTCAGTGTTCCGAAATATTCCAATCAGACCATAACATCCAATATTCCAGTTATCAATAAAATCCATCACAGGATATCAAATAATCATTCACATAATATTTTAAACAAATCTAAATATTTCGAGGAATCCAGTTGGATCCCTCCAACCTGTTTCCCTGCATCCACAGATGTTAGCACAATACCAATTCCACTTCAAGGTGGAATATCGCGGTATATGGGTTTAATATAATATCATCCGCTATTATGCGGCGCATAGGGTCTCATCCGCTATATAACGCGGGAAATCAATCACTCCAATATATATATACTACTATATATAATATATCACATCCAATCAATTTCAAACAATCTGTAATGACCCAGAATTTTGAACGAATTAAATTGAAAATATTTAATTAATTTTAAATATTTGAACGATGATTTAATTTGAATCCCCGATATAACTTTGAATTTGGTGATTAAATTATAAAATTTAATCTATTGTATGTTGAATAAAAATTTAAATCTTCAATTTTAAGTTGAAGAAAAATATTTCGAAAGCTTTTAAAATTCGTATTGATAATTATGAAAATGATTGAGGCTTAGAATCCAATTTCGAATTGATTTGATCAGTTTTGAATTTAATTGTTTGAACCGATATTTAAAATATAGTCATTTTTCAAACAGTCTCGGAATTCGACGAAACCAGTTCCATCGGGTCCGTAATATTGAATTGTTACCGGATTTCAAATTTCATATTTTCCGAAGTTGATACGTGACCATACGGTGACAAAACGCATTGAAATGTAAACGGATTCGATTTAAATTTAAATTTGAAATTTGTCAACGTCAACACTTTTCTTCCCTTAAGACACGCAGAGAATCACGCCCGTTGTTCACGCCGAGAATCACGAACGAAGAATCGTGCAACCTATTTCCTCCTTTCCTCTCTTTCTCGTTCAAATTCAATTGCCACAGAAGAGAAAAAAAAATGGCCGTAGCCTCTGAAAGAAAATCACAATCTTCCCCAATCCTCCTTCACAATCCTCATTCGATCTCAAAACTCGAAACCGCGTAGAGGCGACGTGACCTCGGGGTCAGTCGAGCAAGTTAATGGGCAGGCGCTTGTTGGCAGGTGGAGGCGCGAGGCACTGCGATTGGGTGATGCGGTCGAAGGCGCATGGTGCCGCGACTTGGTCGCGTGGGCAGTGGCGAGCAGGCGATCAGATGGTTCGCGTGGGAGGGAAGCTCGCGAATTAGGGTTACGCGTGGTGGAGCTGAAGCTTTGGGTAGCTCGATCTCGAGCCTCGGCGTGGCAGCGCAAGTGAATTCGCGAATTAGGGCATGGCCGCGGTGGCGTCGCTCAGCAGCGTGGAGGCTCGCGCTCGCGACTGGGGCGGCAACATCGCGACGAAGGAGATGGTGGCCAAGTGGTCTCGAACTCGATTCGAATGCGGAGGAGGACCGAGGAGGGTCGACGAAGGTTGCGATGTTCGTCTCCGGCGATGGTGGTTGGGAGACTATTCGTGGTGGTCGATCGATTTTGATCTGGGAATGTTTGACAGTGAAGGTATGTATATGCAGTTTTAAATTTAACTTATATTTATATATACATACAAATGGAAGAAATATATATGAGTAGGGCTATAAGTTACAGTTTTAAGAAAATAAAATAGTTACACATTGTAATTAATTTGATTTATTATTTTAGTTACAAAAAAAGTTATTTTTTTAGGGAAATTTAGTTTTAATTTAAATTTGGTTAAATAAAATTATTAAAAGAAACTGGGTGAAAATAAAATCATTGAATGATTAAAATTATTTAAACGGAAATTTGTTTGAAAATAAATTGATTTGATAAAATAAAATTTACTAGATGAAAATGAATGGTTCGATTTATTTTGGATATTGATAGGATTGTATAAATTATTTATACAAGGTATAAATCAAGAAAAATCGAGTCAGAGTGGAAATGGATTGCAAAATAAAAGCTAAGGTGAGATTTTTCTCACTCAAAAATGAAAGTGGAATTTTCAGTTATTTATTTCTTGATTTGATTGCTATATTGGATGTGATATTAGATATAGTAGGATATATCTATATATATATATATAGCAATATATACATATTGGCATATGTATATATTGGATTGATGATTTCCCGCCTCGTATAGCGGATGAGACCCTATTGCGCCGTTAGTAAGCGGATTTTTATAAAAACCCATATACCGCGATATTCCACCTCGAAGTGGAATGGTATTGTGCTAACGTCTTTGGATGCAGGGAAACAGGTTGGAGGGATCCAACTGGATTCCTCAACTGTATTTATTTATTTACAGATGTTAATATATATTCTGTTATCATATGATGATATATGATGTTTGATGTTGTGATGGACTAATTGATGCGTTGCATCATTGGATTCAAATTTTGAAATTTAAAAATAACGATGTTGATTTTAAAAGTGAAATTTTAAAAGTGATCTTTGAAAATATACGTTTATTTAAATTGTTGAATTGATTTACTTTAAATAGATAAACGTTAAAACTTTAAAGTTATAAAAGTTAAGATTTTGTGAATTTTAACAAAAAAAGTAATTTCTTTTGAAATAAAGGGTTAAGAAATTTATAAAATGGTTTAAGTTGAGATTTTTGAATTATTAAACTAATGTATATAAAAGATGTATCAAATTGATATTTATCAATTAAAGTTATTGGAATTTTAAAATGAGTTTTATAAGTGATATGAAATTTATAATTATAAAATGTAAAGATATGAAATTTATAATTATAAAATGTGAAGATATGAAATTTATAATTATAAAATGTGAAGATATGAAATTTATAATTATAAAATGTGAAGATATGAAATGTATAGAATTATAAATTGTAAAGATATGAAATTTATAATTATAAAATGTGAAGATATGAAATGTATAGAATTATAAATTGTAAAGATATGAAATTTATAGATTTATAAAGTATGAAGTTGTAGAATGAATGATTATAAGAAATTTACTTATAAATTGGATTTATGCTTTTAAATGGAATATTGATCGGATCGTTAATAAAGAAGATTTATAAATCAAAGTTGTTAAAAAAATATAGAAATAGGATTTATAAACGTTGTTTTATAAATTCAAAATCAATGGAGTTTGATAAATTAAATGTAGGAGGTCATTAAAGAAGATATATTCGCGATTTTGATAGCGAATCTTTATTGAAATAAAATGTGTAGAGATGATTGAAATTTGGTTAAGTGAATTATATTCACGATTTTGGACAGTGAATATATTCTTAAGGAAAATGGATATGTTCTGGAGAAACGATATTATAAAATGAAGTAATTGTTTTAAAAGATGTTTTAAAACGTGTTAAATATCGAAATCATAGATTTCAACATTTATTGTTGAAATAGACGTTTTCGAGAAATAAGGAAATGATGGACTATAACACTGTTGTTATAGTAAATGATTTCCGAAAGGAAATGTTTTATATAGTGTTGGGATTTATATATCTATCTAAATCCGAATCCCTATACTAGTGATTTTGAGTCGTCGTAACGATGTTTTACGTAACATTCGTTTTGACTCAGATGAATGTGTTATAGAAATAGATTTCCTTAAAGAATGAAATATATACTTAATTTGATTTAAGTATATCGAATATTTTCAAGTGTTGAAAATGAATAGATTTGTGAAACACTTATTTTTAAACAAGTATGGAATTGCTTTTCCAATATGAAATGAACGTTTTGAGAATTTATCCTTGTAAAGATAAATTGAAATTGAATATTGAAATCGATTTGAAAAATCGAATATTAGTAGATATTCGAAAAATATAAATTCAATATGGAATTTATAAAAGAAAAGGGAATTTGTTTAAAAATAAACGTTGATTTATTTTAGAAGTGTGGAAATTATATATCTAGTAAAGATATTTTGAAAAAAATTATTTGGAAAATTATTTGGAATCTGATGATGTGCGCATCTTTATTGATAGTTAAATAACCGACTATCAATAATTACCTTTAGATAGGTATTTGTTGTGAATTGGATGAATTTGAATGCCACACTTATTTTTAAATATTTCGCTCACTATTCGGGTTAACCGGGAAAGGACCATGGGGTCGTATAACCCATTCCGAATATGTGATACGTCGTTATGAATTGCATTTGAAGACCGGTGTTGAAGACCGGATATTTTTGAAAACGGAAGGATTACCGTCGAGTTACTCTACATCGGTTGATCTCCGATTTAGAGGTTTTATCACCCTTAGTGACGGGAAGTCCGGACGTGATTAGAAAATTATCCGGAAATGCAAGGGCTTCGTGAGAAGTGCCTTCGGTTCTGTTCGATCCCGGAACAGACTTGTATGGATTGTATGTCTGATGTTACAATTTGAGATATAAAGCTGATTTCTTTCAAATACATTTCTGTTGGTGGCGGAGAATTTATTCTCTTAGCTTAACACCCTTCTCTAAGACGTACGAGCTCAGAGGTTATGTAGTTGAAATTTATCAGCGATATATCCCAATTTGGTAACGTGGCATACTGAGTGTTGCTGTGAAATGATCAGTGTTTGATCATTTGCGATATGATCATTTGTTTGATCTTATATCTTTGTGATCATAGGTTGATCATTTTGTTTGACCCGAAGCAGGGCTTTGTAGAAAGCGTAGCTTTGTGGACGAGACTTCGACGAGCCTCACACCCCGAAAATGGTCGAAACAGGAAGGATGCGGCAAGGTTCTAGGGAGTAGCGCCCCTTAGTGTATGTCATTCCTTCTGGATAAAGGTGGTATCATGGTATGGAGCCCAGATACTTAACCTCTGTGGTTGCTGCAAATTTATTACTTTGTGGTTGTTGCGAATCGGGGATCCTCGGGAAGATCGGTGACGATCGGGGGATGGCATACGCGTGTCAGTAGTTACCTATTTTTGCAGAGGTAACCCGGCCTTGTGTTGGCAGAGATCCGGTTAGGTTCTCGGGTCGTCTATTCCAGGGACGTACCCATCGTGGAAAAGGAAGTTTCTTAGCCTGACCATTTGTTGGAAATCCAAAGAAACAATACGAGCCTTTACGATTTCAATTGTATAACCTGTCTCCTCAGGAGGCAGCTATAGCAGGCATAATATAATGGTACCTATGCTGGCTAAGATTTATATTATACTTTCGAAATGTTTTCCACTATGCACTAGTAATAATATCAAAAATGATTTGATTTTGCGTAGTAAGCATCTTTGACTATCATAAGAAGAAATCTCCTCCAAGTCTGCGTTTGCATTGTGTGTGTGGTGGGAGGTCTTATGGTAGTTTCATTTTCCAAAAGCATTGCGAATTGACTTTAAAATTTTTCTGTTGTTTATTCTAAAGATAAACTGTTTTACGATCTCACACCAGTCACCATGACTGACTCGGAGTTTATTGTTCCCTTCTAAACTCTGGGTGCCCACCAATTTCCACACGGGCAGCCTAGAGTTATGTTATCAGGATATTCTGGAGCTTTGGAGATAAGCTGGATGGCGAGACGTAGTATTTGTATCTGATAGTATTTATTCCGCTGTGTATTCTGTATGAGGACAAGTTATATAACTGTCCATTGTTGTATATTGACTCTGATGATTGATGTATGTATAAAATGATATAGTTCTTTGTTTTAAAAGACTAGTGTTTATCTATTATATATTGTTCCGCTGCGAATGTGAGATTCTGATATTGTTTTTTTTGTTCTGCTCTTGTTCTCTGTTGTTTCTTCTTTCTTCTTTTCTTCTTCTTCTACCTATTTCTTCTTTCTAAAACCCTCACTATTGGAGTTTCCGGCACTCGATTTCTCGGCAGTCGATAAAGTGAGTATCGATGTCGAATTTTCGAAAGTCGAAAATTCCGGTACGTGACAGCGTGGTATCAGAGCATATGGTTAAGCGACAACCCTGCTCTGTTGGGTGTTACTCATTAGAGATAGAGTCAGCAGTACTCTAGAATGAGTTTGAGTGTAATAATATATATGAGCGCGTATTTGTTAGTGAATATAAAATTGTTTTGTATTGTGATGATTGGTTTATTGAGTGGCATATGAACCTTCGTCGGCACAGTCTGCAAAACTGTATCGAAGGGGTTTCTAAACGCTTGAATAGAACAATTCGGCACAGTATTGTTTTTGAATAGGGTGAATGAGATAATTTTGCCCAAAACTATTTTTGTATAGAAAAGAAATGATTTTCTGTAAATTATTACAGTATATGGTTGCATGGTTGTTAGAAGTGATAATATTAATCTATTATCATTGAAATGGAATAAGAAATTCAAATCGTAACTCCAAAGTTAAGAAATAAATTCACATATAAATGAAATTTGAGAATATAAATTATAATTGTGACTTATAATTTAAAACAGAATTTCAGAGAAGTTTTGGAAATGTTTTGAAAAGAATTTGAAAATTTTGGAGATCTGGAAAGTTTAAATTCCTTTTTGGAGTTGAAAATGAATTTCAAAGGATTTTGAAAAAGTATTTTGGAGAGATAAAGCTCTAAACTCTTTTCGGTCGCTGGAAAATAACTTCGGTAATGACTGCAGCATCACTGATGTTCATTTTCGGGTTTCCAAAAGAGGAATTGCTGCTAAATTGTTTTAAATGGAAGAGTTTGGAAAATTTGGATTTTGTTTTAGAAAATTCAAAAGATAAATTTGAATTGTTTTCAAAATGGTTTTGAAAGGTTGAAAAGACTCTGGAATACTTTATAAGAATATTTATGGAATATTATTGAATTGATAACTTATACAAATAGAAATTGTTAATGTAAATTATGTAAATGTGATTGGAATTAAAGTTCATTAACAAATGAAATCTATAAATGAATTGAAAGTATAAGGAAATAAATTCATATATGAATAAAAAATTATGAATATGAATTGTAAATATGATTTACAAATGAAAATAGAATTCCAAGAAGATAATTG
The DNA here is from genome assembly GCA_030737815.1 of Allium fistulosum. Classification (NCBI taxonomy): domain Eukaryota; kingdom Viridiplantae; phylum Streptophyta; class Magnoliopsida; order Asparagales; family Amaryllidaceae; genus Allium; species Allium fistulosum. Next base: position 454,393,048 of record CM060902.1, read on the forward strand.
AAAATAAAATTCCTTAATAAAATGGAATTGTGAATGGGAATGTATAAATGATTGTATAAATCAAGATGTAAATAAGTTGATAACTTATAGAATATTTGAAATCTGATTGGAATGAGATTCAAATTGAAAACAAATGAATTAGGGAATGAACGAATAAATTTGCCATTGCAAGTGCAAGAAAATGAATTTTAACATTCAATTTCATTTTCATTTTGAATTTGTAAGTGAATAAAACTAGAATTGAATTTAATTTGTGAAGTATTAAACTAAAATGAGTAAGTGAAGCTAATTGAATATTGACCAAATGGATAAGGTATTGAACGAATTAAATTCAATGATTATAAAAGAAAATAAATTGAATTCAAATGAATTTGAAATGTAAAGTTGAATAATAATAAGATATTACTGCAATAGTGAAGTAAAGATGTATAAGAAGTATATATTGAAAATTTTGTAATGGAATTTGCAAAATGATTTGAATGTGTAACTAGATAATATGGCTAGTAGGACATACAGGTGTTATAAAAGGAATTGGAATTTTGATTTTGAAGAGAATTTGAATTGCTCGGAAAAGGTATGTGTTTAAATTTGAATATGAGATTTGATGACTTATTTCTCTAGCCGCTTGGCTTTTTCTTTTTCTTTTTGAAATCTGAGAGTCCGTAGGGACGTTTTGTAGTCGTACCGTATCAGCCGCGCAAAGGAGACGCTGGCGAAATTTTTCGAAAATTTCGAGTGTTAGAAAATTTTGAGAAAATTTTGGAAGTTTAAAATTTGAATTTGAATTTAAATTTGAACTTTGAAGTAAACAATGTTGTTTTGAAACTTATAATTGAAGTTGGAAATTTAGTTGAGATGATAACGAATCTTTAGTAGGAAGATTTGTTTTGAAAATTTGATAAAACTATTTGGATTGTGAAAAATAGTAGACGAGTTAAGGACCTTTCTTTCTAACTTGTAATTTCGAGGACGAAATTCTTTTAAGGGGGGAAGTCTGTAACGACCCAGAATTTTGAACGAATTAAATTGAAAATATTTAATTAATTTTAAATATTTGAACGATGATTTAATTTGAATCCCCGATATAACTTTGAATTTGGTGATTAAATTATAAAATTTAATCTATTGTATGTTGAATAAAAATTTAAATCTTCAATTTTAAGTTGAAGAAAAATATTTCGAAAGCTTTTAAAATTCGTATTGATAATTATGAAAATGATTGAGGCTTAGAATCCAATTTCGAATTGATTTGATCAGTTTTGAATTTAATTGTTTGAACCGATATTTAAAATATAGTCATTTTTCAAACAGTCTCGGAATTCGACGAAACCAGTTCCATCGGGTCCGTAATATTGAATTGTTACCGGATTTCAAATTTCATATTTTCCGAAGTTGATACGTGACCATACGGTGACAAAACGCATTGAAATGTAAACGGATTCGATTTAAATTTAAATTTGAAATTTGTCAACGTCAACACTTTTCTTCCCTTAAGACACGCAGAGAATCACGCCCGTTGTTCACGCCGAGAATCACGAACGAAGAATCGTGCAACCTATTTCCTCCTTTCCTCTCTTTCTCGTTCAAATTCAATTGCCACAGAAGAGAAAAAAAAATGGCCGTAGCCTCTGAAAGAAAATCACAATCTTCCCCAATCCTCCTTCACAATCCTCATTCGATCTCAAAACTCGAAACCGCGTAGAGGCGACGTGACCTCGGGGTCAGTCGAGCAAGTCAATGGGCAGGCGCTTGTTGGCAGGTGGAGGCGTGTGGCACTGCGATTGGGTGATGCGGTCGAAGGCGCATGGTGCCGCGACTTGGTCGTGTGGGCAGTGGCGAGCAGGCGATCAGATGGTTCGCGTGGGAGGGAAGCTCGCGAATTAGGGTTACGCGTGGTGGAGCTGAAGCTTTGGGTAGCTCGATCTCGAGCCTCGGCGTGGCAGCGCAAGTGAATTCGCGAATTAGGGCATGGCCGCGGTGGCGTCGCTCAGCAGCGTGGAGGCTCGCGCTCGCGACTGGGGCGGCAACATCGCGACGAAGGAGATGGTGGCCAAGTGGTCTCGAACTCGATTCGAATGCGGAGGAGGACCGAGGAGGGTCGACGAAGGTTGCGATGTTCGTCTCCGGCGATGGTGGTTGGGAGACTGTTCGTGGTGGTCGATCGATTTCGATCTGGGAATGTTTGACAGTGAAGGTATGTATATGCAGTTTTAAATTTAACTTATATTTATATATACATACAAATGGCAGAAATATATATGAGTAGGGCTATAAGTTACAGTTTTAAGAAAATAAAATAGATACACATTGTAATTAATTTGATTTATTATTTTAGTTACAAAAAAAGTTATTTTTTTTAGGGAAATTTAGTTTTAATTTAAATTTGGTTAAATAAAATTATTAAAAGAAACTGGGTGAAAATAAAATCATTGAATGATTAAAATTATTTAAACGGAAATTTGTTTGAAAATAAATTGATTTGATAAAATAAAATTTACTAGATGAAAATGAATGGTTCGATTTATTTTGGATATTGATAGGATTGTATAAATTATTTATACAAGGTATAAATCAAGAAAAATCGAGTCAGAGTGGAAATGGATTGCAAAATAAAAGCTAAGGTGAGATTTTTCTCACTCAAAAATGAAAGTGGAATTTTCAGTTATTTATTTCTTGATTTGATTGCTATATTGGATGTGATATTAGATATAGTAGGATATATCTATATATATATAGCAATATATACATATTGGCATATGTATATATTGGATTGATGATTTCCCGCCTCGTATAGCGGATGAGACCCTATTGCGCCGTTAGTAAGCGGATTTTTATAAAAACCCATATACCGCGATATTCCACCTCGAAGTGGAATGGTATTGTGCTAACGTCTTTGGATGCAGGGAAACAGGTTGGAGGGATCCAACTGGATTCCTCAACTGTATTTATTTATTTACAGATGTTGATATATATTCTGTTATCATATGATGATATATGATGTTTGATGTTGTGATGGACTAATTGATGCGTTGCATCATTGGATTCAAATTTTGAAATTTAAAAATAACGATGTTGATTTTAAAAGTGAAATTTTAAAAGTGATCTTTGAAAATATACGTTTATTTAAATTGTTGAATTGATTTACTTTAAATAGATAAACGTTAAAACTTTAAAGTTATAAAAGTTAAGATTTTGTGAATTTTAACAAAAAAAGTAATTTCTTTTGAAATAAAGGGTTAAGAAATTTATAAAATGGTTTAAGTTGAGATTTTTGAATTATTAAACCAATGTATATAAAAGATGTATCAAATTGATATTTATCAATTAAAGTTATTGGAATTTTAAAATGAGTTTTATAAGTGATATGAAATTTATAATTATAAAATGTAAAGATATGAAATTTATAATTATAAAATGTGAAGATATGAAATTTATAATTATAAAATGTGAAGATATGAAATTTATAATTATAAAATGTGAAGATATGAAATTTATAATTATAAAATGTGAAGATATGAAATGTATAGAATTATAAATTGTAAAGATATGAAATTTATAATTATAAAATGTGAAGATATGAAATGTATAGAATTATAAATTGTAAAGATATGAAATTTATAGATTTATAAAGTATGAAGTTGTAGAATGAATGATTATAAGAAATTTACTTATAAATTGGATTTATGCTTTTAAATGGAATATTGATCGGATCGTTAATAAAGAAGATTTATAAATCAAAGTTGTTAAAAAAATATAGAAATAGGATTTATAAACGTTGTTTTATAAATTCAAAATCAATGGAGTTTGATAAATTAAATGTAGGAGGTCATTAAAGAAGATATATTCGCGATTTTGATAGCGAATCTTTATTGAAATAAAATGTGTAGAGATGATTGAAATTTGGTTAAGTGAATTATATTCACGATTTTGGACAGTGAATATATTCTTAAGGAAAATGGATATGTTCTGGAGAAACGATATTATAAAATGAAGTAATTGTTTTAAAAGATGTTTTAAAACGTGTTAAATATCGAAATCATAGATTTCAACATTTATTGTTGAAATAGACGTTTTCGAGAAATAAGGAAATGATGGACTATAACACTGTTGTTATAGTAAATGATTTCCGAAAGGAAATGTTTTATATAGTGTTGGGATTTATATATCTATCTAAATCCGAATCCCTATACTAGTGATTTTGAGTCGTCGTAACGATGTTTTACGTAACATTCGTTTTGACTCAGATGAATGTGTTATAGAAATAGATTTCCTTAAAGAATGAAATATATACTTAATTTGATTTAAGTATATCGAATATTTTCAAGTGTTGAAAATGAATAGATTTGTGAAACACTTATTTTTAAACAAGTATGGAATTGCTTTTCCAATATGAAATGAACGTTTTGAGAATTTATCCTTGTAAAGATAAATTGAAATTGAATATTGAAATCGATTTGAAAAATCGAATATTAGTAGATATTCGAAAAATATAAATTCAATATGGAATTTATAAAAGAAAAGGGAATTTGTTTAAAAATAAACGTTGATTTATTTTAGAAGTGTGGAAATTATATATCTAGTAAAGATATTTTGAAAAAAATAATTTGGAAAATTATTTGGAATCTGATGATGTGCGCATCTTTATTGATAGTTAAATAACCGACTATCAATAATTACCTTTAGATAGGTATTTGTTGTGAATTGGATGAATTTGAATGCCACACTTATTTTTAAATATTTCGCTCACTATTCGGGTTAACCGGGAAAGGACCATGGGGTCGTATAACCCATTCCGAATATGTGATACGTCGTTATGAATTGCATTTGAAGACCGGTGTTGAAGACCGGATATTTTTGAAAACGGAAGGATTACCGTCGAGTTACTCTACATCGGCTGATCTCCGATTTAGAGGTTTTATCACCCTTAGTGACGGGAAGTCCGGACGTGATTAGAAAATTATTCGGAAATGCAAGGGCTTCGTGAGAAGTGCCTTCGGTTCTGTTCGATCCCGGAACAGACTTGTATGGATTGTATGTCTGACGTTACAATTTGAGATATAAAGCTGATTTCTTTCAAATACATTTCTGTTGGTGGCGGAGAATTTATTCTCTTAGCTTAACACCCTTCTCTGAGACGTACGAGCTCAGAGGTTATGTAGTTGAAATTTATCAGCGATATATCCCAATTTGGTAACGTGGCATACTGAGTGTTGCTGTGAAATGATCAGTGTTTGATCATTTGCGATATGATCATTTGTTTGATCTTATATCTTTGTGATCATAGGTTGATCATTTTGTTTGACCCGAAGCAGGGCTTTGTAGAAAGCGTAGCTTTGTGGACGAGACTTCGACGAGCCTCACACCCCGAAAATGGTCGAAACAGGAAGGATGCGGCAAGGTTCTAGGGAGTAGCGCCCCTTAGTGTATGTCATTCCTTCTGGATAAAGGTGGTATCATGGTATGGAGCCCAGATACTTAACCTCTGTGGTTGCTGCAAATTTATTACTTTGTGGTTGTTGCGAATCGGGGATCCTCGGGAAGATCGGTGACGATCGGGGGATGGCATACGCGTGTCAGTAGTTACCTATTTTTGCAGAGGTAACCCGGCCTTGTGTTGGCAGAGATCCGGTTAGGTTCTCGGGTCGTCTATTCCAGGGACGTACCCATCGTGGAAAAGGAAGTTCCTTAGCCTGACCATTTGTTGGAAATCCAAAGAAACAATACGAGCCTTTACGATTTCAATTGTATAACCTGTCTCCTCAGGAGGCAGCTATAGCAGGCATAATATAATGGTACCTATGCTGGCTAAGATTTATATTATACTTTCGAAATGTTTTCCACTATGCACTAGTAATAATATCAAAAATGATTTGATTTTGCGTAGTAAGCATCTTTGACTATCATAAGAAGAAATCTCCTCCAAGTCTGCGTTTGCATTGTGTGTGTGGTGGGAGGTCTTATGGTAGTTTCATTTTCCAAAAGCATTGCGAATTGACTTTAAAAATTTTCTGTTGTTTATTCTAAAGATAAACTGTTTTACGATCTCACACCAGTCACCATGACTGACTCGGAGTTTATTGTTCCCTTCTAAACTCTGGGTGCCCACCAATTTCCACACGGGCAGCCTAGAGTTATGTTATCAGGATATTCTGGAGCTTTGGAGATAAGCTGGATGGCGAGACGTAGTATTTGTATCTGATAGTATTTATTCCGCTGTGTATTCTGTATGAGGACAAGTTATATAACTGTCCATTGTTGTATATTGACTCTGATGATTGATGTATGTATAAAATGATATAGTTCTTTGTTTTAAAAGACTAGTGTTTATCTATTATATATTGTTCCGCTGCGAATGTGAGATTCTGATATTGTTTTTTTTGTTCTGCTCTTGTTCTCTGTTGTTTCTTCTTTCTTCTTTTCTTCTTCTTCTACCTATTTCTTCTTTCTAAAACCCTCACTATTGGAGTTTCCGGCACTCGATTTCTCGGCAGTCGATAAAGTGAGTATCGATGTCGAATTTTCGAAAGTCGAAAATTCCGGTACGTGACAGCGTGGTATCAGAGCATATGGTTAAGCGACAACCCTGCTCTGTTGGGTGTTACTCATTAGAGATAGAGTCAGCAGTACTCTAGAATGAGTTTGAGTGTAATAATATATATGAGCGCGTATTTGTTGGTGAATATAAAATTGTTTTGTATTGTGATGATTGGTTTATTGAGTGGCATATGAACCTTCGTCGGCACAGTCTGCAAAACTGTATCGAAGGGGTTTCTAAACGCTTGAATAGAACAATTCGGCACAGTATTGTTTTTGAATAGGGTGAATGAGATAATTTTGCCCAAAACTATTTTTGTATAGAAAAGAAATGATTTTCTGTAAATTATTACAGTATATGGTTGCATGGTTGTTAGAAGTGATAATATTAATCTATTATCATTGAAATGGAATAAGAAATTCAAATCGTAACTCCAAAGTTAAGAAATAAATTCACATATAAATGAAATTTGAGAATATAAATTATAATTGTGACTTATAATTTAAAACAGAATTCCAGAGAAGTTTTGGAAATGTTTTGAAAAGAATTTGAAAATTTTGGAGATCTGGAAAGTTTAAATTCCTTTTTGGAGTTGAAAATGAATTTCAAAGGATTTTGAAAAAGTATTTTGGAGAGATAAAGCTCTAAACTCTTTTCGATCGCTGGAAAATAACTTCGGTAATGACTGCAGCATCACTGATGTTCATTTTCGGGTTTCCAAAAGAGGAATTGCTGCTAAATTGTTTTAAATGGAAGAGTTTGGAAAATTTGGATTTTGTTTTAGAAAATTCAAAAGATAAATTTGAATTGTTTTCAAAATGGTTTTGAAAGGTTGAAAAGACTCTGGAATACTTTATAAGAATATTTATGGAATATTATTGAATTGATAACTTATACAAATAGAAATTGTTAATGTAAATTATGTAAATGTGATTGGAATTAAAGTTCATTAACAAATGAAATCTATAAATGTGAATTGAAAGTATAAGGAAATAAATTCATATATGAATAAAAAATTATGAATATGAATTGTAAATATGATTTACAAATGAAAATAGAATTCCAAGAAGATAATTGAAAATAAAATTCCTTAATAAAATGGAATTGTGAATGGGAATGTATAAATGATTGTATAAATCAAGATGTAAATAAGTTGATAACTTATAGAATATTTGAAATCTGATTGGAATGAGATTCAAATTGAAAACAAATGAATTAGGGAATGAACGAATAAATTTGCCATTGCAAGTGCAAGAAAATGAATTTTAACATTCAATTTCATTTTCATTTTGAATTTGTAAGTGAATAAAACTAGAATTGAATTTAATTTGTGAAGTATTAAACTAAAATGAGTAAGTGAAGCTAATTGAATATTGACCAAATGGATAAGGTATTGAACGAATTAAATTCAATGATTATAAAAGAAAATAAATTGAATTCAAATGAATTTGAAATGTAAAGTTGAATAATAATAAGATATTACTGCAATAGTGAAGTAAAGATGTATAAGAAGTATATATTGAAAATTTTGTAATGGAATTTGCAAAATGATTTGAATGTGTAACTAGATATTATGGCTAGTAGGACATACAGGTGTTATAAAAGGAATTGGAATTTTGATTTTGAAGAGAATTTGAATTGCTCGGAAAAGGTATGTGTTTAAATTTGAATATGAGATTTGATGACTTATTTCTCTAGCCGCTTGGCTTTTTCTTTTTCTTTTTGAAATCTGAGAGTCCGTAGGGACGTTTTGTAGTCGTACCGTATCAGCCGCGCAAAGGAGACGCTGGCGAAATTTTTCGAAAATTTCGAGTGTTAGAAAATTTTGAGAAAATTTTGAAAGTTTAAAATTTGAATTTGAATTTAAATTTGAACTTTGAAGTAAACAATGTTGTTTTGAAACTTATAATTGAAGTTGGAAATTTAGTTGAGATGATAACGAATCTTTAGTAGGAAGATTTGTTTTGAAAATTTGATAAAACTATTTGGATTGTGAAAAATAGTAGACGAGTTAAGGACCTTTCTTTCTAACTTGTAATTTCGAGGACGAAATTCTTTTAAGGGGGGAAGTCTGTAACGACCCAGAATTTTGAACGAATTAAATTGAAAATATTTAATTAATTTTAAATATTTGAACGATGATTTAATTTGAATCCCCGATATAACTTTGAATTTGGTGATTAAATTATAAAATTTAATCTATTGTATGTTGAATAAAAATTTAAATCTTCAATTTTAAGTTGAAGAAAAATATTTCGAAAGCTTTTAAAATTCGTATTGATAATTATGAAAATGATTGAGGCTTAGAATCCAATTTCGAATTGATTTGATCAGTTTTGAATTTAATTGTTTGAACCGATATTTAAAATATAGTCATTTTTCAAACAGTCTCGGAATTCGACGAAACCAGTTCCATCGGGTCCGTAATATTGAATTGTTACCGGATTTCAAATTTCATATTTTCCGAAGTTGATACGTGACCATACGGTGACAAAACGCATTGAAATGTAAACGGATTCGATTTAAATTTAAATTTGAAATTTGTCAACGTCAACACTTTTCTTCCCTTAAGACACGCAGAGAATCACGCCCGTTGTTCACGCCGAGAATCACGAACGAAGAATCGTGCAACCTATTTCCTCCTTTCCTCTCTTTCTCGCTCAAATTCAATTGCCACAGAAGAGAAAAAAAAATGGCCGTAGCCTCTGAAAGAAAATCACAATCTTCCCCAATCCTCCTTCACAATCCTCATTCGATCTCAAAACTCGAAACCGCGTAGAGGCGACGTGACCTCGGGGTCAGTCGAGCAAGTCAATGGGCAGGCGCTTGTTGGCAGGTGGAGGCGTGAGGCACTGCGATTGGGTGATGCGGTCGACGGCGCATGGTGCCGCGACTTGGTCGCGTGGGCAGTGGCGAGCAGGCGATCAGATGGTTCGCGTGGGAGGGAAGCTCGCGAATTAGGGTTACGCGTGGTGGAGCTGAAGCTTTGGGTAGCTCGATCTCGAGCCTCGCCGTGGCAGCGCAAGTGAATTCGCGAATTAGGGCATGGCCGCGGTGGCGTCGCTCAGCAGCGTGGAGGCTCGCGCTCGCGACTGGGGCGGCAACATCGCGACGAAGGAGATGGTGGCCAAGTGGTCTCGAACTCGATTCGAATGCGGAGGAGGACCGAGGAGGGTCGACGAAGGTTGCGATGTTCGTCTCCGGCGATGGTGGTTGGGAGACTGTTCGTGGTGGTCGATCGATTTCGATCTGGGAATGTTTGACAGTGAAGGTATGTATATGCAGTTTTAAATTTAACTTATATTTATATATACATACAAATGGCAGAAATATATATGAGTAGGGCTATAAGTTACAGTTTTAAGAAAATAAAATAGATACACATTGTAATTAATTTGATTTATTATTTTAGTTACAAAAAAAGTTATTTTTTTTAGGGAAATTTAGTTTTAATTTAAATTTGGTTAAATAAAATTATTAAAAGAAACTGGGTGAAAATAAAATCATTGAATGATTAAAATTATTTAAACGGAAATTTGTTTGAAAATAAATTGATTTGATAAAATAAAATTTACTAGATGAAAATGAATGGTTCGATTTATTTTGGATATTGATAGGATTGTATAAATTATTTATACAAGGTATAAATCAAGAAAAATCGAGTCAGAGTGGAAATGGATTGCAAAATAAAAGCTAAGGTGAGATTTTTCTCACTCAAAAATGAAAGTGGAATTTTCAGTTATTTATTTCTTGATTTGATTGCTATATTGGATGTGATATTAGATATAGTAGGATATATCTATATATATATAGCAATATATACATATTGGCATATGTATATATTGGATTGATGATTTCCCGCCTCGTATAGCGGATGAGACCCTATTGCGCCGTTAGTAAGCAGATTTTTATAAAAACCCATATACCGCGATATTCCACCTCGAAGTGGAATGGTATTGTGCTAACGTCTTTGGATGCAGGGAAACAGGTTGGAGGGATCCAACTGGATTCCTCAACTGTATTTATTTATTTACAGATGTTGATATATATTGTGTTATCATATGATGATATATGATGTTTGATGTTGTGATGGACTAATTGATGCGTTGCATCATTGGATTCAAATTTTGAAATTTAAAAATAACGATGTTGATTTTAAAAGTGAAATTTTAAAAGTGATCTTTGAAAATATACGTTTATTTAAATTGTTGAATTGATTTACTTTAAATAGATAAACGTTAAAACTTTAAAGTTATAAAAGTTAAGATTTTGTGAATTTTAACAAAAAAAGTAATTTCTTTTGAAATAAAGGGTTAAGAAATTTATAAAATGGTTTAAGTTGAGATTTTTGAATTATTAAACCAATGTATATAAAAGATGTATCAAATTGATATTTATCAATTAAAGTTATTGGAATTTTAAAATGAGTTTTATAAGTGATATGAAATTTATAATTATAAAATGTAAAGATATGAAATTTATAATTATAAAATGTGAAGATATGAAATTTATAATTATAAAATGTGAAGATATGAAATTTATAATTATAAAATGTGAAGATATGAAATGTATAGAATTATAAATTGTAAAGATATGAAATTTATAATTATAAAATGTGAAGATATGAAATGTATAGAATTATAAATTGTAAAGATATGAAATTTATAGATTTATAAAGTATGAAGTTGTAGAATGAATGATTATAAGAAATTTACTTATAAATTGGATTTCTGCTTTTAAATGGAATATTGATCGGATCGTTAATAAAGAAGATTTATAAATCAAAGTTGTTAAAAAAATATAGAAATAGGATTTATAAACGTTGTTTTATAAATTCAAAATCAATGGAGTTTGATAAATTAAATGTAGGAGGTCATTAAAGAAGATATATTCGCGATTTTGATAGCGAATCTTTATTGAAATAAAATGTGTAGAGATGATTGAAATTTGGTTAAGTGAATTATATTCACGATTTTGGACAGTGAATATATTCTTAAGGAAACTGGATATGTTCTGGAGAAACGATATTATAAAATGAAGTAATTGTTTTAAAAGATGTTTTAAAACGTGTTAAATATCGAAATCATAGATTTCAACATTTATTGTTGAAATAGACGTTTTCGAGAAATAAGGAAATGATGGACTATAACACTGTTGTTATAGTAAATGATTTCCGAAAGGAAATGTTTTATATAGTGTTGGGATTTATATATCTATCTAAATCCGAATCCCTATACTAGTGATTTTGAGTCGTCGTAACGATGTTTTACGTAACATTCGTTTTGACTCAGATGAATGTGTTATAGAAATAGATTTCCTTAAAGAATGAAATATATACTTAATTTGATTTAAGTATATCGAATATTTTCAAGTGTTGAAAATGAATAGATTTGTGAAACACTTATTTTTAAACAAGTATGGAATTGCTTTTCCAATATGAAATGAACATTTTGAGAATTTATCCTTGTAAAGATAAATTGAAATTGAATATTGAAATCGATTTGAAAAATCGAATATTAGTAGATATTCGAAAAATATAAATTCAATATGGAATTTATAAAAGAAAAGGGAATTTGTTTAAAAATAAACGTTGATTTATTTTAGAAGTGTGGAAATTATATATCTAGTAAAGATATTTTGAAAAAAATAATTTGGAAAATTATTTGGAATCTGATGATGTGCGCATCTTTATTGATAGTTAAATAACCGACTATCAATAATTACCTTTAGATAGGTATTTGTTGTGAATTGGATGAATTTGAATGCCACACTTATTTTTAAATATTTCGCTCACTATTCGGGTTAACCGGGAAAGGACCATGGGGTCGTATAACCCATTCCGAATATGTGATACGTCGTTATGAATTGCATTTGAAGACCGGTGTTGAAGACCGGATATTTTTGAAAACGGAAGGATTACCGTCGAGTTACTCTACATCGGCTGATCTCCGATTTAGAGGTTTTATCACCCTTAGTGACGGGAAGTCCGGACGTGATTAGAAAATTATTCGGAAATGCAAGGGCTTCGTGAGAAGTGCCTTCGGTTCTGTTCGATCCCGGAACAGACTTGTATGGATTGTATGTCTGACGTTACAATTTGAGATATAAAGCTGATTTCTTTCAAATACATTTCTGTTGGTGGCGGAGAATTTATTCTCTTAGCTTAACACCCTTCTCTGAGACGTACGAGCTCAGAGGTTATGTAGTTGAAATTTATCAGCGATATATCCCAATTTGGTAACGTGGCATACTGAGTGTTGCTGTGAAATGATCAGTGTTTGATCATTTGCGATATGATCATTTGTTTGATCTTATATCTTTGTGATCATAGGTTGATCATTTTGTTTGACCCGAAGCAGGGCTTTGTAGAAAGCGTAGCTTTGTGGACGAGACTTCGACGAGCCTCACACCCCGAAAATGATCGAAACAGGAAGGATGCGGCAAGGTTCTAGGGAGTAGCACCCCTTAGTGTATGTCATTCCTTCTGGATAAAAGTGGTATCATGGTATGGAGCCCAGATACTTAACCTCTGTGGTTGCTGCAAATTTATTACTTTGTGGTTGTTGCGAATCGGGGATCCTCGGGAAGATCGGTGACGATCGGGGGATGGCATACGCGTGTCAGTAGTTACCTATTTTTGCAGAGGTAACCCGGCCTTGTGTTGGCAGAGATCCGGTTAGGTTCTCGGGTCGTCTATTCCAGGGACGTACCCATCGTGGAAAAGGAAGTTCCTTAGCCTGACCATTTGTTGGAAATCCAAAGAAACAATACGAGCCTTTACGATTTCAATTGTATAACCTGTCTCCTCAGGAGGCAGCTATAGCAGGCATAATATAATGGTACCTATGCTGGCTAAGATTTATATTATACTTTCGAAATGTTTTCCACTATGCACTAGTAATAATATCAAAAATGATTTGATTTTGCGTAGTAAGCATCTTTGACTATCATAAGAAGAAATCTCCTCCAAGTCTGCGTTTGCATTGTGTGTGTGGTGGGAGGTCTTATGGTAGTTTCATTTTCCAAAAGCATTGCGAATTGACTTTAAAATTTTTCTGTTGTTTATTCTAAAGATAAACTGTTTTACGATCTCACACCAGTCACCATGACTGACTCGGAGTTTATTGTTCCCTTCTAAACTCTGGGTGCCCACCAATTTCCACACGGGCAGCCTAGAGTTATGTTATCAGGATATTCTGGAGCTTTGGAGATAAGCTGGATGGCGAGACGTAGTATTTGTATCTGATAGTATTTATTCCGCTGTGTATTCTGTATGAGGACAAGTTATATAACTGTCCATTGTTGTATATTGACTCTGATGATTGATGTATGTATAAAATGATATAGTTCTTTGTTTTAAAAGACTAGTGTTTATCTATTATATATTGTTCCGCTGCGAATGTGAGATTCTGATATTGTTTTTTTTGTTCTGCTCTTGTTCTCTGTTGTTTCTTCTTTCTTCTTTTCTTCTTCTTCTACCTATTTCTTCTTTCTAAAACCCTCACTATTGGAGTTTCCGGCACTCGATTTCTCGGCACTCGATAAAGTGAGTATCGATGTCGAATTTTCGAAAGTCGAAAATTCCGGTACGTGACACAATCATTCATTCAATTTAAATTTAAATAACCCAGATGAATGAGATTAACTCACCTTTAATTTGCAATCCATTCCAACTCATTTCCACTCCGGCTTGTTTCTCCATTTTAAACCTTGTATAAACATTATACGGTTTGTTAACATTTTAAATAATGGACAATCAATTACCATTTATTTATTTATTTTAAACTAATAATTTAATTTATCTAATAATTTAATTTTAAACTAACTTTCTTTTAATAAAAATATTTTTAGTGACTAAAATAATTAAATAGGTTCATTAAATAAATCAATCACCCTAAATACATTTTTTTATTAAACTTAAACGGTAAGTTAAAATATGCATATGTATAAATATATTATTGAAACTACATATATACTTAGAAATAACCTATATAGATTAAAAATCTAATTTATTTATATCAACTCGATAACCATTAAAATTTCTATTTCAAAATCTGATCTATATATATTTTTAAAACAGAAATGGTTTGCATCTTACTGTAAAAATCAAATACTGGGTTATATATGTATTATATTTTTTCTTCTCAGTTTTCCTATACATATTTATATAGATATTTTAAATTGACAAGAATAAATCGAATATACCTCACTGCCTATCGACAAAGCGCAACCCAATATGCCAGGAATTCGCCGAACCACCCCCATCGTCTTCTCAAATCGAGCCATTCGACTTCGCCTCCAGGTGCCCTTCCATGCGAGCATCGAAGAACCCTGGCCACCATTTCCACTCGCCTCCCTAGTTGACCTCGAGAATCGCCGCCGCGACATACGAACGCGAGCATCCCCACTTGAACGTGCTGCTCGGAAATCGAGCTCCAAATAAAATTCGAGTCGTAGACGTCACGCTTCCCTCCACTTGGTCGCGAGCAACTCACCTTTTGCCCATGCCGAGAATCGCCGCTACCGGCTTCGCGAACTCCCAAAACCCAGTTCGAATCGAAGCACCGCTCCCTCTCGTCGCCACACCAGGTCGGCCGTCGCTAAACCCACTGCGCCGCCTCCTTCCCCCATCGCGAGAGCCTCCCCCTTCGTCGACTTCGGCTCGCGATTTCGCTATCCCCTTTTTTTTATTTTTATGAACGAGTTGATTTGAATGAAAGAAGACTGCACTTGATTCTTCGATTTCGATTGTGAATTCTGAAGGAAAGAGGGATTTATTTGAAGTGTCGACCATGATTTTTTCGATTTTTAAAACGATCTGCTCTCGTGCAAATTAAAAGATAAAGCAGGGGAACAAGACACGATGTTGAAAAGAACGTGGCGTGAACCAGAAGACAAGTGGCTATAGCGTGAAAAGATACAGTTCTGATTTGAAAGAAAGGCAGCTGAGGGGAAATTTTTTGACCAAACACTATAAATATTTATATATATATATATATATATATTTAAATTTAAATTTAAACCATCTCGATAAATGCAACTCAAAATCTCGACCTCCTATCGAGACATGCCGCTAGGCGTTCATAATGTTGTACCCCGATTTCGAACACAATGGAAAAGGTTTCGAGTCCAAATTCGATCGTATGGAGAAGATAGCTTTTTGGACTCAGTTATTATATTAAATTTTCGATTCAAATTCCAGCGTGTTTACTTACCGTACGATCACACAACTACTCCAAAAACTATGAAAATTGAAATTCGATAATAATACAATATTACGGATCTAATGGAACTGGTTTTGTCGAATTCCGAGACTGTGCCTCGAAATGCTATTTTTAAATTCAATTTAAACAATATATTTTTAAAACTGAACAAAATTCAATTTTAAAAGTTCTATCACCTTAAGTATTATTAATATGAATTTTCCAAGCCTTCGAACTATTTTTAACTGGCTTAAAACTCCAGATTCAACATTTTTCCCAAATCCAAATCATTTAATTTAATAATTAAATTACCCAATAAATAATGATATTTGAAATTCAAGTTAAAAATTCACTATTGAATATTTAAAATCAATTAAATATCCAATTTCAAATATCTAAAATTCCGGGTCATCACATTCCTCCCCCATTAAAAGAATTTCGTCCCCGAAATTACTAGTTAGGAAGAATGGTCCAATACCCGTTTACTATTTCCCAAATCAAATAGTTTTAACCACTTCTCAAAACAATCTTTTTAATAAAGACACACTATTCCTCTTTCTAACCTTCCAAACTTACCCATAAGTCCCAAACAATATTACTTACCTAACAATTCAAATTTAAATTTGAAATCAAATTTTGAATTATCAAAATTTTCTCAAAATTTTTCTAACTCTCTAAATTTCCGAAATATTTCGCCAGCGTCTCCTTTGCACGGCTAGCTCGGTACAACTACAAAATTGCCTCTACATGCTTCCAAATTCCAATAGAAAACAAAATGCCAAGTGGCAAAATCAGAAACCCATCAAATTTCATACTGAAATTTTAAATACATACCTTATTGTCGAGCAAATTCAAATTTATCTTCGAAATCAAAATCCAATTCCATTTTCCTATAGCCTTTATAATCCCTGTATACTTTACTTAACAACAATGTCCCAATTTACTTAGTGTATTCCCAATACCCAATTTACTTAAGAATTCCACCATTCATTTCTTATTTTAATATAAGCATTTCATATACTCATGATATTACTCTACCATTTTAGTCTTTATATCCACTTATCTTAAAACTGGATTTCCAATTCCATATGAATTCAATTTACTTCATTTTAGATATTGAATTCTATTCACCTTTATCTCAAATTCCAATTTGAAATCATTTGCCGTTAGTGAAAATTTTAAAAAAATTCTAACTTCCAAAATTTTCGGAAAATTTTGGCAGAGTCTCCTTTGTACGGAGGAGCTTTTGCAATTTGACAAGAGATATAAATATATATACATCGACCCACACGGTCGAAAAAACAAAAACAGTTCATATTTCCTATTTTTATTGCGTAGGCGTACCTCTATTTAGCATTTTTATGCAAGCGGCTTATTTATTTAGCTATTTGCGCAACCACAATCCCGCTAAACAGTCTCCCGGTACCTGTACTTACTCAATTAAAACATGTAAGTGCGAAATATATGCAATTTGTTAACATTTCACTAACTTTCAATAGCTAAACACATGCATTTCACTTATATTTACATAGCTAAAACATGGATTCTATAAACACTGCATATTATATACTTCCATAAGCACATATGTAATGTTTCGACACTTATTTCAATTACTTTCAATCGATTCTCAAACCCTTCTATTCAATTTAAGTGATTTGCAACTCACTAAAACGGATTTATAATTGGTTTGAAATCACTTTAAAACGGCCTTTGAAACCGTGTGTATTTCCTTTCCGGTTAATCCCCGACCTATTTGATTGATCGTTTTGGCCTTTCGGCCTAGTTTACCGATGACATGAGGTGAACTTTGTACTGCTTTCAGTGTGGAAGCTTACAGTTGGTTAGTAAACCGTTTAGTGTGAACGTGGGGTATGGGACTCACGTTAACACTTTACGGGTTCCTTGCTAATAGTTCGTGACACATTGTGACGCCCCACCTCTATACCCACGCTAACCAAGGACACTACGATGTAGTGCTGTCAATTAGCGCGGAGAATAAGGCTGTGGAGGAGCGACCATCCATGTAACTTCTTTGTGCGAGCATCGATACGTCAGATAGAATAGAATGCATATCTTTTAAGGAGGAAATCCGACATACCGATACAAACACAAAGCTATCACACGGTGGCTATATATAATCTTCGGAAACAAACATAGAAATAATCATAACAATATCAGTCACAGACATCCATATCACAAAGGCGGAAGAAGATATGAATAAATATATAACACATGAAAGTGTACATCAGAGTAGTGGTCAGAAAGATCCACGATAATACAAAAGAATAGCATCACGTGCTATACAAAAGAATAAGTACACAACATAGAGTCTATATCTCAAAGGTGTACATCCAAAAACTACAAATCTATGTAGTTAGCCAAAAGTCAGAAATATCCTGAAGAGAAGTCAAGCAGAAGCACCTGTAACATCTCGGTCTGACCCGAGTATTATTTATAAGAAAATAATAAACGGATCAGTCTAACTATAAATATCAGATGATATGGTATACAGTAAAAGGCATGACATGAACATGTAATAACCATAGCGACATACTACTATAAGTACGTAAATGATAATCAACAAAAGATTTATCAATATCACAAGAATCTTCTCAAAGATAAAATAGGGTATCATACCCTAAACTTGTATTCATAACAAGTCAATTACACATAAATTCACCAATGCACAAAAGCTGATATCATATCAATGAAAATCATGAAAATTGGTGAAGCACAAAATTCCAGAAATCATCATCAGAAATCCAGAAAACACATAAAGGGGGGGAGGCCTAACACATGAATGGGAGCATTAAAACTCACCTACGCGTAAACACATGACGAGAAGTTATCTCATGGAAGCTATCCATTAAATTTTCACACATGAATGGCCCGAAGACCATAGGAAATGTGATGGCGAAACATCACATGATCGGGGTATAGTCTCCCACGTAGACAAAGAGACATCGCTCAATCGCTAGTCTAAATCAAAAAAATGATCGTCATGATCATAAGGAAGTGTCAATCACACCAAGCCAGTAAATATATGAGTTTAGCTTCATGTCCCATAACCACTTGCTTAACTTAAATATTTACGAACAAGCTGTAAATCTTCACTAGGAAATTGTCACAAAAAGGGTTCAATCGAACAAGTCCAAGAGCTAACCGACGAAGTGAACGCAAGCGTTTCATACCACTCGTTTTACTAAGTCGTTTAAGTCGATTTCTCATTCGAGTGAAGTAAAGGCTTGTATATACTAGTAGATTGAAAATCGGTTTGAGAAAACGAACTTTTGATACTTAAAATAGTGTTGAAATCGCTTTGATGAAAGAGTTTTGATATTTACTATTAGTATTGAAACCTTCATATATCTTTAAAGTGACAAGTCATAAAACGATGGTAGAACAAATCAATTCACGTTCGAAGACGTGAGTAAAGTCCAAAGAAGTCAATCCCAAAACCATCAAAGTAGAAATTCTGATCAATGTTTTTCAGACGAGATTGCCTACGCAGAGTAATACGGGGTTCGACCTGCCCGGTCAGGTCGCGGGGGTCCAGGGGGCAGCGCCCACGGCGGGGTGCGGGGCAGCGCCCCGTCACGGTACGACTTAGTGAAGGCAAGCTGTCTCTAGAAGCCAAACCGGTCAAACGACCAAGTACTAACTCGCGAACGACCTAGGGGAAAAACAGGTCAAACGACCAAGTACTAACTCGCGAGCGACCTAAGGTCTGCGACCTAAATGCGAGCGACCTATCGAAGTGCGCGACCTAACAGTGAGGCGCGACCTAAGGTGATTCGCGACCTAAGGGTACGCGACCTAACATGGTTCGCGACCTAAGACTCGCGACTTAAAGTTTGCCTGGGGAGTTATAGGTCGGCAACGACCTACGACTTAACAAAAGTCTAGCGACTTAAGAGGCATGGGAACCAGCGACCTAAAACTGGCGACCTAAGGATACGCGACCTAAAGGCTTGCGACCTAAAGGCACGCGACCTAGAGGTGAACGACCTAACGAGGTCCAGGGGAAGCGACCTAAAATGCTTCGACTTAAAGGTGCACGACTTAAGGTCTTACGACCTAACAACTTGGCTAGGCACGCGACCTAACGACTTAACTGGGCATGCGACCTAACGAATTAGCAAGGCACGCGACCTAACGACTTAAGCTTTGAACGACTCAAGGAGTTAACTCGCGAACGACCTAACACTTAGCTCCTGAACGACTTATGCCTTTTTTCCTGGAGATTATAGGTCGGCAACGACCTACGACTTAAGGGCGAATACGACCTACGACTTAAGGACGCGCGACCTAACTCCGAACGAGCTAAAAATGGCCAGAACGACTTATGTCCTTAACTCGTGAGCGACCTAACCCTTAACTCGTGAGCGACCTAACTCCGAGCGAGCTAAAAAATGGCCAGAACGACCTAAGTCCTTAACTCGTGAGCGACCTAACTCCGAGCGAGCTAAAAATGGCCAGAACGACCTAAGTGCAGTTTTTCACCAAAAACACTAGAATTTTGGGTTTTTCACCAATCCAATCCAAACCAAATGCAAATGCTGATGCTAAAATGATAGGGAACCATTCCCAACAGTCCAAGATAGATATAGGCAAGATGTGAGATCAAAAATCTCACCTTTTCCACGAAATTGATGAAGATGAAGATTGAAAGCAAGGGGAAGCAATCCAAAGCTTGAATCCACAATCTTCTACTTGAATTTGATGTTGAATCTCGGATTTGCAATAGAATTTGAGTTGGGAGTTTTAATCTCTCTTTCCCTCCACCATTTTTGAAGAAGCTTGAGGTATTTGATGAAGTGATGAAGAGAAGAGGGGGTTGGGCTGAGTTAAGAAGGTGCAGTCCAAACCAAAGTCTCAAGCGGGAAAAGTGACGAAAATTTCACTATCTCCAAACATATCGAAGTTTACACTCAAAAAGATCGCAAACGTCATTTTGAACTCAATGGGGGTGGTCTCGAGTCCTAATTTGACCGTATGCAAAAAGTAGCTTTTCGGACTAACATCCGACTAACGATAAAATATTTAAATATAAAATCGATAGATATGCGGGTTGTTACACACATTCCTTTTATTACCTTTGGGATAGTGTCTTCGGACTGTCTCCCTTAAGGGTATCGTTTTGGCATCTCTACTTAGATGGCCGTTATACATCTCTACATAGATGTATCGTTTTTGGTATCTCTACTTAGATGGCCGTTATACATCTCTACATAGATGTATCGTTTTTGGCATCTCTACTTAGATGGCCTGTTATGCATCTCTACTTAGATGTATCGTTTTTGACATCTCTACTTCGATGTTTTTGTTTTGCCATTTGTCTTACGTTATGCCGATGATATGAGGCTTATTATACATCTCTACTTAGATGTTTTTGTTTTAGCATTTGTGCTTACGTTATGCCAATGATATGAGGCTTATTATACATCTCTACTTAGATGTTTTGTTTTGACATTTGTGACTATGTTATGCCAATGAGACAAGGTTTGCTATACATCTCTACTTAGATGTTTATTTCTTCTCTATGTGAGAGTTTGTGGTCTATAGTACTATGTTATATATCGCCTCATTATCTATCATGTTTATCTCAGTTTATTAACTGATTGTTTAGCTAGCCTGACCCGAGTGTTTTTTTCACTCGGGTCAGACCGAGTTGTTTCAGGTTAGGCCTCTGGACTTAGCTTTATGTGCTTCCGCTTGGACATTATCTACTATGCTGATAGATAGCTCTTTATATTTGTCCACTATTTTGATACTCTGATTATTCAGTCTCTTATGTACATATTTTTGACTCACTTGTGTGAGTGGTGGCTTTGTACCCACCTTATGATATATTTGGATCTGTATTGACGATATATTGTTCTGAGACTCTGTGCTGTTATGTGATATTGTTCTGTGATGCTATTTCATTATGTTATTATGCTTTGTTCTGATAGATCTTTATCCATTTTTAATTTCGTTATAAGTATTTATCGAATATGTCGAACCACCTGATTGAGAAAAATTTAAATAGATTCCACCTTTCGACGTATTCAGTAGATAGTTATAGCATAATTTTATTTGGTCGCTCCTATTATACTCTATTCTCCGCATTAGCAGACGGAATCACCTCCGTGATTCTCTTTGCTAATGAGGGTCTTGGAGTGGGGCGTTACATCTTGCTTGCATACAATTCATTATCAAACGAAACGAACTCATGTTCATTTCAATTGATTCAAAAATCAATTTTTTATTTACTTCTATCAATTCATAGAAATTTATTGAATCTCGTTTACGACAATCGAAAATCAATTTCTATGCAATCTCGTCGATATTCATTCACACAAACAATTTCTTTAGTTTGTAACTATTTTAAAATTGATTCCACTTAATTTATATTTAATTCCATTCCATTCTAATATATTTACAAACCATATATTTGCATTTTATTCCGTTTCACATTGGTTTTGTTCAAAACCACTTTATTATGCTCGACATCATCCATGCTTGTATATTAATAACCATTTTCAAAATTTCTATAAGCCCATGCTTCTATTTACTTTAAACTTAAGTCAATTTACTTCAATTCACTCCCATTTCATAACTTAAGTTCATTCTCATTTTAATTTGATTGTCATTTAATCAAATCCCGTTAAATTCAATTAGCCATTCACTTAATCCATTTTAAATTTTGATTCACATTCATTAACATAATATCCAAAGCCATAATTAATTTATTCATACTCGAATTGGATTTATTTTCATCTCAAATCATTTTTATTTTAATCCAATTCCATACAACTTCAATTTATATTTACTTCACTTACAATTCCAAGTTTAATTTCTATTTATAACACAAGCTTCATTTCCAAACTCTATTATTTATTCACAATTCAACTTTAAATTAACAATTTCGAGTTCCATTTCCCACTTTTAATTCAATATTTGATTTTTATCTTCAAAAATCACTTTATTATCTTACTTGAATTCAATTCTATTTTGCAATTCAAGTATGGATTTCTATTTCATTTCCAAAAATACAAACAATTTTATTCTGGACTTATTTATTCCACCTTTAAACTTTTATAAGTCACACACTTATTTATATCCATACTTCCACCCATTTACAATCAATCACAATCATATTTTATTTTTTATTTTTTAATTCGGGATTATATATTTTTACTTAGCCAAGTATATATTTTTACTTAGCCAAGTATATATTTTTATTTCAATGCTTTTAACCTTTATGGGCTATTTTCAATTCATTCATCCCAATACAATTCTTATTCAACTTACTTTTACCTATTAAAGTAAGAATTTAATTACACTCAATATTATCTATAATTCAACTGAATTTTATTTCAATTTAATTTTATTTAACTTAACTTCAGTTAAATCATACTATTCTCTTTAATCCACCAATTCACTTGTATTTAAATTAAGAAAGGACTTATTTTCTCTTAATATCATTTACATCTCAGTTCATTTCAATTCGATTTCAACTTAATTCAAATACAACTGGAAATTATTTTCAGTTTAATTCAACTTACTTTCATTCACTTAGCTTAAATTAATTTCAATCCAATTCAATTTTATTTTCACTTGATTTAATTCCAACCCAATATCACTAAACTTAGCTTAAGTTGACTTCAATTCAACTCTCCTCCATCTATTTAGCTTAAGTTAATTCCAATTCAATTAAATTTTATTTCTTTCAAATCACCATCAATTAAATTTTCCATAATTTAATTTCTCCAAATTACATTTATTTAACTTTTCACTTTAAATTTTTAATCCCAAAATCCAATCCCCATATTCCTCATCGAGATCATTCACCATTCATAAGCTTATAACTTATCTCATCAGGATTTTCAATTCAAATAAGGATTCGGGATTTTTAATCACCCGGCTTTTAGTTTCAAATCATTTTGAAATCATCATTTTCTCAAAATCACACTTCTCAGATTTTTAAACCAATCTTGGCTTTATTCCCGACAAATTTCCTTTGAAATTTCAAAAACAAAACTAATTTTTCTGAACAAATCAATTTGGCAGCAATCCGTCACTTAGAAACTCGAAAATGAAGACTGATGATGCGGCCGTCATCATCAGAATTATTTTCCAACGACTGAGTGAGCTCAATGCTATATCCCTTCCCAAAATTTATTTGAAACAATTTCTTTTCAAAAATTCCTCAAAAATAATAATATTATTATTATTCTCCTTTCAAACTACTTTGGAAAACACTTCCAAAATTTCTGGGATTTAAATTTCCAAATTTAATTTGAATCCAATTTTAATTATAATCCATTTGTATAATTTATACTCATACAAATTTTCATTTGATTTTACAAGCCATTCTCTTTTTTTTCTTATTTGATTAAAATCTTATCATTCTTTTAAGTTCATTTGAATAAGAATTCAATTCAATTTTATTTAACTCGTTTCCAGTTAAATCTAACTTCTTATCATTCAAACATTCCAATTATATAATTCCAGAAAATTATTCCCTTTATATAACAATTTAAGGAAATATTTCTTTTATATCAAAATACATTTTTGGGTAAAATTATTTCATTTACCCGCTTTCGAAAACAATATTTTGTCGAATTGTCCTATTCAAGTGTTTAGAAACCCCTTCGATACAGTTGTCCAGACTGTGCCGACGAAGGTTCATATGCCACTCAATAAATCAACCAACACAATATAAAACCATTTTATATTCACTAACAAATACGCGCTCATATCTATTAATACACTAAACTCATTTCTAGAGTACTACAGACTATGTTTTCAATGAGTAATCCCACCAGAGCCAGGGTTATCGCCAGCCTAAGCTCTGATACCAACTGTAATGACCCGCAAACCCGTACCCCTTGAATCGACACTATTTTCCAACATATCGACTCAAAGTGAACGGAAATATGAACCATCAGGGTTAAGGAAGAAAGAGGTAGAAGAAGAAAATAGGAAATCAACATTAGAATCTCACAATCGCAGCGAAATAAAATATAATAGATAATAACTGATCTTTACACAAAAGAATCTTTATCTGTTTATATATTACATCATCAGAGTACAATACAATCAGAATCAAATACTGGTCAGTTATATTAACTTGACCCACAACAGAATACACAGTACACAACACAGTGGAATATATACCAAGTACGAGTGATACGTCTCGCCATCCAGCTCGTCTCCTGAGCTCCACAACATCCTATCCTGTATCTGTAATACTCGGTATGACCCAAGCATTATAATAAAATAACACCCGAGTCAGTCTGGAAAACCAGTGTGAGAAAAACACACTCAATTGGATTATTAAAGTTTTCCAAACCCTTTGAAATCAAAAGCATCTCGTAAGACCACGCCACAAATAAACATGTCGGGTTTTTACCTTACGATAGCCAAAACACTTTTTTATCAAATCCGTCTGATATTATAATAGTGTCTATTGAAAGTAAAATAGAATCTAGCTGAAATGCTTGCATCTCACGTTTCAGCAATAGTTGGGCATAATCAAATCCGTACAGACGCGTAGGGAGAATGGATTTCCAACGAATGACTAGGCACTGGGGTACCACCTGTCACAGTACCTGGTCTAGATCAGTGTACCGAGGACCACGCCCGATCCCCTGCAACACAAGACCGGAACTACCTAAGGGTAATTCCGAGTAAGACCACCCCACGGTTGGCGCGACCAACCGCCACACAGCCGAAATAAAAAGGGACATCTATACAGGGATGATCTCACCCTAATGGGTGCTACCCACATAGCCTTGCTGCATATCCCCTGATTTTCAGTCATTCCCGGTTGATGAGGCATGAGGCTAAGCGTTACCTTTATAGAACATATCCCTTAGAATGCCCATCGTCCACCTGATGATGTTCCGAAAGCATTCATCCATACAAGTCCGTCCCGGGTTCGAACGGAACCGAAGGCACTACTCCTGCTACATCCATTTTGGAATCACCCTCAAGATTAGTAGCGATTAGCCCTTGCACTTCACTGTACCATCTTCGACTCCAAACTCGTTTTCCCCACGAAAACATACAAATTGGATCGAAGTGGTTTTCGAGAAATTAATCCCGATCCCGGTCTCTTCGAAACGATCAGCGCATTGGCCAATATTGATAGTCGGTTATTTAACTATCAATTAACATTCACAAACATCCATCAAATAATAAATAATTTCTCCCAAATTATTTATTACTCTCCAAATTATCCTCGCAAGATATATTTCCATTTTCAATCCTTTGAAAACAGTTTCAAACCATCACTCCTCTTATGGAATAGATTCCCAAATATTTATTACCACTGAAAACACCAAGTACAAAAACTTTAGATTTTTGAAATAATTTAAAACTCTTTATTATAAAATATACTTTAAATAATTTAAATTGAAAACTACTTTAATATTTTATTTAAAATATATATATATATACACTTTAAGAATATTTAAAACAAAAATACTTAATAAAACTAACTTTTTTTCTTTAAAACACAAACTCATTTGACCCTTAAATAATTACTACCAAAATAAATTTGAAAATACTTGCTTTAAAATTTAAACATTTGAGAATAATAAATTTTCCAAACATATTTTAAAACAACCTTAAACTTTCAGCTTATACTTAAAAATTTGCTTTGGAAACGTACTTGGCTATCCAGGGAAATATACTTCTCTTTCACATCTTTTTAAAAATAAATCACTATTTATTTTTAACCAAATTTACCAATTCCTTTAATAAATTCCCACCATGAATTTATTCTTCCAAATATCCACTGATAAATTACTTCACTTTTTATAAACCCAGTTTATAAATTCATAATCTCATTTCCCTTTTTAAAATTCCAATTTTAAACACTTAAATCAATTTTCAAATTGATTTCCAAATTACTCCATTTTGAAATATACTCCTTTACTTACTCAATTTATTCAAATCCGTTAACTTCAAATTTTATTTCTTTATTATGATTAAAATCTTTTTAACTGAAAATACCAATTTCAGATTTCCCAAATTCCTTCTTAATCCCTTTTTAAATAAACTCAAAACTTGAATTTAAAAATAAATTCTTTATTTCTTAATATAATATCACTTAAGCTTAAAATTTAATATTTCTCTGTTTATTTAAAATTCCCTTTCCCATACTCGGAATTATTTATTAGGATTTAAAAATCACTTTTATGCTTTTCCCAATTCATTCTTATTTTTATTCAAATTCTTTATAGTTATTTCACTTAAATTTTACTCTTATATTTCTTCCAAAAATCCAATTCTATATATTTTATAACTCAGTGTTCCAAAATATTCCAATCAGACCATAACATACAATATTCCAATTAATAAAATCCATCACAGGATATCAAATAATCATTCACATAATATTTTAAACAAATCTAAATATTTTAAGGAATCCAGATGGATCCCTCCAACCTATTTCCCTGCATCCACAGATGTTAGCACAATACCAATTCCACTTCAAGGTGGAATATCATGGTATATGGGTTTAATATTATATCATCCGCTATTATACAGCGCATAGGGTCTCATCCGCTATATAACGCGGGAAATCAATCACTCCAATATATATATACTACTATATATAATATATCACATCCAATCAATTTCATACAATCATTCATTCAATTTAAATTTAAGTATTTAAATTTAAATAACCCAGATGAGTGAGATTAACTCACCTTTAATTTGCAATCCATTCCAACTTATTTCCACTCCGGCTTGTTTCTCCATTTTAAACCTTGTATAAACATTATACGGTTTGTTAACATTTTAAATAATGGACAATCAATTACCATTTATTTAATTATTTTAAACTAATAATTTAATTTATCTAATAATTTAATTTTAAACTAACTTTCTTTTAATAAAATATTTTTAGTGACTAAAATAATTAAATAGGTTCATTAAATAAATCAATCACCCTAAATACATTTTTTTATTAAACTTAAACGGTAAGTTAAAATATGCATATATATATATATTATTGAAACTACATTTATACTTAGAAATAACCTATATAGATTAAAAATCTAATTTATTTATATAAACTCGATAACCATTAAAATTTCTATTTCAAAATCTGATATATATATATATATACATATATTTAAAACAGAAATGGTTTGCATCTTACTGTAAAAATCAAATACTGGGTTATATATGTATTATATTTTTTCTTCTCAGTTTTCCTATACATATTTATATAGATATTTTAAATTGACAAGAATAAATCGAATATACCTCACTGTCTATCGACAGAGCGCAACCCAATATGCCAGGAATTCGCCGAACCACCCCCATCGTCTGCTCGAATCGAGCCATTCGACTTCGCCTCCAGGTGCCCTTCCACGCGAGCATCGAAGAACCCTGGCCACCATTTCCACTCGCCTCCCTAGTTGACCTCGAGAATCGCCGCCGCGACATACGAATGCGAGCATCCCCACTTGAACGTGCTGCTCGGAAATCGAGCTTCAAACAAAAATCGAGTCGCAAACGTCACGCCTCCCTCCACTTGGTCGTGAGCAACTCGCCTTTTGCCCATGCCGAGAATCGCCGCTACCGGCTTTGCGAACTCCCAAAACCCAGTTCGAATCGAAGCATCGCTCCCTCTCGTCGCCACACCAGGTCGACCGCCGCTAAACCCACTGCGCCGCCTCCTTCCCCCATCGCGAGAGCCTCCCCCTTCGTCGACTTCGGCTCGCGATTTCGCTATCCCTTTTTTTTTACGAACGAGTTGATTTGAATGAAAGAAGGCTGCACTTGATTCTTCGATTTCGATTGTGAATTCTGAAGGAAAGAGGGATTTATTTGAAGTGTTGGCCATGATTTTTTTGATTTTTAAAACGATCTGCTCTCGTGCAAATTAAAAGATAAAGCAAGGGAACAAGACACGATGTTGAAAAGAACGTGGCGTGAACCAGAAGACAAGTGGCTATAGCGTGAAAAGATACAGTTCTGATTTGAAATAAAGGCAGCCGAGGGGAAAATTTTTGACCAAACACTATAAATATTTATATATATATATATATATATATATATTTAAATTTAAACCGTCTCGATAAATGCTACTCAAAATCTCGACCTCCTATCGAGACATGCCGCTAAGCGTTCATAATGTTATACCCCTATTTCAAACGCAATGGAAAAGGTTTCGAGTCCTAATTTGATCGTATGGAGAAGATAGCTTTTTGGACTCAGTTATTATATTAAATTTTCGATTCAAATTCCAGCGTGTTTACTTACCGTACGATCACACAACTACTCCAAACACTATGAAAATTGAAATCCGATAATAATACAATATTACAAATCTAATGGAACTGGTTTCGTCGAATTCCGAGACTGTGCCTCCGAAGGCTATTTTAAAATTCAATTTAAACAATATATTTTTAAAACTGAACAAACCACTTTCAAATTCAATTTTAAAAGTTCTATCACCTTCAGTATTATTAATATGAATTTTCCAATCCTTCAAACTATTTTTAGCAGGCTTAAAACTCCAGATTCAACATTTTTCCCAACTCCAAATCATTTAATTTAATAATTAAATTACCCAATAAATAATGATATTTGAAATTCAAGTTAAAAATTCACTATTGAATATTTAAAATCAATTAAATATCCAATTTCAAATATCTAAAATTCCGGGTCGTCACAATTTGGTTGGGTGTGCTCGTAGCTCATTCAAATCAAGTGGATATGCTTAGTTACCCGTAAATCTAATGGGTGTGTTTGTAGCCCTTTCAAATCAAGTGTGTGTACCCTAAGCCCGAAAATTCAGAAGGGTGTATCTCGTAGCCTTGGAATCGAGATTGTATTTGAGTTTACCTTCTGCCCATTTAAAGATTGGCATTTGAAAAAAAAATCTATACAAGAAATTGTACGGGACTGGATGTAGGAGAAATCCAAACTAGTATAAAAAATTCCTGATGTCATCTCTCTAACTCTTTACTTTGCTTTACGTCTTTTATTTTTATCTGCGATTGCATTTGTGACTGTTTGATAGTATAATTCTATGTTGTTAATGTGTGATTTAATATTTAATTTGAAAGAAATTTAAAAAGAATTACATAAGTTAGAAAATACTATTAACCATCCACCCTCTCTAGTGTTTAATTAGCCTTATGATCCATGATTCCGCAACCCACAGTATGCTCAACAGAACACGTGACCATCAAGATAGTATATTTTGGGTTCACATTAGAAGTTGTTTACTTAGTGTATTCGTTAGGTATTTCATAATCGAAGATGTTTACTTGATGCATGGTTAGGTACAGTAAGGACTTTGCACTTAGTGTGCAGATTGACTAGTTCCTTATACATAGTTCACAAACACAAATGAACACCCTATGTCGTGTATATTGTAATGAAATTTAATTACTTGTGAATACTATACACTAATGATACAATTCATTCATCGGACCTTGTCTGATCTCATCATTTTCCTCCCTTTTATATCTACTATAGGAGGATACGGCACCAGTGAGTTGATTTGAAAAAGATGTGTGGAGATGGCGACATGATGTATGGAGATTTATCTATTTATAGTCATTGTTCTATATACCTTACTTTATCTATTAGACAAACTTTTACTATGTTGTTATTTGAGAGATTCTATTTTTTTTAGTTATTGTAGGTTCCATAGTTATCTTGAGACCGTATTACTTTTGGTTATTTGTAGTACCTATATTTTATTTCTTTCTGCTGTAAGATCTGAAACTGTAGAAATGTTTAAAATCTTATTGTCTTCGTATCATGTTAACTATAAAAACCTAATTATTCATACTTCTTAACACGACATGATTCCAAACACTATTTTTAGGCTTTAGATCGATGTGTCCAAAGGTGCGGGTTGTTACAGCTGATATCAAATCCAGGTTCAGGATTCCTTAGGGATTAGGCATGTAAGAGAACGTACTTGCATTCAAAATTTATATATGTGTGTATGTGTATCACAAGCATCCATTAAATTCCAGTTATGCTTAATGTTATATGGGGGGCATTGCTAATAATTCCTAATCATGAATAATTAAGATGAGCAATCAAAGTAGAATGGTTCTTGTAAAGCAACCGAGGTCCAGTGTCTGAATGGTCCTATATGGTTTGACCGATATATACAAGCAAGAGATCAAACCGAACCTAACCCTAATGAGGACCCATATAGGATAG
This sequence comes from Allium fistulosum, assembly GCA_030737815.1. Classification (NCBI taxonomy): domain Eukaryota; kingdom Viridiplantae; phylum Streptophyta; class Magnoliopsida; order Asparagales; family Amaryllidaceae; genus Allium; species Allium fistulosum. The sequence goes on from CM060902.1 coordinate 454,423,984, forward strand.
ACAAATAGATATCATATGCTGATAGGAGATGAACTAATTAGAGTTTGCAGTGGACACATTGTCTTTGTGAAGGTCTTGCCACTTAGACGCGTTATGGGGTTCGGTAGTCCAGGAAAGTTGGTACCAAGGTTTATAAGGCCTTATTCGAATTTAGAAAGAGTGGGGAAGTTAGCTTATAGAGTGGAGCTTCCTGAAAAGCTAATGGGGGTTCACAATGTCACACTTGTGGAAGTGTTTACATGATCCAACTACTGAGGTCGAGCCAAGTTAGTTAGAAGAAGTTGAAATGGAAGAGAGTCACTTTTCTTTGTTCTTGCATTGTTTAACATGAGGAAAAGCGACTATGTAATAAAGTAATCTATTCTATTATATATAAAAGAGAATAAAAGATTTTTCGTATTCTTATTTCTCATTCAATCTGAAACCAAATACTTATCTCTCATCGATTTGAGTAAATAATTTGCAGTTGCCCCCTCTAACTCTTTTCCAATCACAACTCGTGTATCCATTGTATTTATTGATATTCATTGTTTTGTATCTTAGCATTCTTCTACTTTTAATTTATTAATAATTAAGAAAACGTATTTTTGATAGTTTCCATTTCTTTTTCTATAACTTCGTCCTCTCTTCCCATTAATTTGCAAATTCATCTTCCTAAAACCCTATCTCCATTTCTGTTTAATTCAATCTTATAATATGTTTTTCAATTTTGTCAACATTTCTAATTTCTATTTCTCTCTTGATTATCATAAACTATATTTCTTTCAAATCATTTAAGGAAACATCTTTATTTTGTAAGAAACCGTTGAATTAGAACCATCTGGATTTGGAATCTAGTGTTTTCATTTTGTAAGAAACCATCATCGACGAAGACGAATTTGGATGTTTTTTATTTGGTAACTTTCTTTTCATCTTTTTCACAGTAGTTTAAAGTTGTTTGTTAATTACTTTCATATCATCATTTTCAAAGTAGTTAAAAGTTGTTAATTTTTTTCATTTCTGAAGTTGTCTTAGGAACGTTTTTGCATATAATCCCCATGCTTTGGTTCTTTTCACCAGATCAATAGGTAAGTTTTCATTTTTAGACTGTTATATATAGTTTTCATCCTTATTTTGTATAAAGTTTCCAGATTTTCCATAATCTTATCTACTTCAAATCAGGTCTAAAACTACTGTATGTTCTCATTTTTAAACATTTTTCCAACTTTTTCAATATTTTTGTGTTCATGTTTGGTGATGCGTGGTTGTCTCCTGGATTTTATTTACAATTTCTTCTATTATTGTAAAAGCGTTTCATGTTACCTAAAAAGATATACACCTAATTATGATATTCATAATCATAAAAGTAAAACAAAAATTCATAATAATGCCATTTTATGTGTGTACCAAATATTTTGTTTCTTCTTTGTCTGTGATTGTGTCAATATTATCAATTTTAAACCACTCTATGTTGTCATTTTCAAACCTTTTCCAACTTTGTCAATATTTTTTTGTTCATGTTTGGTGATGGGTAGTTGTCTCCAATATTTTATTTACAATTTCTTTTGTGATTGTAAAAGTGTCTCATGTTATCTATAAAGATATATATCTGATTATGAGTATCATAATCATAACAGTAAAACAAAAGAGCACAATAATGGCATCTTAAGTATTTTTTTAATAATTTGTTTCTTCTATGTTTATGATTATGTCAATATCATTAATTTGATTATCTAATGTAAAATATTTATTTTTGAATATTGAAGAAGTATTTCATGTTAGTTAAAATGGTGTGACCATTATGCATAAGTTGTTTACTAAAAGTATGCACATAAAAGGATTGTTCACACATTTATAGCAGTAGAGCCCTTACTATCTATCCTCATTTACAATTTTATTGCCTTTGTAGTCTTATGTGTTATTATGAAATTTTTACTTATGCTTTTTTATTATGGTAACAATACAATTTCTTCTAACAGTAAAATAATCAAGTATATTATGTTCTACACAATCAAATTTATGAATTTTGTATTTGATTTCTTTGTGCTCAGTTTCTTTGTTCTCTAATAATGACATCTTAAGTATGTTTTAAATAATTTGTTTCTTCTATGTTTCTAGTCGTGCCAATATCATCAATTTGATTGTCTAATGTAAAATATTCATTTTTGAATATTGAAGAAGTATTTCGTGTTAGTTAAAGTGATGTGACCATTATGCATAAGTTGTTTATTAAAAATATGCACATAAAAGATTGTCCACATATTTATAGCAGTAGAGCCCTTACTATCTATCCTTGTTTACAATCTTATTACCTTTGTAGTCTTATGTGCTTTATGAAATTTTTATTCATGCTTTTTTGTTACCCTAACAATAGAATTTCTTTTAGCAGTAAACTAATCAAGTATATTGTGTTCTACACAATCAAATTTATGAATTTTATGCCTGGTTTCTTTGTGCTCGGTTTCTTTGTTCTCCTAACAAAACAATATGTCCTATCTTTGTTATGGTGGTTCAAAACCTTTGGTTGTTTGTCTCATCTACTCGGTTGTTTGTTTTTAGACCTATTGTCCTTAGCGACGGTGTATTTTCCAAATGCAATCATGCCGTCATTTGTAATTCAAAAGCAATCACATATTTTCTTTGTTTGCAACATAAACTTTGGTTTGTGTTCCCATATCAAAAGGCGGTATTTTGGCATTTACCATGGCTTTTTATGTCCATTTAATTTCACTATTTCACTAAACCTTACGCTACTTCACCAATTGTGTTCTTAGAATTGAATTCCTTGCTTTAATTAAATAAAGCAAGAAATCATCACTATTATTTTGGTGTGTTATTTTTGTCTTCCTAACAAATGTAGCAAAGATAAAGGCAACAAAAATTTTAGATGCATTAATTTATGTTATCCTATGTTTTCTTCACACTATACCAAAAAATTTAGTTGCTGTCATTAAAGACAAAAAATTTGACCATTTCATTTAGAAATACTTATATTAATTTCTTAGAACTTCTCTAAATGAATTATATAATCTGCTCCTACCTTATTACTTCATTTCTTTCCAAAATTGAAAGAGCAATTTTTTTGGATGTAATCGTATGCTGATTAAATATTTTCAAATTAAATCCATGTTTTCTTTATAAATATGATCTTTTCCTACATTTTTATTGTACCAGGCTATAAATTTGATAACCATATTTCACACCTGTAATTCAAAACATAAATTTTGATTAGTTTCCATCTCATCGGAATTATTTTACTATTTACTGCAACTTATTCTGCATATTCATTTTCATTGTTTTTTACCTTTTTTATCATTTAACGATACTTTACCAGTCATGATCTTGGAATTTATTTTTTATTCCCACTAAGATGATTTTATTATGAAGAATATGTGGAAGATGTATCCTACTTTGAATTTCTTCTTATATTATTAGCAGTTATGATATGTTGTCCTATGACTTCCTAAGGTATTGAGCAAAAATATAACAAGTAAAATTTTTGACGTACTGTTGTTGTCTTTCAACTAAACTACACATTATCTTTTTCTTGGATTGCTAAAGGTCGAGTAACTATATTTGAACAGCAAAGCACAAGATTATACAACTAAAATTGTGCTATTAATTTTTCTGCTTTGTTTTATAATCGAATATATGTTGTACATTTTTTTATAATTTATACTTTGTTTACAAACCATCAATGTGTGTTGATTGGTAGTAATTGACTTATAAGGTTAACAAAGTTGCTTACATAGGTTTTTCCCCTTACGTAGTATATTGGGTAGTTTATTTAGTTTTACCTTATCAGTTCACCAAAGTTACATTCCATCGTTATTATGAAGCAATTTTGCTTTCCTCTTTTCCATTTGCTGTAACTGATTCAAAATACCGTTAAGTTATAGTTATCATGGTAAGTAAGAGTAAGGATTAGAAACAAATATTATTGTATGACACTTCATGGGTGAATTTATGTTTGGTTGTGTAGTATATGTTACACCCTGAAAACAATGAAGCTTTGTTGTGCTAATCATTATAACTCAAGGGATTTATTTAGATTTCAAACATTAATTATATTCATTATTTGGGATTGTGAACTTGAATGCATGATAAGAATCAATTTAATGTATGTTTCAAAAGAAAGTGAAACTACGTGTTGGTATCTAAGTTATCCAACTAACTTTGAATTTTTTGAATAACACATTAATTTTCATCTTCAATCTACTTCACACATTCTAATCACTAAGTGATGGTCCTATGTTTCAATGAAGTTAGTTTAAACTGCCATAAGTTCATTTCAATCATCAAATATTTAATAAAATGAGTGAGCATATATTAAAGCTTTAGAAGATTATATTTTTGTGTTCATATCATTTTCGATAGTACAAAAGGTTGGAAAATAAATTTAATGCATTGAGTATATAATTTATTTTCTATATAAAAAACTAAGGGAAAAGAATATTGATTAAAATTTAAAAAAAAGTTTACTAAGAAATGAGTTGAATTAAATGATCATGTTAACTGTCATTCAAAAAATATTTCTGTATTTATATAAACAAATATTCGATGGTAACAATAGATAAATATAGTTGCAATCCGTATGCTAATTTTTACTCAATTTTGATTTTTCAAAATCTATTTGATTTACAGTTTCTCAACAGGGGTCATCTTTTGCACATTGATCTGCTTTTCATATGCTAATTAATATGGTAAATAGATGAACATTCAATCCATTTAGGTTTAGCCACGAGGACATGGGAAGATGACAACCTCTATCAGCATATGCTGCTTGGTCAATGATGCTACACTTTTATCCGAACACTAATTTTTCTTCTTCATTTTTTTATGCGTATCGAACCAAACAATCTGTCTACTTATCTGTTGTAATGCTGTAAACATTTGCTTTTATGAACTTAATTTAGCCTCACTTGACTTCTTTGTTCAACATAATTTGATATTCATGTATTTGATAAGATTTAGATAACACTCTTTCATTCGTCTTTCAAACAAAATATATTTTATTTGATGTAATTTGTTTTGACGCCGATATATTTGTCATGTTAGTATTTCCTTACTTTGAAATATTAGGTCATCTATTTTATTTTGTTTTCTATTTCCCAGCTAGCTACTATGCTTTCAAAGGAGTTTGATGACCAACAGTACAATTTATTATTTAGGTGCTAAAGAAATGCACTACTATTTATCCTCCTTATTTTGGAAGCACGTTGGACTGTGCATCAAAATTGTTTACACAGAGCCATCGTGAACCATTCCATGCAATGGTTATTTTTTTAAGACAGCTCCAACATGTGTGCTGAACCACTTGGACCAATTGATCTCTTAGCACATGATAGTCCAAGAGTACAAGTGTTACATATGTATCACCTAGCTATATATCCCTTTGTGATGTATAGACTATGTTGTTCAAATTGTTTCTGCCTGATAATGAGGTGGATAGTACATTAGATTAGTTTTCTAATGCGCCTATTGAATCGAAACCTATATTGTGCATGATATTTTATTGTCCGACATTTAATAGTTGCATACAATTTTTTTCTCATTACTTTGGTTTGAACACGGTATACAAATATGGTTTTACCAATAACATACTATTGTATTTTTAAAGCTTTACATTCAACCCCATGTGACTAGCATGGGTTCGCACTCGTTAGACTAGTTAGAGTTCAATGGGGAGTTAATCCAGTTGAGAGTACTTGGGAGCCCGAGGAGAAAATCCAAGGTACTCATCCAGAGCTCTTTTTGATAAGTTTCTATTAAAGTTAGTATAATTACTTGAATGCATAGTATTTAGCTTAGTATATTCCATAGGTAGGTAAGTATGAATGCTAGGCATGGATGTGAACGTGTCATTAAGACATGTTTTGTATGATGGTTGCTAGTGGATGTATTTTATTAATTAGTATCACACATATGGACTGATATGTTCATGTTGGTATATGACATACATCACATTGTCTATTTTGTTATATTCATTTAGATGCATAATGGTTTTTGCATTTTGCATATATATATATATATATATATATATATCTGTGTGTGTGTATGTATGTATGTATGTATATTGAATGGTTGCTCATCTATATAAAATTGCAAGTATATACAAAGGATGTTGCATACATTTTGGATACATGCCATAATCACTTGCATTTCAGGAGGTCGATTAGTTCAGGAGACTGCCTGATTTTGCATTACTTATATTTATATGCATTCCATACCTATATGTACATGCTACACTAGAAAATTTGAAAGTAAGGACAATTTTGCAAATAGTTGATGGTGGAGTAGATGGTATTATATATTAGCTTATACGAGCAAGTTACATTTTTCCATCTTTGCATATTTTGGGGACAAAATCCTTTTAAGGATGGGGAGAATGTATAGTCCGAAAATTTTAAAGGTAAACTAAAATGCTAATAAAGATAAAAATGTAATTTTAAATAATGAAAAAATAGTAAATTTTCACAAATGTTGGAAATAGGCCTCAGACCCTATTCCGTTGTGTCTGGAATATCATTTATGGTCAAAAAACATACATAACTTGTTAAATTTGATAAAATGGGTCAGAATTGGTAGAAAGTGGATCCAATGGTATAATGATTTTGGGATTAAGCCTAATAACCCTAATTTTCAACTAAATAAGTAGCTAAGTCTTGAGTTCTTCATTCTAAAACCCTAGCCACCTCTCTATTCTCCAAACTCTCTTCTTCTTACTCATGCCCTGAAAGCCATTCTCTCAAACAAATTTAAAACCTAAATCAAAGTAAAATAAAAATATTTAAGTAGGAAGTAAAAGAGAAACAACAATAAAAAACAACATCAAGTTAGGAAGAGAAGCGATAATTCGAATACGGGATATAGGGAAATCTCTTCAAAAAACATTTCTAGGTGAATGGGTTTATTACAATGTGTTATGATGTAAACAAGCAATTGGATTTCTTTTATATATCTATTTTAAGTTGAAAATGTGATTTTTATTCCGAATCAATGGTTTTCAATTGAGAATACTTATGAATTGTATGAACTGGAAAACCATAGATAATGAATTGATAAGATAATCATTGTAACTTGGGAAGGAATGGTAAATTAAATTGAAACTACTCTAATTCTATATACTTGGTTTTTATATGATAAGTTGGATTGATTTTGGTAAATAAAGAGTAATTGAATACACCCTTTGAAATTTACCTAGAATTAATTATAATAACCATGAAATACATATAGATTATTGATTAAAATAAATGTGGCTAATTGATTGGAACGTCATATACAATCGTTGAGACAAACTAGCTAAAGTTGTGTATAAAAAATAGAAATTGTACGCAAAACACTGTTAATAATAAACCCTTGCGCCTGTACTTGAATCCGCAAAGAAGATGAATAAAATGAATAAGATAACAGACCTAAAAATACTGATTTAGAAGTCTAAATTTTAAACCAAACTTCTAAATTTCAAGAAATATGAAATAGTAAGGAATTAGTTCAAAACTAACATGATTAAGACGTTTGGACTTATATTTAGACATTTGGACTTATAATTAAACATCTGGAATTGCAGTCAAATATATGAATATAGGGTCAGACGTCTGAATGCCTGTAGTCAAATTTTTTTATGCAAGGGATCAGACGTCTTAATGGCCGAAGTAAGCCCAGGTCGAACCTGGACCTGGCATAGGTTAATTAGGATAGATCAAGGAACTTCTCACTTCTACGACTTTGGAGAGTCTACGTAACTAATGGAGTCATGCAACGAGATGGAATAGTATCACACTTGGTGACGCCATAGGTATCTCACTTCATGAAGTTGTTAAACATGACACTCAATCCGATGTGCGATTCCATTGTAATTATATGCTTTGGAGCAAAAGGGCACTAATGAAGAGGTTACTCAGTGCTTTAGGGTTAAATGGGCATAGGCATTGTGATGTATACCTAGTGTTGTTCATAGAATTTAGGATATATGGAACTAAGGGAAGGTTACTCAACGTTGTTAGGGCAAGTGGTTCAAGCATTTTGATGTATATCCAGTGTTGTGCATACAATTTAGGATATCAGGCACTAACAAGGAGATTACTCAATGTCTTAGGGGCAAGTGGGCTCAAATATTATGATGTATACCTGGTGTTGTGCATAGAATAATAGACGTTAATGAGGAGGTTGTATAATGCTTTCGGGGCATGTGGGCTCATGCATTATGAGGTATACTCAGCAGAACACGTCAACCATCGGGATCATATATTTAGGGATCGCATTGGAAGTTGTTGACTCAGTGTTTTCGTTAGGTGGTTCATCATCAAAGAAGTTTATTAGATGCATGGTTAGGTATAGTAAGGATTATTGCACTTAGTGTGTAGATTGACTAGTTCCTTATGCATAGTCCACGAATGAAAATGAACACCCTAAGTCATGTAGATTGTAAATGAAATTTAATTACTTATGAACACCACACCTGGTGATGCAATTCATTCGCCAGATCTTGTCTTATCCGTCCTTTTCTCCCCCTTTATATCTATTATAAAAGGACATGGCAATAGGTGAGTCGATCTGAAAAAGTTGCATGAAGATGGAAACTCGATGCGTGAAGATTTATCTATTTATAGTCATTCCTCTATGTACTTTACTTTATCTATTAGATTGAATTTTGATTTGTTGTTATTTAGGAGATTCTATTTTGTTAGTTACTGTAACTACCATGGTTATCTTAAGACTGTATTACCTTTGGTTATTGTCAATAGTTATATTGTATTTCCTTCGACCGTGAGGTATAAAAGTGTAGAAATGTTTAGAATTTTATTGTCACTGTAACGACCTGTAAATTTCAACTGTTTTAATAACGTAATTAGTTAAAATTTTGTGAAATTTTAAACAATAAAATTTTGAAATAAAAATTTAATATTTGGAATACGTCTAGTTAAACATAGCGACTGGTAAATTTTCGTCCGAAAATATGAAAGTTTATTTCGCGCGTAAATTCACTTCAATTTAATCAGTTAAAAAGCAATGAAAATAAAATGTTTCTGAAACCTAAATATTTTTATATAGAAAAATTCTAAACCATCTTCTGAGCAAGATGTTAGTTTGTTGTTTTTCAAAATTCGGACATCTTCGGCTCCGTCGATCTTATTTTTCAGTGTTTTTCTTGCACTTTCCGCTAATAGAAAATTCGAATTTTTATAATTAAATCGTACTGCTAATATCTGTATACCGTTTTGATCGTCTCGTTGTGCTGATCGTTACGGTATATTCGTATGCGTGTTTCGACGTCCGTTGAGCGACGAAATCTATAAAACGGATAACCGTATCGGCACGTGTCCAAAGTCTTTGGTTCTTGGGTCCCCTTGGCTCTTCGACTTTTGTTATCCACGTTAAGATCAGTAGACATCCAATTTAATATTTTCAGCTTTGACGCTTACCTTTCCCATGAAGTGCCTCTTGGATTCCCTATGTTCATTTACTACTGTGAATTGGAAATGCAAATTTGAACGTTCTGTAGCTACTCACCTTCTTTTTACCTTTTCTATTTCATTTTCACGTTTATCCCTGTAGCCAAAAAAGAAAATTTTCATCTCCCCAAAACCCCAACATCTCCCATACCACAAACTATTCAAGCACCATCAACTCGACCGCTATTCCCTACCGTACATCCCTCCACTTCGCTACCTCCACCGACATCCGCCCATGCTTCTACCTCAGCCACGTTTTCATTTCCAGCCTGCAACCCTCCCATCAGCTGATCACGGCAGCCAACCTCCACCTCTTCCACCCAATAGATGTGCAAGCGGTGGCTCCGACTTTCTTGATGCCGAGTTTCCCTCCGCCTTATCCTTTTGCAGACCGAGCCTCCACCATCAATCACCTTGCCGCATGTTATCATAGTAATAGGTTTGTATACATTATCATATTAGAGATGTATATAATAATACTAGTGTACGGTTTTCATATTTGCAATATATATAGTTGTTTTGTATATAAACTGTTAGTATTTCATAGGTCGGATTATTCTATATAGGATCTGTTTAGTGGTAATATATATTTTTAAAAGTAAATTATATTGTGTATATGAGGGTATAGGGTAGTTATATTGGTTTTGTATATATAGGTTAGGATATGCTTAGAATATCGGTTGTTAAATTAATGAGTGTAGTTTATAATAGATTTTGTAATACTGTGAGATATATGCAAATCTGTAGATTTTGGTTCAAGGATGATGTATAATTCGTGTTATAATATATTTGTAATAAAGTGACTTTCGCACATGTCCCTGACAGTATTGAATGTGTATAAGGTATGAATATAACTGGTCCATTTAGATAAGTCTGCTGGTCTATACGTGAGTCTACATAAGTTATATATATGTTTATAATATATTATATCATTTGGGAACTGTATATATCGTGGGTATATTTGGGTGTATAAATCTATATTTAGGGATATTAATCTGTATGTATACGTTAGGATATACCAATATATATTGCATAAGTCTGTTCTTTTATATGTATGTTTACATAATTAGTCTGTATACGTCAGTGTGTGAGTTGGGTTTTTAGAGATATATGGAGAATAGTAGTTTTGTGTTACATTGATTTTGAGTATTCCTGCCTATTATATATGTGTTTTGAATTATATAAATTTTTGTTTTATTAATATATAAGTTTATACCATTTTGCTGTTCTGTATATATATTGGCATCGATGTCTGGAATGTCTATTTATAACAGTTATAAGTTTTAGAGGTTATAAATATAAAACGTTGAGTTATATGGGTTAGTTAAAAAAAAGTAAAGTTAAATATTTTATTATAAAACGTTAGTATATACATATTATAAGACTATCATTTCTGGCTATACCATTTCGCATAAAAAAAATATAGCTACGGGAAACAAGAAGAAAGCCGAGAAGTTCAGTGTTATGCCATCTTCACCTCCATTTGATACCTGTAACAAGCTGTGGAAATTTGCTAACAAGGACTGATACCATTTCCTACTAGTGTCTAGTTTCATGTGTACTTTTGTAGTTTTTGGTCTATTTTGACGTGAAATTCGAATGTGCGTTTAGAATATCCTTTGGAAATTACTATGTTTTCTACATATTCTAAAGTGGAATGCTTTGTTATATATAATATATATAAAAAATAAATAAATATATATATATATTAAGTTGTTTTAAAGATTATAAGATTATTTGCTTATTTAACTTATAAGTTGTATGTAAATTTTACACATAGTATATATAGTTGTATATATATTCACTTATACCAATTATTTTCATCAACCCAATTTTGATTATTTTGTCTATTCATATTATCAGATCTGTTCGTCAATTCATGCCAATCAGCCTTGACCGTTGAACTCGTACCGATTTTGCTTTGCTTGAATCCACAATTAATTTCAGAGTCCGTATCAGTATGCGTATCCGGATCACCTTCTGTATTCTCTAGCCTCGAAAGGTGAGCAATCACTCACAATTAACGTTCTTTTATTTATTAAATTTGATTTCAATTGAAACGACAATTGAAATATGCTGTTGTTTGATATTTACACTGTTATTACCTGTATCAGTTCACCTGTGACATCTGACACCATTATCATTTATATATGCAATGATAATCCAGTTTGGTTGTTAAATGATTGATTGTTTGATGTTTATATTAGACGTTAAATTGTTAATGATGTAAGTGATAAATAATTTGAAATTGAAATTGACGTAGGATAGTTAGATTTGATATATGTGTTAAATTTGATTAAATGACATTTGTATAATATGACCCCTTTAACTGTTAAATTTATTGACACGTAGGATTTGTTTAATTACACTTTGAACCACTGAATGTACGTTGTTAAATTGATGAAGTATGAAATTGTAAATAGATAACAAGTGGAAAACCGTAATGTAATAATCTTTATCTACATGAAATGATAGTGTAGATTCTAGAAATAATTATATTAATTCGTACAAATAACAATGCGAATTAATACGGTTATTTCGGGATTATTTGAATTAATTATTGGATTGTTATTGATTGTTGTTATTGCTTGTTTATTTACTTTGACACCATCCCAGTTATCACACTGCAAGTTCCCTTTGCTATGTTTGATTTTTGAATTGAATTGGAATCGGGTTGAAATGATAAATACCCAAATTAAACTTTGACCTAGGATAGAGAATTAAATAAAACCCGATTGGTCAATAATTTGATTTAAAAATAAAATGAAGATTTTATTTGAATAAATAATTTGGTTTTGAAACAAAGTTGGAAACTGAATTTTAATGAAATTTAAATGTGAATATTTAATAATCTGAAACAAAATATTAATAAAGAAATTGATGAAAGAATGTTGTTAATTTAAGAAATGATCGAATTAAGTTTTGAAATTTTTTAATAACTTAATGAGATTGAATTATTTAATAATTAAATAAAATTGAATTCTTTATTAAGTAAAAATTGAACTTCTTGAATAAGTGAAATCAAGTTTCTTTATTAATTGAGTTTTGAAATTGTAACTAAGTAAATTAATAAGTGAAATTGAAATTCTCTAATAAGAAATAAAATGTGATTTCTTTGTAATTAATGTAAGACATGTAATTTAAAGAATTGATTTGACGAATCTAATTTAATTCAAATTCGAAGTTTTAAGATAATGAAGTTGAACTTAAGTAATTGATTTAATGAATTGAAATTAAATAGGAATTGTTTTGAATGACAAATTTATTTAACGAATATTGAATGAAATTGATAAATGAATTTGAAATTGATTTGAATGTTAAATTAAATAAATTAAAATGATTTCGAAATGAAACTTGTATCCGAACTTGAATCAATATTTGACTTGTTTTAAAAAGAAATTGAAATTGAATTATAAGATTTTGAAATTATGAATTTGGAAGTTTTGAAATGTAAATTATGGAAATTGTTTTGGAAAGACAAATGAAATGTTGGTTTAAAAATTCTAATTGAAATTGAAATTGATTTGGTTTTGAAATAAATAAACGACCAATCGGTGTAATGACCGGAATCGGTTAGGGACATACTCACTGTCTAAACCGAAAACCACTTTAATAACTATACGCGGAGTGTGATCCAGAATGAAGTGGTTGGAATGATGTACATGATGACTGAAGAAAGAGAACGATAATGGATAGCCTTGACACTTATGTCAAAATTGGAAATGACTAAAACAGGAGCCGTGCCGGGCCAAATGGAGGTCAGCTACCTCAAGCGAACACACTTCTTCGAAAACTACTCATTACTTGTTGTCGATTGGTGCACCCTTGATTTTGGGAGTGTTGTTTCGCGGTGTTGCGGTCGCTGCGGTGATGCGTTCTCACCAGTCCGGATCAGGCAAACGGTAGTTTCACTACCTTGGGTATTGCCTCATGTGCCTTGTCATACTTGTATTCCTTTATACGCGACCACTACGATTTTGGTTTGTACCTTTAGTATATGGATTGCCCTCTGGTGACTTCCGGTTTTGGGGAAACTACGGTCTTGTATATGCTCTTGGGAATAAAAATGTGTTAAGGGTGGAATGGGCCATGACTTAACACTATTTTGATACCTTATATTACTGATAGACATTATCTACTTAGCGTACATTACTACCTAGTAGATAGTTTAACGGATCCTTAAAGGATGGTTATTCCAAACATCCTTTGAGTTACTTGTATTTCAATTGCTATTTCACTTGAGTTGGATTTATAAATATAAGAATGTTAATCCTGACTCGAGTGTTTTGTGTTTTGCTTTACGCTCGGGTCAGACTGAGTGTACCAGTATTCGAGACTCACCTTTGAAGTTGGAGCTTGCTTGAAGATCCAGCCATCTATTCTGCTTTCCGTATTCGATGATTCCAGTGATGTATTCTGATTTGTATCTGATGTATCGTATTACTCTTCCGTTGTATCTGGTTTAACTCTGATGTAACTTATACATTTATATAGTAGCTTCATGAACTACTATCTCTTTTATTTCCGCTGCATTTATTACTCTATGTCTGTGATCTGTGATTATTTATTTACTGTATATGTTCAGTTTTGCCAAATTTAAATTAACAACGCGTTATTTTGAGCAATTCAATTCTGGCATGAGTGTCTACCTATACACTTATAATGGATGCGAATGGTCCAAAATACTGGGTCGTTACAGTCACTATATCGTGTAAACCATAAAAACCTATCGATTCGTACATCTTGGCATGATGCGAGTCTAAACACCATTTTTGGGCTTTGGATCGGTGTCTCTGGAGGTGTGGGTTGTTACACAAACTGACTTAATGCTGCTACCATCCCACTTAAGCTTTTTACCTACTTCACAGTTCTAGGTACTTGAATATCTCGGGTGGCTTTGATTTTTTCGAGGATATATTCAATTCCCTTGGCGTTCATAACATATCCAAGGAATTTACCGGATCGGACGGTGAAGGAGCATTTATTTGGGTTCAACTTCATGTTGTACTAGTGTAGTATGCTGAAAGTCTCAATTGGGTTCTGTACATGCCCCGGGATTTTTCAAACTTTATCAGCATATGATCCACATACACATCCATAGACTGGCCGATCTGTTTAGAGAACATTAAGTTGAAGAGTCATTGATAAGTGGTGCCCGCATTTCATGGTCCAAAAGGCGTGGCACGATCGTGTGCGGTGATTTTTTAGTAATCTATGATCATGTGTGTGTTTGTTTGTTTGTTCTGTGTTCATTTTCGACGTTTATAGTGCAGTGAAGAATGATGAAAAATAGTAAAGCAAAGGTGTGGTGCTCCAATGTGATGACTTCAAAACTGTGACTTGATGACTCTATAACATGAGATAGACGTATACAGATATTTCGAACTTCGACAGCACGAGGCATTTGATCGAGTACTTCAAGTGGGAAGTGAATGTATGGGACTAGAGTAGTCTGAGGAAATAGTTTGATAAGGTAAAGTGATGTAGCGGGGCATGAGATGTTCGAGATTAAGTCGTTTGCTGAAGGGATCATTGATAATCTAGATGTGATGTGTGTTTATGGGGCAAGGGTATGTAAGGGCGCTTGCTTGTGTACCTTGGACCTTGAGATGATTCGGCCTACCTTACTAGGGTAGTACCTATGAGCTGTGCAATTAAAGCGCCCTGCCGCTCCATAGCGTTTGAGGTGCGAAAAGTTATAACGGAGATATATCGAGGATATAGCAAGATATAGCGGATGACTTTAAAAAGAGGAATGATGAACATTCTACATTAAAAAGAGGAACAATTATTACTTATTATTTCCCACCAAGTAAAACAAGTTATAATAAAGTAAAGATAAACAAAGTTGGCACTTAAAATGTTAGAACTAGTTATAATAACCAATAACGTATATCATTGTTACATCAACTTTGAAGTTACTATAAAACTTAAAAGCAAGACATCATGCAAAATGCTTATTTATAGGAAAGGGGGTTATAGCGGGGCAACAAAATCGGGGATATAGCGGATTATTGCCCCAATATCGGGGATAATAGCGGATCCACTATATTGGGTCGCTTTATAGGAATATCGTTGCCCCAAAAGTCCGCTACGGGATATATCGGGGATATATCGGGGCAATATCAGGGAATTGACTGCACAGCCTATGAGATAGGTATATGAATGAACGCCAAATCAAATTATGACACGAGGATTTTCCAGCCTAAGAGGTTGTAGAATGAGTTATCATGTATCTAAGGGACCTTGGTGGCGGTCATGGCAAAGTGGGGCTTTTGAGAAAACCATAGCAAATGTAGGATCTTGAAAAGGTCATAATGATTCAAGACTTTGAGATTGGAGTTCTATAGCAATCGTGGTGGTGCAAGACTTTAGGAATGTTGTGGTAATATAAGATGCTGGTAATGGTCGTGATGAAGCGAGACCTTGGTGATATACATAGCGATATGAAACCTATGCGACGGTTATCATTGCGCATTATTTTTACGTTGCTTGATTGTTATGATTGGCGTGATTCCTGTGTGATAAATAGATGTCCTGTGATGTTGGTATTTCTGAGATAAGTACCTTAATACCCATATTATACTTAGTGCGGCATAATCATATGATCATAATGGTATTGTAGCATATATAGTGCTATATGCTAACTCTTTGGATGTAGAGACATGTCAGGTATGATTATCCATATCCTATTTCCTATAATATATCTATTTTCATAGTATATTGATATTGTTTATCACTCACATCAAACTATTGACCGACTCGAGGTTTTATGCTTTGCTTCTTATTATCTCGGGTACTCTTAAATGAGTAGACTAGATAACAAGTTTGGGATTAACGCATGGAGTTGTTCAAAGGACGAGCAGGAGGTTGGCACTATTATATTTGTTACTAGAGTTTATTGCTTATTCCGATGTGCAGCACTGTGGAATTTTAGAAGTGCTTTACCTTATTTAGATATAGATTTCATTTGAGTTTATTTTGATGATGTATAAACTCTGCTCTGTTTCCTTTGTATGACTATTGCAAACCTTGCGCTTTGATATTTCTTTTGGTTCATTTTGGTTATACTTATCCATCTTACCTGTTTAATATCTATGTTGATATATATTTTATTCGATGCACTATGAAATATATGACATGTTTTATGTTGGATTGTTCTATCTTACCCTTTACAATCGTTCTTCGTCGACTAGATACCGTTGCAGCGCACTATTTATGGTATTTGAGTATCGAAGGTGTAGGGCGGTTGTCACACAAAGTCTCGCTTGATAATAAGTCAGTATGAAGAGTTACTACACTTTGAATTAAAAATAACAATTTCTACGTAGTCGTTAGAGTACGTATTCTACATCATCAAAATTTTCGATCGGAAAAATGGAATTTCGTGTTCCATTTTGAATTTTCCAATTAATTGGAATTCTAGTGTTGTTGGAACTAAATGCGTAATAAATTGCAACATTTCATCATTTGTTGGAAGGAATTGAAAATGCTTTGAACGATACGAATTCTTTTTGTACCAGCCCTAAATATCTGGTCATTTTGACCCAGACTTGTGGTTTGGTTAATTGACGATCTGACTAGTTCAAAGAGTGTTCAAATTTAATTGGGTTTTTCCAGAACAATCGAAGGAAGAAGAAAATGGGGGATACGAGGAGAGACAAAAATGGTGGAGGAAATCAAGTGGGTATCCATGTTATTTTCTATGCCGTGGTTTTTCACAGTTTGGAGGTAGTTCATTTAGCATCTTCCAATTTAATCATATAGGTCCTTCAATTTTTTCAACGGACTGATAATGCCAGAAATGGTCTGGTAGGTCCAATTCACACCCCAAGCTCCACCTGAAACAAGGAGTCCTCTTCATTTCCTTTCATTTCAAGGAAATTCTATTGGCACACCATTTTCCTCTTTTTCCACCCCACTATTTTTTTAATGATTAACTAATTACCCCTGTAATTATTTAGACTGACTTGACTTTTGTCTTTCCCTATTCTCTGTATTTTCTTTTTCTTACTCTTACTGTAATTATGGATGAACTTAATGATGATAGAATATATGAAGAAGATAATTTTTTGGAAGAAGATGGTCATTTTGAAGAAGATAATGAACATGATTCTCACGTATTTTAAATTTATTGTTTTTCTAGAGTTGAACATAAGTTTTTCTAGGGTTTACTTCAAAGGAACTAGAATTGGATAGCAACCAAGTATAGGCTTAACGGATTGTTAGTAAACCTAGCGCATAGCGTACTTGGATTGCTATTATACCTAGTGTAATGTAATACACTGCATAATTTTATTATTTTTCACTGTATTAAACTTTATCTGATTTTATTTTTTTAGATTGTATTGTTGGATGACAAACAAGATGAAAAAATTATCATAGGATGTACCAATGAGTTTACAAAGTATGATGTATGTGTGCTTCCTAAGTCATTTGATTTTGGATTAGATTGCTTGTATAATGTATTTTAATTCCATTATAATGATGAATAGATATTTCCTAATAGAGAGAAAATGAAAGAGTGGATCGGTTGCACAGCTAGAAGAGTTGGATTTCTTATAGTTTTTTTGAAGTCTGATATTAATTGCATAAATAGAGATCCAAGAATTTTCTATGTTTTTGAACGAAGAGGAGTACATAAAGAGTATAAAGAAAAAAGAAATAATCTTAGATTAGCCGAAATAAAAAAGTGCAGCTGTCAATTTCAATTAAAAGGCATTAAGCTTCCAATTGCAAACAAGTGGAGATTATATGTACAATATGGCATGCACAATCATTATGCATTGTATATTAGCAAGGGTCACTCTTTTGTTGGAAGGTTAATAATAGAAAATGAAAAAAGCTATCGAGATGTATAAAAATTTGGTGAAACCAAGAGCTATTTTACATATCTTGAAAAAAATTGATCCATCCAATTGCACGACATAAAGACAGTTTACAATATTTTTTCCAAACAAAAAAGAATTGATCAAGCTGGACATTCACAAATACAATACCATTTAGGCAATTTGAAAGAAAATGGATATTATGAGTAGCACCGTAGTAATATTGTGATAACCCGGATTTTTGAGCATCTGTTAATTGATAATTAACTAGGTTAATTAATAGGAATATTGATTTATAGATTAAACAAATAAACCTGATAATAAATTTTATATCTAGATAAATATTTATTTGATAATCTCCTAATATAATTACTTAAAATTTGCAATTTATTTTTCTGAAAAAAAATAATAATGATTGTTATATAGATATAGGAAGATTTTAAATAGAAATTGAATTTGAATTGGAAATTCAAAAGATAAATATCTTAAAATATTTTTGGATTTAAAAATATATCGTATATGATTTAGTATATAATTTGTTTTATATTATTTTCTTTAAAAGATCTTATTTATATAAATTAAGATAATATAATTACTAAATTGGGATTTAAATATAAAGATTTATAAAAAAAAACATTTAAACATAATAAACTCATGCATAATAACACATGTAAGACAATTAACTCAAGCTAAGGACAAATGGAAGCAAATTAACCAAGTGTAATTTTGTTCTTTTATTTTCAAAAATAATAAATAAAATTAAAAACAAGTTATATATACACATCTCCCTACCTCATCACTTCATTTTCTTCATTTAAAGAATAGATCTACAAATTTGAAATACAAACCAGTAAACAAAAATCAAAACCTGAGCAGATTAAAACAAAAACAAAATTTCAAAGCATTTTAAAACTGGAACGAATCTCAATCCTGGAAGCTAAGGCAAACATAAGGATTCAAACTCAAAACTGAAGCCTGATCAAAAGCAAGGCAAGGTTCAGGATCAACTCAACTAAATCAAGCAAAACCAAAGTAGATCAGATCATCATCAAGTCCAAATTCCAGATCAAAGTTTTTAAAACAATACAGGCTTTCTCTGTTTTCAAATATAGAAGGTGAGTAAGCTGACACCCTAAAAACTTAAATCTATTTTTATATCTGATGATTATGATTAATACTTGAATGTTGTTATGAAAAGTATTTGTATATGCCTGCATGTGATAGATATATGTGTAATAAGGTATGCATGTCTGGAAAACAGGAAAACTTGTCTCTGTTCATACATTCCAAGTTTTTAAAACCTGTTCGAAATTTAAATCATCCCACCCAAACAACTTTAGGGTTTGATTGCTGAATGGAAAATGTTTATATGAGTGCAACATCCTTTTTAAAAATAAATCTAAGTGAAAATATTGAATAAATATTTTTAAATAAGAAATAACAGTGAAAATCATATATAGGTCAAATTTTGATGATCATAAATTCGCGTTTAAAATTCATAACCTGATTCGAATTGCAAAATGGTGAATTTTAATAATCAAATCAAGTTTGTTAGTTGGGATTTGGAAGAGAAATTTGGGGTTGAACGGGAAACGTGTTCTTGTCGATTCTCGTCGATTGGCCACAAATTGGATGTCGTAATCATTGGTGAAGGAAGCTGGTGGGATGATGATTATCAGAAAAATGGTCGGAGGGTTCAATGATCATCGTGGTGGCGAGACGGTGACGTTGTAGGGTTTAAGACTCTGTTTGACTCGGTGATGTTCTCGAGGTAAGTAAGGCGTCGTCATCGCACCGGGTTTGATCGGAGTAAGGGGGATAGTAGCATGGAACTCTGGCGAATGTCTGGACCCAACGGCGAGGTATAAGATGGTCGGAGGTGGTGGCGCAAGGCGTATCTTTGGATCGGGTTTCTTCCTGATGGGTTCGTTTTCGTTCGATTTTGATCTTCGCGGTGGTCTGGGGTTCTGGGTGGTCAGGATACTCGAGTAGGTGGTCGGCGACTTGCTGGCGTTCGAAACGATGATCGGAGGTGGTCGAAGTGGGTGTGCATGTGTACACGTGCAAAACGTATCTGGTGTTTTTGAAGGCTTCGGGGAAGAGCGAGATTTTCTCGTGCCATTTGCGTATTTGTCTCGAAGTAGAAGGTGGTTCGCGAGTGTCACGAGAATGGCTTGGGTAAGTTTGTTGTTGGCTCGGGTTATGATAGTTAGGGCTTGAGTCGTTTTTGTTTTTATTTCCAGATTTTAAAAACAAAGGTAAGAACATGTTCTATAAAGTAATAATCAAGTTTAAATGGAAGATCAAGTTTTAAGTATGTAAAAATGAATCAAGTATTCAATCATTAACAAGTAATTAATAAATTTAAAGGATGATTTCTTGGCATAGGAATTAAGAAATTAATTAAGATAAAAGGGTTTATCTTTAATTAATTAAGGTCTTGATTAATTAAGAATAATTGATTAGTAACTAAAGGATAATTAATTAATTTATTTAATTAAGGATAATTAATTAATGTAAGAAATTAAAGGATTAAGCTATTGAGGGTTAATTAATTTAATTAACAATTAAAGGTTAAATTAATTAATTAATTAATATTCGAGGTAAATTAATAGAGGTAAATTATTTAAAATAATTAAAGATTAATTACTAGTGTAATTAATTAAAAGATTAATTAATTAAAGAAATTAATTAAGGGTTAGTTAATTAATGAGTGTGATTAATTAAAGGATAAATAAATCAATGTAAGTGGTTGTAAGATAATTAATTTGAGAAGTTAATTAAGGATCAACGTAATTAATATGGATGAGTAAAGGATTTGGGTAATTAATTTTAGAATTAATTACTTATTGTAATTAAAGGGATAATTAGTCAAGGGTGATTAAATTAAGATGGAAAAACTAAAAGATGATAAATTAATTGGTTTGTAATTAATTAATGTTAAGTAAAGATAATCTAAGTGATTAGATTAGAAATTAATTTAATTAGAGATAAATTAAATTAATCTTGGAAGTGATAAATCTTGATTATGAATTATTGAATGTTGTTAAATGTTTTGAATTGGTTGATATTTCTGTATGAAGAGATTTGTGATATGTTTAGGGTGGAATAGTGGTAATTGGGTTATCTCTTGATAATAAATTACTATGTAAAAGCGATAACTTGCAACTAAAGTTTGAATGGAATTTCATTATAGGATAACTTGGGTTAAGATAACATGGGACTCGAAGAGACCGGGGTCGGGTATCAGTAAATACCCGAAACCACTTCGGTTCTTTATAGTTTGATATGTGAAATAAATAAGCTGGGATGGAATAATTTAAGTAAACTGGACCATTGAAACTAAGTAAGAGTACTTAGTGATTGTTTGTGAAATAAGCATTGACTATAACAAGTTTTGAACTTGTAATGAAGTTACGAGTTACCCGGGTTTCCTTTTATGTTGAACTTAGTATTTCATGTTAGATGGGTTTACTCACGCTGGTTTCCAGCCTGACCCGGGTGTTACTTTGTGGTAATGCTCGGGTCAGACCGAGTATTACAGATTTCCAGGTAAGGACGTTCTGGAGCTCAGGAGGCGAGCTGGATGGCAGGAACGTATGGAGAGTGATATATTGTTATTTATTGGGACGAGTTATTTTAACTGTTCAGTGATTGTGAAATGTTGTAACTCTGATGTATTAAAATGTAATTAACAAATACAGTTTTCTTTGTATAACTGATATTATTATTTGATATTGTATTTTGATCCGCTGTGAATGTGAGAATCTGTGTCTTGTTCTGTTTCTTTCTTCTATCTCTTTCTTTTTCTTCTAACTATCTGGAATTTTCGGGTTCGAAATTTCCGGGTCGTTACACTTGGTATCAGAGCAAAGGTTAAGCGAAAACCTTGGCTCTGTTGGGATTACTCGTTAAGGATAGGGTCAATGGTACCCTAGAACGAGTTGAGTGTATATATATATGAGAGCGTACTTGTTATTTTTATATATAAAGATTTTAAATGATTTTATATAAAAATATATTATGATATATAAAATGATATTTCTTTCTAATAAATATAAAGAAATTGGTTGTTAAAATATTGGAATTAAATTAAGTGGTAATAGTAATACAACCAAATTAAAATTAAATAAAGTTAAGTTTGAAATGAATCCAAACTGAAATTAAAATCTTGAATTTGTAGAAATAAAGAAAATAATGAATTGGTTTCCAGATATGATAATCTTAGTTATTATCATAAATGGTTATTGTGTTTAATAATGAAATGTTGGAAATGATTAAGCAAAATGAAATGTTTTAGGGGAGTAAAACATTTAGGCAAGTATGACTTGTAAATTGAAGTGGGTTTGAAATTGTGAAGTTTTAAATCTAAGTCAAGAAAACTTGAAATAGTTTTAACGAAATTTGTTTTGAATTAAAACCAAAGGTGGTTTAAAAATTTAAGGTATAACTTGGTATGTAAAGGAAATAAAAATGTATAAATGAGGATATACATAATATCAAAGATGATTTGAAATAAACTCTAAGTGTTGAGTTTTAAATTTTTTTCCTTGGAATGTGATGTGAAAACCCAAAGTAAATAAGTTTATAAACTTAAGTGGGAAGATTTTTAATAAGAAGTTTAAAATTTGAAATGGGAATTCAAATTGGGTCTAGTCGACTGGATTAAATTGAATTTAACTTAAGGAAAGTTAAAAGAGTTTAGAATGAACAACTTGAATTTGAAATTTCAAGATGAATTGAAATTTTACTTGGGAAGTTAAAATGGTGAATTTGATTTGTTTGAATGAATGAAGAAATGGATTGAGATAATATATCCATTATAGAGATAAATGAAAATTAAACCTTAATTTGAAATTAAGGATATGGAATTCCTTTTAACTTAAGATTTGAATGTTAAGAATTGAATTTGTAACTTAAAATTGTTTAAGAATCAGTTTCATAGTTGGAAGATAAAATTGGGCAATAAATTGAATTTTGAAGATAAATTTCTTTGAACTTTTAATTTGAACTTTAAAATAAGTTAAGTAATGATAATTTTAAAATGAAATTTTTGAATTTATGTTCAGAATTAAATGGTTTAAAGATTTAAGTTGTTAAATTAAAAATTTAGGTTGATTTGATTTAAAAAGTAAAGGTTAATTTAATTTAAAGGATTAAATCAACATTTAAAATTTTAACTCAAATTTATGAAATTCGAGATGGTTTTAAGTTGAGATTTGAATAAAATTAGTTCAAATTGAATTTGATTTAAATTAATTAGAATTGTGATTAAAGATGGATAAGCATAATTTTAAAATGGAAAATTTGAATTGAAATAATTTGAAATAAAATTAAAGTTGAATGAGTTCAAATTCAAATGGGAATTTGGGTTAATTCAAACTGGAATTAATGTGAATTGAAATTTTTTTCAATTTGAAATTTATTTGAATTAATTTGAAATTGTAATAAAAGTTGAATAGGTTTAAAATTCAAATGGAATTTGATTTGAATTAGGAAAGAAATTGAGGATTAATTCAACTTGAATTGAGGTTAAATCAATTTCAATGGAAATTAAAGTTATTTAAATTGGAATTGAGTTAATTTAAATGGAGGTGGAAATTTGAATTGAATTGATGAGAATTGAACAGTTTGACTCTGGTTTATTTTCAAAATAAATTGTTTTAATACAAATATATTTTTCCAAACTATTTACTATACAAATCTTTCTTTTTAAACCCCAAACTATCTTATACTTATTTTACAATTATTTTTAGAACTATTTAACAATTTTTCAACTGTTTTATAACTACTTTATAACTAATTACTATTTTACAACTATTTTACAATTATTTAACTATTCTACAGATATTTTACAAACTAATAACTATTTTTCAACTACTTATCTATTTTAAAACTTTTTCAAGCTATTTTTAAATTTAAATAGGTCAGAGTTCAAACTGTTTGTAATTGAAGTAATAACTCAATTGGATATGGAAGCAATTGAGAATAAGTGAACGAAATTAAAGGAAATGTGAATAGAAAGGAAATTGATTTGGCTAATAACCAATAAAGATAAATACGTAGGATATACGTATATTATTCTATTCGCATAGTGATTTGATCCAGATTTGAACACAGAATTTCGAGATAGAATTATCGATCCGAGTTGGAATTTTTCGCTCGATTTTCGACGGCGAACCTGGATATGGATTGTTGATTGGTTCTGGATATTCTCTATCATAGTTGTGACTATGCAAGGAGAATGACGGTTTCTGATCAGGAAACCAGATCTGAGTCCGCACTAGAAAGTCGGATGGACAATACTAGTTCGGAAGTGAAATTGTGTGATCGATTAAGTGATCAGATTGATATTGTGTACGGATGATATGTGTGCATCGTACGGATTTGAATGAAATTGATATTGAAGATTGGGGATAAGAACTGTAAAATGGTTTTTGAAAAGAAATATGGTTAATAAATTTATAAAAGATTTATCAAATGTGAATATTTGATTTAGAATAAAATAAAGTTATATATCCTTGTTATATAAGGTAAATCTTCCCTTGTTGAATCTATTGCTAAAAGAAAAGGGTTTTGAAATATTTGAAGTATAAAAGAGGTTTTATACAAAGTTTGAAATGATCCAAAGATTTTCAAAGTATATATATATATCTATATCTATATATATAAAGGATCTTATGAGAATGATTTTGGAAAAGGTTTTGGGAACCTATGGATTTTGGAAAGGGCTTTTGATTTTGAGAAATCAATTTTGGATTTTGGAAAGCCTAGTTTGAGAATTATCGATTTTTGGTAATCGATTTTGTGTAAAGGAGATTTTGATAAATCATAAAGGATATGATTTGAAGATACTATAAGTATATAGTATAAAGTGCTTTGAGAATAGCTCTGGGGAAAAAGGCGCTTCCTTGAAATGAACTTCTCAGGAGTGCCACTGGGTGGTACTGCCTTGAACCCCAAGGGGGGATTCTAAAGTTGATCCTGTGAGGAGTCCGGACAAAACTAGTTCCTGAGGATTATTTGTGTAGCGAAAGTCGAGGGGCTGGTGCCCACAGAGGCATTTGGGTTATTCTGTGACGACAATGTAACTCGATGTCACTGCGATCTACTGCAGACCATAGCGAAAGTCATGTGTGCCGCTGAGAGCCAACTGTCTACGTTTGATTTTATATCGGTAGACTGTGACACTATGGTAACATAGCGAAAGTCGTGTGTGCCGCTGAGAGCCAACTGTCTACGTTTGATTTTATATCGGTAGACTGCGACCTATGTGGGAGAAGTTTCATTATTTGGCAGCGAAATTCGGTGGCGCTGATGCCTACAGTTATATGGGTTTGTGCTGTGATAGCAACGTAAGGCCCGGGTATAACTGCGATCTGTAGCGGGTTCCATGGCGTAATCGAGGAGCGCGGAGACTTACAGTTATCTGTGGATTTTGCCGGGACGGCAACGTAACCATCGGGTTAACTGCGACCATGGATGGGAGTGATGATTTCCAGAGCATTCTCACCAAAGATATTTCCTCTATTTTCAAAAATGTTTTCGATATTTCTAATAAATTATTTTCCAATTATTTTCACTAGGTGTTGAAAACGGGTCTGCTAAGTACTTATAGATTTTCAGTCTTACGCCTGATCAACGTATGACCGAATTTCTATGAGAACAAGAATGGACTTGTTGAAACATCGAGTTATAAAAGTATTTTTACAAAAACTATTTTGATAATATTATATGGATTTTAAAAAAGTGTTTTAAAAATGATCAAAGAAAATTTATCAGATTATAAGTATTGAATAAATTCTGGCTTCGTTCCTTTTCGAGGACGAAAAGTTTTAAAGGGGGGAGGAATGTGATAACCCGGATTTTTGAGCATCTGTTAATTGATAATTAACTAGGTTAATTAATAGGAATATTGATTTATAGATTAAACAAATAAACCTGATAATAAATTTTATATCTAGATAAATATTTATTTGATAATCTCCTAATATAATTACTTAAAATTTGCAATTTATTTTTCTGAAAACAAATAATAATGATTGTTATATAGATATAGGAAGATTTTAAATAGAAATTGAATTTGAATTGGAAATTCAAAAGAAAAATATCTTAAAATATTTTTGGATTTAAAAATATATCGTATATGATTTAGTATATAATTTGTTTTATATTATATTCTTTAAAAGATCTTATTTATATAAATTAAGATAATGTAATTACTAAATTGGGATTTAAATATAAAGATTTATAAAAAAAAAACATTTAAACATAATAAACTCATGCATAATAACACATGTAAGACAATTAACTCAAGCTAAGGACAAATGGAAGCAAATTAACCAAGTGTCATTTTGTTCTTTTATTTTCAAAAATAATAAATAAAATTAAAAACAAGTTATATATACACATCTCCCTACCTCATCACTTCATTTTCTTCATTTAAAGAATAGATCTACAAATTTGAAATACAAACCAGTAAACAAAAATCAAAACCTGAGCAGATTAAAACAAAAACAAAATTTCAAAGCATTTTAAAACTGGAACGAATCTCAATCCTGGAAGCTAAGGCAAACATAAGGATTCAAACTCAAAACTGAAGCCTGATCAAAAGCAAGGCAAGGTTCAGGATCAACTCAACTAAATCAAGCAAAACCAAAGTAGATCAGATCATCATCAAGTCCAAATTCCAGATCAAAGTTTTTAAAACAATACAGGCTTTCTCTGTTTTCAAATATAGAAGGTGAGTAAGCTGACACCCTAAAAGCTTAAATCTATTTTTATATCTGATGATTATGATTAATACTTGAATGTTGTTATGAAAAGTATTTGTATATGCCTACATGTGATAGATATATGTGTAATAAGGTATGCATGTCTGGAAAACAGGAAAACTTGTCTCTGTTCATACATTCCAAGTTTTTAAAACCTGTTCGAAATTTAAATCATCCCACCCAAACAACTTTAGGGTTTGATTGCTGAATGGAAAATGTTTATATGAGTGCAACATCCTTTTTAAAAATAAATCTAAGTGAAAATATTGAATAAATATTTTTAAATAAGAAATAACAGTGAAAATCATATATAGGTCAAATTTTGATGATCATAAATTCGCGTTTAAAATTCATAACCTGATTCGAATTGCAAAATGGTGAATTTTAATAATCAAATCAAGTTTGTTAGTTGGGATTTGGAAGAGAAATTTGGGGTTGAACGGGAAACGTGTTCTTGTCGATTCTCGTCGATTGGCCACAAATTGGATGTCGTAATCATTGGTGAAGGAAGCTGGTGGGATGATGATTATCAGAAAAATGGTCGGAGGGTTCAATGATCATCGTGGTGGCGAGACGGTGACGTTGTAGGGTTTAAGACTCTGTTTGACTCGGTGATGTTCTCGAGGTAAGTAAGGCGTCGTCATCGCACCGGGTTTGATCGGAGTAAGGGGGATAGTAGCATGGAACTCTGGCGAATGTCTGGACCCAACGGCGAGGTATAAGATGGTCGGAGGTGGTGGCGCAAGGCGTATCTTTGGATCGGGTTTCTTCCTGATGGGTTCGTTTTCGTTCGATTTTGATCTTCGCGGTGGTCTGGGGTTCTGGGTGGTCAGGATACTCGAGTAGGTGGTCGGCGACTTGCTGGCGTTCGAAACGATGATCGGAGGTGGTCGAAGTGGGTGTGCATGTGTACACGTGCAAAACGTATCTGGTGTTTTTGAAGGCTTCGGGGAAGAGCGAGATTTTCTCGTGCCATTTGCGTATTTGTCTCGAAGTAGAAGGTGGTTCGTGAGTGTCACGAGAATGGCTTGGGTAAGTTTGTTGTTGGCTCGGGTTATGATAGTTAGGGCTTGAGTCGTTTTTGTTTTTATTTCCAGATTTTAAAAACAAAGGTAAGAACATGTTCTATGAAGTAATAATCAAGTTTAAATGGAAGATCAAGTTTTAAGTATGTAAAAATGAATCAAGTATTCAATCATTAAAAAGTAATTAATAAATTTAAAGGATGATTTCTTGGCATAGGAATTAAGAAATTAATTAAGATAAAAGGGTTTATCTTTAATTAATTAAGGTCTTGATTAATTAAGAATAATTGATTAGTAACTAAAGGATAATTAATTAATTTATTTAATTAAGGATAATTAATTAATGTAAGAAATTAAAGGATTAAGCTATTGAGGGTTAATTAATTTAATTAACAATTAAAGGTTAAATTAATTAATTAATTAATATTCGAGGTAAATTAATAGAGGTAAATTATTTAAAATAATTAAAGATTAATTACTAGTGTAATTAATTAAAAGATTAATTAATTAAAGAAATTAATTAAGGGTTAGTTAATTAATGAGTGTGATTAATTAAAGGATAAATAAATCAATGTAAGTGGTTGTAAGATAATTAATTTGAGAAGTTAATTAAGGATCAACGTAATTAATATGGATGAGTAAAGGATTTGGGTAATTAATTTTAGAATTAATTACTTATTGTAATTAAAGGGATAATTAGTCAAGGGTGATTAAATTAAGATGGAAAAACTAAAAGATGATAAATTAATTGGTTTGTAATTAATTAATGTTAAGTAAAGATAATCTAAGTGATTAGATTAGAAATTAATTTAATTAGAGATAAATTAAATTAATCTTGGAAGTGATAAATCTTGATTATGAATTATTGAATGTTGTTAAATGTTTTGAATTGGTTGATATTTCTGTATGAAGAGATTTGTGATATGTTTAGGGTGGAATAGTGGTAATTGGGTTATCTCTTGATAATAAATTACTATGTAAAAGCGATAACTTGCAACTAAAGTTTGAATGGAATTTCATTATAGGATAACTTGGGTTAAGATAACATGGGACTCGAAGAGACCGGGGTCGGGTATCAGTAAATACCCGAAACCACTTCGGTTCTTTATAGTTTGATATGTGAAATAAATAAGCTGGGATGGAATAATTTAAGTAAACTGGACCATTGAAACTAAGTAAGAGTACTTAGTGATTGTTTGTGAAATAAGCATTGACTATAACAAGTTTTGAACTTGTAATGAAGTTACGAGTTACCCGGGTTTCCTTTTATGTTGAACTTAGTATTTCATGTTAGATGGGTTTACTCACGCTGGTTTCCAGCCTGACCCGGGTGTTACTTTGTGGTAATGCTCGGGTCAGACCGAGTATTACAGATTTCCAGGTAAGGACGTTCTGGAGCTCAGGAGGCGAGCTGGATGGCAGGAACGTATGGAGAGTGATATATTGTTATTTATTGGGACGAGTTATTTTAACTGTTCAGTGATTGTGAAATGTTGTAACTCTGATGTATTAAAATGTAATTAACAAATACAGTTTTCTTTGTATAACTGATATTATTATTTGATATTGTATTTTGATCCGCTGTGAATGTGAGAATCTGTGTCTTGTTCTGTTTCTTTCTTCTATCTCTTTCTTTTTCTTCTAACTATCTGGAATTTTCGGGTTCGAAATTTCCGGGTCGTTACAAATATGGATGGTAGTGACATGATTACTGATATATTTTAGGCTCATCCTACAAGTATAGATTTACTGCGGAC
Source organism: Allium fistulosum (assembly GCA_030737815.1). NCBI lineage: Eukaryota > Viridiplantae > Streptophyta > Magnoliopsida > Asparagales > Amaryllidaceae > Allium > Allium fistulosum. The sequence goes on from CM060902.1 coordinate 454,453,802, forward strand.
ATTTCTGCATTTGCTTGTCATGGATTGCACTTATAGAACAAATAAATAAAGAATGCCAATATTGGAAATTGCTAGTGTCACGTCTACAAACCAGACCTTTTGTATTTCAATAGCTTATCTCGTATCCGAAATGTGAGAATTATTATATCTGAGCTTTAAAGCATTTGCAATCGATAACGCTTGATTGTGAGGTTGAAATGCCAAGTGTCATTGTACGGATCGAGAAATAGCTTTGATAAATGCCATCAATATTGTTTTTTCTCAAGCGACCCATATTCTATGTAAGTGGCATATTCAAAAAAACATTCTTGCATTTATACAAAGAAAAGTTAGAAATATGAAGAAAGAGGTAAAAAGTAGTTTTTTCCATATTGGGCAAATTTATGTTGTTAAGAAATCATGGATGTCTTTAACTCAAATTTACAAGATCTGGGATTCGAAGTACGAACAATATCTCAAGTTAATAAATTATGTATTGGAACTGGGCCAGTCTATAATGGAAGTTATGGGTGAATTTCAATTTTTTTTACCATATAGGTCTTTATTTGGCCTATGAACTCTGATTTATTTAGAATATTTCTAAATTAAATTTAAATAAATCATATATTTCATTTAAATTTATAAATTATTGACAGAAATTTATTTAATATATTTCTACTTTATGTATAAATATACATATGTATCATATACGTATGTGTATGTGTATGTGTATGCATGTGTAACATGATATTCCACGCAAGGTACAACATGCTTGTACGTAGATGCTGGGATTTACATCGCAACGGACATGTTAGACCATCCTATATCTATTGTATGTTGTCCAAATATATGTATATATTTATACTTATTATATATAAAAACACAAGTGTGAATGCATATATGTCTATATATATAATAGTGTTAAATATTAAATAAACATGTATATATCTACATATACAAGATATAAGTTTAATTTCTTTTTAATTTTTTTAAATATGTGTGTGTGTATTTATATATATGTATGTATTAAAGTAACATAAGTTCATATAAATAAAAATATGCACATATATATATAATGCAAATATGATCTAGAATAGTTTATATAAATATATATATATGTTACAAAACTTAAATGTAATAATTTTTTTACATTCCAGATCGAATACACAGCAACTCTAAATTTAATTATAATTTTATTACATTAACGTATATATATTATGAATTAATTAGTTAAATAACAATAAATAAATGATAGAAAATATTTAAATAATAAATATTTCAAAGTTTAAAATTTTAGAAAATCAGGAATGATATTTTATAGCTTAAGAAAAAATTCAAAATTTTTCTAAGTCGACATTTTAGTTTATTAATTAATTACTTTCGGTCGAATTTAAAAATGATTTTTTAAAAGTATAAAAATTGGTTTAAAAAATCTAATTTTTTTACTGAGAGCTTCTATAATAACAAATTAATTTCAGAAAATTTAAAACTAAATTTTTGGAAAAAAATTTATTTTATATCAATTTTTTAATTCGTATAACGATTAAATAATAACAAAAATTATTAAATAATTACCAAAAAATTATTCTCGATCCTTAAAAATCATAATTAATGTAAATATACAATGGAAAAATATAAGTTCAGTTATTTATGTGATATGGTTATATAGGTTAATACAAATCATATAAACAAAATAATTAACATATTAATATATACATACATACATATATATATATATATATTAATAAAATATTAGTTAATAAAATATATTGATTTTGGCTGTGTGTATTAGATCCTTAAGGAAAAAATTGTTTTTTACAAACGTATATACATAACCAATCAATATGTGATAACAACAAAGCCTATAGGAATTTCACCTAACTAACAATACGATAATCACAATATATATATATGAACAATATACATTTATACAGGGGTTATGGATCATATATATATAAATAAAAATTTACCTAAGAAATAATGCCCTTAAGTCCACCTTGTAATGATGAGTTCTCCTCTTTTGAAACCTTCTCGATTCTACAGATTGCTAGTCTTGAACCGTAGACCCTTTTGCTATCAAATAGCTATTTATTTGATTTGAGTTTCATTGGAGCTTTAGAAAGGTGTAATTCAGCCAAGATGAAGGAGATATGAGGTAGCAAAAATTCTTTTTAAAGTTAGGGTTAGGGTTCCTTTTATAATGGTTGAATCAGAGAGAAAAGTAGATCACATCACATACCTTTTCTCACTAAATCTCCATCATCCATCGCAAGCCCTTTTACCCTATTTTGGTCGCCCCCTATATCTAATGTTTGCTGCCGAAATTTTTCCTCCAACTTCATGGGCTAATAGCCCACTTAAGCCCAAGTAAATATATTTAATTAAATCCAATTTAATTCCTTATCGATATCTCATATCAATCAACATATTTATAACTATTATAAATATATGTATATACAACAATATTTATTCCTCAAATCAAATTCAATTTTCTAATTAACATTTCATAAATATTAATTAATTTATAACAATTATAAACAAATTAAATCATTTGTTCTAAAGAGAATTAATCATTTCGCTTGTGTGACTCGCGGGTGGAAATTTGGTCAGCAGTTAACATCGAACTATTTGAATGTTAACGTTCACACGTCACTTAGCAGGTGGTGTGACATTTTGGCCAAATTATCACTTACTTAATTTCGATAAAATTCAATTTCACTTTATTAAGTGTTACCTAGTTGTGACATTTATTTACACCCTCTTCGTCAAAACTATATCACTTTGGACTTATGGAATTTGGTAATGGTCAAAATTCCAATATCATCTATATTCAACTCTATAGTCCAAACATAAAGTCCTTGGTTTAATAATAAAAATTATTATTAATCGAAATGCTCTAGCCAGGGACTTTGACTTTGAGTTGACCGTGACGCTAACCCATATAACTGAGAAGACGAATCCTCTCTTCAATGGTGTTTCACCTCCAATACTTCCACTCGACCCAACTATAGTCACTCGATAGACATCGTGCCATGATTTGATTATAATTTAAGCAAAGCTTTCATACTGAAGATTCACAAGATTCTCAAGTCAAGAGAACCGTGTAAATTAGTCACATCGATATTTGCTGTTTGACCTTATTATATTTAACTAATATAAAACTATCAAGTGAGTCTTTCCATAGTTATTCAATAACTATCGGTACGTAACCCCTTGGTGCCCTTCAATAGCCATAAGTAATACACTGTCTAACATTTGGAGAGCATTATGTACTCTAGTATCAATAGATACATCGATATCCAGTCTCGATGCATATTGACTAGAAACATTTAAAATAGCATATTAGTTTTCATTATGATAAATTACTCACGGTTACAAACTTTGTAACTACTATCACAAAACATACCATTTATGGATTTTCTATTAAATATACTTTTAATTAAATTAATTAATTACTATAACACATTATATCAAGTATATAATAGAAAGAAAACATCTTTATTTCGAACAGGATTGGTCAACGGGTTAGATATATATATATATATATATATATATATATATAACGAATTACATAATTGTTCCTAATGCATACCCCTAACTCTATCAATCTCACTTGCACTTGAGTTCAATTATGGAATCTTATTCCAACTTCTTTAATCGATTTCCTTAAAACCGATCAGGACAGCCCTCGGTGAATGGGTGTGCTATTATGTTTCAATTATCTACTTTGTCAATCAACTCTCTCCGATGCTAATAAACTACCTTTATCATGTGGAACAATTTGGAGTATGTCTCTCGACTTCATGTGAGCTCTAAGTTCTGTTATGAACTAAATAGTGACATTGTTATCGTGTAACAATTTTATGGGATTCTCAACATTTGGAATCACCCTCGACTCAGTTATAAATTTGTGCATTTATATTTATATACATTTCTTTATTGCTGCACTATTCATGGAGACGTACTTAGCATTTCCCATTGAATCTTCATTTGGAACATTTGTAACTAAAAGATTCTTGACTTGAATTATTATTGACATTTCATACTCAATATCACTTATGAAACTTTGAGTCCAAACACTTCTTCACAAGAAGTTCATTGTTTCTATAAACAATTCTCTAGTATTTCAAAAGTATACAGGAACACCCTAAATTATCATTCAGTGATATCAATTTGGATTTAATATTTGCTTCATGTATCAAATATATGAACAAATCACGATACCGTAGACAACATAACATGTATGATAATTCTCATTGCCATGCATAAGGAATCCATCTTACATGTTCCCTATTAAACATTTTAATAGGGTGTCCTTGTATATCATTTAGGACATCCCCTGGATCTTTTATACTTACAATAAAAACATCATTTACAAATCCAACATCGAGTATTAAAACAACTAAAGCTGATTTTAATATAAATACATTGTTAAAATCGGCAATGTGTTGTTTATTTACAGTTTAGAAATATTAATGTACATTTTAACGTTCTTTCTTATGAGCATTTCCTCTTCATTTTGATTGACAATCAAACTATTTGATGTTTCTGTCAAAACACTTGTTCAATTTTGATGCTTGTCGAATGATACTTTTGTATCTGTTCTTAGATCATATCCAAACACTCACAAACCCAAATATCGCTCCCACTAACTTTAAGACACTTCGGTTGTTATGTGCAAACAGTCTATTTTAAATAATTATTTAGAATTTTTCAATTCAGCACATATGTACCAAATCACAAAGTCTAACAAAGCGATAATTTTGTGACTACTCCGAAATAACTTGATCAATTTGAATGATGAATCTATTATGTTAATTTCAATGTTTGAAATTTACAAGATTATTTTTATCAACATTGCTCATTTAATTCCAACTGCATTAGTCTTGCTCATAAAGACACAATCCTGCCCGATGGTTCACATCCCTTCGGTTATGACTACCAAAATCATATTTTGATAACATACTTGGAATTCACTTTTGGATCTTCACATCATACCATATTATAGAGTCAACACTCTTAATGGTTTATTTAAACAACCGAGGATTATATATTTTTGACATTGATAAGAAACTCATAGTTTCTCTTCAATGTGCGAGAAAACTTATAAGACACTCTAATGTGATGTGTTCGTTTAGGTTAGTTGATTTATTTCATCTAATGTAATCGGTTTTATCATTAGGTCGTATCCAATTCCATTTTGCTACCAATAATTTCACAAATAAATTCCTTTACTATAAAGTTGGTATTCCTTGAAACAACAATTGTTTCTCAATGCAATAAAACATGTATTCATAAACACTTTATGAATTGCCTTTTATTTAAAACCGATTTAGATTTAGTTTACAAAACTTATGTTCAAAACATAAATATATCATCCAATGACGGTCCTTCTCAAACTCCTTTTGGGGAGATTCATACAAGATCCCTCGCGAATAATTATTACGTGTAGACTTTTAACTCGCACAACCTACCAACTCCTTGACCTAGGATATGTTGGAGGTTCTTATAAACCCTTATCTTGTATGATTTTGTAAACTATTATTTAGATGAAATAATATTAACCTTGCATACTACTCTTAAGTACATGCCTTAAAAGAAAGAAATTAGCTTAATTTCACTCACAATTAATCGTGCTCTGTTCAACAAAGTTCGATTACTCCTTATCGATATATCATTATGTATCATATGTAGGAGTGACTTTTGAGATGAATCTTTGTTCATTTTTAGGTACGTTGGAAATCTTTCCAATATACTCAACCATTCGATCAAATTGAATCTTTTCTATCGCATGTTATTTTATTTACTTCCATTTTATACTATATGAGTTTACCATAAACACACTACATGTGTTTCAAATACACATGTCCATGTTGGTGATAACTCATCGGTGAATATAACAAAGTATGTGGAACGTTTTGGTTTTAATAGACTTGCAATTGCATACATCAATATGTATCAATCCGAAGAGTTCATCAATTCCTATGATGCTAAAACTAAATGGGTGCATAGCCCTTAATTATTTTAGATATAATTAACTAGTATCAAATGATTCATAATTATATAATAAAAATTATTTCTCAAAACTACGGCTTAGTCTATAATTTCAAATAATTATAAATAATTTTAGATACTTCTATATTTTCTAATGGATCACTTTTATTTTGAAAAGAAATACCATGTTATAGTTATATTTCATTATCAGTATTCATAATAGTCACACTGAATATTACCATTTGTTTTTCAGTCAGGACCAAAAATAGTCATTATTTCATAATAATGTTCGGTATGTTTTTCAAAAACAATTTTTATGATTTGATGCAACTAATCAGTGCTACATGGCATGCTCTTACTATTTCTGCCATTCTATATAAAAATACATTTCGAAATAGAAATCATATTTCTTATTCCAATATTAAGTATCAATTATTATTACAATTATTGTTTCTGATGTTTCTTTATGAAGCAGAAGTGACCATTCACTCTCTTCATCCCAATTGTACCATAAATCATATCTACTTGTGTATATTCGTCTTTCTTTCTAAATGGTCGAACCATTCAAAAGAAAACTCTTACAACAACATCATAACAAACTCTTTACAAAGATGCATTTGATCATCCTTAACATTTCAAGACATCAAATATGATGCACTTTGCATAAACTGATCAAACTGACATTTCAGTGATCGACTTCTTAGAACTATTTTGTAGTTTTGGTCATGTTACATTTAACATAATACGATCTTTATTGTAATCAATCAAATTGAATACTCGATCTCACAGTACTATTTATTGGCTTATTTCGAATGAACTAATTTCATCAAAGTATCGTATATTACGAACTGTAACCGTTCCCCATATAACACTTATATGTGATAGTATATGGATCCACTATCCATAGTCTTATATTGCTTTTTGGGATTGACACTCATAGAATGCAATACACGATTTCGACCAAATAAACGTGTAAGCGACCAAATTACAAACGTATTTAGTACTTGTAAAATGAGGCACTTGAATGGCTGTTGAAACGTTAACATGCAATAAGCATTTATTATAGTAGGTATATTTTATATTTCTATTTGTCAATTTTCAGTTTAGTCTAATTGTATATCTTAATTGATAAACGTTTTATCAATCATTTTAAATGCGCAAATTTATCATTGTAGATTATATAACATATGTTTTTACAATATTAGAAAGGTTAAATGTTATCATTTCATTTTTCTAATAAGGTTCCCACTAGTCTTTTATATTTCATCAAATACTAAGCAAAACATTGAAGTCTTTCGACTTCACTAGTTGGTGTTAGGACTCGTATATCTTGGGATTCTGATCTTAAGGAAAGCTCAAAAAAGCATACTCCCATATATGATAGATAACTCCTTATCGGTTGTATTACATACAACTCCTAACCCGTGGTTTCTTGTCCTAATCCCGCCTTTACCTTGAGAAAAACTCAACAAGTAAAGTGGGATTATTCACTCAGACCTATCAATTCACGGTAGCCTAAGTATAATGTATATACCTTGAGGAAAGCTCAACAAGTATGTGCAGTTATCTTACCTCGTCTAATCAATATATAAATTGTACTACACATAACATCCCTAGCTTGAGGAAATCTCAACAGCTAAAGAGTACGCAAGTAAACTATTAATATATAAATGATAGAGGACAATTTCATATTAAAGATTCATAATCTTCAAAATATTATATCGAGTGATATCGACTTATGAAATAATGTATTTCTTATGAAATACCCTCGTGATTCAAGTGTTGGACACATCTAAAATTATGGTATACGTACAATATGTATGTACTTATCCCTTAAGTCTGTTTAGGGTTTCTTTAGTATTCCATATTTAGTTTATACATTCATATTACATAAGTTTTATTATTATATAACTTTTATACATCATACTACTTATATAATAGTCTTATGTGTAAATATTATATTAATTAAATCTTATTTGATTAAATTTTGATTTATTAACATTTTAATTAATTTTATATTTTTTTAATATAAAATGTATATTAAATATTTATTACATGCTATAAACTTTATAGTATTACACATATATCTTATATGTGTGTATTTTCATTTAACTAATTATCCTTCAATTACTTAATTAATTTAAGGTTAATTACTTAATTAATTTATCTAATTAATTAACTTTAATTGGTTAATTTAATTAAACAATTTTAATTAAATTATATTAAATTCAAAATTCAATTCATATACATACGTGTATACTTATGTTATTTTAAGCATTTTAAAATACAATAACATACATCATAATATATAATACATGCATATATGCTTTTATTAATTAACTTATTTAATTTATTTATTTTAAGAATGCAATTAATAAATTTTGAATTTTTGAAATTAATATATATACTTTCGAAAATTGCGAAAAGTTTATTATATTATAACTATTATAATATATTTATATCTTATTTTAAATTTAAAATATTATATTTTAATTTCAAACAATTTTGAAAATTTATATTATAACATTTATAATATTTTTCTTACTTTAAATTTAACATTTAAATTTAAACCTTTTATTTTAAATTTCAAAACAATTTTGGAATTAGCTCAAGGCCCAATTTAAATTGGGCATCTTCTATTAGGGACAACCTTTTGGGCTCACATATATGTTCGAACCAGGTCGGTAGTTAGATAGGGCAGAGAACTCGATTACCTAAACTCAATCCTTCGACACTGCCTTTCTTAAATACTCAACTAACTGCATTGTGAGCTTAATTAGTTATCCATGACTAAATGGACCACATATGCTATTAGGCTCTGATACCATTGTTGGAACTGGACCAGCCTACAACGGAAGCTATGGGTGAATTTCAAGTTTTTTTATATTTTATAATACCTTTATTGGGCCTATGAAGTCTAATTTATTTAGAACATTTCTAAATTTAGTTTAAATAAAATCATATATTTCATTAAAATTTATAAATTGCTTTATATAAATTTATTTAATTTATTACTAATTTATATATAAATATACATATGTATCATATACCTATGTGTATGTGTGTGCATGTGTAACATGATATTCCATGCAAGGTGTAACATGCCCGTATAAAGATGCTGGGATTTACATCGCAACGGATATATTAGCTCATCTTGTATGTATTATAGGTTGTCCAAATATGTGTATATATTTATACTTATTATTTATAAAAACCTCAGTGTGAATATATATATATATATATATGTATGTATGTATGTATGTATGTTTATGTATATATGTATACATGTATATTATGAGAAATTATTGTAAATATATTTATATATAAAATATTATAGTGTTAAATATTAAATAACTATGTATATACACACACACATACATATAAGATATAAATTTAATTTTTTTTAAAGTTTTTTAAATTATATATATATATGTATGTATGTATTAAATTAACATAATTTCATATAAATAACAATATGTATACATAAATATAAATATAATAATTAATGTAAATATTAGTTAGAATAGTTTATATAAATATATATATATAACTAAACTTAAAAATTATAATTTTTTTACATTCCAATTTGAATACACGGCAACTCTAAATTTATTTATAATTTTATTACATTAATATATATATATATATATTAGGAAGTAATTGGTTAAATAACAATAAATAAATGATAAAAAATAATTAAAAAATATTCAAATTTTTAAATTTTAGAAAAATCGAAAATTATATTTTATAGCTTAAGAAAAAATTTCAAATTTTTCTAGGACAAAATATTATTACTTTTAATTAATTACTTTCGATCGAATTTAAAAATGATTTTTAAAAATATAAAATTTGGTTTAAAAAATCTGATTTTTTACTGAGAGCTTCTATGACGACAAATTAATTTTGGATAATTTAAAACTGAATTTTTAAACATAATTTATTTTATATTAATTTATTAATTCGTACAATGATAAATAATAAAAAAATTATTAAATAATTACCAAAATATTATTCTCGATCGTTAAAAATAATAATTAATGTAAATGTACAATTGAAAATTACAAGTTCAGTTATTTATGTGATATAGTTATATAATTTAATACAAATCATATAAACAAATTAATTAATATATTAATATATATATATATATATATAAATTAATTAATAAATAGATTGATTTTGGCTATGTGTATTAGATCCTTAATGGAAAATTGTTTTTTTTATAAACATATAAATATAACAAATCAATATGTGACAACAACAATACCTATAGGAATCTCACCTAGCTAACAATACAATAATCATAATATACATATGAACAATATACGGTTATACGGAGGTTATGAATTTTATATATATATATATATATATATATATAACTAAAAACTTCCTAAAAACTAATGCCCTTAAGTCCACCTTGTAATGATGAGTTATCCTCTTTTGAAACCTTCTCGATTCTACAGATTGACGCTCTTGAACCATAGACCCTTTTGCTATCAGATAGCTGTTGATTTGAATTGATTTGAGTTTTGTTGGAGCTTTAGGAAGGTGTAATTTGGCCAAGATGAAGGAGATAGGATGCAGTAAAAAGTCTCTTTAATGAAGGGTTAGGGTTCCTTTTATAATGGTTGAATCAAAGAGAAAAGTGGATCATAACACATACCTTTTCTCACTAAATCTCTACCATCCATCGCAGACCCTTTTACCTTATTTTGGCTGCCCTTTATATCTAATGTTCAATGCCAAAAAATTTCCTCCAACTTTATGGGCTAATATCCCATTTAAGCTTGATAATTAAATCCAATTTAATTCCTTATCGATATCTCATACCGATCGATATATTTATAATTATTATAAATATATATGCACAACAATATTTATTCCTCAAATCAAATTCAAATTTTATAATTAATATTTCATAAATATTAATTAATTTAATTAATTTATAACAATTATAAACTAATTAAATCATTTGGTCTAAAAAGAATTCATCATTTTTGTTGTGTGACTCGTGGGTGTAAATTTGGTCAACGATTAACATCGAACTATTCACATGTTAACGTTCATACGTCATTTAGCAGGTGGTGTGACATTTTGGCCAAATTTTATCACTTAATTAATTTTGGTAAAATCCAATTTCACTTTATTAAGCGTTACCCGATTGTGATATTTATTTAGACCAATTCTCTTCGTCAAAACTATATCACTTTTGTAACGACTCGACTTTTCGACGCTCGAAAGTCGACATTAATACGTCCACTGTATCAAATGTCGCGCAATCGAATGTCGGAAAACCGAACCATTAGGGTTAAAAGAAGAGGTAGAAGAAGACAGAAGAAAAGAAAGAACAGAAACAGAAACAACAACAGAATCTCACATTCGCAGCAGAACAATATATAATGGATAATCACTAGTCTTTTAAAACAAAGAACTATATCAGTTTATACATACATCAATCAGAGTCAATATACAACTCAATACAACAATGGAAAGTTATATAAACTTGTCCTCATACAGAATACACAGCGGAATAAATAAACAAGTACGGTAGTACGCTTCGCCATCCAGCTCATCTCCAGAGCTCCAGAATATCCAGAATATCCTGATAACATAACTCTAGGCTGCCCGTGTGGAAAATTATGGGCACCCAGAGTTTAGAAAGGGAACAATAAACTCCGAGTCAGTCATGGTGACTGGTGTGAGATCGTAAAACAGTTATTTTCACAAAGAAAATAAAACAGATTCGCAATGCTTTCGGAAAATGAAACTACCATAAGGCCTCCCACCACACACACAATGCAAACGCAGAATTGGAGGAGATTTCTCCTTATGATAGTCAAAAATGCTTACTACGCAAAATCAGTTGATATTTTTATTAATGTCTAGTGTGGAAAACATTTCGAAAGTATAATATCAATCTTAGCCAACATACAACCATTGTTGTATGTCTACTATAGCTACTACGTTCAGTAGCAGGTTACCGCCACATTCCATAGTAGGTAATACAACTAAAAATCGTACAGGGTTCGTATTGTTTCTTCGGATTTCCAACAAATGGCCAGGCAAAGGAACTTCCTTACAGCGAAATGGAAACGCCTCTGGAAAGACGCCCCGAGAATCTAACCGGATCTCTGCAAACACAAGGCCGACGCTACCTCACGCTCTAACCGAGCTGTAACTAGGTAACTAACACACGAGCTATGTCATCCCCCGGTCGTCACCGACCTTTATCCGAGGATCCTCAATCACAAAGCAACAACTACAAAGTATAATCAACATAGGTAAAATATCTAGGATCCATACCATGATATCACCTTTTATCCAGAAGGAAATGACATACCCTAGGGGCGCTACCCCTACAAACCTTTGCCGCAACATCCCTGTTTCGACCATTACCGGGTTGTGAGGCTCGACGAAGTTTCGTCCACAAAGCTACGCTTTTTCACAAAGCCACGCTTTTTCACAAAGCCACGCTTTTTCACAAAGCCACGCTTTTTCACAAAGCAACGCTTTGATCAACAAATGATCAACAGCACTTTGTGTGCCACATTACCAAATTGGGAATGTATCACTAGTAACCATCAACTACATAACCTCTGAGCTCGTACGTCTCAGAGAAGGGTGTTAAGCTAAGAGAATAAATTCTCCGCCACCAACAGAAATGTATTTGATAAAAACCAGCTTTACATCTCAAAGTGTAATGTCAGACACACATCCATACAAGTCCGTTCCGGGATCGAACAGAACCGAAGGCACTTCCAAAGAAGCCCTTGCAATCCGGATATTCACTAATCACGTCCGGACTTCCCATCACAAAAGGAGTGATATAAATCTCTATACCGGAGCAACTCGGTGCAGAGACATTCGACAGGTTGTCCTTTCATTTTCGAAAATATCCAGTCTTCACCACCGATCTTCAATACGATCCATATCGTCGTATCACTAATTCAAAATGGGTTATATGACACAAAGGTCTTTTCCCGGCTAACCCGAATAGTGAGCGTTTTTTTTTAAAACAAATCAAGTGCCATTTTAAAGGCAAATATTGATAGTCGGTTATTTAACTATCAACAACATCCACAACAATCAACCAATTTAAATAATTTTTCCCAAATTATTTATCTTCAAAATATCTTTATAAGATATATATTTTCCCACACTTCACATTTGAAAACCAATTTCAAATCACATTTTCACACTTCACATTGGAAAACCAATTTCAAATCACATTTTTCACATTTCATCACAAAATGGTCCATTTAAACCAATTAAATAAATCCTTATTGATTTATTTCAAATTTACATTCCAAATTTGTAAATTTATTTCCACACTTTAAAAATAAATCAATGTTTATTTTTAAAACAAATTTCCCTTTCTTTTATAAATTCCATTATGAATTTAAATTTCCAAATATTCACTTTTAACCCCAAATCAAATTCTAAATTGATTTCTAATTTTATTTCAATATCAAATCGATTACAAATTGATTTCTAAAAATTTATCACTTCTAAATAAATTCCTTAATCTTTTCCAAACCCTTTAAAATTCCATTTTCAATAAATTCTTTAACTTTTCAACAATATTATTCAAAACTCATTTATTAATATCTTTTCCCATATTTTGGAATTTATTCAATAAGATTTCGACAATCCATTTTAATACTTTAAAATTCCTTCTTTCAAATAAATTCAATTCTTAAAAATAAATTCACTTAAAGTTTTCCACTTTAATTTCAAAATCCAATTTATATTCATTTCTGGTATCCAATGATACCAAAAATACATTCGGCCAAATTTTAGCCTTCAACAATTTCAATTATCAATAAATCATCCATAGATTATCAATAAATCACATCATTCACATATGAAATAATATTCAAACAATTTGAGGAATCCAGTTGGATCCCTCCAACCTGTTTTCCTGCATCCACAGATGTTAGCACAATACCAATTCCACTTCGAGGTGGAATATCGCGGTATATAGGATTTATAAAAAATATCATCCGCTATTATGCGGCACAATAGGGTATCATCCGCTATATAATGCGGGAAAATCAATCACCAATATATACATATGCCAATATATATATATTGCTATATACTACTATATATAGTATCATATCCAAACAGCAATCAATAACTGAAAATTCCACTTTTCAATTTGAGTGAGAAAATCTCACCTTTGCTTTTTATTTTGCAATCCCATTTTGATCTCGATTTGATTTCACCATGATTTAGACCTTGTAAAACATTATATATGATTTGTTAATATTCGAATCGATCGAACCAATTAATTGCCATTTAATAGTTTTAAATTTTAACTAATAAATTTATTTTGAACCAAAAATTTTCCTCTTAAAAATCTTTTAGTGGCTAAAAATAATTAAATAGGTTAATTAAATAAATTAATCATCATAATACCCTCTTTTAAAATTTACTAGTAGGTTTAGAATGATATATGTATATATATTTTATTTCTCATTTAGAACTACATATGTATATTTACAAAAATAATCCATATGGCTTAAAAATCAAACCTTTCTCTAAATTCCTATATCTTCTAAAACTTTATCTATATATATAATAAAATTTTCCTGTTTCCCTATATATATATATATATATTAGTATAGATATGTTTTACCTTTTTGAAAAGATCAAAACAGAAATTTCTTTACTGTGAACCTTATAAAACTTATATATACATATATATTTTTCTAAATCTTGTATATGTATTAAATTAAAACAGAAATGTTTATACTTTATTGTAACACATTTTCCTCTCCTGATTTCATATATACATAAACTATATATATATTTCCTTTCTCTGTTTATCCACATTTTTATTTATTATTTAAATTAAAAATAGAAATGACAACGAATTTACCCTACTCGAGAAACAGCAGCTACTCGAACCCTCAGAGCAATCACCACTCGATCGCCCCTGCCATCGCACTGTCGCGCCTAGGCCAGTTGCAACGCCACCCTCCAGTGGACTCCAGATCGCCATCGCGACTCGACTCACGTACACGAGCCACCACATCGCCCCGCTCGAACTCGCGTTCGCGAGCCTCCCATCGAGTTCGAACTGCTTCAAACGTCTTCTAGCTTGAGGTCGAGCTACCCCAAAATCTCGCCCCCAATCGAATGTACGCGATTTCGATTTGTTTTGAAACGAGTGGCCATTGTTTTGTAAACGAGAACGAAAGAGGGAATGAGTTCGAGCTTCGTTTCTTTGCAAATGAAGAGGAGATCGGCCATTTTTTTTATTTTTTTTATTTTGAGATGTTTGAATAAGGAAAAGAAATCACGATTTGATGATTTGCCTGGAAATCAAAACTGAAGGGGGAAAACGGCCATTTTTATTTCTTGTTTTAATTTCTAGGCTTAGGCCATTTGATTTTAAATTTGAACGAGAAAACTTTTGCTTGTGAATGACTTCAGGAAAGAAGAGGGAGGAATTGTTTTAAACGAGCTCGGCCATGCTTTGCATGATCTCTTCCCCGTGATCTTTGGCGTGAGTTAAGGAAGATAACGTGCTTACATTTGACCAATTATAAATTTAAATTTAAATTGAATTCAATTTAAATTTCAATGCGTTTACCTATCGTATGATCACACAACAACTCCAAACGCTACGAAAATTGAAATCCGGGAATAATTCAATATTACAGACCCAATGGAACTGGTTTCGTCGAATTCCGAGACCGTGCCTCGGAAGGCTATTTTTAAGTATCAATTCGAAAAATAAAATTTCAAAACTGAACAAATCACTTTCAAACTCAATTCCGAAGCTTCTATTATCTTCAGTATTATCAATATGAATTTTACAAGCTTTTAAAATATTTTCCTTCAGCTTAAAACTGAAGATTCAAATTTTTATTCAATTTTCAATAGATTAAATTTTAAAATTAAATCTCCAAATCCATAGTTATATTGGGGATTCAAGCTAAATCATCATTCAAATATTTAAAATTAATTAAATATTTCATTTTCAAATGTTCAAAAATTCTGGGTCGTTACAATCTTCCCCCCTTAAAAGAATTTCGTCCCGAAATTACAAGTAAAGAAGAATGATCCCATCCCCATTTATCACTTTACCAAAACCAAATAGTTTTATCAAATTTTCAAACCAATCTTTTCTTTTATTAAAGATTCATTATCACTTCAGTTAACTTTCCAAACACTTAACCATAGTTTTTAAAACTTTATTTTACTTCACAATTTAAATTTAAATTCAAATTGTAAGCTTTCAAAATTTTCTCAAAATTTTCCTAACACTCTAAATTTCCGAGAAATTTCGTCAGCGTCTCCTTTGCGCGGCTAGCTCGATACAACTACAAAATGTCCCTATGGACTCTCAGATTTCAAAAGAGAAAGGAAAGCCAAGCGGCTAGACAAGAAAATATCAAATTTCATACTGAAATTTAAATACATACCTTTTGGTCGAGCAATTTAAATTATCTTCAAATACGAAAATCCAATTCCATTTTCCTTAGCCTTTACAATCCCTGTATATTTTACTGAACAATAATGTCCATATTCACTTATTGTATTTCCCAATACCAATTTACTTAAGAATTTCATTCATTCATTTCTTAAGTGCAATCTAAGTATTACATACTTCTTATATTCATTTTCACTTCATTAACAAAGTTATATATTCATTTCCATTCAACTTTGCATTTCAATTCCATTTGAATTCAATTTTACAATTTGAATTCTATTTGAATTCATTTTATCTTCAAAAATCAAAAATTCATTTCAAATCTCAATACTTCTATTTCCAAAAAAATTTTCATTCAAATTTTCATTTCGAATTTTACTTGAATTCGATTCATCTTCTAATTCTGAATATTGAGTTTCATTTACCTTTATCTCAAATTCAATTTGAAATCACTTGTCGTTAAGTGAAAATTTACAAAAATTCCAAAAAAAAAAAATTCTAACTCCCAGTGAAACACTTAAAAAATCCTTTTAAAAAAATGGATATGGAAAGCACATTCCCCCATGGATCACAGTTACTCGGCGGTTTCGCTACTATCCCAGTAGAATCACTTGTAACTGTAGATTTCTCATCTCTTGAATTTCGCCATGGTTGTTGCCATAGATCGTAGTTCACACGGCGGTTACACCATTATCCCAGTGGAATCGCTTGTCACCGTAGGCATCTCGCCCCTCGAATTTCGCTATGGCATCTAGATTGTAGTTTACACAGCGGTTGCGCCACTATCCCAGTGGAATCGCTTGTAACTGTAGGCACCACACCTCTCGAATTACGCTAGCATACATCATGATCAATCAACATGATCCCATCCCGATCAAATGGACACTCATACCGAGTTCCAACACCTTCACAATTTTTTTCAATGGAAGGTACTTTTTCATATCCTTAGTTTAGAAAACCTAATATGTCATATATGTATAGTACTTCATTTCCAATTGATTCCATTCAATTTTTAATTGGCATTCCATTAATCAAACAAATTTCATTGAAAACCATTCAAATCTATTCCATCTACTAATTAAATTAGTATATTCACTCATCCATTTTAAATTTCAAATTTCCATATTCAATTCGTCTCGAATTTATTTTATCAATAACAAGGAAATTTCAATTTATTTTTCTTTCTTACTTACTTGAATTTATATACGAATTCAAACCATTTCATTCAACTCACAATTCAATTTTGATTTACTAACTCAACTTCCAATTCACTATTTCATGAATAAATAATTTATCAAGTTAGTTTACTTGAACTCAATCCATTTTGTTTTATTCCTCCAAGTTTGGGTTTTTTTATTCAACTTGATTCAAATCAATCTCATTTCATTTTTCAATTCCAATTCATTTATTTACAAATGTAGCTTCATTTGTTCATTCTAAATTCATTCATTTTTCAATTTGAATCTTATTCCAATCCAATTTCAACTATTTTATAAGTTATCAAATTATTTACATTCCATTGATGAATTTTATTTCAAATACTTCCTTGGAATTCTATTTCAATTTGTAGATCACATTTACAATTTACACTTACAAATTTCATTCGTATATGAATTTTATTTCCTTATCTTTTTCAATTCATATTTATAAATTTCATTTGTCAAATGAATTTATCTCCAAATTTTTGGTTATTATTTTAATTTCTTATTCAATTCCATATAACAATAATAATAATTCAATATTATCTCTTCCTAACAACCAAGCATCCATATATTATAATAATTCATAGAAAATGATCTCTTTTCTATACAAAAATAGTTTTGGGCAAAATTATTTCATTTACCCAATTTAAAATAATACCGTGTCGGTTTATCTTGTTTAAGAGTTTAGAAACCCCTATCGATTACAGTTGGCCACCCTGCACCGACCAGAATCTATAAACAATCAACCGATAAGTCAACACAATACAAAACAAATTTTAAATTCACTAACAAATACGCACTCATATCTATTATTACACTCAACTCATTCTAGAGTACTACTGACTCTATCTCTAATGAGTAACAACCAACAGAGCCAAGGGTTGTCGCTTAACCGGATGCTCCAATACCACTTGTAACGACTCGACTTTTCGACGCTCGAAAGTCGACATTAATACGTCCACTGTATCAAATGCCGCGCAATCGAATGCCGGAAAACCGAACCATTAGGGTTAAAAGAAGAGGTAGAAGAAGACAGAAGAAAAGAAAGAACAGAAACAGAAACAACAACAGAATCTCACATTCGCAGCGGAACAATATATAATAGATAATCACTAGTCTTTTAAAACAAAGAACTATATCAGTTTATACATACATCAATCAGAGTCAATATACAACTCAATACAACAATGGATAGTTATATAAACTTGTCCTCATACAGAATACACAGCGGAATAAATAAACAAGTACGGTAGTACGCTTCGCCATCCAGCTCATCTCCAAAGCTCCAGAATATCCAGAATATCCTGATAACATAACTCTAGGCTGCCCGTGTGGAAAATTATGGGCACCCAGAGTTAGAAAGGGAACAATAAACTCCGAGTCAGTCATGGTGACTGGTGTGAGATCGTAAAACAGTTATTTTCACAAAGAAAATAAAACAGATTCGCAATGCTTTCGGAAAATGAAACTACCATAAGGCCTTCCACCACACACACAATGCAAACGCAGAATTGGAGGAGATTTCTCCTTATGATAGTCAAAAATGCTTACTATGCAAAATCAATTGATATTTTTATTAATGTCTAGTGTGGAAAACATTTCGAAAGTATAATATCAATCTTAGCCAACATACAACCATTGTTGTATGTCTACTATAGCTACTACGTTCAGTAGCAGGTTACCGCCACATTCCATAGTAGGTAATACAACTAAAAATCGTACAGGGTTCGTATTGTTTCTTTGGATTTCCAACAAATGGTCAGGCAAAGGAACTTCCTTACACCGAAATGGAAACGCCTCTGGAAAGATGCCCCGAGAACCTAACCGGGTCTCTGCAAACACAAGGCCGACGCTACCTCACGCTCTAACCGAGCTGTAACTAGGTAACTAACACACGAGCTATGTCATCCCCCGGTCGTCACCGACCTTTATCCGAGGATCCTCAATCACAAAGAAACAACTACAAAGTATAATCGACATAGGTAAAATATCTGGGCTCCATACCATGATATCACCTTTTATCCAGAAGGAAATGACATACCCTAGGGGCACTACCCCTACAAACCTTTGCCGCAACATCCCTGTTTCGACCATTACCGGTTTGTGAGGCTCGACGAAGTCTCGTCCACAAAGCTACGCTTTTTCACAAAGCCACGCTTTTTCACAAAGCCACGCTTTTTCACAAAGCAACGCTTTGATCAACAAATGATCAACAGCACTTCGTGTGCCACATTACCAAATTGGGAATGTATCACTAGTAACCATCAACTACATAACCTCTGAGCTAGTATGTCTCAAAGAAGGGTGTTAAGCTAAGAGAATAAATTCTCCGCCACCAACAGAAATGTATTTGATAGAAACCAGCTTTACATCTCAAAGTGTAATGTCAGACACACATCCATACAAGTCCGTTCCGGGATCGAACGGAACCAAAGGCACTTCCAAAGAAGCCCTTGCAATCCGGATATTCACTAATCACGTCCGGACTTCCCATCACAAAAGGAGTGATATAAATCTCTATACCAGAGCAACTCGGTGCAGAGACATTCGATAGGTTGTCCTTTCATTTTCGAAAATATCCAGTCTTCACCACCGGTCTTCAATACGATCCATATCGTCGTATCACTAATTCAAAATGGGTTATATGACACAAAGGTCTTTTCCCGGCTAACCCGAATAGTGAGCGTTTGTTTTTAAAACAAATCAAGTGCCATTTTAAAGGCAAATATTGATAGTCTGTTATTTAACTATCAACAACATCCACAACAATCAACCAATTTAAATAATTTTTCCCAAATTATTTATTTTCAAAATATCTTCATAAGATATATATTTTCCCACACTTCACATTTGAAAACCAATTTCAAATCACATTTTCACACTTCACATTGGAAAACCAATTTCAAATCACATTTTTCACATTTCATCACAAAATGGTCCATTTAAACCAATTAAATAAATCCTTATTGATTTATTTCAAATTTACATTCCAAATTTGTAAATTTATTTCCACACTTTAAAAATAAATCAATGTTTATTTTTAAAACAAATTTCCCTTTCTTTTATAAATTCCATTGTGAATTTAAATTTCCAAATATTCACTTTTAACCCCAAATCAAATTCTAAATTGATTTCTAATTTTATTTCAATATCAAATCGATTACAAATTGATTTCTAAAAATTTATCACTTCTAAATAAATTCCTTAATCTTTTCCAAACCCTTTAAAATTCCATTTTCAATAAATTCTTCAACTTTTCAACAATATTATTCAAAACTCATTTATTAATATCTTTTCCCATATTTTGGAATTTATTCAATAAGATTTCGACAATCCATTTTAATACTTTAAAATTCCTTCTTTCAAATAAATTCAATTCTTAAAAATAAATTCACTTAAAGTTTTCCACTTTAATTTCAAAATCCAATTTATATTCATTTCTGGTATCCAACGATACCAAAAATACATTCGGCTAAATTTTAGCCTTCAATGATTTCAATTATCAATAAATCATCCATAGATTATCAATAAATCACATCATTCACATATGAAATAATATTCAAACAATTTAAGGAATCCAGTTGGATCCCTCCAACCTGTTTTCCTGCATCCACAGATGTTAGCACAATACCAATTCCATTTCGAGGTGGAATATCGCGGTATATGGGATTTATAAAAAATATCATCCGCTATTATGCGGTGCAATAGGGTCTCATCCGCTATATAATATGGGAAAATCAATCACTAATATATACATATGCCAATATATATATTGCTATATACTACTATATATAGTATCATATCCAAACAGCAATCAATAACTGAAAATTCTACTTTTCAATTTGAGTGAGAAAATCTCACCTTTGCTTTTTATTTTGCAATCCCATTTTGATCTCGATTTGATTTCACCATGATTTAGACCTTGTAAAACATTATATATGATTTGTTAATATTCGAATCGATCGAACCAATTAATTGCCATTTAATAGTTTTAAATTTTAAATAATAAATTTATTTTGAACCAAAAATTTTCCTCTTAAAAATCTTTTAGTGGCTAAAAATAATTAAATAGGTTAATTAAATAAATTAATCATCATAATACCCTCTTTTAAAATTTACTAGTAGGTTTAGAATGATATAGGTATATATATTTTATTTCTCATTTAGAACTACATATGTATATTTACAAAAATAATCCATATGGCTTAAAAATCAAACCTTTCTCTAAATTCCTATATCTTCCAAAACTTTATCTATATATAATAAAATTTTCCTGTTTCCCTATATATATATATATATTAGTATAGATATGTTTTACCTTTTTGAAAAGATCAAAACAGAAATTTCTTTACTGTGAACCTTATAAAACTTATATATACATATATATTTTTCTAAATCTTGTATATGTATTAAATTAAAACAGAAATGTTTATACTTTATTGTAACACATTTTCCTCTCCTGATTTCATATATACATAAACTGTATATATATATTTCCTTTCTCTGTTTATACACATTTTTATTTATTATTTAAATTAAAAATAGAAATGACAACGAATTTACCCTACTCGAGAAACAGCAGCTACTCGAACCCTCAGAGTAATCACCACTCGATCGACCCTGCCATCGCACTGTCGCGCCTAGGCCAGTTGCAACGCTACCCTCCAGTGGACTCCAGATTGCCATCGCGACTCGACTCACGTACGCAAGCCACCACATTGCCCCGCTCGAACTCGCGTTCGCGAGCCTCCCATCGAGTTCGAACTGCTTCAGACGTCTTCTAGCTCGAGCTACCCCAAAATCTCGCCCCCAATCGAATGTACGCGATTTCGATTTGTTTTGAAACGAGCGGCCATTGTTTTGTAAACGAGAACGAAAGAGGGAATGAGTTCGAGCTTCGTTTCTTTGCAAATGAAGAGGAGATCGGCCATTTTTTTTTATTTTTTTTATTTTGAGATGTTTGAATAAGGAAAAGAAATCACGATTTGATGATTTGCCTGGAAATCGAAACTGAAGAGGGAAAACGGCCATTTTTATTTCTTATTTTGATTTCTGGGCTTCGGCCATTTGATTTTAAATTTGAACGAGAAAACTTTTGCTCGCGAATGACTTCAGGAAAGAAGAGGGAGGAATTGTTTTAAACGAGCTTGGCCATGCTTTGCACGATCTCTTCCCCGTGATCTTTGGCGTGAGTTAAGGAAGATAAAATGCTGACATTTGACCAATTATAAATTTAAATTTAAATTGAATTCAATTTAAATTTCAATGCGTTTACCTATCGTATGATCACACAACAACTCCAAACACTACGAAATTTGAAATCCGGTAATAATTCAATATTACGGACCCAATGGAACTAGTTTCGTCGAATTCCGAGACCGTGCCTCGGAAGGCTATTTTTAAGTATCAATTCGAAAAATAAAATTTCAAAACTGAACAAATCACTTTCAAACTCAATTCCGAAGCTTCTATTATCTTCAGTATTATCAATATGAATTTTACAAGCTTTTAAAATATTTTCCTTCAGCTTAAAACTGAAGATTCAAATTTTTATTCAATTTTCAATAGATTAAATTTTAAAAATAAATCGCCAAATCATTAGTTATATTGGGGATTCAAGCTAAATCATCATTCAAATATTTAAAATTAATTAAATATTTCATTTTCAAATGTTCAAAAATTCTGGGTCGTTACAACTTTGGACTTGTGAATTTGGCAATGGTCAACATTCTAATATTATTCATATTCAATCCTATAGTCCAAACACAAAGTTCTTGGTTAAATAATAACAATTATTATTAATCGAAATGATCTGGCCAGAGATTTTGAGTTGACTTTAGTTAAACGTAATATTAACCCCATATAACCGAGGAGAGAATCCTCCCTTGAATGGTGCTTCACTTTCAATACTTCCACTCAACCTAACTATAGTCACTCGATGGATGTCATACCATGATTTGACTATAATCAAAGCAGAACTTTCATATTGAAGATCCACCTATTCTCAAGTCAAGAGAACTGTGTAAATCAGTCATATCGATATTTTCTGTTTGACCGTAGTTATATATTAACTAACAGAAAACTATCATGAGTCATTCCATGGTTATCCAATAACTGTCAGTGTGTAACCCCTTGGTCCCCCCAACAGGGATAAGTAATACATTGTCCAACATTTGGAGAGCGTTACGTACTCTAATCTCAACGGATACATCGATATCCAGTATCGATGCATATTGACTAGGAACATTTAAAATGGTATATTTGTTTTCATTATGATAAATTACTCACGGTTACAATAGTTTGTAACTACTATCACAAAACATACCATTTATGGATTTTCTATTAAATATACTTTTAATTAAATTAATTAATTAATATAACACGTTATACCAAGTATATGATAGAAAGAAAACACCTTTATTTCGAATAAGATTGGTCAACGAGTTAGATATATATAATGAATTGCATAATTGCCCCTAGGGCATATCCCTAACTTTATCACTATGTCTATGAAACTTGGCATGATACATGGAAGGATCGTTTTGTATATACATGGATTGATAATTTCATGCATTTTGGAAATTATACTTCAAATAGGTAATCTTCTCATTTTTGTATATTTGAATTGTAAACATTTATCCATTGTAAGTTTATTTTTTTGAATGTTTTTTAAATTTGCAGAGCCGAGGCCGCTCAATTGAAAAAACATTTGGTTACAATCCAAGGAAATTTTGAATGATGTTGGAAGATTATGCACTCCTTGTTAGAGCTTTAATTTATTGAATTGAAAGCTTCATTTAAAACTAATTTATTGAAAGTAGCCCATATATTCCAAAAAAAGAGTTCAAATATTTGCATTGTGTTATTTGTCTTTTGGTGCTAGAGCTTATTCATTCTAGGCTTGTTAGAGTAACATTAAGTAGTTACAAAAATGAGAATTTATGTGGCTTATTATTCTCAAGACACATGGACTTCCTTATGCATATGAGCTAGAAAAACTTGGTCCAAATGTGGAAATTATAAATTTAATTCATGTACATTGGACAAGATTACACATAATTGGAAAAGAGAGTCCAAAGAGTTGGATATAAGAAAGAAAATGGAAGAATTATTGTGTGAAGTAATGAAATTGTTTCATCAAATGCAAGCTTACAAAAAATGAGAGAAGTTGTTTACCCACTGACATCATCTCTTGCATCGCCGGTTAGTAAAGTGAAAACTAGTGGTAGACCTCGCAATTAACAAAATAATTCGAAAAAAGACTTCGTAGTGCATTTGAGTTGGGTGAAACTGTTTTCACTCAACGTAGCACGGTAAAAAAACCAAATTTGATTCTCATGTTGCTATAAAAAAGAAAAATTAGTTGTTCAAAGACCAATAAAAGTATTTCATTTATAACTATGCTCAATTTATTAATAATTATTTTGTTAATTCCTTTTATTATTATTTTCTTGTAGGTAGAAGTGGCTACAAACTTGACCAAATTATATGATAATGACATACTGGAAAATTGAAGACCATTTGTAAATGAAATCATTAATGTTGCAATGGATGGTGATTGCGGTTTTAGACGTATAACCACCCTGTTAGGAATGAGAGAAAATAATTGGTTATAAATTCGTAGAGAATTGTTTTAAGAACTTTACGAGCATCAGGATCTTTACAACAAAGTATTTTGTGAACGAGGTAGAAGCGGTGAATTGCTCAATTTACTTAACCATGAGGGCGAATGAATGACTATGCCCAACGTTGGATACATTATTGCAACTCGATACGATGTTCTAGTTTTTAGTATTAGCAAATAACTAAGCTTGACTATACCTCCATTGTGCGGTGAAATACCTTCGTTGTTGTAACAAGTAGAGATTGGAATTATATACATAAACATAGTCACTTTATTCACATAAAATTATATTGTTTAATTTTATTATTATTTTTCAAGTTTTAATTGTATTTTAACTAAAGTACGGGTAATTTTAGAACCAAATCATCTAGTACTACTAATTTATTCAAAATGGTTCGATGCTCATTATATAGAAGAGGAACAATGAGAGGATGTATTGCTTGATAGAAGACTAGCATGGGAAGAAATGCAAAAGAAATGACAAATGTAGAACATTAATACTAGCTCAAGTACTTGTTATTTTTTCTATTTGAATTTTGTATTAGCAGAAGAAATGCAAAAAATTAGTATTAGCAAAGAAATTATTATGTTTTGTTTTCTTAATATTTGAATTTTATTGTTTGTAACATATAGTTCTCAAGTAGTTGTTATAATATCTATTCTATTTATTAACTATTTGAAATTTATAAAAATTCCTATGCATTTTTTTAGAATTTACAAGATAGTAAACTATAACAGGGAAATACAACATGAGCAATGTGGGCAGTAAGGATTCAACATCAAGAAGGGACGTAGTTTTACATACAGGAACGTCCAAACCGAACATGGCATGATATACCAACCATGCTCATACTAAACATGGTTGTTGTTATAACCTCGTCGCATATAGGGTTGGGGTATCCGAGAATTATCCAACACCAACAGCCATAGTAGAACGAAGTTGGCGCTATTACCTCGTTAGGAGCTAATGTTTTTCCAATTACCTACCACGCACCATCCAAACTAGGTTTGCCTTAATACCCGTTGCTTACAGGGTTTAGTTATCCCAAGAGTTTTCCAGCATCCACAGCTATATAGCGACAAGGTAAACGAAGCATCCACGTTAAATTTAAACGTGGTCTCTATTATATGCCACGTTAAGTCTTGAAGTGGTTAATATGATTGCCTCATTTAATTGTAATGTGGTTACTGTGGCTGCTGAAAAAAATAAGATTCAAATTGAAGTTCCTGATCACACAATTACAACTAAATTTTAACAAAAGTCCACATACGTACAAACAAGATTCAGATAAGATTCAAATTGAAGTTTCAGATCACACAAACATCCACATACAAACACAAGTACTAGAAACCAAACCAAAATCCATAATAATTTTCATAATAATGTGTTCAAAGTACCACAACATCAAGGTCCACATATATACAAAAGTGCTAGAAATCAAACCAAAATCCATACAACTACTAGAAACAGATGAAGTTCCACATACATACTACATGAAGTTCCACATTCATACCACATGAAGTTCTACAAACAAAATCCATACAGCTACTAAAGACTAGATGAAGTTCCCCATCCATGCTACATGAAGTTCCACAAACAAAATCCATATAACCACTAATAGCTAAATGTTCAAGCTAAGCATTTTTTTTGAAAAAATGAGCACAAATCTTTCTTGCTTCACTTAGGGCTTTGCAGATTCTATCAAGATGCGTCAAACATGAAGTCTCCGATTGCGATGAAGCCAAGGTATTTCCTTCACCAAGCACATCATCAAGTTCTTTATAACTCTACGATTTGAATTAAAAATATACAACCATCACAAAATAGATGTAACTATATAAATGAAAATTATATTGATTGTCACTATGTATAAATGATCGTAGGAAGGTC
This sequence comes from Allium fistulosum, assembly GCA_030737815.1. Taxonomy (NCBI): domain Eukaryota; kingdom Viridiplantae; phylum Streptophyta; class Magnoliopsida; order Asparagales; family Amaryllidaceae; genus Allium; species Allium fistulosum. The sequence goes on from CM060902.1 coordinate 454,480,936, forward strand.
GAGTGCTACGTCGAATAATTTGTTCATTACTTTGATGGACCTTTAACACAGTAGGGAGAAAATATCAATCAAAATAATCATCTGCCATTATTTGATTAAATTCACGTAGAGGAGTAGAACAATATTATGCACTAACAACAGGTTCGGCCACTCATTTCATATACTTTCTACAAACTCATAAAGGACTTTATAGGTTGAAGTAGTAGCGCTCATATGAATCTTTTTGCTTGTTAATTGAATAATATGATGTGAAATATTTTGAATCCTACCAAATTGTCTCAAAACATGAGTGGGATGATATGGTTCTGCTGCATTTAGGCATAATAAATAACTCGAATACCAAACAACTTATGAAAATTGATGAAAATCTCTTGCATACATATAAGGATAAAAAATTACCTAAAATAATGCAAAAACAAAATGATGATGTAACTATAATTTAGAAAAAAAACACGGTGTTATGTTTCAAATTTAGTAACATGCTTCATGTTCTTAAATATTTTTAAGATAAATTCTTATTTCCTTGATCATTTGCTAGATCCCAACAAGCTGCTCTTGGTGAAGTTTCATTGTAAATTTTAGTTGATAGATGCAAATAAATAAACTGCTCATATATCCATGATTCTGGAAATTCTAGAAAAACCACAACTTGTTTCACTCTGCTCTACTCGCAAGACCAAGTTATCTATACAATCAACATAGAGTTGCTGAACCCCAAGAGTAATTACGAACTTCATCCAATTTACCAATCTGATTTAAGTACTGCACGAATACATGTAATTTTCTTTTATTCACGAATAATGTATTTCTTACTAAATATAAAAGGCATGCACGAGCATCTTGCTTGATTTTTTCTTCTTTCCACTCATCGCAAACACCATCAAAAATTTCACATGACTTGGTATAAGTTAATTTATATCCAACACTATCCTTCATAATTTTTTTTCTTCAGCAGTACTTATCCCTAAATTATTAACAACCAAATTAGTTATATCATTTCGGGACCAATCAAATGTTTGCATCAGTGATCCTTTAATTGGTATATGTGGTAGAGAAGCAACATCGTCTAATGTTATAGTTATTTCATCGAATGGTAAGTGAAATATTTTTGATTTAGGATGCCAACGCTTGAGAAAAGTAGATATAAGTATTTTATAGACCGAACTATAATAAGTCTCAACTAGAGGATATAATCTCGAAGATTCCAATTATCCTTTTAAAAATTGTAGCATTGCTAGGAACTTGCAACCTTCGTGCCATGATTTACACATAAAAGAGTATCACGTTCCTAGAAATATTTTAAATTAAATTCAATGTTTTAAATCTCCTTTATCTCACTAGAGATGGAAATCCGAGATTTTTTACGAAAAATCCAAGATTTGACAGCTTGGTTAGTCATTAGAGTTTTAAATCTCTTTCATTTCAACCGAGATATCAGTTCGAGATTTTCTTCAAAATTTGAGATTTGAAACCTTGATTTAATTACACCATTTTGATAAAATAATTTATTACATAAAAATTTAGAAGATATACCTCGCCATACATATCAACGTAACAAGAGTGTTTGCACCAAAAGTGAGCACACACACTCAAGAATAGAACAATAGAGAAACAAACGAAGAATAATCAAATTTAAACAGTGAGGATAAGTAAATAAGCAATTAGAATTAAGCAGTAGCAAAGAGACGAGAATTTATGGTGGTTCGGCGTTGTATGCCTACGTCCACTTTGAAGAATTTGCGTTATTGATCACTTGTAAATCCGATTACAATGCAGTAATGATAATAGCACTTGATTACAATGGAGTCCCAAGCAGCGAGCAGCGTAAAGATCCTCTAAATTAATATATTTATAGGTGAAGATGATGAAATATCTCACTTGAAATTCAGTAGAAGACTCTCTAGATCCATAGGGCCCGCCAGAACGATCGCAAGTTCTAACTCAATCGTGGGAACGATCAGTACCGATCGTTCACTTGTGCTCCAATGCACGTGCGATCATTTCTGTGAGCTCCTCTATGCCTCCAGTCCATGCTTCCAAAATTTGGTGTCATTCTGAGTTGTGGTTGGTCAGATATCGACCAATCTTCATTGAACTGGATCGTTCATGCTGAAATAGTATGATCGTTCGTGAACGATGTACACCGATCGTTCTGACTTGCTCATCTTGACATGCAATCATTTATGGGGACCTCCTTTCTCCAATTTATTGATAATCTGAAAGCTTCAAGTGTGTTGGACTTGTAGATTTTAAGATATCGATCGATCATCGTAGAATTGAGCTATGTAATCGATACGATATGATCCATAGTATTGAATATGGAGCATGCCTGATCTATCTTCAGAGAATTGTGAACATCCATACTTTAAGTGTTTTATTGAGTTCATCTTTGGCTCCTACTTACTATTGCTTCATATTCTCATTTAAGCATGATCTCTAGGCTTCGTGATCGTTAGTCTGATACATCGATCCTGATAACAATTGAGTATGTCTCGTCTGATTGGTCCAGATATAGCCGGGCTAAAAGACCGGATAACATTTTCCCCCCAAAGTACATCTTATTTGAACATGATGTGCTTTGAATCATTGCAAACTTGAATCGTCGAAAAAGACTCCATCTAATTTATTGAATGGCCGCCATCCTTCTATGGAGTTACTTTTTATTGAGAGTCACATCTCCTTCTGTTTGTTATAACTATTAGTCGATTCCCAACAGTATAAATACTAGATTACGGCTTGTTGATGATTATCTTGTTTCGTTTCCAGTGATTGCTAGGCTCCAGCAATTTGGCTTAGACTCTTCTCCAATTGATTTCAAGTGAACATTCAATTCCTGATGATTTCAAGAAACTGAATTTTTGGAACGTATATGTGTTTATACCTAACCCTCGATCACGATTGCATGTTCACATGTCATTGTCAAGCTTTTTCAAACGATCACACCGGACGTTTGCTGTTGAATGGATTGGTGGATAATTTCAGATCCATCAAATATGGATCATTTATTTACGATCGTTGTTTCTCTTCCCTTTTTTTGGAACGATCGTATCCGATCATTAGTAGGTGTAAGGGAATAATGAATCGTTCTAAATGAACGATTGTTATACATCGATATAGAGCGATTGTTAAAAAACGATCAGTAAGAAACGATCGTATAGATTAACTTCAAGGGTTCTAAAACAATGGTCCATCCTCATATAAATACCTTTCGCTTAGCCACTCCATCCTCCCCTTCTTCACTTCTGCATCATTTCCAACCGAACCAAAAAAGGAAAATTACTCCTCGTCGCCTTCTTTATCATTCCAAATCATGATCCAAGCCTCCAAATCAAAGACCGTTCCTCCTCCACTTAATTTTTAATGAACATCCTTCTCTCTATACCAATCATTGTATACTCGCCTCTCCAAATCTCGTGAAGAATTGAAATCAAACTATTTCCATCCTTCGAACTCTAATTTAGGTAGGTTGATTTTAATTTGTGTGTGAATTTGATAGCAAGATTGTGGGTTTTATGACCTCAACGCGTTCGATCAAGATGATGGAGCTGGTAGATTTAAAGAAGGCTAGAAGAGACGAGGCGTTTCAATGATCATCTGCCTCATACCGATCGTTTTGGAGATGGTGAAGGGGTTGAGCTGGGTTTAAGAGTCGAAAACGATCGTTCGATCGGTTGTACCCATAGACTTGGTAAATCTTCGAAGTAGATGAATCGACTTGTGAAACGATCGTATGGAGTTGATGTTGATTATAGTTGTGGATCGATCGTACTAGAATGATCGTATGAGAACGATGCGGCATTTGAAATGATCGTATGGTGATGGTTTGGTCCAAATGATCGATTAAATGTTAATGCGAATGATTGGATGGAAAATTGAAGTGAACGATTGTTTGGAGAATCGAGTAAACAGTCGGTTAGAGGAATGGAGTGAATGATTGGTCAGAGGAATGGTGTGCACGATCGGTTAGAGGAATGGTGAGGCACCTGGCTTGACTATGGACAATCGTTATGGAACGATTGTTTATGAATGATCATTCTGGAACTATCGGCTATACTTCGGTGAAATGATCGGTTGTTAGCAACAATCTTTTAATGAAATTCAATCATATGAACTTGGACTTAGAGATGAGCTTTGGCCTTGTACACTTGAGTGAGCACATATGACTTGAACCGCATACTTGGACATTCATGACATTCGAACCATAAGATGGACAAACGCCTCGGACAACTCTCTTGAAGCTCATCTACTTATTAACATAAAAACCAATCTTCAACCTGCTGACAATCAATCTTAAGGTTCAAGCTGAACCATTCCCTAACGATGTAAAGAACCGGTTGAGATGGTCAGCAATGGCGGTTACTCCGGCCAAATTCCGAAGTCTCGTTGTCTTTTCTGTCTCTAATCTATGTAACTTATCACCATATTGCATGGCACTTTACCACACAACACTAGCACTCACTCTGCACTGGGGGTACAGGTTATATTATCTAATAATGATTTTTTACTAAGTTTAATAGCAACGGATTCCAGACATTTGAAACGTCTTGCAGCTATTTCCGCTAGACCATCTTCCCAGCATAGCAGTTCCGGTGCCGAGTCAAGCTCTGCCGCTGAATCAAACAATCTGTCTCACAATTTGAGCAACGGGAAAGGTTTGGTCCACCATTTGATTTGTTCTCTTCCATTCCTATTCTTCCAACAGAAATCATTGATCCTGCTCCTAACACTTTGGAGGATGCAGTCTTCTTGGAAGGTCCTATGGATTCCATGGCCTCGAAGATTAGTAAAGCCGCTCTTCGCTGAATTTGTGAGAGGCACGAGATTTCATTTGACGATGTACTGGTCCCGTCACGGGACGATAGAGCTCACAGGTCCCCCGAGGGGTATACAGCATGCAACAAATTTATGTGCTGGGATGGATGCGTTTCGTTGTTTAATTCGTATATCCACGAGGTTCTACATTATTTGAGGATAGCCTTGGCGCAACTACATCCGAACGGTTATGCCCTGCTCAACTGTATTTGCATGGTGTTTATGGAGTTCTTATATCGCCCTCCAACTACCAAGGACATTCGATTCATATTCACCTTCAAGATACGAATAGGAAGTCTCTCGTTTACATTTCTGGAGTCGGTTAAGAAGTGCCAAATCTTAGTGGGCACTTGGAATAAATTAAGTGCTTTCAAAAGTGAGTGGTTCTTTGTGCGTTATCCGCCTAGCTTGGCTCGATGGTGGTTGGAAAGACGTAAATGTCACTCTTCACTTTAATTCATATGCTTATATCCGGGTCGTATCCTAGGCGGTTTTTTCTAACTTTTTACAAGCACTATCTCGCGGCCTGAAGGTAAACATCTTGAGAAGGCAATTTCGACTCCTAAGGATGTGCCGCCTGAAGATAGAGATATTGAGTGCCTCCTTATGGATGAATGTCTTATTACCTTTTGTCTGATGGAAGAAGGCCATAGCACAGGGTTAGTGAATACTGCTCGAGTTGCAGTGGCAAGATAGCGGCCCGCTATTGGTCAAAGGGTAACTAGGTTAATCCTGTCGTGCCCCCAATCGTAGGAGCTCAGGAGGTCAGTGATTTAGACGCTTAAAAAGCTGAAGGTGATGAGCCCGATCGTGATAACGAAGGGTCTAGTCTTAGGGTTGCAGACAAATCCTCGCATACCCCACAACCCTCAGCTCTCGAAAAAAGAAAGGGAAAGAAACTCGTATATCGATTTCCTAAGATTCGTCTCTCTAACCAGCCCAAGCTGTCTGCTACTCCTTAAGTTAATCCGGATGAGTCTTTCTCTCAACCGTCTGAGCATTTAGGCGAACCGCTTGATTCATTATCTGACTTGCCGATTCCACCCAACATTGAAACTTTTTATTTTACTGATATAAGCGTCGGGGGGTCGAACTCTCCTACCAGAACCGGTGCAAAAATCTCATCTACTACAAGGAGAGGTTACGCCTACGAGCAAAGCTCCAATATCCGGTTCATCGGGGGAACACAAGGACATTTGCACACATTCGCACTTCATAACATTACACTATGTTTATCTTGTGCCCTTCAATATTTTAAAGTTGATTCACTCCTTTTTCTCCTTTGTAGGAACCATGGTGATGAAGAGAAACATGTTCCAATCTCTCCAGGACTTATCCCGCCAAACTTCAGGCTCACGTTCAGGCCCATATCGTCAAGGCGGTGGTCGTGAGTATGATCTCAATTATCGCTCCAATTGAGATCAAGATCGTCGGGATAGAGGAGACAAAGATAGGTCCGCCTATGACAAGCATCGATCAAAATCTAGATCCCTTCCTTCGAAGGGTTCTGAAAAGCAAACTGATCGTCGGGACCTGCCTATTGATTCTTCTCGTGGTCCTTCTTCTGCTCTAGTTCCTCCACAGCCTTTAGTCCCTTCTCATTCTCAACGACTTAGTGATCGCCATTGTCATAGCGAGCATGTTGCTCCCTACAAGTTAGGTAAGGAAAGCGTTGATAGTGCAACAACTACCGAGGAGCATGAAATTGATCCAGCTGCTCGCATAGCCTAGCTCAGGGAAGAGTTTCTGAACTTATGCTTTGATGGATTTTTCTTCCCTCCTAATCTAAAAATGGTCCCCTAAAGAGTTCAAAAAATGACTATGGATTGTGTTACTGATATCCACAGGCAGTATAATGAGTGGATGAAAGTTGTAGAGAAGATGTCCAAAGTATCCTTCGAATGAGCGGCAGAGATTGAAAAAGTAAAGCACCAAGAAGCACAGGATAAGAGGATCATCGAAACTTTAACAAACAAGCTAGAAGCTTCAAGGAACTCTCAAGCAAAGGCCGAGAGAAAAACTGAGACCACCATCAAAGCTTTAAAGGATGAGAAGACCAGACATTTGGATGAAGTTCAAGTGTTGCATCATCGAAATCATCAGCTTGCACTTGAAAGAGACACACCCAAAAGAAAATATTTGAACTTGAAGCTAAACTTGAACGTGAAACTAAGGAGAAAGATGAGGCACGAAATATTGGCCAGGATGCATATGAGCAGCTAGTGAATGTAAGGCTTGAAATGGATGCGGCCATTGAGAAATTCAAAGATGTCGATGCATACGTTCAACGTGAAGTGAATGCCACTAAGGAGAAAACTAGAGAGGAAGTAATGAATGAGCTTGACCCGCTACTTATTCTCTACAACGCCAATGTCCTTAAGCATAGAAACCTGGAATAGCTTCAAGATGACTATCCCTATCAGCTTTTGCGGGCTTGGGAATTTCTTGTTGCTGAGGAGAAGAAGGCGCTTAATGTAGAGGAGATTGATCTTATGAGGTTTGAGGGCGAGATCTTGCTAGGCGATGAACCCAAAATTTTACATGATTCCCAGCTTGCATTTCTACAAGAGTCAGCCACTGCCTCTCAACGTGAAGTGGGTGAAAGTTCTAGGCCTTCGCAACCCAATGTTGCAACTAATCTGCCCCAAGTGTCTTAGGTTATTCATAGCACCGCCATAGGTTCTTTCACTGTTCCAGGATACAACCCGGACAAGCCTCAATATGAAATTCATAGTGAGATTTTTCCAATTGCATAATGAAGCTCGGAAGGCACTCCAGCTCATCTCAGGAGCAAAGACCGAAGAAGGTATCTCGTTGACATCTCCCATCTTTTAAAAAGTTGGGGTGTCGCTGGTTGATATTTCTAATCTGTTTAGGTATATTTCCTCAACTTTAGGTCATCTAGTTGTAGTTCCTCCTCAAGAATTCCAACCGGAGCCTCAAGTGCCCGCAACGGAGTTCGTTACAGTTACAACCTCGGCTATGACTCAAGACGTTCCAGAAAAGGATACTTTCATATTTGATGAGCACATGGTGGATGCATAGTGATTCGCACCATGAAATCTCGATTAATGATGACATCGTGATTACGGGTACCTTTGATCCCACTAACGAGCTTAGGCTAAAGGAGCACATTGAGAAGGAAGAGTCGTTGAAGAAAAAGGCTAAGGCTGAGCCAGTTGACGTGGACCTCGGTGACCCAAATCCTATCCCGCTTTAAGTCATTCCTCCAGGAGGGGCGATTCCCAAGATGAGATCCCTCCTGCTTTTAAGGATGTACTACTTTGATCCTTGTATTAATGATGTCTCTCTAAAAAGAGGTAGAGGTGGTTTAGGATTGAAGAGAAGGTCGGGTGATAGTTCGAGTGGATCCACCACTAAGAAATCGAAGAAGGACAAGAAGCCCAAGAAGTAGCCGGCGGGTTGGCTTGATGTGTAGATAGCTTATGTTGCTACTTTTTCTCTTTCGTTTGCCATGTTTATGCGGGTATAGCCCCCGTTTATAATTCTCGTTTTTTGGATAAACTTGAACTGTAACTTACAGGTTTAATGTGAATAAAAGTTCTCTTGCTTTCGTAGAACTCTTATGTGTATTTGTTTAAGTGATCGAGATATTACATTTTCATCCAATGTACTTGTAATTCATTACTCGTTAACTCGGATGTTGATTTGATTCATCAATCTCATGGCCTCCCTAAGGTCGTGGCCTTGAGTCGTATTCAAATGTTAGGCTCGAGCCTTAATATTACGCTGTCGAACCCAGCGGTTAAATAATTATGCGTGTGCCCTCCATCTTGGGTTGGAAGAATTAATTAGTGGATGGTCGAGTTCCATCTCCACTAACTTCATTCTCGTCCTGTCGAATTCAGGTCTGAGTTGGTTAAGTAGTAAGTGGTCGAATTGCACTTACTTATTCGTTTATACTCATATCCATGCTCCGTGGACAAGAGTTATTTCATGGGTGGTCGTTTGCACCTGTTAATGTTTGTAATCCAATTCGCGCTTTGGGAATTTAAAGTTGTTTGGGAACCGTCGAATTCAATTTCCCTTAGTCAGTCATCTTACCCCCAAGTATGGGGTTCCATTCAATAAGTGATTGGTCGAACCATGATCACTATCAAGTCATGTTGACTTCATTGTATGGTGGGATTTAATTGGTCATATGTCAGAACTAATATGTAATGCAATGGCAGATTATAGATATGAAGCAAAATTCAAAGCTTTATTCGTCAAATGGAAAGAAATGACATAATTTGTCTTATTACATTATGGAAAATCAAATGCTAAAGCAAATCTTGAAATTAAATACAACTGAATGAAAAAAAAATAAACTAAGTTAAAAGGCATCGTAAAAGCTCGTTATTCCACGCCCTTGGGAGTGTGACGCCATCAACAGTCGCTAGCATGAAAGTTCCCTCTCCAAGCCTCTGTTCAATGACATATGGTCCTTCCCAAGTAGGATTCATATGCGACGGGACAGGAAAGAGCCATTTCAAGACGAGATCGCTGATTTTAAAGGTTCTAGGCCGGACTTTAGTGTTGTAGTATTGGGCGACTTGGTGTCGATGCACAGCTGCCCTCAAATCAGCTTCTTCGCTCTTCTCATTGACAAAGTCTAGAGATTCCAAGAGGAGATCTCTATTCTTTCTGGGATCGTAGCAGGTCACTTGATGAGAAGGAACTGTGAGTTCAACAGGAATAACGGCTTCGTAGCCGTAAGAAAGGGCGAATGGAGTATGGCCGGTCGTAGACTTGTGGGTGGTTCTATAAGCCCATAATGCTGTTGGGAGTTCATCCACCCACTTACCTCTAGCCCTTTTCAATCGCTTCTTCAGAATGGACTTTATGACTTTGTCCACAGCTTTAACTTATCCATTTGCTTGAGGGTGAGCAACTACCGCAAATCTCTTTTCAATGACATCGTCGACAAAAGTCTTTGAATTCAGTGTTGTCGAATTAGGTTCCATTATCAGTTACTATAGTTCACAGGAGAGCAAAACGACAGATGATGTTCCACATGATGAAGTTGATTAATTTCTTTATTGTGATCGTGGCTAAAGGTTCCGCTTCAGCCTATTTAGTGAAGTAATCAACTGCGACAATAGCGTACTTTGCACCACCTTTAGAGATCGGTAAAAAACCGATAATATCTATCCCCCATATGGTAAATGGCTATGGATTGACCATTTGTGTGATTTCCGTCGGTGGAACTCTCGGAACTTTTGCAGATATTTGGCACTTGTCGCATCACCTTGCATAATCAGCAACATCTCGATTAACATTTGGCCAATAATATCTATAATGGAGTATTTTCTTTGCTAGGGCTTACCCCCCAGTGTGATCACTACATTCCTATTCATGAACTTCCTTTAGGACTAGTTTTATTTCAGCATGAGCGATACACTAGAGCAGATGGACAAAAAAACCCTTATATACATAACTCCTTCCTGAATAATATATCATGAAGCTTTGCGAAGGATTTGCCATTTTTAATTCCACCGTTCGGGAAGAAATCCATGTAGCAAATAGTCTTTAATTGGAGTCATCCACGACTCCTTCTCAGGCTTTGTCTTTAGTACCTGGTCGATTTCCATTAGGTTTATGGTTAGAGCATTTAGTACTTCGACCGGGACCAAGCTCATTTGCAATGCATCCTCGGTGCTAACAAACTTTGCCAACGAGTTGACCTCTTTGTTTTGATCTCGAGGAATGTGTGTAATATTACAGTATTCAAAGTCAGTCAACAGCTCTTGGACTCGGGTAAGGTACGGGGGGAGTCATTGTCCCTTAGCTTGGTAATCTCCCCTAACTTGGTATACCACCAATTGTGACTCGTAAAAGACTTCAAGAGATCTTATCCCCAGTTCTCTGCCGAGTTTAAGTCCAGCAATTAGAGCTTCATACTCAGTTTCGTTGTTTGTCGCTGAAAAATCAAGCTTTAAAGCATAGCAAATTGACCGATCTTCTGGAGTCACTAGCACAATTCCAGTTCCAGAACAAAGGTCATTGGATGCCCCATCCGTATCCAACTTCCGCCATATGGTAGGGGCTCACTGCTCTTTGAGAAATCATCTTGTGTAATGAATTCTACTATAAAGTCCGCCAGTGCCTATCCCTAGATAGCTCTCTGAGGAAGATAAGTGATGTCAAATTGGCTCAACTCGATATTCCACTTGAGTAACCTTCCAGGTGTCTCAGGTCGCTGTAGGACCTATCATAATGGCTGGTCGGTGTAAACATTGATAGGATGAGCCTGAAAATAGGGGCGGAGCTTTCGTGAACCAATCAACAAGCAATATGCCAATTTCTCTATCTTCGGACAGTTCTTTTCAGCTCCTGTCAATCGCTTACTAAAATAATAAACCGGTCTCTGGATTCAATTCCCTTCACGAAGCAATGCAGCGCTTATAACATGTACCGACACGACCAAGTAGACATATAAGTCTTCATGATTTATCGGTTTTGACAAGATGAGAGGTCTCTCTAAATGGTTCACCAAAGCTTGGAATGCATCTTTACAATCCTGGGTCCATTCAAAATTTCTTTACCCTCTTTTAATTAAGTCAAAGAGAATGCATTTATCGGTAGCTCTGGAAATATTTTGACTTAGGGCGGCAACCTTCCCATTCAGGCTCTGTACTTGTTTGATGGTCTTTGGCGCTTGGACGTTGCAAATAGCTTGGATCTTCTCAGGATTAGCTTCGTTTCCACGGGCATTAACGATGAAATCCAAGAACTTTCCTGATGCAACGCCAAAAGAACACTTCAGAGTATCTTCATTTCGTAATATCGGAGGTATCAAACATTTCTGCCAAGTCTCTAATATGGTCGCTAGATCTCATGACTTCGCGAGCATATCATCCACGTACACCTCCATTGTCTTTCCGATCTGATCTTTAAACATTCTGTTGACTAGACGTTGGTAGGTCGCTCCCGCATTCTTTAACCCAAATGGCATCACCACATAACAATATAGTCCAACGTCGGTAATGAAGCTGGTGTGTTCTTGATCGGGAATGTGCATCGGGATTTAGTTATATCCTGAATACGCATCCATGAAAGATAGCATTTTGTGTCCCGTGGTCGAGTCTACCAACTAGTCAATCCTTTGAAGGGGAAAACTATCCTTTGGGAATGCCTTGTTCAAGTCCGAGTAATCAACGCATATCCACCATTTCCCATTCGCCTTTCTCACGAGTATAGGATTAGATACCCGGTTAGGGTAGAGGGCATTGCGAATAAACTCATTGTCTTTGAGCCTATCCACCTCCTCTTTAAGAGCGGCAGATCTCTTCGGATCCATGCCATGCCTTTTTTGTTTCACCAGGACGTGCCTCGGGTCGATATTCAATGCATGGCTCACAATGGCAGGCGAGATCCCACACATGTCAGAGTGAGTCCAAGCGAACACGTCGAGATTTGTTTGGAGAAAACCAATAAGTTATTTCATCATCGGGGGGTAGAGCTGCGATCCAATCTTTAGGACCTGCAACGGGTCGTCGTGACTAACCGTGATGTCAATTGTTAGCTCACCGGTGCAGCCTTAGTCTCTTTGGCGCCTCCTCATCATCCCTCGGATCTATGTCTCTATAGAATCGACTGTGGCACGCGAGCCAAGGCTTAGGCGCTGATTGTCAATCTTCAATGGCTTGGATGCGGAGAGACTTGTTGACACCCCTACCTTTATCCTTTCGTTGAGCGTCCCTCAATTCAACTACATAGTAGACACGCCTAGTCTCCTGATCACCATGAACAACTCCGACACCATTATCTATCGGGAATTTCAAAGTCAAACACCATAGGGTAAGAGTTGCCCGAAACTCAGCTAGGGCCAGTCGGCCAAGAAAAGCATTGTATGGAGAGTCAACATCCAAAACAACAAATGGCAAAATCCACACTCTCCTGCGGTCACCTTCTCCCAAATCCACGGGCAATTCAACATAACCAACAGCTTCGGTCGCAGCACCATTAAAGCCATGAGTGCGGGCTTTAGACGGTTTCAAGTCCTTGGCTTCCATCCTCATCTGATGTTTAGGTCAATCATGGCCGAAATGACCATTGGGTCAATCGTTAGTGCCTCGACCCTGTCTGCATCTCTATTTCTGAGCATAATGTCATCTGTCATTGTACGTTGTTATTTTGCTGGAGCTCCATCTTCTGTACTTGAACAATATTTAAAATTCACATGCTTGATCGCGCTAGCGTAGCGCTCCATCTCATGCCAACTCTTATCAACTGAATGCGGTCCTCCGACTATTGTATTGATTACTAATCTTCCACCAGTCCGCGCAGGCTCCTTAGCCCTATGCGGTGTTTGTCCTCGGTTGGGGTCGGATGTCCCTTGCCTACCATCCTGCGGGGCTTTAAAAAACCGCTGTAGCTTTCTTTCTCAAATAAGTTTCTTGATAATATCCTGGAGATGCCTACACTCATTGGTATTATGACCATAACATTCGTGAAACCGGCAATACTTTCCGGTTTGTTTCCGCTTCTTTGTGGATTCTTTTGGAGGCGGATTCCTATACTACATGGTATTGGATGTAGACAAATAGACATTCTATAGAGATGTATTCAGTGGCGTGTAGGTATTGTACATCGGAATCCTAGGCTTTCCTCTTCCAGAATCCCTCTTTCGTTCTCGGCTCCTATCTCCGCCTTTATTTTAACGATTCAGTTTATTTTGGACATTTACTTGAACTTTCCAGAGCTTTCACCTGACTGCTTCACTGCAATGTTACTCTGTACTCCTTCTCAACTTGGTTCCACAACATTTTTCTCCTTAGAGCATCTAGCTTCTTCTTTCCTCAAATACCGAGCTGCCTTTACATGGACATGTTCCAATGTTGCGGGTGGTTTTCCAACTAACCAGTCGCCAAAATCTGATTTTGGATCAATCCCTCTTATTACCGCCATCAATACTGCATGGTCATTCGGATTATAGATTTCTGTGACAGCTGTATGGAATTTCTCCAAATAATCCTTCAACAATTCTCCTGGAGCCTGGATCATGTTGGATATGAACATTACATCTTTGGGGCGAGTTACATGCATATGGAACCGCTCCACAAACTTTCTTGCTAAATCGTCGAATCTAGAGATCGACCGTAGGGGTAATCTTGTAAACCACATTGTTGCTATTCCACAGAGAGTAATAGGAAAACATCTACACTTGGTTGCATCATCTTCTCGTGCGGAATCCATCATACATTTATATCTCATGATATGCTGCCTGGGGTCGGTCTTTCCCTCATAGGCAGACATCAGCGACATATTGAACCTCCTTGGATATTCTGCATGTAAGATATTGTCAATGAATGGGATATGGCTTCTCGAGATTCCCCAATCGTCGTTGGTCAAACCTTGGCTCTCTCTCACTAACTGTCTAACCATAGTTGACAAGTTCGATGTTTGGATAGTCGGAGCCAAGCGGTGGTCGTGTTCCACCTCATAAGAATGGTCTGGTTGATGTCTATGGGTCGTCCCCCGCCTTCTTGGCTTGACATCTTCTTAATGTACATCGCGTTCGTTTACTTCATCATCATTCCGAGGAGGTATTTGATCAGCATTTGCTTGAACTCCAACATCCAGATTGATCGCAGCATTGCCAGTATGTATTCCTGTTGTCATTGGTTGGGATCTTCCATCCAAAGAATGACCGACACCGATCGTTCCAAATGGATCGGCACCGATCGTTGTCGCTCTGTCTAGAACGATCAGTGAAAGGCGGGTTGATGCTTCATCATAGTATCCGTCCATTATATGGCATCTACATCTGCAATAATCGTTCGATGAACTAAAACTCTCCGATGCAGATTAAGGAGTAGGGTCCTTCATTGCTTTCCCACGCTGTTGCTGACTGATTTGGTTCATTAGATCGATATTGGCTTGAATTTGTTGATTCAATTGTCGACGGCTATCCACTAGCTCTCTCATCAAATTCTGGAATTCAGCTCTTGTAATGGAATCAACTGGATTCTGGACATCAACTAGACTGGGAGCATTCACATCCACTACTTGATTGCTTAGGCCTCCTTGCTGGATGCTAGCGTTCTTGTTTCCTTCAGCGTTTTGAGAATTAGATCTGGTGTTCCTAACCATTGTTGATAGCTTTACTTAGACTTTTGCAAATCTGAATAGAACAAGCAAGCTTCTTGAAGATAATTATGGATCTCCTTTGGGGGATTTATGCAATCCAGTAGCAACAAAGAGATCCGAATAAGCTGAGAATCAAGCATTCTCAGTGAAAGCATCAAAATGTTTGCATCAAAAGTGGGCACAAACACTCAAGAATAGAATAGTAGAGAAATAACAAAGAATAATCAAATTTAAACAGTGAGGATAAGTAAATAAGCAATCAAAATTAAGCAGTAATAAAGATACGAAAATTTATAGTGGTTCGGCATTGTATGCCTACGTCCACTTTGAATAATTTGCTTTATTGATCACTTATAAATCCGATTACAATGCAGTAATGATAATAGCACTTAATTAGAATGGAGTCCCAACCAGCGAGCAACGTAAAGATCCTCTAAATGAACAAACAAACTTGTATTTATAGGTGAAGATGAAGAAATATTTCGCTGGAAATTTGGTAGAAGACTTTTGAGATCCATAGGGGCCCAACAGAACGATCGCAAGTTCTAACTCGGTCGTTGGAACGATCGGTACCGATCGTTCACTTATGCTCCAATGCGCATGCGATCGTTTCTATGAGCTCCCCCATGCCTCCAGTCCATACTCCCAAAGTTTGGTGTTATTCTGAATTGTGGTTGGTGAGATATCAACCAATCTTCATTGAATTGGATCGTTCATGCTGAAATAGCACGATCGTTCTGACTTGCTCATTTCGACATGCGATCATTTGTGGGGACTCCTCTCTCCAATATATTGATAATCTAAAAGTTTCAAGTGTGTTGGATTTGTAGATTTTGGGATATCGACCGATCATCGTTGGATTGAGCTATGTAATCGATACGATATGATCCTATTGAATATGGATCATGCCTGATCTATCTCCAGAGAATTACGAACTTCCATACTTTAAGTGTTTTATTGAGTTCACCTTTGGCTCCTGCTTTAGTACTGCTTCATATTATCATTTAAGCCCGATCTTTAGGCTTCTTGATCATTAATTCAATACATTGATCCCGATGACAATTGAGTCTGTCTCGTCTGATTGGTCCAGATATAGCCGGATCAAAAGGGAGGATAACAAAAAATATCATAACTATCAATCACATCGGTAATATTTGGTCCTCCAAAAGACAATTGTGTATTTCATGTGCCACTAGAAGTACTGATATTGCGTTGCTCTTTAATGATTTGATCTTCGATCTGTTACTCCACGTTTTGCTTCTCCGTTGTTCATTCAACAGTTTGCTCCAAAGGGAATTTGTTCATCTCGACTTGGTTCTTCAACTCGATTTTTACTTTTTTATTTTCTTGCTTTCACACGTTGATTTCTTTCTTAAGCTGTTAGTGGATTACATACTGGTTTCTTAGAAGTATATCTAAAAAAAATTAAACAAAAGTGTAGGTTTCTTGAAAAAACATATAAAGCCTACGTCAACTACGAACGTGGTTCTTAAACAATCCACGCTAGGTTTGCACTATATTAAGCCATTCACTTCGCCAAGTTTGAACGTGGTTTACCTGCGTAACCTCGCTATGTTTGCATGTGGAGGAGCCAATTACCACGCTTCCCTCACACTTCGTCAATCAAATTAGGGTTTTTCTTAAAATAGAGAAATCAAAACAAACGTCGAACCGAAAATAACTTA
This sequence comes from Allium fistulosum, assembly GCA_030737815.1. NCBI lineage: Eukaryota > Viridiplantae > Streptophyta > Magnoliopsida > Asparagales > Amaryllidaceae > Allium > Allium fistulosum. Next base: position 454,497,528 of record CM060902.1, read on the forward strand.
AAAACGTCAAATTGAAGTGAAAAATATCTTGTTTATGTTTAGATCTTTCTCTCTCCTGTTGAAAATTGAAGATGTTTTTTTTGGGTTAAAATTGAACGTGGTTTCACTGTAGATGTGTTTTTTTGGACGATGATTTTTTGAAGAAGAAATGATTTCACCGTTCATAAATAGAAAAAAAAAGATAAATGAAGCTAGGGTATTTTTGGAAGAAACTGAGGTGGGAAAAAGAAAAACTAGATGTGTTATTTCCAAAAGTCTGTTGCTAAGTACATCCCGTTTCTTTTTTTCTAATATTATAGAAAAAAAATAATAAACGATAAAATTTATGCGATATCTAATACCAAAGCCATTTCATATGACAATCAACTATTGCATAAAGTCGTTTTGCACGACAAATAACCGCCGACGACACCGTTTTCCACGATCAACAATCACCAAATTACCATTGTTTGATGGTTGATACTCGGGAAAATTGGCAATGGTAGGCGTTTGACCCCCGCGTAAAAAAGAGCCCAAAGTAACGCCTTTGCTAATCCCTCAAAAATTCGGATACTGAAAAGAGTCGGCATTCGTTCCTTTTTTTTCCTCGGAGCAGTGTCATAACAGAAAAAGAAACACAATAAGGCTTAAAAAATGGCAGATGGTGGAGCGTCGACACAGCCTCCTCAACACCGGGATTCCATCAAATCATCAGGTTTTGTTATTGTTTCTGGAATTTGTATTTTGATATAATTTTAAATTTTGATAGATGGAGACAGTTTAGGGTTTAACGAAACGAACTGTTTGTTCTATCCCTCACGATTTGCATTTGCCACCTTGATTTTTTATATTATAACCATGATTTCGTCTTCCTCACTTGCTCTAAAGAATCATTTGTTCGCTTTTATTATATATACATATTTTTTGAAGAAATACACTTCAGTACTTTGTATTATGCCTTAACTAAAATATCGCAACAGTGGTCAATACATCTGCAAGTCGTAGACGACAACATGCCACTGCATTAGGAAAAGAACGACGGGAAGCATTGGTGCGGACAAAGCGCTTGTGTAGAAATCCAGTGGCCGACATTGATGATTCAGTGGATGCTGAAATGATATTTGATGAAGATAAATCAGCATTGGAGGCTCAAATTTCTCGTACCGTAGAAAGTCTAAACTCTGCTTTGAGTCAACAGTGAGCTACCTTAAAATTTGGGCACATTCAGTTATACATACTGTTGTTTTGTCAATTCCATTGCATTTCTGCTAATTTCATGCTCGAGACTAGTTTCTCAACGGGCAACATTCATGGAAAAAGCTATGAATTGTTAAATTCCAAATAATTAGGGTCATTTTCAAAATATGGTCTTCTAAATTGATAAAATATTATTATGGTAAATGATAACTGGGAGTTGAGAGGGTATCATAAATGGTTTAAGCTTGCACCCAAGGGAAGAAGTAAATTATTCCTCTCTGTTATTTGTAGTAGATTATCGATAATGTTTATTGTTCTTCCTCTAACTTGTCGCATGGACAATCTTTGGTTGGTTTATCTTTTTTTTAGCTTTTGCTTGTAGTGTTTGATAACAAACCAGCCTTAAAATTTTATCTTATTTACTGTAGGCCATTTGTTGCACACACAACCACACATACACCCATGTATATGTGTGTGTGCGCGCGCCCGCGCGCGTGTGACATATATATCACACACACATATATTGGACTTTTCTTGAGAGTGTAACTGTAGTTTGTTAATGAAATAATTCAGTATCTAATGCATGCAAACCATGACATTGTTTTAGATTAACCGTCAGCTTAGAAGGATGATAAATGACCGCAAGAGATTAACTATGGACTTCAATTTGCATCTTTGAAATGCAGTATGTCGATTTGTAACTTTTTTTTAAAACACTTAAAATGCCATTTCAAATCAAATCTCTGGTTATGACAAGTCTCAAATTCTTAATCAAAACTCAATTAATATCGCTACTAGGGCTGCTATGGTAATAATAACCGTTACCTATACGAGAAACCTGTTACCATACGATGTTACTAGTAAGTCAAAATTGATTATTGCCGTTACCGTTGGTAAAATGATCATTGGTATACCGTTGATTGATAAAGGTAAATTTATCAATACATAAAAAAAACATTAAATTTTGGTGCATTAAGGTTTTGATAGTGATAAAATAATAATTTTTTATTTTACTGATTCTAACTCCATTAATGCTTATATCAACATTTTGATTTATTAAAGTTGATATAGATTTTTTTTCTTTCAATTCATTGCAAATTATTTACAACAATATATAAAATAATAATTTTGCTAATCTCAAATTTTGAAACTAGAAAACTAAAAAAAGAAACATCATTATCATGTGAATGTTATTTGAAACATCTTCTTAAAATATGATATATATTCAAAAATGTTCATGATTATGATTAATTAAAATAGTTAAAAAAACATAATTAATATGACTAGAAAAATTACCGTTACCACTGGTTTTGACATTTCTTCACTGTTATATTTACCACTAACAATGGTAAGTTTATCGTTACCATACCGATAACATTAGAATACCGATGTAGTTCAATATTGGTTACCGATTGTCTGATATTATATTGGTATAGTAATGATAAATTTACCATTACCATAACAGTTCTAATCACTATGCTCAATTAACGTTGCAATCGGAAACGATCATTTAATCCATTGTTGAAATAAAAATACATAGATACTTTCATACTTATTTGAATCTATACTACAAACTTATTGTTTTCTAAATTGAAAAAACAAATTAAGAGAGAATGGTTTTAGATATAGAAGCCCAAGCCTCAAAATCAATTTCAAAAATATGAATTATTACTATAAAAAAAAGAATCAATATCTTTACATATTTAAATGTTATTTGATAACCAAAGTAGGACAAAATTATAATTTACATACTTGTAAAATGATTAAAATATGAATCTTTAGAATCCACGTTCAAGATTTAAATTTATTTTTGAGTTAACTTTAAACTTTATGATTTAAATCCAAACTTTTTTAAATCTTTAGCATATTATACCTACCTGAATGGTGAATCAAAGCTTTCTTCTGTAATCATTGTAGGTTGTTTTGCACGTCTCTTTATAATATTGTTGACCTGAAAGCAAAGAAATAGTACTGTTAACCTGAAAAGAAAAGGTTTGTTTATTAATTTATTTTGGATGCGGTTTGTTACCCAAAGGTGCTTGAACCGTATTCTATCCTATTTTGGCATTAATATTCTTAATTCGTGTCTTCTAACGGTGGTTACATTAATCTTTGATACATAGATATTTAATATCGATTCACGTACATGGATCCATATAATATGATATTTCCACACAATAACCTAATTAGTAATTATAACTTATTTATTCATGGTCTACCTTTCAGAATTTTATGCATCTGCTAATAAATACCAATGTCCTTTCTTGATTCATAGGGGAAAAGGGGCAGAACAGAACACAGTTGAGATTCTTTGTGCTTTACGTCGCTTGTTGTCTAGGTCTGAAACACCTCCTGTTGAAGCTGCTCTTAAGGCTGGAGCTGTTCCTGCACTAGCTCAATGCCTAGCTTTTGGATCACCAGATGAACAGGTCCAAACATATTGAACGGTATTCTATGTTTTATAATTGTACCTATTTAATATAATCTCTTTATTGATGTCAATCAAGTTTTTGGCTGACCTGTTATGGCTGTCTTTTTTCTGTTTATGGTCATACTCCTTGCTCCTCCTTTGTTACTGGAACTCATTTTATGCATAATTAATACATGCAGTTGCTTGAGGCAGCTTGGTGTCTTACTAATATAGCTGCAGGGGAACTTGAAGAGACTGATGCATTATTGCCTGTACTACCTCTGCTTATAGCACACCTGGGAGGTTGGTTTTCATTTCTTCTCTTTTTACTCACTTCCTCTACACAAATCAACGCCTTCACATGCGCATGTGGTTGGGCTGTTGTAGGTGCTCCTTGAGCACAAGGTTCCAAATTCTGGCCAGTATGTAGATATTTTGGCCGTTCCGGTTCCGGTGTGGACCGAACCGGAATTCGAGGCGAATTCTGTTTACGGTTTTGGACAGTTGAATTTTTTTTGACATAAAATCATACCACAAATTTGAGTCATACTGAGAAGGCCTTGAACAAAAATAAAACAAAACTAAACAGTTTCTCTTCATTAAAAGTACATATCTGATATCATCTTTTTTGCTGTCGAGAAGAGGAGTTAAGCGATTATTTTGGGCAAGCAAGTTGGGCACAGTTGAATTTGAGAGCTGCGATTCTTTTTAAGGGTTCCAGATCGTCCATGGTTTTTAAACGAATTTGGGAATGAGGAAGGGAACTAGGGCTCAATGTTAGAATGAGGAATGAGTGGGGGAATGAGCAGTTTAATAGTTTAGATAAGCTTGAGCAATAGTTGGGTTTGAGCTGTAGTTATAAATTGCTTAATGGCAGTGTTGTAATTTTATGAATTGGTTATAGTTTTTATAATAATAAATGCTATTGCATTTGGTTATGAAATAATTTTTCTTATAATTTCGGTAAAGCATGTATCTTCTATGTAATCCAAAGAAAGTTAGCATAAACGTATGCCAGTAATAAATATTTTATTAATGGAATTCACAAACCCGAAATAAAGCGGATCACATAACGAACCGAAATTGCCGGAAGTGACTACGACCGAACGGCAACGGAAAGTGGATTTTTGAACCTTGCTTGAGCCCCGCTAAAGCGATGATCATTTATTTGGTTGCTCTGTCTTCTAAAATGAGTGTTCAGTTATACTTAATTTTTGGAGGCACTCTCGAATGCTTCTCGGCATTTTTTCGTGCGAGTGAGCATCAAAGGATGCTTTGAGGAATTTTTGGTCACTAAGTTTTGTTTTGTTCTTATTGTTACTGAAACTTTGTTACAGATGTTTATATTTTGTTGCATATATTAACTTTTTGACTACAGTTGAATACAATATATAGTTACTTACTATTTATATATATTTACATAGTTACATTAGGCTGTGATCCTAGATGGTGCTTCAATGTTTGTCCTTTTCAAAATTGATCAATGGTAGCTTGTATTAACTATCAAGTATCATCACAAACCATGTAGAATTCATCTGATATATATATATATTCATACATGCACTTAGTAATGCTTAATTATGGAAATGGTATACTTATTTTTTAGGGACACTGCCAGCTGCTTTGGGTATTAGTAGGTGTGAATGAGCATCAAAGGCTGTTTTTGGGCACTTAATTTTTTTCCTCACTTCTGTTTGTTACTAGAATTTTGTGACAAATGTTTATATTTTGTTGCATATATTAATTATTTGACTGCAGTTGAATATGTCATACAGTGCTGATTATTTATGTTTGTGATTACTGATTACACTTGATAGTTATTTAATACAAACTGTCATTTATTTCTATTTTGAAGGAGGATAAGCATTGAATCTCCATATAGGACCCCTTGGGGCTTCGCTTGTATTTTAGGAATCTTTAACGTTTATCACTCTGTCCCAATAGCATAGATCATACCCAAGGATAAAGTTTAAGAAGGCAAATAGGTTATACGTGTCAGATTTAGAAAATGACGCAGGGAATGATTTGTTTTGAAACTTAGGTATACGAGTTTTTTTTTTGTTGAATTATAGGCAGTTTGTAATTATACTTAGTAGCTATATGATACAACCCATTATTGTTTTAACCATAGTATAAGGTCTCGGCCGGAACCCCGAGATTCCGACCATCTCGGATCGGTTCCGATTGAAGGCAAAACGAAATTAGCATGAAAACTCGTCTCGCTGAAGATAATGGGGGGAATCGAGAGAAAATAGAAGAATCATGCTTGTTTTTTCCAGATTCAACCTTTCATCGTGTCTTCTTCCTCAAATCGAGGCGAACTGTCCAACGTAGTGGAGAATTTTTATTATTTTCAGCCCTAGTTTAGCTGCTGCTGAAATCGACGAAACAAAGAAGTGTAGTTTGAGGATTTGGACTGGGTTTGAGTGTCATTAGGGTTTTGAGGCTGTTGGAATTGTTTATTTTGATAAATGGGCTTACTTTGTTTAGATAAAGCCTATTTTAGATAAAAGATACCAAAATGGACCATTGGAGATACTTATTATTTTGTGGCTGTTGGAAATAATAATTTTGTGCACTAGTTTAATTGGCTATTGGGAGCTTATTTTGAAAAATGGGTTGATTTGTCCTTGTTTTTTCAGTAAAAGATACCAAAATTCGGAAATTTTTGAAACCGGTTGAAATAAGAAATTTTCAAATGACCGAAATCGAAACCGAGTTCTTAAACCTTGGTTTTAACATTTATTCTGAAGAGGATGAATCTTGATGCACCATCTAAGATCCGGTTGGCCTACACTTGGGATTAAAAGCGTTACCCAAATAGCATAGATTATCGCCAAGTATTAGGTTTAAGCGGGAAAATTAGGCGTTTGTTAGGTTTAGAAAGGAAGAATAGAAAAGAAATTTTTCGAAACTTAGGTTTTCCATGTTTTAACTCTCAATTCAATATCACATCAACGTCGTTCATAGATATAATGTCTTATCCTTTTGAATATGTACATACACTTCTTTGATCTTTAAAAGAAGATATTGCTGCATTATATATAGTTCATTTAGCACTTGACTTTTGTCTACTGCCATTTTTTAATGACTTTAGTCTATTGCCATCTTAGGTGAACATGTATATATACCCATTTTTTAACCACCTACCTTTTTTTTAAAAACATTGTTTGAATGTCTTATCAACAATAATCTAGGGCAAAAGTTGTTGGTAGTTGATGCCAAAAGTTATTGAATCATAAGGTACCTCCACCAAACAAACAACAAACAAACAGTTAGATAAAACTTTCAGGTTTTTGCGTATCCTATATGGATTCTACACTAGTAGAAAGCGGAATCCGTCAGGGCATAACCCATCTTTCAAACGACCACGTGAGACTACTAGTGGTCAAAGCCTATATGCCAGCCCTAATACTAAAATACCGGACCAACAACAACAGTGACATAACCCGTCGACCTTCCATAGTTGAAATCCCGTTTAGACTAACCTAAGTCAAGGAAAATGCTCCTTTCAGTTACTTACTACTTCTTATTGGATATGAAGCAGACTTCATTTCTCAAATGATATTGGACTATTTAATATTTCAAGTCCCTGGCAAACCCTTGGTATATGTTCTCTTATCTATCCGCAATGTATATCCCTTTCCCATCATATGGTTGGAGATTTTCCACATCAGTGATAAGTGTATACAACTGCTGGTAGCTTCTAGGTGAAGGGCAGACTTCTGTTGTGTAACTCTACTAACCTCGCATCCTAACCCACTAAATCAATTCTAGCCCCCAAAGCCTAAGTATTGGGCTAAGCCTTCACATTTGTCTTAAATGTATAATTGAAGCTATATAATTATCATATATTGCCTTCTACGTATAATTAACAGTATTATTACTTATTTACTACGTTATCATTCCTAATTTATACGCTTAAGCTTTGGTTTCCATTTTAATATTTAATAAATGTATGTTACCCATATTAATTAGTCATTAATGTCTAAATTAGACAATCTTTATCAATCCTCATTTAATTCCTTTAATCCCGTATTAATTGGTCATTAATGTCAAAATTAGACAATCTTTAATCAATCCTCATTTAATTCTTTTAATCTATTTACCAATTTCAAAATCCATTTGTTATTCAGTTTCCTCATAAATACCATATTAATCTCCAATCAATCCATATTTAATTTTTTTAACTCTCATTAATTACAAATTTATTGCCTGTTAAATTTGTAATTAATGTTCGTAAATCCTAATCCGTTAATTATTATGCTTTTAATAACTAATTACGTATATATTCGTAAATTGCACTATATATATTTATTTATTTTTGAACGATAAGCGCGGTTATACGTGTGTGTTTTTAGTTATTAATCTCTAACTAAAATATTCCTTTTCATATTTTAATCCGTTAGAAATATCCTTTCAAAAAGGTTTCTCTTTATAACTTTCCATAAATTAACTTAAAATAAGATATTTCCTTCATTTGAAATTACAATAAATTATTTTTTATATTGAAATAGACAGTGTAAACTACGGAAAGAATATCCATACTTTACACATTTTTCCCCTTTTGTGTATATTCCTTGTCAATTCAAAATGCTGCACTTTTTCTATTTATTTAAGAAACTAGACAAATCTATGGAGGTTACACGGATAATATTTCCAACAAATTAAAATACAGAAATTCACATTTCAATAGAATTAGGGCAAATCTAAATTATACTAACATCTTTACAACCCAATTGTAGATTTGGAATAAATTCTACACCTTATCAATATCAAACTTTTAATAACTTGGGGACCGATTTTTAGATCTGGGTGTAAATAATGTTCCTATAGGCAATGTTTTATCCGTTTAATTCGAACCTACAACTCTTAGATCTTTATTTAGGCATAATAATTAAATAAAAATCCCACGAAATAAATTCCAATGTTATAAATAAATCACATAATTTTCCACTCACCTTTTAAGCTTTTCAAATCTTCAAATCTGAATCCAATCCTTTACTTGACTCCTTTTTCTCTCTAATCTAAAAGAATTTACACAACATGGTCTATACATACTATTAGAATTACATATATGGGGAAGAGATTTGAGATTTAAGGAAAAATAGATTTATAATAATAAAAATTAACCTTTTCTGCAATATTGATTCACTTCTTCTCTTTTATTTTCTACCCTTCTCCGATTATATATTTATATATAATATTTTATAATTTTTAAAAGTAGTGGAGAAGAGAAAATGGCAGAGCTTCGCTGCTTGGATAAGAAAATATGAAAAGAAAAGTGAGGGGTTAAGCCTTTATTTATAGGCGTACAAATCAATCGTAACCGTTAGATTAAAATAATTAAATCCGTGCCATTGGCCAATGCCCAAATCCTAACCATCATACCCCGACCGATTGACCACCCCTCTATAACCGGTCGACTGGCCCAATAAAGGCGGTCGACCGTGGGATCTTGTATTTATTATAATTTATTTCCTTTATTCGTTTTTAATTATTTTCGCTTTGGAAACTTTAAACGCTAATAACGTTTTAGTTTGAACTCCGATCGTGAAACTCTAAATATAAAAGTTGCTCATAAAATCATCACGAACGCGATGATGCAAGTTTCGTGACCAAATTTCAACGTTTGCTCAAATTTTATTTTTGAAGCCTTATTAATCATCATTAAATTTACGGGTTGTTATATTGTCCATCTCTTAAAAAGAATTTGGCCTCGAAATTTCTCAAGGGTTGAATCATGTAACATAGCGCGCAACAAATCTAAACTAACAAATCAATTAGCGTACAATCAATTTTGCAACCAAACGTGTAAAGTGTATGGTGTGTCACAACGTATAAAATATGTGCAAAATGATTCTAATTTGACGACTCATATATGAATGCATTCTTTTATAAACATTTTGAAAATATGATGCAAACAACCTAGATACACTGACAGTTCTATATGTATGCAAGTTTTCAAAAACCATTTTTCACACAAATTTCCACACTCCCGCGAGTAGGAGTCTGGTTCAACCAATTTTGCATCCAATCTCTACTATCCAAAACCTAGCACACAATTTGTAATATTCAAAAATTTTGAAAATTTAGTTTTTGGATCTACTCCTATGTCGGAAAAGGAATTTAGATGGAAAAACTTACATTTCCACCCTTAGGATACTTATTTCGTTGTAACTTGAAACCTTCTCATCTGCTCGCAATGTTTTTTCAAATTTTCCAAGTATAATTTGCATAAGAAGGTTTACTTTTAGATGTTAAAGCGTAATTATCATAGGCGCAAGTTTCGTTTCACCATCAACAAGGTATGGAAATAGAAATTTCAAAGCTAAAACAACATTTTTCCATGTTATTATCTATGTTTTGTCTACTGTCACCCTTGTTGGATAGTAAAACCCATACTTACTAAAACATTGATGTTTCCCTACGCTAGTGTGTGACATTTAAAAATAAAAAAATTCTCATTTCAAAAGAACTTTTAAACACAATTTCCAAAAGAATTTCCAACTTGCAAAACAGTTTAAAGAATCGAATTCCCAAAAGCATTTAAACATCATATTTTATTTATTTAGATTTTATTCCCAAAAGCATTTGAACAAAAGCTTCCAAAAACATTTGAAATCAACTTTTCAAAACTTACACCACTTTTTCAAACTACTTCAATTGCTTTATACAAAATTTATCCCCTATTTTATTTTTTAAAGCATTTACCAAACAATCATTAAATTTTCAAATCCCTTTTGGAAAATATTTTATCACTTCTAAATATACCACCATCATTTTCGTTGACGCCAAAAAGGCACCAACACCCTAACATCAGATGAAAGCATCAAAATGTAGAGATCCAAATCAAACAAGCAAAAAAGCAGCATGAAAGTAAAACGAGACATAAATTTTTATAGTGGTTCGGCAAATTCTTCGGCCTACGCCCACTTTAATTTTGATTATTAGTTGTTTTCTCTCCGGATTACAACTAGTTTTATCAGATCTAACCACAATATAGTGGTTCTCAGATTTACAATGGAGTTTCTTGAGTATATTTGAGGGAGGAGATAAGAGTGATGAAGGTGCAAAGTGTCAGTCGGAGTGAAGATCAGCCAAGCCCATCTTTAGATGCAGTAGGGTTGATATTTATAGAGAAACTTGCTAGTAGCCTCGGAGGTTCAGGTTAATCGAAGTCCAGATGCAAGTCCAAGTGCATAAAAGTGAGCATGCCTGCCCATTTATCAAAAAGGACCTCTCAATACTGAGTGGTTTTCTTAATTGTAAACTTCTTGTTTCCACTTGCTTAGTTCTTCTATGTTCGATTTGATGCATCTCAAACTCTTTTCCATAAACTTTGAGTTGATTCCGACGATTCTTCCGATAACGCTTGAACTATCCTTGCTTTCTTCGCATTAATCTTGAGAATTGCTCGTCTCTTCTTCGAGAAAAACATTTGATGACGAGTGGTTGAGGTAGAATATGAAGTATATGGAGTTCATGTGGCTAAAACAGGTTAAGAAACCTCTTGGTACCAAGACGAAGCACTCGGTACCAAGTTGCTTACTTAGCTCCTAAGTTGATGGATTTTCTTGAGTTCCTTTCTCTTATCATTCTGAGCGTGTTTTCAAGTTCGTGAATCGTTTCGTTCTCACTTTGGCCTTTTAAGTCCAGTTGAAATCTGCTTGGTCAAAAAACGGGTTAACAATTTCATAATTTCAAAATACTTCAAAACCAACTTTTCAAAAGCATTTAAACAACAGTTTTCAAAGCTTTTGAATAAATTTTTTCAAAACATCTGCCACGCTATCTTTAAAATAAATTAAACCACATCTTTTAACGTAATTGGGACTTAGTTAATTGGTTAATGCATATGATTGACTATAGAATTGTGTAGTTAATCCTAAATTTGGAGAACCTTTTTTTATACTTTAAAACAACAAACTTTTTACAAACGTATTTATAAATTTTAGCTTTTAAGGCATATGGATAGTGATTCGTGATTCTGCAATAACCTTTCCCAATCCTTTGTTTATTGATTTTTTTTTCAAGATTCTAAAGTTATGGGATCTAAGTATTTTTAATTTTCCAGTTGCTAACTTAATTTTCTAATTTATTTTATAAACTTTCAGTTTAAATTACATTTTTATCGCTACTTAAGTGTTCATAAGAGATTTCCTTATTTACACCGTTTTTAATATATTTATATAGCAGTCTAATCTCATCCATTCAATCAACACAATGATGAAACATGAACATATCTCATACCATATCGTATGTTTTTCCAATAACTTAAGGGAGACAACTAGCGATTACAATTCAAAAACCCTAAAAGAAATTTTTGTTGAAAGTTGTCATTCATCATCAACTAGTGTTAATGATGTTGTGGTCCTAACACTCCTCACTAAATTAAGACGGACATTCCTAATATATCATTCAACTATCACCCACCTTCTATTACTCTCTTTCTTGGCTCCTAATAAATGTGGTCATCCGTTACTTCAATCATTATATCCGATTATGGATAAATTGTGCATTTCCACACTACAGTGGATAAGCAATATAAGCTACACACAAATGGAATAACTCATCAGAAAATTGACTTGGTGGAATAACTCCTACCGCCAATCTTACCCTTAATAACCGTAAGTCAACTAACATCCTTTAAGTGTTGTGCTATCTTATTATTTTCTTTCCAATCATATCACTATGTTCTTCCAATAAAATATTACTAGGTCCATACCCATATTCCTTAAATTCGACGGGATTCCCTATTGCTACTCTACGAGCATTTGTAGCTATTTTATTCATAACCTAAAGCCTTTATTCCCGTCTTATCTAAGTCGTGATCCCTATCTACTTCATATTAAAAACTTGGTTTAGTTTCCACAATTCTTTATAAAATTAAAACCTCACAATCATGAAGTACTTGATCCAATACTTTTATCTTTAAAAATATAAACTTAGAAACTTTTTTATCAAATTCAAAAATTACTTGATTCCATAAAGAAACCGTGGAAAATTTCAAAAACATTTTCTATAACTTTAAACAATGAAAAGTGAAGTAGACAAGGATAACTTTCATCCTATTATTTTTCTATACTCATGCTATCTTCGCTTCCACCTTTGTCGGAGATTTTCGTGGCACAAATGGGAGACTTCTAAAAGATACGAGTAATTGCAACATCCATCTAAACGTCTATCTAAAGTGTATATGCAATTACTACATATACATGGATTTTTTCCGTTCTTTCTATCCTATTATTTTTTTCTACTATATTATTTCTAACTAGATTGCTAATTCTATTCTTACACACACACATATTTCTAATGCTATTTCTATCTAAATTATTGGGTATTCCTACCTTTCTACTCTTTATACTCCATTTGAATCAAGTACCATTTTCATTTATCCACTACTTAAATGAATTTTAAAATGGAACTTTCAAATTTTCACAATAGAAAAAATCATCGACTCTAACATACGCTCTATTTTACATTTATTTCGAAAACGAAATATCTCTCTATCACAAGCCTTTAAATTCAAGCTTTTTGACTTAATCAATTTTAAACTAATAATTTCAAAAATAAAAAACCATTTTATCGAAAACTTTTAAATTAGAAACTTTTGACTCAACATATTTTCAAATTGTGAATTTTTAAATTTCCTTTGAAAAACTCATTCAAAACATTTCAAGATATTTTCAAAAACCTTCGAATTCTTTTACATTGGGTTGGACTTAGCAACGGACTTTAATTGTCCTTCCTTTTGGACTTTCCATCTTTTCCATACATCTTTAAAAAAATCCGGCTGATCTTCTTATGGTTTTAGTGCACATTTTCTTATGAGAACTTTCTCCACCTCCTCTTCATTTCCTAGTTCCAGATGCTTGAAACATATAGTTTCTTACTTTCCATTTGTCTGGATGAAATGTGCATCTTCAATCGGCAATCCATCAAAGTCCAAAACATAAGGCAACCTACGTCCAACAAAGGAGTCAAGTACCATCCAGCTTCTGAGGTGCTTATATATGTCGCGGTCATGCTCTCTTAGTCCACTCATTACGACATGACCTCCGTCCCATGGGGTAATCGAGGTAGAAGTATGAATTTAACTCTCTATTTTTTAAATCATAGTCGTTTCGTCCATCCTTTCGGAATATGGTTGCAATCACTTTCATAGTCGGAATTTATAGAGTTAGGCATATAATTTATATAATTATAGGTAAAATACAAATACGTTCTCCCAAACGTATCATGCTTCCTATGATCGACCAACTTAAGCTCTGATATCAAATGTAACGGTCACCCTAAATGGTGGTGGCCACAAATGGTAACCTCAACAACTGGTTTTACAGTGCAGCCTCTTGACTACCTAGGCCAGTCCTCTGACTGTCTGATCAACCCACCTTGGGGCATGTAGGGGTAAAAAAAAGCTTAGCCACAGTTCACAATGCGAGAACCTCCTATCATGCTTCAACCAGCTTTGATACCAAATGTAACAACCCGCACCTTAATGGGTTTGAATTTTGACTAAATTGAAACTCAAGTCCATTAGAGCATGGATCGTTGGTTTTGGTAATCTGTAAATAACACAAGTATACCAGAGTGCGGAAAATATAAACTCACAGCGGAATTGAAAAATATAATATAACATACGTATTGACCCAGGCTGCTATCTCAGAATATTATTACTTGGGTATTTAGTTGTCTTGTCAGCACCGAGCATGAATAAGAAGACTTCATCATCTGCAATTCCCGTCTTGCTTCAGTAGTCTATCCTTCTAAACCTAACATGTGGGTTGTTATGAGGAGAGAGGTCAAAACAATGTTCTGATGATTGACAAATTACATACTTTATCCATACCATTAATTTATGCCGATTGATTTTCATTTGAATGTTATGTCTATTATTTGCGGCTAATCCGTTAAATATTATGTACCCGTACGATATGCTTAACCTAACATTCGTCAGTGTATCATTATATTCATATATGCTTGTAATATATATATATATATATATGTATGTATATACATATATACATATATATATATATCCGTGTTCATGTTTATCTAAACATTTCACTATCCAAAAACCCCCAGCCACTTGATACTTCTTAAACATGAAGCAGACCCTTTGCACCGTCAACGCTAGTTTATTGGTTCTAGCTACAGATATCGATGACTCCTATATACGGCTTTATAATATAATATATAATTTAATTGCCGTATCACCAACACAATTCAAAGACTTACCTAAGGGTTAACTAGTCCACCTCCGCCAAACAAACAACAAACAATTAAATAAAACTTTGAGGTGTTATTCTATATGGATTCCACAGTAGTAGGAAGCGAAATCCGTTAGGGCATAACTCGAGTCTTTGCTAACGACCGCGTGAGACTGCTGGTGGTTAAAGCCTATATACCAGTTCTATTACTAAATACTGGTCCAACAACATTGACATAGCCCGTCGACCTTCCACAGTCGAAATCCCATTTTGACTAACCTAAGTCAAGAAAATTGCCCCCTTTCAGTTACGTACTACCTCTTATTGGATATGAAACATACCTCATTTACCAAATGGTACTAGGCTATTTAATACTCCAAATCCTAGACGAACCCTCGATATATTTTTCCTTACCTATTCACAACAAATATCTCTTTCCCACGAGTCCTATGGTTGGAGATGTCCCACATCAGTAGTATGTGTACACAACTGCTAGTAGCCTTTAGGTGAAGAGCAGACTTCTGTTGTGTAACTCTACCGACCTCTCATCCCAACCCATTAAATCAATTCTATCCTTTAAAGCCTAAGTGTTGGGCTAAACCCACTAATTTACGTTTGTCTTAAATGTATAATTGAAGCTATATAATTTCCTACTATGGAATTATATTGCCTTTTACGTATAATTAACAATATTATTACTTATTCGCTACGTTATTATTCTTAATTTATACGCTTAGGCTTTGGTTTTCATTTTAATACTTGATAAATATCTGTTACCCGTATTAATTAGTCATTAATGTTTAAATTAGACAATCTCTAATCAATCCTCATTTACTTCCTTTAATCCCGTATTAATTGGTCATTAATGTCAAAATTAGACAATCTTTAATCAATCCTCATTTGATTCTTTTAATCTATATACCAATTTCAAAATCCATTTGTTATTCATTTTCCTCACAAATGCCATATTAATCTCTCTAATAAGTCCATATTTAATTCCTTTTTAACTCTTATTAATTACAAATTTATTGTCCGTTAAATTTGTAATTAATGTCCATAAATCTTAATCCGTTAATCATTACGCTTTTAATAACTAATTACGTATATAGTTGTAAATTACGCTATATATATATATTTGAACGTTAAACGCCGTTATACGCTCGCGCGTGTATATATATATTTGTTTTTAGTTATTAATCCTTAACTAGAATATTCCTTTCCATATTTAATTCGTTAGAATTATTCTTCCAAAAAGATTCCCTGTTATAACTTTCCATAGATTAACTTAAAATAAGAGATTTGCTTCGTTTGAAATTATAAGGAATATTTATTTATTTTTTATTGAAATAGACAGTGTAAACTACAGAAAGAATATCCGTACTTTACATATCTCTTTCCATTTTTGTGTATATTCCTTGTCAATTCAAACGTTGCATTTTTTTATGTATTTAAGAAATTAGACAAATCTATGAAGATTACATGGATAATATTTCCGACAAATTAAAACATAGAAATCCACATTTCAATAGGATTGTGGCAGATCTAAATTATACTAACATCTTTACAACCCAATTGTAGATCCGGAATAAATTCTACACCATATCAATATCAAACTTTTAATAACTTGGGGATTGATTTTCAGATTTGGGTGTAAATAATGTTCTTGTTCAATTTTCCTCAATTGCAGAATATGTACGCAATGTTTTATGCATTTAATTCGAGCCTACAACTCTTTAGATCTTTTTCTAGGCATAATAATTAAATAAAAACTCACGAAATAAATTCCAGTGTTATAAATAAATTATAGATTTGGGAAGAGATTTGGGGTTTGGGGGAAATGGATTTATAATAATAAAAATTATATTTTTCCGCAATACTGATTCGCTTCTTCTCTTCTTCTCTTTTATTTTCTACCCTTTTCTGATTGTATGTTTGTATATGATATTTTATAATTTTTAGTAGTGAAGAAGAGAAAATGGCAGAGCTTCGCTGCTTGGATAAAAAAATATGAGAAGAGAAGTGAGAGATTAGGACTTTATTTATAGATGCACGAATCAATCGTAACTATTAGATTAAAATAATTAAACTCGGGCCGTTGATCAAGGTTCAAACCCTAGCCGTCATACCCCGATCGGTCAACCACACCTCTATAACCGATCGACTGCTAGCGGTGGACCGGCCCAATAAAAGGAGTCGATCGTGGGGTCCTGCATTTATTATAATTTATTTTCTTTATTCGTTTCTAATTATTTTCGTTCTTTGAAACTTCAAACGCTAATAATCTTTTCGTTTGAGCTTCGATCTCAAAACTCCAAATATAAAAGTTGCCTATCAAATCGTCACGAACGAAATGGTGCAATTTCATAGCCAAATTTCAACGTTTGCTCAAATTTCATTTTTGAAGCCTTGTTAATTATCATTAATTTTACGGGGTGTTACAGAGAGGAATATTAATGGAGGAATATTAATGACATCAAAGTCCACTAGCTTAAGTGGTAAGTGGCATGACTCACAAGTGAGAGTAAAAAAATCGATCATTTATAAATGCATGAAAACTTTTATTTATAACGGTAGAGATCATGTTTTGAAGGGTTCAAATTGTTTAATTGAGTGTTGAGTTATCTCACAGCCGTTGATTGTGATGTCGGTTCAAATGGCAGCCAGCTCAGATAACGCATGTAGAGAGTAGTCTAGATGCATGCTAGTTGGCGAGCCGTACCGTGACATACTTGTGTTAGAAGGACAACGTGACACATGGAGTGGTTGCTGTACAATGATGTTTTTTCCAAGTACGCAGTGAAGTACATGAAGTGGTTGTTGCATTTCGACGCTTTTGTCAAACGGTGTCGTTGTAGTGCTTTTGTCAGAGAAACAATATGGGTCGTGGTCTCTTTCTGCACGGGAGACCAATAGCTGTTGTCAGAGGCCTGGCAAGCCGCGACGAAACGAGACCGACATAGATGTTGGTTGGCAAGGGAATTTTGACGAACATGGAGAGGGGCGGACAAACCTAAAGGCGGTTAGAGGATCTTGTTGTCGATTGCTATGTAGCGAGGCAAGAAGAGGTGCGGAGGATGGTCGGGAGATGCTGTCCTATGCGGGGTCGTTGTTAGGCTTTAGTTCTGAGGAGTCCGTTTACACTTTCGCGAGAAAAACGAGTGACAATATATATAGAATATTTATGTTATTGTATGATTTTTTTTAGAATCTACATACACAAATTCAAACTCTGTTCCATTCCAAAATTTGAAACTTACTATTTTAATCTCATATTGATAACTCTGAACGTCTTGCGAATACATACCCATGTGGTTATCTTTATTAACAACTGTAATATCTTCGGTGTCATATTTTTGTGTGTAGATGTGAACTTCCAAAAATACTCCTGCATTTGTGTTTTTACAGTACACAAGTTCGAATCACAACTCTGATAAAAATTATATAATTTTATATGTATTCAGTTTATCTATTTTATAATCTTAATACTATTAATTATTTAATCTTAAATATGCTTTTTTTAACATTTTGTTTTATAAATATATATATTTGATACTTTATTTATTTTATTCTCCATCTTCATCTCAATGTCACAAGAATTTTTTGAATGTATAATCTTTGTTGATTTCTTTTACAAAGATAAATTTAATATTTTTTTGTTTAACCTTTTGCCTTCATAAACAATACTTTTCTTATCAAAAATCATTCATGCTTAACTCATCCTTTTAGCATTTAACTTTTCAAAACAAAATTTAAAATTTTAATATTATGCATAGATATTTCATTTTCAAAATCAAGATGTTAAAACTATTCGGAAAATGTTTATATACGTTTTCTAATCTTGAAATTTTACATCTTACGATCTTAGTATAAATTTTTTGAAATACTGAACTCAAATAATTTCAAAGTTACTTTAAACAAATTATTTCATATATATAATTATTATGTAAACTTGTAGCAATCTTTATCTTTAATATTTATCGTATTACCTTTAGTATTACTTTTTTGTGTGCGCGAATTTTCGTTAATACCTTTAATTCAATTACATATGTTACAAAATTAATAAATTATAAGAGTAAAATAATGATAATACAACATAATATGAATAATATTCAAATCAAGAATACTAGTAAATTGGAAAGAGAAAAAAATGGGTATAAAGTAGGAGTGAGATAATAATCAATCCAACTTTTCTAAAATACAATGGTATGGAAATGTTTAATAAGTAATCATATAAAAAACTAAGAAAAAAATATAGGATAATAAAAGGTAACAATTTTCCTTCAAATTTAATAAATGCATGTTATATTAAACATTCATGCATAACATTATGTTTACGTGATAATTTTAGCTTACATGGTCCCTCTAATAATTTTATTTACTAGGATTATACATTTGTTAAAATTTTAACAAATATATTTGAAATATATTTTTTGTATTCATAAGTATTTCTTTATATGCTTATTCTTTTATATGCATGTGCATCGCACGTGCCAAAGCACTCGTTAAACTATTGTCACTTTTATACAAACACAATAGCTGATTAGTAAAACGTTAATTTTTATTGGTAAGTTTCAGTGTTTAAATATAATGTTAACCAAAGTTAACATGGCACACGTTTAAGCTCAGAAAGGCTTAAGGCTTAACCTATGCCCCCTATTACCTCCAAAGGTTCAGAGGTGCCAATAAAAGTGCACAAAAGCTGCGAATTCGCACTTATTTGCGCCTTAAGAATAATATGATCATATTAACATTTTTTTTCCAGATTTATCATATTCTTTTGCTTACCTTTTGTTGTTGTTTTCTTCTGAAATCCTCTTCTTTTTGTCCAGTAGTACCACAATTAGGGAAAATTCACCATTTATCATTGAAAAATTCATATTTTGTTAGAAATTTCGATTCGAAACTGAAATTGATCGAGGAATGATTTAATCTATATTACTGTCAATTTATTAATTTTTATTTTATTTGACATTTTTTCTTCCTCTGATTTTGTTTTTTCCGCTTAGTGTTATTAATTTGAATTCTAGAATTTACACTGATTCAAAATGTTATTGATTACAAATTTAGAATGTTATTAAATTATTATAGTATAATTGTATATTTGAAGTCTTAAATTGCTTGGAGAAATAATAATTCAAAATCAACACAGAAATCATTGAACTTTGATTAGCCACAATAAAATTAACAATTAGGCATAATAAATTAACACTTGTAGTTGCAGAACAAGGCACTTGACCAGGCGCAAGGGGAAAAAGTTCAAATTGCAAGTCTTGCGCCTTGCTGCACTTTTCTGAATTGACTACCTTGATGTTAACCCTTTTATTGATGTGATTACCCTTTAATTTGTGGAAACTGCGAAATCTATTAGTTGGATTGTATATATGAAATAGAAACATTGAAGAATGAGCTAACAGTGTAGTGCTGGGAAAACTACTTTTATTATCATACACATATCCATCTTTTTGCCTAGCATGTGAAGTTAAATAAAAACTAAACTGTTACTACCTTCCCCACTATTTGATGTAGAAAACGACTTCCGTACTTCAAAGACATATCTTAGAATCACTTTGGTTTTGTATGTTTGAGTTCTTTGTATATCACTGCTGTTAAGTGATCATATAACCAGGGTTCATACAAGTTATGATCTCAGTCAATTATATGGATTATTCCATTTCTGAATAAATAATTATATCCGTCCATGATGGTCCCTGGACCTTGCTCTGGCATCAATACTTGCATTCGTGGCGTGTGCTTCGGATGTGACAGTTGAATTTGTTTATGGAAGTTTTAAGCTTTCTTATCTCAATCAGAAGTGAAATCTCATCAAAAGGCATTGACTGCAGCTGGGGAGCGTGAGCATTTGATGGATTCTATTGCTGTTCTAGTGACATATTATTTTGCAATACGATACTTAGTTATTGAGCAACTTTGAACTTGAATTTAATATTCAAACTTCTTATATTTTATTTAATCCTACTATACTTATTAAGCAACTTTAAACTTGAATATAATATTCAAACTTCTTATTTTTTATTTAAACCTAGAAAAAAGCTTGATGATGCAACATCTGTTCCAAATAATTCTGATATCTCTTGCCGATGTAACAAATTGGAACTTATGTTTTATAATAGTCTTGGTTCAGCTAAACATTGATTTGGTTGGGTTTTAGGAGAAGCATGAACTATCTGCAAGTTACAATGTTTGCTGATTCTAGTAATCTGGACCTGATTTTATTGTAACCTGTTGAGGCATTGATATGGATGATTTTTCTCTGACTGCAATTACATATTATCTCCATCTGTGTCCGCATCATCAATTTTCCCTTTCAAAATATACAACTACCTTGCAACTAACAGTCATTTACCTTTTTCGCCATTCATCAGATAAGAGTTATTCCCCTGTTGCTGAGCAATGTGCATGGGCTTTGGGAAATATTGCAGGTGAAGGAGTGCATTTAAGAAATATTTTGCTGGCTCAAGGGGCTTTAATACCTCTTGCACGCTTAATGATGGGTAATAAGGGTTCAACTGCCCGAACAGCTGCTTGGACTTTGTCAAATCTCATCAAGGTATCTAACATTGCTAACCCATTCTCCATAGGGAGTTTTTTGTTTTGTTTTTCTTCTTCTATGTTAATGTTTATAGTTTTGTCTTTCATTCTTCTATGTTGTTTGTTGTTGATGTGTGAGACATGCAATATATTAGAGGGGGCTAGAATGCTCTTCAAGTAGCAAGTTGCAATAGCAACACTTTCCTTACATATATGCCAAAACTTATGTTCCTTTTGTTGCCGTGAGATATTCATCCACTTATTCTTGCTCTTTGGCATTACTTGTTCATCATCACCATCTTAGTCTTGATCTCAATAAGTTAGACTCAAGTAGAAAGTCATGGGTTGTGGTGTCAAGTAACAATAAATCAAAGTATTGTTAACTATACACATCTCTTGTCCATATCCAGGGTTGATCCTCGGAAATTTTGGGCTTAGGGCAAAAGTTATAATTTAACCTTTTTTATATATACATTGTAAAATGTATTATCAATAAAAATGTATCTCAAGTCAAATTACTTACATTGATTGGTCAACCCGCCTTTTTGGACAGTTTAAATCAACAATAAACCACACGTCTAACTCAAACTATTCAAAAGACAGATTATTAATGGGATTTTTCAAATGAAATAAGATTCAAAAGAACAAAATGCAGAATCTCGCAGCGGAAGGATAAAGTATAATACACAAAATAAATACATAAACAGTTAATGAAACTATTTTTCAACAAAATCAGAATTTACATTTTTTTCCAGGCAGAATAGACAATTGCTATAATAGTAGTAGATACGGTCCTCGACTCCGTCTTCGTCTTCAGAAATAAGTGTCTTCGCTAAACTGAAATACTCTAGAAGCGTGCCTTAGATAAAAATGGTTCTAAAGTTGGATTATTTACATGAATTGGTTAGCTCAGGCGCTGTGTGTGTGTATTTAAGCAAATAATATAATAATAAAGGAGAAAAAATGATATAAAATATTTGCAGATATGATCTCTTGCAAATAGTATTAATCTTGTACCACATAACTACATTGATTAATTGAATTTATACCACAAACATAATAATTTTATAAACTTGTGCAAGTAAATTAGTATAATTCGATAACATTCGGGGTCTGCTTGGAAATAGGGCCTGGGATGGTCGCCCTCCCGGCCCTCAGGCCTGATCCTTTATATGTCTAACTCTATTCCGTATTCACATGTTTTTTCCACTACATTCATTCCATGTGTTCTAACTCTAACCCCTATTGATGTGGTGTTAAATAGCGTCGAATCTCTAGGTTGTGATCTCCATATCTTTTTTAATATGTGATGTTTGTTATGGTGTGTCTTGCAAGTTACACAAAATTTGAATTCCACTTTCGTTCATCATGATTAATACCTATTTTTTAATGCTTATGTTTGTCTCTCCAAGTTATAAACGGATCTTAAACTTTGTTCGAACTTAGAACACACGGCAATATGCTTTTTTGTGCATAATTTGTAACAGTTGAATTTCACTTTTTCACAAATTTTGTGCCACTTGTGTTCCCATTGACTATTGCAATACATGTATAGTTGGGCTAAAATTATGTTTGCTCTCTCTGTGAGCGTCGGAGCTTTTCTTTTAATCTCTTTCCCTCCTTTTGCTGTGATTTTCTTTTGGTTTAGAATTTTGTAATTTGTTCATTTTCTTCCATGTTATCTGATATAATAAGAGGGGCCAAGAACAATAAATGGTTGGATTGACTTCAGTAACTAAGCAATGGGTTGTTGACTTGAGTAATGAATACATATTGAAATTCGGGATTTTAGTTGTTTTGAAATATACATTACAATGATGATTTTAATTGGTCAGCATTCTTCAGTTTATGGTGTAATTTATGGTATTCCATTACGAGAGGCATAGGATGAACATTCTCCCATTAATGAAAATCACATCTTTCATGTTCATTTCTGAGAATATGGGGGTTACTCTACTGATGATTTCTCTATGATTTGTGTCAATAGCATGAAACCTGCCGTAATGGAATACCTACATATTCCGAATTCAGATGTTTAAATCAAACTAAAAATTCCAATGTTTATATAGAACACCTGAATTCAGCATTTCTTCCATCTCTTAATTTGCTCTTCAATTTTGTTGTGACTTTCTTTATTCCTGCCTTTATTTAAGAAACATCGACCTAGGAAAGTTCTGCTGGCTCTGTATTAAATAATACAAAATAAGTGGTAGGAAACTCAGAATGCAGAATGCTGCAAGTACAACTCTGATATAACCACAATAATATCAAGAGAAACATCAGTATATCCAAAAATCAGAACACTTTCACATGTCCATCTTTATATAAATCAAAGAATGCTTTTGAAGATATTTAGCTGATGCATCAATTTAATGAAACAACAAGGGATGTGTTTGAGGATTTTCTTATAAATATACAAACTTGGCAACCTATCAAAATATCAGTCAAGTGACTTAAGTCTGTGTATATACAAACATGATTCACCAAATAGAAGTTTAGGCATAGATTCAATTGTTTAGAATCATGCAGAAAAATCTATTAGTTAATAAAAGAACATATTGTTTCTATTATATATATATATATATATATATATATATATTGTTGTGCCTATTACTTAAATAGACTGTACAGGGACCCGATTCAAAGGCAGCAACAGAACTTGTAAAGATTGATGGGATGCTTGATGCAATCACAGGACACTTAAGAGCAGCGTAAGCTATCAGTTCACCTTCTTATTATTGTGTCTGTTTCTGCAATGCAATATTTTATGACTCTTAAATCACAAATTGAGAAAGTAGAACATCCCAAATTTACAGACATCGCGATTACTGATAATATCTAAGAAAGGGCACTATTTTATGATTTTGATAGAATAATTAAAGATAATTGGGCCAGGTTTGTTCAAGTTGATAATAGATTCAAGGGAACTTTTACAAGTACACCAATTTACAATCTCGGTTTATGGTTTGGTGATATACTCTCCTATCGTTTGCAATTGTGAGCAGAGTGTTAATATTAATTAACATGCTACTAATTACAAGACTTGTTGCCATGGTTGGTTTGTAACTAGAGTTCTAGATTTTTCTAAGACAGGGTCCTCCTGTTTTGTCCCTACTTCTGTACCTGTGTACCATATAACTAGTTAAGGGTAATTCTCGCCACTTGCTCCTATCTATTTACTTGCTCCCTGAGTAATAAGTCCTAAATTATCTTCAGTTTTGATCAATTGTACTGCTTTTCCGTAGATGCATATATTCCGTGGTCTGCTCAAGATTGTTTATCAAAATTTGTCTTGTCTTTTAAATTCTTAGACAGGAGAATATAAAATATATTTTATTTATCAGAATATGTTTTTGCATACAAGGTGATGAGGCATATATTCCGTAGCTTGCTCAAGATTGTTTATTCAAAATTTATTGTCTTATCTTTAAAGTTCATAGACAGGGAATAGGAAGTATACGTTATTTTGCTACCCACAAAATATAATTTTGCTTACAAGGTGATAAGGCCCACCTATGCGCATGAAAATCTACTGGCAATATGTGGTGTGGGCATCTTCATATGTTGAGAAAAGGTCTTGTCCTCATTAACTTGGTATTATACTAATGGAAATCATTTACTTTATTTAGGGATGATGAGCTCGCTACTGAGATCGCGTGGGTTGTTGTATATTTGTCTGCACTCTCAACAACTGCTGTAAATTTGATTGTAAAAACTGATATTGGCCAGCTGCTGGTCGGAAGATTAGCAGCATCAGAGAGTTTGCAGTTGCTCATTCCGGTAATTTTCATCACATATACTAGTCAAACATGATCATAAAAGATGTTACAGCATCTAGTTTTATCCTAGCATCGTAATCTGTAAACAGTCTTTAAAAGCAATTCCCCTTTCCCATACAAATAGGCGATGTTACTTCTTAACGCTGGGCATCTTGTAGAGTTTTATTGTTTGCTGATATATGGTCCTTGTGCTTTTTCTAGTACAGACACCAATGTGATATAAATGTATGTTTAAGTTTGTTGCATGCATGTGGCATTGTTCAAATCCCTTCCCTCCCACACTAACACTACCCGAATCATCACCATTGCAAAATGCATCATACATGTATGCCACTGTAAAGTCTTTCAGTTTCAAGGATGAACATACAAAGTGAAATCAATGTTACGTGACAACTAAAATTTTATATTTGTGAACAATAGTGTACTAAAAGCACAAACCTGCACTTGGACATTCTAATATATTAAACCAGGTTTCTAATCGGACAATCTTCAGATGGATTGTACTAATTAGCACTGAATATATGATTTGTGGTCTCATCAACCCATTGATAATTGCAACACACATGTTTCAATTGTGAAAATCCGTTGGTTTTTTTTTCCACTAGTCAAAATTTGATAAATAACCTTTTGCTTTGGAAGATTTTCCTGATCGATTTTGATCCCATATCTTTGATACACATAAAAAAGTAAATATGTATTCATAGATTGAATTGATATATCAAATACCAAATTGTACCATCCTTATTAGTTAAATTGTTACATACAAACCAACATTCTCTTAGGCACTTGTTATTCCTGCATATTTCGTTTTGGCCGGTTCCCACAACTTTACACACTATTGTATGAACTTTTCATGCAAATACTTTATGGATTACTTTACATGATATAATATATTATTTTGAGTACCAAATTTTGTTATCCTTGCTATTATACAGATGTTCTAGAGTCATGTTGCAGAATTAACTTCATTTTACCTTCATTCATCTTGAGCGATTAATTTGACAAATAACCAAACCGAACTTCATGAAGTAGTTTATAGCATTGGTCTTCAATGAAGAGGTAGGCAATGGAAAAATGGAGGTTTAATGGTATTAGGAATAATAAGAGGGATGATGAGAAAGAGACCTTACTAGGTATTATGGTACTTCAAATTGCTTTTAGCATATTGTGGCAGATTAATTTAAGATAGAATCATAGAAACAGTTACCAATATTTATATTCTCATCTAGAATACGTCTCAGTGGGCGTTCTATGTTTGTTAGTTATTACAAACACGTCGAGACAAAGCTTTGACATCTGTCCGTGCATTCATATATGTTGCTTAGTAATGTTATATTAGTAAATGCATCAAATAATTCCTCTGCAGGTACTTCGTAGTTTAGGTAATCTTGTTGCCGCTGATAGCTACATGACTAATAAAGTTTTCATTGTTGGACACCCCGTAACAGGTCAGTCACACTTTCATATATTCTCACTTTCGTGGTCTTGGTTCATCAAAATCATTAACATATCTGGTTCTTCAGATCAAGCAATTTTAGCACTCAACAAATGTCTAAAAAGTGAGCATCGTGTCCTAAAAAAGGTAAACCTATTTCCTATTCATTCTCTTGTTTCATGAACAAAGAACATAAACAAGTTAATATGCTATATTGATGTGTAGGAAGCTGCATGGGCTTTGTCGAACATAGCAGCTGGGTCAATTGAGCAAAAAATATTAATATTTTCTAGCGAGGCTGGTTCTTTGTTGGTACACTTGTTATTACACGAAGCATTCGATATAAAAAGGGAGGCAGCGTTTGCTTTAGGTAATCTCTGTGTTGCCCCAGCTGAAAGTGGAAGTCAACCAAATATAATTACAGATCACTTAGTTGCATTTGTCAGAAATGGATGCCTCACAGGATTTATAAGCTTGGTTAGATCTGCAGATATCGAGGCTGCAAGACTGGGACTTCAGTTCCTGGAAGTGGTAAGCCTTGTGCGTGCGTGCGTGCGCGTGCATGTATGTGTATATGTGTGTGTATAGAAAAATGGTCGGCTACACCTCGATTCCCTAATGATTTCCACCCCACATTCCGAATTAAATAATACTACTTTCTTTCTCCTCCCACTAACTATATTATTTAATTCAAAATGTGTTGGAAATCAAGAGGGAATTGAGGTGGAACAAAAATGAGGTGTAGCCGATCCTTGTCTATATATACATGGGTAAGAATCGGCTACACCTCAATTTGGCTCCAACTCAAATGTCCTTTGATTTCAACCACATGTTTCGAATTAAATAATTATACTTTCTCTCTCTTGTCACTTCATTCTATTATTTAATTCAGAACATGTGGTTGAAAATAAATGGGATTTGGGGTGGAGCAAAAATGAGGTGTAGTCGATCTTTTGTGTGTGTGTGTGTGTATGATCGGCTATATCTAGGACTGTCAATGGATACTAGAAAAATTCGAAATCCGTTTGCATCCGTATCGGAAAAGCGGATAAATATTCGATATTCGAAAAATCGAATGCAGATACATATACGAAGACATCCGCATCCGAAAATTATCTGTTCGGGTTTTGTCAAAATTATAGTTCAAATTATTGTATTTTAGTACAATGAAAGATATTTATTTATTGTTTTATTAATTTAGTAGTTATATTTATGCACTTAATGCTTATTAACTGCTCAAAACTATTTATTATCATATTTGTTCATTTTTAACACTTTTATAATCAACGAGATTGAAATTTTTTTATGTTAAACTAAAATTTTCTATTTATGTTTCTTGTTATTTCAGTCGTTAGCGGATAGGATAATTATTCGATATCCGTCTGTATTCGCGGATGCGGATATCCGAAAATGATTTCGGATGCGGATACGGATATGACACTATCTGTATCCGAAAGTATCTGTTGACAGACCTAGTTGCACCTCATTTTTGTTCCACCTCAAATTCCCCGTATTTCAACCACATGTTCCGAAGTCGATAGGGATTTTAGTAAGCTTTTATGTTGGTTATTTGGGCCCATAAAAGCAAACATTTGCTTGTATCCACTATCCATATGATTGTTATTGGGAACAACAAAATATACAAAAGAAAATTCAGCCTGTTGTAAATATGATTTACTTTGGTATTATAGAGTATAGTGTTATTATTTAAGTTATAGTTATATATTATACATCTAAAAGTAAGTGAAAATGTTTACTGTGTTCGGAGTAAGAACAAGAGAAGTTAGTTAGCTGAACTTGATTTTATTGCTTGTATTCTATTTATCTTTCTATATCTCCGCACAGCCAATACGTACGTATGCATGGCTGTGAAATAACATGAGGTGGATTTGTGTCATGCCAATATGAACATGTGTCCATGGAAAGCATGAGGTGGTGATGCAAAGATGAGGTGGTCATCACATTGCTACCGCCTTGCAACACAACCTTATATAATATAGAACCTAACAAGTCATACACGTTTGGTTAACCGACGTATGTGAACTTTTATAACCTAGAATAGTTCATTATTCTACATGTATTGTGTGGTAATTTACTAACTACTTAGCTAGAACTAACTGTGTTTCAAAGCATAGTCGATGAATCAATGCTATTAACCTCTGTTTATGGTTGACAAATGTGAAGTTCCAATATTGTTCTTCATTCGGGTGCAGATGCACATCTGTATTCTATTCTCTATTCTTGCACTAAATCTGGGTCAAAGGATTTGTAAATGTGGTTATGATCAGACTACATTGGTCATGTTGGATTCTTTACCACTCACTGAAAATTAATAGAGAATTTTCGTTAACTAGTGCCCCTTAAAGTATCAAGTGAAAATAATATATACACGGGTATATATTAGACTTTATACAATCATAACAAGTACACCTTGGCCTTGGGGATATATGACAATGTTTTTAATTGATATATTAGTCAATTTTGCATTGATGATACGACATCAAAATGTTGTAATTACTGTAAGCATTCCCTATCTTAAATTCACATTGCCGTGTGTGTATAAAGTTTAGAGCAACAACTTTCAAATGGCAGGTAATGAGGGGGATGCCCAATAATGAAGGCCCGAAGCTCGTAGAGCAGGAAGATGGAATCGATGCAATGGAGAGGTTTCAGTTTCATGAAAATGAAGAGATGAGAAACATGGCAAATGGCTTGGTTGATAAATACTTCGGAGAGGACTATGGTCTAGATGACTAAAGTATTTTCCCATATTAATGTCTGGAAACACTAGTTAGCTTTTATTCATGTTTATCAACAATCGCGAGTAAGAACCTGTTCTAAGTGAGCTTTTCATCCTTGTATTCGACTATTGACAATGCATTCCGTGTTCCTATAATGGTTTAAACATGACTAACGAGGTTTATTTATTTTTGATCCAGTTCTGTGAACCTGCCAATATTCTGTGGTCTGTTTTATGTATTTTCTCAATCTGTTAATGTGGTTAATGCTGTGCACAGTTATGGTACACGAGTCTCTGTGATATATGTATTTTATGAATTTGATCGTCTTTGACAAAATTACAAGATAGCTGGGATGTAATTTGTGGAAGTGAATAATGCTTGAATGGATCACTCAATTCCCTTGTTTTTTTTTGGCATGGCCTTTTTTGTAATTGGGACTTTCTTTTTTGTGTCCATGTAAACTATCAAGCTCCAAATTAAGAAGGTAGCCAGAAGAATTATTGAGATAACTACGAGTTCTGGTGGGCTGAATCCTTTTTTTGGTGGCCCGAAAAATCAAAACAAATGGTTACTGTCCAAAGTTATTCTGAAAGTAACGGTGATGATTCATTCTTTTTGTGCATTTTAATTGTACCAATGAAACGAGACGCATTTAATATTTTCTTATTATTGCAATAAGGACCTTGAAAGGCCGAAGATGACATCTAGCTTTAGAATGCACGCAGTTCACATGTGCGATAATCCTACATCCACCAGCTACCATTTCTAAGAATATAAAAGAAAATGATACCGTGTTTTCATAAAAATTGTACGGCTCCTGATCGATAGCTTTAAGCAGCAAAATACATTAACCAAATCAATATATTTGATTAAGGATGCAGGTAGATTGTAAAAAGAAATTACACCCTCACTGCATATTTACTTAATTGGGTTATTATTATTATTGTTTTTTTTGGCGATGATTTTCTGAAAATATTTGTTTGATATTTTCTAGTTCAGCTCGACTCATCATGGCGAGCTTTAATTTTATTCCACATATGCAGCAGATTATTTTGTTTTCGCGCTATTCTCTCTTTATAGATTTCTAATAATAATTGTGGTGAGAATAGAGTATAAAATGTGAAAAAAGTTCAGTCTAAATCTTTCCTGTTGTATATTCGCTTGCATGGTCAAGTCAAAATAGCTTTTTTGATTTTGGTTTAGGCTACTTGAAAAAAACATAAATTTTACGCAGTAAACTCAGTAAAAACGAAGTTATAAAATTGGTGTTAAAAATGATGTTTAAATCATTACGGAAAACATTTTCTTAATTATTATTGAATCTAATACTTAATTTTTTGAAAGTAACAAATTTATTTGAATTTGTTATGGATGTAAAATTTCAAATTAAATATAAATAGAAACTAGTGGAAATTAGGTTGAAGGATTTCCCATTCTAGGGTAATAAATTTTAAGGACAGCTGTAAACCGTAATTTTCGATAATTAAAAATAGTTAATTTAATAAGGTTTTTGTGGTTTAATGTTTGAAGAAATAAAAAATTTGATTAAATAAGAATCTAACGGGAATGAAATGTAATAATATTAATTTAAGATAATTGATAACTAAATGTAATTCTTATTAATTGAAATGATTTAAAAAGTTATAATTAGTTATAGATTGTAAATTAATTGTAATAATGTGTGTGTTATTTGATAATTGGATTAAATGAGTAATTGATAATTTAGATGTTGGATTAATTAATGAATTAGTAAGTAATAAAGTGAAATTGAATAAAATTAACGTGGTGTAAATAAATATAACATTTGTGTGTAGATAACAGACATACAAATGTGATTAAATATAGAAGTGGTGACAATTGTTATTTGTTACCAATTTATTTAAATCAATTGCAATTGAATGTCATTAAATGTTACGTAATGTGAGCAAGACAATAACTGTAAAAGGTGTAATTGATAATTTAAATATGTATAAATTTATGAAATAGTATGCAATTAATTGCAGTTGATAAAAATTAGTGTTGTGGTAGTAATTATAACACTTGTTGTGGATAATAACTTATAAGATGTGATTAAAAGTTAATGGTGACAATTATTATACGTTCCTTATTTATTTAGTCTGTTAAATTTAAGTTGAAATCAATTGCAATTAATTCACTTAATTAGTGCAGTTAATGTATATTAAATTGATAATTGTAGAATATAAATTTAATAAGATGTAACCCAATGTAAATTTTATTCATAATATGACGATTGATTGAAAAAAAGAATTGAAATCAAGTTTGATCAATTTATTGGAATTTAAGTTATAATAATGGATTTATTACAATTGAATGTAATTAAATACTACATTAATGAAAACTAAGATGATAATGGTAAAATATTAGTGTAATAAGATATAAACAAATGTAAATTATAGCCATGAGATGAAAATTGATTGAATAACAAGATGAAAAGACAAATAAATGGATTTATTGGAATTTAAAGTAATAATCACTGTATTTATTTCAATTGAAATTAAACATGTAATTAGTAAAATAATTAACATTGAATTAACATGTAAATTTGTTTTAAATTATTGTAAATATCCAAGTAATCAAAAATGATAAAAATTGTTAGTTATAAATTTTGAAATCAAAAAGTGATTTAATTAATTTAATAATAATTAACGTGAAAATAGCCATTTTGGCCACTGTCTCGTATTTCGACGAAACCAATTTCATCGGATCCGTAACAGTGAATTTTTGTGGGGTCTCAAGTTTCGTAGCGATCGGACTTGTCGTTTGATCGTGCGGGCTCGAAACGCGTAGAAATCAATTTAATAGAAATCAATTTGGAATAAGGTGATTTTAAAAAATAACTTCTGTATACAATGGAATTAGGACTTGAAACTTGTTCCATTGAGTTTAAAAATATCAAAAACCTATATTTTAATATATTGGATGACCCATTTTCGTTTTGGGAACGAAACGGGTTTTTCGGGTCATTGTTATCGTTTCGATCCAACCCTGCCTATATATAGGCTGTTATAAACACTAGTTGTTTCTCATTTTATTATTTTCTGTACGTACATCTCCTTCCTCCTTCTCAAACGTCTGAACATCAAACCTAATTCCCAAATTTCAAAACCTAATTCAATAATAATAATAATAATATGCTCCAGGTTTACTTCGAGCTCGGAAGAGGTTCACTTCGACTTTCAAAGGCGAAAACCCTACAGCGACTTGGGGTCAGAGAGGGTTCCATGCCAAACAAGGCGGATCTAGGTGCGCTTCGAGCTTCAGAGGCGAAAACCCTGGAGTGACTTCGGGTCAGGAGCCAAATGACTCGGGTCTCGGATCATTTTGGCAAAAAACTTAGAGCAAGCACCGGGTAATTGAGGCGGCAACTCGAAGTAAGACCCGAAGTCGAAATTTTCCAATCTTCTAACGTTAATAACTTTTGCATACGAGTTCGGATTCACGGGCGATTTTCTCCATTGGGATCGTATCGGAATTTCGGACATTATAGAGCTAGTTTGGTTGAATTCCAAGACCGTTGAATTTTGAGCCCTAGTTTGGATTTCAAATCGATTTGAAATCGAAGGTGAGTGTTTTAACCCACTCTCAATTACTAAATTATCCTATGTTAGTTAAATTTAATTTATGATGTGATTAGAAATTGATTAATTGATGTTTGGTATGTTTAAAATTGCCATTTTAGTTAAAATTGACTTTTATTACAATTAATCATCGTTTAATTAAATATTGAATTTAGTTGTCAATTTAATACCTGTTAATGATAAGCAGTCAGCTATTGGAGTTTATTGGTTGATCTGGATGATGATTGTGATGTATGTTTGATTGTTGATATTGGATGATTTGATGTTGTATTTTTATATTGTTATAACATTGTAAGTTCCTTATGGGTTGAAATGATACATACCCGAACGATCTATAGATTAAGGAAAAATTGTTATGGGTTGAAATGATAGACTCGAGCGATTTTATGGATTTTATTTAATTCGGGATTGCGGTTTGAAATGATATATAACCGTAAAATTTTAAATAGCGGATTGAAATGGTAAATATTCGTATCACTTGACCATAAGGTAGAAAATTATATACGGACACCGGATTGGCTAAATTAAATGATTTTTAATTCTTTAAATTTTGAATTCAATTAACTGGCATTTTGAAATAGAAATTGATTCATATATATTGAATTATTTTCGATAATCCAAGCGTTAATGTTGAAATTGGAATTGATTTAATGAATTGCTCAAAGGATTTAAATTGGAATTTCAAGTTGAAGTGTCAAATATAAATGAATTATCGAAATTGATTTTGAAAATGTTTGGATATAACTTTGAAATATATTTTTAACTAATTTAAACTATATTAATCAATTTAAACTATTTTTAATTTATTTTAATCTATTTTATCTCTTTAATCCAAATTAATCTAATGTATCTATTTAATCTATTTTAAATCTATTTAATATGATTCAAATCTATTTTAAATCCATTTAATCTACTTTAAATCTATATAAATCATTTTAAATCAAATTTAAATCTATTTTAAACTATTTCTACTATTTAACCTATTCTAATCTATTTAAACTATTTTTAAACTATTAAAACTATTTATGCCTATCTAAACTATTTTCTAAAAATTCAAACCGTGTAAAAGAAAGTATTTACATTTAAATCCTTGATGATAATACAACCTAAGTTAGGTTTTGAAATTGATACCTTTTTGTGAAATGACATATTTGAGTAAATATGATGATTTTGGAACGAGGATTTAATTAACCTATCTTATCGATAATTTCATAAGTGAATATGATTTTTGAAAGTGAATATGATTTTGAAGTGAATATGGTTTTGGAAGTGAATATGATTTCGAAAGTGATATGGTTTGGAAATCGAATATGATATTTTGATATTAATTATGAATTGACTTTTGAAATGTAAAAGAACCATCCGGCGTGAAATAAGTGGTTGGTTGTTAAAGAGACCGGGATCAGATATTGTCATACTCTCTGCCAATACCGAAAACCACTTTAAAAACTGTGTACGTGGTGGAGATTCCAGAAATGAAGTAGGATGGTTTGGCGAACGATTCTGAATGAGGTATTTACGTGACCCTTACTCCCGTGAGTCATCATGATGTGGCTAAAACAGGAGCCATGCCGGGCCAAGTGAGGTCATTCCTCCTATCGGGCACATTTCTTCGATACCATTATATTACTTTGTGATTGATTTGGTAGCCACCCCTTGATTTGATTTGGGAGTGTGTTCCGAGGTGGGCGGTAGTAGCTGCTATGCGTTACCACCAATTCGGTTCCGCAATTGGTATATCTACCCTGGCATTGCCTCGAGTGCCGTGTTCACATGCCCTATCGCCCCTTTTACGAGTTTGTTTTGTACCATACCTATGGAGTGCCTTCTAGGTAAACCTCACGGAGGAGCGTACGGTACTGTATAGACTATGGGAATATATAAAATGTGTTAAGGGAGATATGGATAACGCCTTAACGCTATTTTAATACTTTACTTTACTGTAAACACTATTATAATAGCGTATTGTACTACATAGTAGATAGTTTAACGAATCCTTAGGAGATGGTAATCCCGAACATCTCTTAAGTTATTGTACTCACGTTAGACACTGGATAGAAGATGTCAAACCCCGTAAACATCTCTGACGCCGTCACACTCATATTTATTTACTGTTGATTTAACTTACATAAGATCTTTTAGTTCTGACTCGAGTGTTTTGTCTTTTCAATTTGCTCGGGTCAGTCTGAGCTTTTCAGTTTATCGAAGAAGACTTTTTGGAGGATGGAGACGAAGATTTTGTACTAGTATTATTTATTATATTTATTCCACTACATCATGTTGTTCGCTGCATTTATTTATTATTTATTCTTTCTGTATGTAACTCTGATATGTATTATAAAAGTATAATCAATGTATTTGTAAACAACTTCATGAACTGTTTATTTGATTATTATATTTTGTCATTCCACTGCGAGATTCTATATTTTTTTTTCTTTCTCTGCTCTTTCTTATTTACCCCATAACAATCTGCCCTTTTGAATGGTTTGAGTCTGACGTGTGTGTCTTCTTAAAACGTCCAAAAAGGCAGGTCGTTACAACAGCACTTCTGAATAATTAGTTTTAAGGACAATTTACTAAAAAATGATAAATTCATTCATTTTTTAAAGTTATACAGAAAAATGATAAATTCATTTATCATTCTTCCTGTATAACTAAAAATGATAAATTCATTTATCTTTTTTCTGTAAATTATCCTTAAAACTAATTTTTTAGAAGTGTTGTCCTTAAAACTTATTAACCTGCACAAAAAAGGCCTTTGAGTGAAAATGCCCTAGAAACTATTAGTTTGCACATGTATAATAATTGTCACGTGTACAAATTATTTATCATGAAACAAAATTTATTGTGTAGGGCCAACATGTTTTATTGTGCAATAAAACATGTACTGTTTTGTGTTGTATTTGAAAAATACGATGAATACTTGCATTACAAAATATTTGAATGTTGTTGTGCAACAAAATTTATATTTTTGGCTTTTTAGAAAAAATTTGAACAATGAATATTTGCTGTACATATTGAACACTCGCACACTCTGATAATCTCCAACTTACTGTGTTTGGTGGCAGTGAAGAATGTTTTCAACCGCGATTATCGATATGGAGTAGATTGGTGGTGGTCCTATGGCTCAACAACATCCGTAGTAGTGCTGTCAATGGATACCCAAAAAATTCGAAATCCGTCTGCATCCGAAAAGCGGATAAACATCCAATATCCGAAAATACGATTGCGGATGCGAATATGAAGACATTCGTATCCCAAAATTATCCATCCGGTTTATGTCAAGATTATAGTTCAAATTACGTGTATTAAGTTTATTATTTTAAAAAGTTAGTAGTTTATATTATATGCATTTAATGATTATTAAATGCTCGAAACTATTTATTATCATCATATTTGTTAAGTTTTAACACTTTTATAATCAATGGGATTGAAAAGTATTTATGTTAAACTAAAATTTTCTTTTTGTAATTCTTGATTTATCGGTCGTTATCGGATAAGATAATTATCCGATATCCGAAAATGATTTCAGATGCGGATATGGCGTTATTCGCATCCAAAAGCATCCATTGACAGGCCTAATCCGTAGTGGTTGAAATCAGCAATTTTGGTCAAAAATGATCGAAATTCGATCATTTACAAATGGCGTTTGGAGGAGCTCAAATGGATGTTGGAGAGCTTGTAGCTAATAGCAAAAGTGGAACCAATGATCAAAAGTTAATCAAAAATAGGATTTGTGTTAGTATTAATTACAAGGACTTCAAAAATAGATAAAATGACGAATTTGTTTCAAGAGACAATTTTCTAAAAAAAGAATGTGCGTTATATCTCCATTTTTTAATGTGCCTTTTTGAACATGGTTCATTAACGTCAACAAGGATCGATTTTAAAGATTGAACTCGTGACATTTTATCCTAATGTATTACTTTCTTAGTCCATCTTACTGGACCAGGTACATCATGAGTGGACAATATGTGAAATCTTCACAAAAGAAAATCTATATAATTTTCACACAAGTTCTTTACTTGTATTATTACGAACAATATTGCACGTATATTAAATCATATTTAATATATTCCTTATATATATATGTATGTATATATATATATATATATTCCAATAATTTTTGTAAATTGATATTTTAATAAAATTAAGTTAATTATAACGACAGTTCATTTAAATTCAAACATCAAATGTTCGAATAATAAATAATAATCCAAAAGACATTTATTTATAACATAAATATATTAACATATTTAAATTTTAAACAAAAAATAATATCTAATATGTACATATACATTAATTATATTCGATAAATATTAATACTTCAACCAATAATGATTATGGCCAAAATTAGTTGGATATATAATATCTGATTAATAATGCATATACACATATATTATAATATACATGCAAGT
The DNA here is from genome assembly GCA_030737815.1 of Allium fistulosum. NCBI lineage: Eukaryota > Viridiplantae > Streptophyta > Magnoliopsida > Asparagales > Amaryllidaceae > Allium > Allium fistulosum. Next base: position 454,534,848 of record CM060902.1, read on the forward strand.
ATTTATTGTATAATATTAACTAATAATATGCATCTATGTATATATACATATTTTAGTTATATATTTTAGATTAGTAATTTTAATTAATATTAACATTAAATTTGAAAATAAATACTATAATTTTAATTTTGTTAGATCCAAAAGTTGTAAATGTAGATTATATGTATATATGTACATATGTACATATGTATGTTTTTATATATATGTTTATACACACACATGTATGTATGTATGTATTTTGATTATAAAAAAGCATGATTTAACATTAAAATTAAAGCAAAAAATATCATTGTTAGTTTAATATAAAATAGATTGATTTTTTCCTAAATTCGAAATATATTAAATATATGCTTATAATATTTTCTAGTTTAATAAATGATAATTATGAAATAAGAATTAATTACTTGGTCAAGTAAGCAGTGATCACCTTAAACATCAATTCTATCCCTCAGAAAACATCTCCAATTTGAAAAATGCATTATAGTGCTGAATATCAAAGCTGAACTTAATTTTAGCAGAGTTCCTAAAGTGTTAGAATAACTGATGCTATATAAGCATATCTATAATAACCATAGAAAGCCAAAATATCTCCTACTTTTTCTATTAGCCAATGGACATCTATTCTGAAAATATCACGTGGTTAGACTTGTTCTCTTCTTGAGATATCTTCTCTGTAATATCTCAAAGATTAGTTTCTTAAAAAATTTAAAAAAATATGAATATAATCAAATTTTCAGCCATTATGCAATATTTATATAATTTTTGTCCTCAATTAATTACTGTTATTTAGGTTTTTTATTTCATCCCATATAATTACAAAATTATACACACACACATATACATAATTTAGATATAGTATACGATTTTTATAGCCCTTTAATAATAATAAATTAATACAATAATTATATTAGCTACTTCATGTTAATTTATGTTAACCAGCTTTTTGACCAAGTAGATTTCCACTGGAATTAGAACGTCAAGATGAAGACGAAATGATTCACGAACTTGGAAACGCGTACGGAAGGGCAAGAAGATCATACTCAACAAGTTACAAAGGAAAAGGAGCAAAGTGGACCACTCGGTACCGAGAGCTTTTTACTCCACTATGGACCTCCAAAACAACTTCTACGTGAAACAGTAGCTTAAGTGACCATCATGAAGTGCTTTTCTCAAGTAATAGGAGAATAACTCTAAGGATCCGTGAGAAGAAAGAAAAGAAAGCAGACAAGGACAAGTGGTGGTTGAACCACTCGAAAGTAGCTCAATGACAATGGAAAAGTGTTCGCAACACAACAGATCGAAGGTAGAAGATTGTGAGGAAGAAGTACGGGAGTTTTCACCCTCACAAAACTGGTCAGTACCGAGTGGTTTTTATTAGAGTATGGGCCCCAAATCTCACTTATAAGTACTTGGGTTGAGATCTGGACTTCATACTTCATAGGCCGCTAACTCTGCTAGGTGATTTCCCTATAAATACAGACCCTATGGCTACTAAAAAAAGGGATTTTGGCTCTTTCGTTTCGTTATCTCCTATCTCTCCTCTTCATAGTCACCAAGGCATGCATTGTTGACTGTTCTAAGCTTTAAGAACTTATCAATCCCATGTACCAGTGACTCTCAATCAAATAATTAAACAACTACATTGGATGTAGGCTAGAGATTGCCGAACCATTATAAAAATTTGTGTGTGCTCTTTAATTTACTTATAGTACTTGCTAGATATAAATCTTTCAACAATTTTTTGGATGTTGTGCCACTTTTAGTGTCAACATTTTAGTGCTTTCATTGAGAGCTTGATTGTCACGGTCAGATCTAGCTTGTTATTTTGGGTTTAGAGAGATCTAGAGATTAGATCCAGAGGATTTGCTTCAAGGAAATTTGGAAACTTGCTGATAGAAATCAATGGTGTCCAAGATAACTGGAAGATCAACTAGGATGATTGTTGGAATTAAAAGAGAAGTAGTTAGTGGTATTGAATGAAGTGCTCGTCGATTGGAAGTTAGTAACCAACGAGCAATACTAGGATCATCTGCTCAACATGAGATGGTTACTGGAGTTGAATTCAACAAGATGATGTAGGAGCTTAACCAAAAGTTGATGGATAGTCAAAAGGCTCTATTGGATAGGATGGATGTTAGCATATCACCGCTAACCCTTCAACCATAGAGAACCAGAAGGAATAGAAGGGAAGTTTCTTCCCTTAGATTTGAAGAAGAAAATTCGTTTGTTTCTGGTCAGAATAGACGAAATGAAAGGCAAAAACAGTAGGAAGTAGTTGTTGGAGCACCAGAGGGAGTTGTAGGAAGAAGTAGGAGTGCTCCCCCCAAAAGGAGACCACTTGGCGCCGACCACAATTAGGTCGGTACCGTGAGGAATGTTGAAGGACATAGGGATAGGAAGTTAAGGCTATGGACTTGTCAGACTTAGAGGATGACCTACAACATGACGGAGATGATTATGAGCTAGATGTCGAAGTTAATGGAGTTGGAGCTCAAACAACAGCAATAGAACCGACTGAACGCCAATGGATGACCGGAGGAGTGGTTATTCCAGAGACTGGAGAGCCTAGATGTCAGCAGACAAACTGAGATCGTTTGCAGAGCTAAACACTCAGCACAACCCCTAATAGTCGACCTTTGGAATACCATGTTAGCGAGGAATACATAGCGGACATGGTTAACCGGTTGGTCGAGGAAAGCAAAGGTATAAAAAACAAGGATTAGGCTTCTGCGCCAAGCAAAACTCCATTTACAAAAAATATTTTAGAAAGGAGTATCCCAGAAAGTTTACAATGCCGACAATGTCATCGTATAACTGGAGCATTGACCCTAGGCAACATTTACTCAAGTATGAATGACACATGGATGATGCTAGAGCGACAAATGTTGTTCGATGTAGGTGCCCCCTATTTTCTTGAAAGGAGGTTCGTCAATATGGTTCACTAGGCTCTCGTCGAGATCCATATCAACTTTTGATGAGTTGGCTAGGAAGTTCTTGGAGCAATTCCGACTCCATGCCACACGACTTAAGGATGTGATGTCCTTATCGAGTCTGTCTCAAGGATCTAAGTAGTCACCGAAAGGGTTCTTGAATTGGTTTAATATTGTTGTTGTAGAAGTAAGTAATCCAAAGGAGGATCTGGTATTTATGGCATTGGTCCGAGGCATACACCCAGACATGGATTTTGGTAGATGGCTAAAAATAAAGCAACCTATGGCTATGGAAGAGTTCCATTGGAAGGCTAATCAGTTTCTGCAAATGTAAGAGGCGAGTCCAGTTGTAAGAAAAGATGAGGATGGACAATCAAACCAGTTGGAGAAAGCTCTGGTAATGCAATGGTTAATGTTGGAAATTCTGGCAATCAAAAGAAAAGAAATCAAGGCCTTGGAGGTAGGCGCAACAAAAATAAGAAATGCCCAAGGAATATGAAACCGGAAGGCTATATGCCCTTGAATGATACACTTGAAAACATATACCTTACTACTCAAGGGATCAAATGATATAAAAAGTCACCTAGGAACGAGGCGACCGAGCAGGAAAGGTATTTTGGAAAGTTCTTTCATTTCCATGAAACTCATGGATACAACAGGAAAGAGTGCCGACATTGAGGGATCTCATTGAAGAGCTGATAAGGAAGAACAAGCTCCAGTAGTACGTTAAAGAACCATAGGACGGTGGTCAAGTTGCGAGACCCCTAGGGCCGCCTACCCAAGGGGTCAGCCCAGACCAAGTAGAGAAAGGCCCAGGCGAAATGACAAAAGGCTGGTTATCAATACTATAACTGGAGGACATCATCCAGTAGAGAAAAGCTAGAGAGGAATGGAGCGGTACGCAAGCTCGCTAAAGCATGTACCACAGGAGGATTGCTTTGTCATGGAAGATGAAGCCCCTGTTATTCGGCGGAGAATGTTAACCGATGACGTTTTATATAGCAACAAGGATGCTGATGGTTTTGAAGCACCAACTTTCGACCCTATCGTAATAATGGCAGGTATAGGACCGACAACAGTACGTTGGGTCTTGGTAGATATTGGAAGTTCCATGAACATACTACCCAGAATGACATTCGATCAAATAACGATTCATATGAGGGAGGTTACGGCTTGGGATGATCGATCTACCTCTGGAGTTGGGTGAAGAAGATCATTGGATAGTTCAGATTCAAAAATTTGTTATTGTGGATGAATACTCGACATACAATACCTTTTGGACCGATCGACCCTTGCTGATTTTAGAATAGCACTGGCTTCTTGGTGTCTATTGATGAAGTTCCCCATAGAGAATGGAGTTGGATAGATAAGAGGAGACCAGAGCGCAAGAAGGGAATGCTATGTTGCAGAACCGAGGGAAGCAAAGTGATGGGAGAAAGGTAAGAATGTGGAGGGAAAGCTTCGAATTCGAGATTCGAAAGTATAGCAATTAAAGCCCGAACTCTGCCTCGGGGAGGTAGCAGGTTTGATTAGGCTATGGGTCCTAGTAAGAAGTTAGGGAAATGGCGAGCAGCGCCGACGGAGCTGAAGGTGATTTTTCTGATCGACATGGACAATCCAACACAAGTTCTAAAGATTGGATCTAAACTCAACGTTAATTTAAGGAAGGAATTGGTTAATTTCCTCCAAGGGAACTTGGACGTGTTTGCTTGGACGCATTCAGATATGTGCTAGATATCATCGGAGATAGTGTGTCACACATTGAATATTGATCCAAAGTTTACACCAGTCAAACAGAAAAGGCGCAGTCTGGATCCGATACGCTGCACTGAAGGAAGAAGTGGATAAACTAATAGAAAATGGCTTTATCCATGATGCTCTAAAGTATGCAGGGGTATTCAACCCTTTTTTTGGTAAGTAAACCAAACGGGAAATGGAGGGCGTGCATCAATTATTTGGATCTGAACAAGGCATGCTCGAAGGATAGTTTTCCTCTACCCGAGATTGACCAACTGGTAGATGAGACTGTAGGGCATGAGTTACTCTCATTTATGGATTCTTATTTAGGTTATAAAGAAGTTCTGATGCATATTCCGAATTAGAAAAATATTATCATTATAATGGATTTGGGACTATACTGCTTAAAGTAATGTCGTTCGGTTTGAAGAACGCAGGAGCCAGTTACCAGAGATTGGTATATTTTATGTTCAAGAATCAAATCAGATGGACAATGTAGGTGTATTTGGGTGACATGCTTGTGAAGTTGCAAGTATCATGAAACTATTTGGATGACCTTTCAAAGATGTTCGAGGTTTTACAAAAGTATGGAATGAAGCCGAATCCATTAAAATGTCCTTTCGGCATGGCATTGGAAAAATTTATGGGATTCATTGTTAATGCGAGGTGCATCGAGGCCAATGCGGAGCAGATTAATGCCTTGAGGAACGTAACTACCCGACTTCAAAGAAACAACAACAAAGCTTAAATGAGAAGATCACTACCTTGAGTCGGTTCATCTCAGAAGCAACAGATAAATGCATACCTTTCTTCGATGCCCTCAAGAAGGGTAAAATGAATTTTAAGTGGAATCAGGATTATCAAAATGCCTTCGAGGAGTTGTTGAGGGACATGGAGATGCCACGGTGTTATCTAAACCACTGGATGGGGAGGACCTATTCGTCTATTTAGCAGTGTCTGCTCACACATTGAGTGTAACATTGGTACGTGAAGAGACGAGGATTCAAAGGCTGGTCTGCTACATCAGCAAGCGGTTCATACGAGCTGAGAAGAACTGCCCAAAGTTAGAAAAACTTGCATATTGCTTGCTGATTGTATTGAAAAAGCTCCGGCCGTATTTCAGGCTCATCCGATCAAAGTGCCAACGGATCAGCCATTGAAGCAGGTGTTGTACCAACCCGAGACTTTAGGAAGACTACTAAAGTAGAACAAAGATTTGAGCCAATATGACATTACTTACCATCCAAGGAGAGCAATAAACGGATAGGCGCTGACAGATTTCATCATCGAGTTTACCATGCGAGATGGTGAAGAAGAGGACGATGCAGATGAATAGAAGTTATTTATAGATGGCGCTTCAAATGAGCATAGTTCAGGTGCAAGAGTAGTGCTCGAAATCCTGGAGGGATAGTCTATTTGTTATGCACTGAGGCTGTAGTTTCTCGCAACAAACAATGAGGTTGAGTATGAAGCGCTGTTAGTGGGGTTGAAGATAGAAAAGGAGCTGGAGATAAGGACACTCCACATATTCAGTGATTCCCACATAGTGGTTTGTCAATTTAGAAAATAATATCAGGCTAAGGGTGCAAGACTTGCCCCTTACGTAACAAAAGCACTGGAACTGTTAGATGGTGTATAACACTACACTATCATGCATATTCCTAGAAAGGAGAACACGAGCCGATTCATTGGCTTGACTAGCTAGCTTCAGAGAAGCACAGATGATGGGCCTGGTTCCAGTGGAGGTTTTGATGGCTCCAAGAGTTGATCAATTGGATGTTAATTGGATTTTGGAGACCATGGAGGAAGAGGAGTCATGGATGACTCCGATTAAAGAATATTTTCTCAAGGGGACTCTCCCGAGAGATGAAAACGAACAAAAGGAACTCCTCTGAAAAGGTCCTCGGTTCGTGATGCAAGGAGTATTATGCAGAAGATGATTCTCAGCCCCTCTACTTCAGTGTTTTACCTAGGATGAGGCTAGGATGATTCTCATGGAAATCCATGAGGGCAGTTGTAGTGATTACATCGGGGGGCAGACTCTGGCTAAAAAGGCGTTCTGCTACGGATATTTCTAGCCAATAACAAATCGCAATGCAATTGATTACAGCAGATGGTACGATCATTGCCAGATATTTATGATGATCCCAAGAGCCCCATCTACAGAATTTGCACAAATGGTTAGCCCATGGCCATTTGTGATTTGGGGAATTGATCTTATCAGTGTGCTACTGATTGCAAAAGGTGGAGCTAAATACGCAATAGTTGCAGTGGACTACTTCACGAAGTTGGCTGAAGCGGAACCGCTTGCCACGATCATAATGAAAAAATTGATCAAATTTGTGATAAAGAACATCATTTGTATGTTTGGAGTACCTTAGAAGATCGTCATAGATGACGGAACTCAATTTGAAAGTACCGAGTTTAAGGATTTCTACAAGTGGTGCGGAATTGAGAAGAGCTTCTCAGTAGTAGCACATCCGCAGACAAATGGACAAGTGGAGGCGGTGAATAAAATCATCAAGTCCCCCTTGAAGAAGCGATTAACTAAAGATAAAAGCATCTGGGTTGATGTGCTACTGCTAGCATTATGGGCTTATAAGACGACCCAGAAGTCAGCAACTGAACATTCGCCATTTGCTCTAGCATATGGATAAGAAGCTATGATCCTTATAGAACTAGAAGTTCCTTCTCATCCTAAAAGACATTTTGATCCAAAAGTAAACAAGAAACTCTTGGTTAACTTCCCTCCTATTGGTTGACGAGAAAAGGGAAGAAATAGAACTAAGGTTAGTTGCTCACCAGAAAAGAGTAGCACGACACTTTAATACCAAGGTCCAAAACCGTACTTTCAAGGTAGGGGATCTCGTTCTGAAATGAGTTCTCTCGGGTACTGGGGCATTCGATCCAAACTAGGAAGGTCCGTATGCAATCGAACGAAAGATTGGAGATGGAAGATTCAAGCTAGCTACAATTGATGGAATTCTAAACCCATGGGCATGGAAGATCGACTTGCTGCATCAATATTACATTTAATTTCGTTTAGTTTATTTTTGAAATTAAGCCACCCAAGGACTCTGGGGTAATGTAATAAGGCAGGACTTTCCATGCCTTTTCATTTATAAATACAATTTGCTTCATGAACCGATGGAACCATGTTTGTGCAAGCCCAAAACTTTTGATAACAATGTGATCGGGAACATGCTCCTGTGGCCTGATAATGGTCGAGGAGTATGCTCTCAGGGGTCGATAGGATAATTCGACCTCGACCTTCAGCAATTTGGTGTTACTGGAAGATTGGCAACATCGGGAAGGAGAACTCATATAAGGGTCGATGGGATAATTCAACCTCGACCTTCAAGAATCCGGCGTTGCCCGGAGATTGGCAACGTTAGGAAGGAGAACTCATACAAGATCGATTGGATAATTCAACCTCAACCTTTAGGAATCTTACGTTCCATGGAGATTAACAACGTTAGGAAGGAGAACTCATATAGGGGTCGATCGAATAATTCAACCTCGACCTTCGAGAATCTAGTGTTGCCCAAAGATTGGCAACATCAGAAAGGAGAACTCATATAAGGGTCGATCGGATAATTCGACCTCGACCTTCAAGAATCTGGCGTTACCCGAAGATTGGCAATGTCGGGAAGGAGAGCTCATATAAGGGTCGATCAGATAATTCGACCTAATACCTTTAGGAATCTGGCATTGCTTGTAGATTGCAACGTTAGAAAGGAGAACTCATACTAGGGGTCGATCGGATAATTCTACTCCGACCTTCAGGAACTTGCCGTTGCCCAAAGACATGCGACAATAAGGAGGAATGCTTGAAATCGAGCAATTAAACCACCAATTCGTAGAGACGAGAACTGGTGTAAGAACTAGGTTTCCACGACAGTGCTAGTGGCCTAATAGGGCATGCTTGGCTGAGGGTAAGCGAGGATGGTCATTAAAAATTTAGAATAGGAATTATCAAACTCTCTTAATCCAAGATCAGGAGGGGGAGAATGTGATCATACTAGGGGAAATCAGATAATTTGCCCCACAATGTTTCTCTCCTACTAACGCCCGTATTCCAACATTTAGAAAAACAAGTTCTGTGAATAAGATTTGGTTTGCGGTAGAAATATATAGACATGAAGTGAAAATTACAATTGATGCTTCTTGGTGTTAGGGAGCAATATTTAACTTGGAGTATTTACAGTAATAATCGGTTGAAGGAAACTCGACCTGACACAAACAGGAGTAACCATGGAGTTGGTCCAATCATGGTTCTATTTCGCTAAGCGAAACACTTTGGCGATTATAAACAGGGCTAAATACTGGAGCATAACTAAAGCGATTGCAGGAGTTATATTTATATGCATAGAATTGCAGTAAATAAACACATCGCACATGAACAATCATATATAATATATATAAATTGCATTACATGCAATTATATTATATATGCAGGTAGTCATACTTAAACTAGTATATAAAAGGTGAAAAAGAAAATGGAAAGTAGATTACAAAGCAAAAAGTGATCTTTCATTACATTAAATTTTATGTACAAAGGTAGCACGGGCTATTCCCACACAAACACGGCCTATTTACAATAAAAAGAGACAACAAAACACAAGTTGTTGTGCCCACAGGCTCCCGGAATTGTCTATTTTTTCTTCTGTCTCTTACTGCCCTTCTGGTCGGAGCCATTAGTTCGTCATTTATGCTTTTGTTCTCCCTTGGTCTTCCCCTCTTCTGGGGTATCACCCTCAGAATGGGTAGTCTCTCTTCAGTTGTGGTGTAGAGCACGTCAGCAGTCTTCCTGGCTAAAGTCTCAATAGATTTGATTTTGAGGGGCCTTAGCTTAATTGAGGGAAGCTTGATGGTAGGGCTTGTAGGCGTGGAGCCGATAGACTTTTCGATGTCAGGCTCCTTCTTGATTTTGACCTTAGAACAGTTGACCTTCAGCCGCTCTGCCATTGTGGTAGGATCAGTTGGGCCCGCAACACTAGTGATGGAAACATCATCCCCCAAGGACAGAGAAACATCCTCTAGCCCTTCCATGGCCCCAATCTTTTGAGAATTAGGGCCAGGTTTGGAACTAGGAAACAGAGATGAAGCAGCATGTCCCGTAGAGATGAAGTCGATGTGGTAAAGATAGTTGTGGTGCCCGATCTTAAGTAGCTGGATGCGGAAGAGGGAGATACGGTTGACCTACAAGTTGACAAATAGAATGGTAAAAGTTAGAAATGGATTCACATGAGAACTTAAGTTTCTCGAAAATTGGAAATACAAGCGAAATACCTTCACTTGGGATCGACTGCAAAGCAAGAGACTTAGAAAACTCGCCCTCTTCAAATGAGTACTGGATCGGCTTGTCTATAAAAGGAGTGATGTACGGCTCAACGGGGTAGTCGCTGTAAGTGCTGAAGTAATCTGGGTGGCAATAGAGCTAGCCACCTCGGCCTTAAGAGTGTTTGTCGTAGGCTCCCTGGATTTTGGAACTAGTGATGTTCCTGGACCCAATGTGCTTGGATTAGCAGAAGCACCGACGAAAACCACAGTAGCAGCATCTTCAGTGGCTAGTATGACCTTTCCCTCCTCGAGTTTTGCTATATCATCAACATCAAGGTACTTAGCCATTAGCTCTTCTCTAGTTATGCCTTCATCAGTACCTACGGAGCGATGAAGCACTTCCTCCGAAGTGTCAGCTAGGGTTTCAACATAAGTACTCCCTAGCTACTTAAAGTTCTTGTTTTGGATCACACTTGCAAAGAAGTACTGGAGAGTATTATTCAGCTTCTTCTTTTCCTTGCCTTTTCCTCTTTGATCTCTTTCAGCTCCTATACGACAATCTCATGTTCAACCTTTCCATCCAGCTTGTTAACCTTAACTAGTAGCAGGTCGTCAGCAAGCTTTTCATTTGCCTCACAAAGCCTCTGGATCTCAGCTGCACACTCTTCAATAGTTTTGTCCCTGGCCCGGATAATTTCATCTTTTGCGGTAAGGGTCGGGTTCTTTTCAATGATCCACATCTTCGATGCAGCCCTGTCCTCGTGAGCAGTCTTGAGGCAATCTTTCAACACGAAATCGACATTGAAGTGTGCAAGCTCCAACTCCATCATCATGTTATCAGTCTATTCTTTGGGCTTTATCACAACATCCCTCTGAGCCTTCATTTTCTCTATGTCCTCCTTATAAACTTCGATGAGGCTATCGTAAGTTTTCTTTTCTCACTCGAAGGACTGGATGTTTGTATTTGATTTTGTTGACCTTGGAGAAAGAAACTCAGAGTTTCTTTCATTTATTCCCCTGATCAACATGATTTTGAATCCTCTGAACATCCCGGTCTACCTCTTCCTTTGGAATATCTTTGAGGTCCTGATCAAACAAGACACCCTACAAGAAAAGATCAAGAAAGGCAGCTTGCAGCCAGGTGGTGCACTAGGAGTAGGAATAAAAGGAGCAGAAATTCCCTTGGAACGTGGAGGCACAGTGGCGGTCAAGACTTCGAAGCGGGAACTTGTTGGTAAGGAGGTTGAGATTCAAGGTGGGGTAGAGGAGTGGTAAAGGAGGAGCCATGACGATATTTTGACTCTTTGTTGTTTGGATTGATCGGAGGACAGCTTTTCTTCGGCCTTCCTCTTCTTTCTTTCTCTTTCAGCCTAACGGTCCTCCTCCACTTCCCATTTCTTCCTTCTAAACCTTTCTTCGTTAGTCTTGTGACAACCTCGGTAACTGGAGCGGGATGGATGTAGATCAGGGGTTTGTCCTCTAGACTCCTCATAGATGTATGTAAGCTTTCAGTATCTATCTCCAGCCATGGAACCTGAAACAAGAAGAACTGTTGGATAAGTATTGGAATTGCGAAATAAAATAAAATGCAAAGATGTGTGTTCGCGATTCTAGTGAAGTGTAGAGTGTCGATGACACCCTAAGTACTCTACAAACTGTGTTCATATGGAATTAATGATGGAGTCTCGCCTCCTTTATCTAGGACTCCCTCAGGTAAGAAGCTGAAGTTTGGAGAACCCTCAGCAAGGATATTACCAATGGAGATATCAAAATCACTCAAGCCAGCGAATACAACTCCAAAGGAGAGAGCTGGAAGAGTCATTTCGATGGGTGGTAGTGTGCTTGGTTCCCTGGTATTCTGATCAGGAGATTTAACAACGATGTGCTTACAATGGGACAAAGCAAAAAGTTCAGGGTCTTCAAGAGACGTCTCACCAAATGACTCATCTCCCCCTGAACTGGTAGCATATTCACTACCACTGCCATTAGCACTTTCTTCCTCCTCCTCTTATTCTTCATATCCTTCATTCCCTCCTCTCGAAGCCTTGCTTGCAATCGGTTTTTCTGTTCCCCTTCCAACGGGCTCTTCAGCATGTGCCATGCTTGATAGACCTTCAACTTCCCTTTGAAGATCCTCGCTAGAAATGCGAGTGCGGATGGAAGGTCAAGCAGGCACTATAGAGCTGCTTGGCGAAGGCGATGCAGGAACAACAAATTTGTTAGCGAGAAGAAGACCGCACCATCGGAGGTTCTCGTTGGTTAAGAGGTGACTGGTGGTCCAATTCTAAAACCTAATCTCCTTTAGAGCTTCTAGAATATCAGTAGGCTCGTCACGATCATCTTGAGTAGGAATGTCTACGAAGGAGAAAGAGTAAGTTAAACATTAGAACAAAATAAATCCAAGGATGGCAATAGCAGGAAAGAAGGGATCTTACTTCCAAAAAGCCAATGCCCGTTGAATCCATATAGGCATCAAACGAAGAAGTATTCGTTCTTGAAGTAAGAATGTTTATTATGGAGCTTTAGATGACCTAGCACTTGCATCTGGTGTAACATCCCTAATTTTTGTTAACATTATTCAATAGATTTAATTGGATAGATTAAATAGAACAATGTGGTGGGATAAGGGAATGGGATTTGGCTATTAATAAGGTCGGGCCTTTACTAATCAATTAAGCAAGATCGTTCGAGGCTTATCAAAGGAAAGAATGAATGGGTGGGGGCAAATTAGGAATATGGCCTCATTTTCTTCCCTTAAGCCCTCTCTTTCCCTTACTCATTTTCATATCTATTATAAGAAAATAATCAAAAGAAAAGAAACTAAACAGGGCCGACCATTAATCAAGCTAGAGAAGAGGAAATCAAAAGTGGAATTCAAGAAAGATCTTAGGGAAACTATAACAACATCAAATCTTAACTCCAACATCCAAATCTAAGGTGAATAATAAGTGAACCCTCTCTTTTATCTTTGTGTTGAATTTGGCTATGGGTAATATCCGAATTTATCTTGATTGTTTTGCCTTGTTATGAATGAATAATCATTGTTTAGATAGAATAATGATTTATGGAATTTTTATGAAATTATTTGAATGGGTTCTAAGGGAAAAACCTAAGTTTTTAATCTCTAATTGTTTTTATTTTCAGATATATCGAGTAAAACGTTATTTTGGAGATGAGTTTTTAATTTCATAATTTTTCAAGTTAAATTGAATATTTTATGAATTTACTAAGGTGGAAATTACTATTTATTCCGGGTTTAATTATTAAAAATAATTAAATAATGTTGTTGGCCTCAAAATTTTTATATGGTACATAATTTGATAATTATGAATTTATATGATTTTTTGAGGATTTTTTCCAATTGTTTACGAATTAATATTAATTTATTATGCTAGAAAAGCATTTAAATCAATAATTAGTTAAGGATATTAATTAATTAAATGGATAAATGATTTTGGGAAGGTAAACATGATTTTAGTATATTCTAAAAAGAAATTGTAAAGTTTTAGTCCCAATCAATCATAGTTTGACAAACAAATGTAGTAGGTCAAAAAAATTTACTTTAAAAGGGAAGAAAACAGTTTTTATCAAATAACCCCTATGTCATTGATATGCGGCATCCCCATACCATCCGCCATCGATAATATGCAGCATTATAACAAAGGGAGGCATCAATATGAACAATGCATGAGATACTTATGCCTTAAGTATGTGATGCATTGGATCATGCATGCGACATCGTCATTATGGGAATAACACATCTCGTGGCAATGGGAATCATTGATCGTGCAAGTCATCAATGTCGACATTATATGTTTTGCGGCATAATAGCCGAAGTACAATGCTTTCACCATTACTTTAACAATGTCGTAAGCAACTGTTTTGACTTAAAGTAATAATGTCGCTGCTTATCAATGTCGGCATCCTACAATTCTTTGTTTTCAGTAACCATGCCAGGCGGCATTGATGCCGCATTTCTTCTATGTTGCCACTAAGGCTTTATAGGCTGAGATGGCATGTTTTATATAAACTCTAAGATATGTTTTTAAAGGCAGGATTGCCATATCATATATATGTCGACAACCTCGTTTTCGACATGAAGTTCTATACTTAAAAGAATTTAAGTTTTTGTTTCCTAACCTTGGAGAGTGGTTCGACATTGTATACTGCGGCATGAAAACCGCATATTTTCTGTATTAACAGGGGTGAGCCATAAGTTTTTATTTCGACATTAATTGGGGATACCAATGCTACTTACTTCTATATGTCATCAATATACATATAATCGATATTGTTCGTTAGGGATACCGACGTATATTAACTTCGACATGCTATATGTTTTAGAAATTCAACATTGCTCGTTGGAGATACCAATGTATATCATATCGACACCATTGTTTTATGAATTTGACATTACACATTAGGGACACCAATGGGTATTAATTCGACATACCACAAGTTTAAGCAGTGACAACCTAATTGGGGATACCAATAGATACTGGTTGGATATTTGGGGGTGAATTATGCTTTATTATGAACTAAGCAATAAAGAATGGGTTTATAGTCATCCTAGGAAAACTACGAGAAGTGTGATTGATAGTCCACATCAGGCCAGAGATGGATAGTCTCTATATGGTTATTGAAGGGTTCATAGTCATCCTAGAAAAACTGTGAGATGTGTGATGGATAGTCCACATCATTTTGACAATGAAATTATGTGTGATGGATAGTCCATATAATTTAAAAAGTAAAACCATGTGTGATGGGTAATCCATATGGTATGGGATGAGTAGTCCATAAAATGTCTATATGTGAGATGGGCAGTCCACATAAAAATAAGACAGAGTAAAATAAGATGGGTAGTCAGATTAAATTGAGACGGATAGTCCTTTGAAATTAGATGGATAGTCCTTTGAAATTAGATGGATAGTCAAGTAAACCGGGATGGGTAATCCATTGTATGGTTTTGGGGATTGGTAAGGAAGTGGGTAACACTATAAAGACAGATTAGTCAGACTTACCAATGTTGCATGATTGTAAGTGTTATTTACTATGTTTTAACCATTATGGATGCAAGAAAATAGTATATGATTAATATGTTTTGGTTAAGATACTAGCGAGGGGAAAACCTGTTTCGCTCCACGGCGTGATCTCACTAGATATCTATTTTGGTTCAAGATGGTAGGTTATTATTCACACCAGATTACTTGTCTGCCTAAAGTTTTTGTTTTTTCCCTTAAAATCTTGAGTATTCATTTGAGTAGGTCGGGAGTAAGGGTTCATAGGTTTTCCACTTGGACAAATAAGCCACCGGAGAAGTGCAAGAGGCAGATAGCTATATTAGGAGCTTTATCTTATTTCCGCTGTGTTGTTTAAGTTTGAATGGATGTAATTGGCAAGTTGTATAAATGCCAAGTATTTTGATCAACCGAGGAGGCATCTTCATATGTCGCTCTTGGAGTAATTTGTAATAATTATATTTTCTTTGAACGTGGGATTGCGAATGGGACTATGCAATGAATACGAAAAGTTATTTATGAAATGAAATGTGAAAGTTTGCTATCAAATTGTGTTTAAAAATTTCATATTCATGTGCTTCTGATGTTGCCGATATGACTAACGTAGCCGTATTTTGTCATCAGGAATTAATACTATGGATGACTGCAGCATCCATAGACTTAGTTTTGGGTCTTAAAATGTGGGATGTTACAAGTTGGTATCTTAGCATAGGTTTATGTAAAACTTAAAAGATTAAAATATTTTGAGAACATAATCCTAAGGAAATGCTGCTAATGCAGGAGGATTTAATCCCGTAGCACCAGTTGGCAATAATTATGCCAAGCCGAGATTACACCAGTCTGGTGGGAAGCCTTTTCTTGGAATTAAAGATGCAATTGAAGTGGAGAACTGGCTGCTGCACTGCGAAAGGATCTTTGCTGATTTTGGCTTGAATGACGAGTTGAAAAGGAGACTGGCTTCGAGGTAGTTGCAAGGAGCTGCATTGTATTGGTGGAATAGGATAACTGTAAGAAGAAGAATTGACTTGGGCAGAATTTCAAAGGAGATTTGAGGAAAGATTTTTATTCGACTAGCCAAGTCAGCCTTGCTTAGGAAGTTTATAGAATTGGAGAAGGGGAAATGTCAATGTTGGAATACTCTACTAGGTTTGATGAGCTATCTAGGTATGGATACGCTACCATCAACACCGTGATTAAGTTGAATGAGAAGTTTATCTAGGGGTTGAGGTAGCAGATTGCCAGGCCATGCCACATCTCAGGGATCCATCGAATGAAGTTGTGGAAATAGCTATCAGGAACGAGGAGATGCTTTCTACTTTTGAGAAGGAGAAGCCAGTTGAAACCCAAGGTTCTTAAGGTAAGAAAAGGAATTTCAAAGGAAAGAGAGCTCAGAAGGGTAGTTCCAAAAAAGGGAAAGCTAATATCGTTTGTTATAATGTAACAAGAAGGGGCACTATGTAATGAGTGTTGATCGGGTGATGGTAAGAAGGTTGTGGGGAAGCAAAATGTGAAGTGCTTTAATTGCAACCATGTGGAGCATTATAAGAATAAATGTACAGAAGCGGCCAAGGCGGAAAAAAGAAAGGTTTTTGCTTTGGAACCATAATCTTCTAGACTAACAGCGGAGGAGAAGGAAAAGGCTGTGAAGGGAGGTGCGCTTTTGATTCATAGCATACTAGTTAAAGTATTATTTGATACTGATGCATTACATTCTTTTATCTCTCGGTGTTTGGTAGATAAGTTAGATTTAGAACCATCATACCTTGTTACTTCCTTAAGTGTAGCGAATCCAATAAGAGGGCATGCAACTCTAGGGATGAGATGTGACCATCTAGAATTTGAGTTGCTAGGTTATACTTTTGCCTATAGTTTGTTTTTTTATTTTATGGGTGTCGGGATTATTTTGGGTATGGATTAGTTGAGCAGATATGATGTTAGGATATTTTTCCAAGTTAGGAAAATATTATTGAGACACCCTGATAGTAGTGATCGAATTATATACTCAGTTTGAGAATTCGAGCCCAGAAGTTTGTGCTTTACTGGGTGCAGCAGAAGTGGAAGATGAGTTAAATCTGGTTTCTGTTATAAGAGAATTTGCATACATTTTTGAGCCTGTTACAAGACTACCACCGAAACAAGCTATTAAGTTTTGAATAAATCTTGTACCTGGAGCTGATCCCGTAAGTAAACCGCCTAGAAGAATGACACCTACCAAGATGAAGGAGTTAAATGTGCAGATAATGGATTTAGAAGGAAATTTTTTTATTAGACCAAGCAGTTTGCCTTAGGGAGCAGCCGTGGTGTTCGTAAAGAAACCGGATGGGTCATTGAGATTATGTATTGATTATCGTAAGTTGAATGAGAAGACTATAAAGAATAGGTATCCTTTGCCGAGAATTAATGATTTGTTTAATCAGCTAAGTGAAGCCAAAGTAATTTCCCAATTGGATTTGGCAACAGGGTTCCATCAATTGAGAGTAGTGGAGGACAGTATTCCTTTGACTGCGTTTTGAACAAGGTCTGGTTCATACGAGTGGTTAGTAATGCTATTAGGACTGTAATGCACTTGCTTTCTTCGTGGACTTGATGAACTGGATATTCCGAGAGCACTTGGGTAGGTTCGTGTTAGTGTTCATTGATGACATTTTGATATATTCTAAGGATGAAAGAGACCTTGAGATTCATCTTAGAATAGTGCTTGAGACGTTGAGGCATCATCAACTAATAGTGAAGTTTTTGAAATGTCATTTGTGAAAGAGAGAAGTGAAGTTTCTTGGTCATGTAGCTTCAAAGAAAGGGTTGTCCATAGATCTAGATAAGATTGAAGCTGTTAATAACTGGAAGAGATCCGAGACGGTGACCGAGATAAGGAGTTTCCTTGGATTAGCTGGCTATTATGGGAGATTCATCAAGGATTTCTCTTGGATAGCAGCATCCCTAACTAAACTAACCAAGAAGGACGTAAAGTTTGTTTGGTCTGATAAATGCGAGGAAGCATTCCTTAAGTTAAAGCATTTGTTGACCAATGGACCTGTGCTAGTTGTTCCAAAAGGGAATCAGGATTTAGTGGTGTATACAGATGCATGTGGAACAAGATTAGGAGCTGTGTTGATGTAAAGGGGTAAAGTAATTGCCTACGCTTCTCGACAGCTCAGACCACATGAAGTTAGATATCCGACTCATGATCCGAAGTTGGCAGCCGTGATCTTTGCTTTGAAGATATGAAAACACTACCTCTTAGTAAAAAGAATCAAGTTGTATACGGATCATAAGTCTTTGAGGTATTTACTCTCTCAGAAAGAGTTGAATATGAGATAGCAGAGGTGGTTGGAATTTGTTAGCAGCTTATGTTTTTGGTATTGAGTATACGCCAGGGAAAGAAAACAAAGTGGTGGAGCACTTAGTAGAAAACATCAGAATGTGGTATTAACTATGTTGGCGGAATGGAAGGATTTAGAGGCGTTGACTACTTGTAGTGTGCAGTTAAGATCGACTACTAGTTCTAGTCAGAATACTACCATGTTGTCTTGTTTAGAAGTTCGATCAGTATTGATCGAAATGATTACTTATAAGTAGAGAGATGATCCATTATTAGCCGAAAGGTTTAGAATGTTGGAAGGTGGAATCAAAATTTCTAATTTTGAAAGATTATAGTCTTGACCATAGGGTATGGTTAAGAAAGAAGAGACGATTATGTGTTCTAGATGTTGGTGACTAAAGGAAGGAAGTTCTTAGGGAGTGTCATCGATCGAAGTTTACTATACATCCCGCGGGAACCAATATGTATGTAGATATGAAGAGGAGTTTCTTCTTGGATGGTGTGGAAAGGGATGTAGACTTATGGGTGAAGTAATGTGTGAATTGCCAGCAAGTAAAATCCAAACATTCGAAGCCAAGTGGATTGCTTCAACCTTTAAATATACCGGTTTGGAAATGAGATTCTTTATCCATGGATATCATTGACGGGTTGCCAATGTCGAATAGGGGAAATGAAAGTATTTGGGTTATAGTGGGTAAATTGACCAAAAGTGCACATTTCATTCCGATTAAGTCAACCAGGATGGCACATGTATTGGCTAAGTTATATATGAAGAACATTGTTAGACTGCATGGAATTCCTAGTAATATAGTCAATAATAGAGATACCTTGTTCACTAATGAATTCTTGAAGAGTCTACAGGAAGTGTTAGGTACCAGCTTAAGATGAGTACCGTTTATCACCCATAGATGGATGGGCATACAGGTACTTGAAGGTTTTTTGAGAGCTTGTGTACTAGATTTTGGTGGGTCATGGGAAGACCATTTGCACTTAGTTGATTTTTCCTATAATAATAGTTATCAGACTAGTATATGAATGGCGCCTTTAAATGCTTTGTATGGAAGGTCGTGCAAATCACCAGCGTGTTGGTTGGAGACCAGAGATAGATTGGTCCTTTGTCCAGATATGGTTAGAGAAGATATAGAAAAGATTGAGTTAATCCGGGCTAGGATGAGAGAAGCTTAGTCTAGGTAGAAAAGTTACATAGACGATAGGCTTAAAGAGTTAGAGTTCTTAGTTGGAGATCATGTTTTCATTAAAGTATCACCAATGAAGGGTGTGATACGGTTTGGAAAGTCAGAGAAACTGGAACCTAGATATGTTCGACCATTCCATATTATAGAGAGGATTGGGAAACCCGCGTACCGAGTAGAGTTACCAAGTAGTTTGGCAGATGTTCATAATATTTTTCACGTTTCTCATCTTAGAAAGTATTTACATGATCCAGAGACTGCTACTTCTCCGACTGCATTGGAAGATTTAGTGGTAGAACCGGATCTGACTTTTGTGAGACAACTAGTTCGTGTTATGGCTAGAGATGAGAAAAAGTTAAGGAACATGACAGTCAGATTGGTGAAAGTCCAGTGGAGTTACAACGAAAAAGATTGTACTGGGAAAACAAAGGACAAGATAATGGATACTTATCTTGAGTTGTTACGACAATATGTTCTATATTCGTTATATATAGACTTTGTAGCTGGTAGGATACACTAGCATTATTTGCATGTTTGATATACTTGTTATGTAGTCCTTACTGGATTTCGAGGATGAAATTCTTTAAGGAGTGGAACTTGTGACACCCCAAATTTTAGTTTAATATTATTCAGGATATTTAATTGGATAGATTAAATAGAATAATTTAGTGGGATAAGGGGATGAGATTTGGTTATTAATAAGGTCGGGCCTTAACTAATCAATTTAATAAGATTGTTTTAAGCTTAACAAAGGAAAGAATGAATAGAAGGGGCAAGCCTCATTTTCTTCCCTTCAGCCCTCTCTCCCCCTCACTCATTCTTATTTCTATCATAACAAAACAATTAAAAGAAAAGAAACTAAAAGGGCCAGCCATTAACCAAGCTAGAGAAGAGGAAATCAAAAGGGAAATTCAAGAAAGAGGTTAGGGAAACAAAAACAACATCAAATCTCAACTCCAACATCCAAATCTAAGGTGAATAATAAGTGAACCATCTCTTTTATCTTTGTGTTGAATTCGGCTATGGGTAATATACGAATTTATCTTGATTGTTTTGCATTGTCATGGATGAATAATCATTATTTGGATAGAATAATGATTTGCGGAATTTTTATGAAGTTATTTGAATGGGTTTTAAGGGCAAAACCTAAGTTTTTAATCTCCATTATTTTGTTTTTCAGAACATTAAGTAAAACGTTACTTTGGAGATGAGTTTCTAATTTCATAATTTTTCAAGTTAAATTGAATATTTTATGAATTTTCTAAGATGGAAATTGTGTTTATTTCGGGTTTAATTATTAAAAATAATGTTTCTGGCATCGAATTTTAAAAAAATATGATAATTCTGAATTTCTGTGATTTTTCAAAATTTTCCCCAAGTATTTACAAATTAATATGCATTTATTATGCTAAAAAAACATTTAAATCAATAATTAATTAAGGATATTAATTAATTAAATGGGTAAATGATTTTGGGAAGGTAAATATGGTTTCAGTAGATTCTAAAAAGAAATTCTAAAGTTTTAGTCCCAACCAATCATAGTTTGATAAACAAATGGTAGTAGGTAAAAAGAATTTACTTTAAAAGGGAAGAATTTTTTTTTATGATAATTAACACTATGACATCGATGTGCTGCATCCCCATACCATCCGCTATCGATATGCGGATTCCCCATACCATCTGCCAGGCGGCATTGATGCCGCTGCCTATCAATGTTGGCATCCTATAATTCTTTGTTTTTGGCAACCTTGCCAAGCGGTATTGATGCCGCATTTCTTCCATGTTGCCACTAAGGCTTTATAGGCCGAGATGGCATGTTTTATATAAACTCTAAGCTATGTTTTAAAAGGTGGGATTGCTATATCATATGTATGTCGACAACATCATTTTTGACATAAAGTTTTATGCTTAAGAGAATTTAAGTTTTTGTTTCCTAATCTTGGATTGAGGTTCGATATTGTATAGTGCAACATGAATGCCACATATTTTTTGTGTTAACGGGGGTGAGCAATAAGTTTTTATTTCGACATTAATTGGGAACACTAATGTTATTACTTCTATATGTCATTAATATACATATTCATTGGAGATACCAATGTAGATTAACTTCGACATGCTATATGTTTTAGAAATTCGACATTGCTCATTTGGGATACTAATGTATATCATATCGACACCATTATTTTATGAATTCAACATTACGCACTTGGGACAACAATAGGTATTGATTCGTCATACCATAAGTTTAAGGGGTGACAACCTAATTGGGGATACCAATAGATATAGGTTGGGTATTGGGAAGAATTATGCTTTATTAAGAATTAAACAATAAATAATTGGTTCATAGTCATCCAAGGAAAACTATGAGATGTGATGGATAATCCACATCGAGCCGGAGATGAATAGTCTCTATATAGTTAATGAAGGGTTCGTAGTCATCTTGGAAAAACTATGAGATGTGTGATGGATAGTCCATATCATTTCGGCAAATGAAATATGTGTGATGGATAGTCCACATAATTTAAAAAGTAAAACCATGTGTGATGGGTAATCCATATGGTATGGGATGGGTAATCCATAAAATGTTTATATGTGAGATGGGTAGTCCACATAAATATAAGACGGATAGTGACAGGTAATCAGATTAAATTGAGATGGATAGTCATTTGAAACTAGACGGATAGTCAATTAAACCAGGATGGGTAATCCATTATATGATTTTGGGGATTGGGTAAGAAAGTGGGTAAAACTATGAAGACAAATTCGTTAGACTTACCTATGTCGCATGATTGCAAATGTTATTTACTTTGTTTTAACCATTATGGATATAGGAGCACAGTATATGGTTAATATGTTTTGGTTAAGATACTAGTGAGGGGAAACTCATTCCGCTCCACGGCGTGGTCTCACCAGATACCTATTTTGGTTCAGGATGATAAGTTATTATTCACACCAGACTGTTTGTGTGACTCGAAGTTTTTTCCCCTAAACTCTCAGGTACTCATTTGAGTAGGTCGGGAGTAAGGGTTCTTAGGTTTTCCAGTTAGACAAATAAGCTTCTGGAGACGTGCAAGAGGCAGATAGTTATATTAGGAGTTATATCTTATTTCAGTTGTGTTGTTTAAGTTTGAATGGATGTAATTGGCGAGTTGTATAAATGCAAAGTATTAGACTCTGATCAACCAAGGGGGAATGTTCATATGTCGCTCTTGGAGTATTTTGTAATAATTATATTTTCTTTGAACTTGGGATTGCTAATGTGATTATGTAATGAATATGAAATGTTATTTATGAAATGAAATGTGAAAGTTTGCTATCAAATCATGTTTAAATTTTTTCATATTCATGTGATTCTGATGTTGCTGATATGATTAACACAACCGCATTTTTTCATTGGAAATTAATACTATAGATGACTGCAACATATGTAGCACTTAATTTCAGGCCTGAAAATAGGGGATGTTACACCAGGCCTCAATAATCATGTGAGATGGCGACTTTTTTTGAAGGTCAGAAGATAGGTTAGCTAAATGAAGTTTGGAGCTGTTGAAACCGATTCACGAAGAGCACGAACAAGGAGCTCAGAAGAGCATACCCGTTAGGGTGAAATTAGGATGGCGCCAGCCCAAGCTCTTGAAGAATCATGAGTAGAAAAGGGTTGAAGGGCATGACAACACCGCCTAGACATATATAGCCGTTACATGCCATGTATTCCAGCGGAGGACGGTGTGCTCGTTCACCTTGTGTTGGGAGAAGTACACCGCTTTTAGAAATCCCATGTTGGCAACATTTTTTCTGGAGCATCTTTGGAGTAAGAATTATTGGCATTTGTTCTGGCGGGTCTTCCAGAACTCGAAGACCAATATATTCGTGTTCCTGAGAAGGTAGCTCTTGGAGAGGGACAATTATTTTCTGTAGCTTAGGAGTGACCGTCTGTCTGGTAGCGAAAGGTGTAAAAGTGGAAGTTCGAGCCATGGTAGACCCGGCTTCGGAAGGAGTGGATGTTCCGGCACCAATCCAATTATGGCTTCGGGTTAAGTCATTCTGGATAGGAAAACTTGGCATTCAACATGGTTATGTAAGTTTTATTTCAAATATTAAACCCATGTGGCCACTGCTCAGAATCCGATGGATGTTGATGTGTGTTGACCAATCCTATTCTGAATATCGACCGAGGCAACTGAAAGTGTTAATTTATGTAGTGTGAATCTCGTGTCCTATACATGATGGATGGACCGTCCTGTGTAGATAGCTCGCTCGTGCTAGAAAATCAAGCCATGTCGCATGACAGAATAGTGCATTGGATCTTACCCATTATTATCAGATAATCGATAATGGAACCGTTGCCCAATGCGACGTGGAGGCTTTTCTTTTACAGGAACACAGGGTGTGGTAATTGGATATACAGTGCAATGAAGTCATTTGGATATCAAAAATTATTCGTTGTGACCATTCTTTGGAAGAGAACCATCACAGTGGCATTTAAACAATCACATGACCAACTAAGTGTCGGTAGCGGTCCTATCATGGGAAGATGGTGGTATGACAAACATACTTTGGGTTAAGCCTAAATGAAACCATAAGGAAACATAAGACTTGTCAGCACTGACCACTCCATCATGGCAATCTAGACCCCCATGTCCATCACCGATCATTGTCTAGCTTGACAAGGAGCTCCATATCCACCGCTGATTTTTTGTCGTTGTCTACCTTTGGAATAGGAGTGGTTAGATCTAGGGCTCAGTAACGGAACAGAACCGAGATGTCATGGAGGAGGAAAGTCAACCTAGGTGTAGATCAGAGGATAGCGATGACGTTAAAAAAGTGCCAGCGGCGTTAAGGAGGCATCAGCGAATGGTCTTAGTGAAGAAATTCTGATCGATGATGATTAAAGCTCAAAATTCCAGTGAGAAGCAATTGGCACAAAAGGAAGGCAAGAAATGAGAAGTAGAAAGGAACTTTCACAATCCCCGAGTACTTATAGTACTCAGGGTTGAGCAAAACCACTTGGTACAGAGAGGTTCCACTCGATACCGAGAGGTATTTCTAAATAAAATTGAGGAATAAGCATCATGAAGAATAACACACCGGGTTAAGACATGGGACGATCTTCGAAGCATAGATCTTATCCTTAGCATGAAGAATGGAATTCAACTATAAAAAGCAGTTAAAAGAATGTCTATAGAATGAAGGCGACGCATCGAAACAATTCCCGAGCAACTAATCATAACCAGCAGATAGTGAGTCAGTAGTCGTCTTGCTCAAGAGCATGCTTTGTTCTCAAGGAAAGCATACTCTGGGGCAAGTGTTAACCGACTTTTTAACCAGGCAGATTTCCACTGGAATTACGATGTGAAGATGAAGACGAAACGATTTACGAACTTGGAACCACATACAGAAGGCAAGAATATCATACTCAACAAGTTGCAAAGGCAAAGGAGAAATATGGACCACTCGAGAGGAACCACTTGCTACCGAGAGCTTTTTACTCCACTATGGACATCCAAAACAACTTATACGTGAAACAGTAGCTCAAGTGACCATCGCGAATCGCCTTTCTCAAGGAATAGGAGAACGACTCTAAGGATTCATGAGAAGAAAACAAAGAAAGTAGACAAGGACAAGTGGTACTAGAACCACTTGGAAATAGCTCAATCACAATGGAAAAGTGTTCGCAACACAATGGATCGAAGGTAGAAGATTATGGGGAAGAAGTATGGGAATTTTCACCTTTGCAAACACTAGTCGGTACCAAACGGAACCACTAGGTACCGAGTGGTTTTTATTGGAGTGTGGGACTCGAATTTCGCTTTTGAGTACTTGGCTTGGATCTAGACTTCATACTTTGTGGGCCTCCGGCTCTGCTAGGTGATTTCCCTATTAATACAGACCCTATGGCTACTGGGAAAGGACTTTTGGTTCTTTTGTTTTCGTTATCTCCTATCTCTCCTTTCCATAGTCACCGAGGCAGACATTATTAGGTGTTATAATCTTTAAGAACTTGCCAATCCCATGTACTGGTGACTCTCAATCAAATAATTAATAAACTACAGTGGACGTAGACCAAAGATTACCCAACCACTATAAAAATTCGTGTATGTTGTTTAGTTTTCTTATATTACATGCTATATCTCAGTCTTTCAACAGTTTTTTGGGCGTTGTGCCACTTTTGGCATCAATGATTTATAACTTTTAAAGTCTGTTTCAGTTTATATTTAAGAGTTATATTTGTGAGACTCATAGATGTGACACTCCTTCAATAATACTTGGAAAATTTATTATTTAGAGCCTATATGGACTTTGTTATAGTACAGTAGTAGACACATATTAGATGCTTACAGATCATCTAGGTGAAATCTTATTGTCTCACTTTATAATCACAAAGCTGCAACCCTAAGTTAGACATGTTATGTCTCTTTGTCATAACTATACCACTAAGTCATCTGGAGCTCGGTCAACGGTCAATTCTATAATAACGACCATGGTTCTCTATAAAATTTGACATTTGAAGTTACTTGGTTCTATTCGATAACATAACCACATTGCTTTGAACAATGACATGATGACTTCGTGTCAACTTCGAATAGTGGTGACATTAGGCTGAATCCTCTTGTGAGTCAATTCATGTATTTTGGAATACCTATCTACAAACATAATGTTATTAGTTGTTTTGTAATTTTCCATAGTCAAAGTATGCTTTTTATACATAAGATCCATAGTACTCTCAAGTCAAAATACTACCAAGTCAAAAATACTATTGCACATTTACTTGGATATAGAAATCTATAGGAGACTCCCAACGAGTCATTCTATGATCATTCTCTAATGACTACACACATGTAACCTCTTGCTTCCCCAATAGTCATGATCAAATCGTGGTCCATCCTACGGAGAGCATTACATACACTAGTATTGGACTCACTGATATCCCATCCTCAAGCACCTATAACTAATAACATTTAGGAATAAATGTTTGGTCATACGATCTAATATGACATGGGTACGAACCCTTTCGTAATTGTAGTTGACTAAACCCCTTTTCCTTCAGATTCCTACCTGTATGTTAAATTGTACTCATAACATTTTATGTATATATATTAATCAAAACACATATAATAGAACCAAAACAAAAAAACATAATTTTATTTCGAATAAGTTTTATCATAAGAGTCAAATTACATAATCAAATTGATAGAGTTGAGGGTGTGCCTTAAAGGAAGTTATGTAATTTGTTATATAAGCTTAACTCTACTAACAATCTTATTCATAGTAAAGTGTGATTTTGGCTTTATTTTCTTCTATATGTCTTGTTCTATAATAATGTAAATGATGAGTTGATTACATTAAAAATATACAAGTAAAAAATCCGTAGGAGAAGTATTTAATCAATTGTAGTTACGAATGTGTCGTAACCATGAGTATTGAATCTATTTATACAAAAACACTGAGTTCTTAAACGTTTCTAGTCAAGATAAATCGAGAAATGGATATTGATACATCCGTTGAGATTAGTGTACGTAACACTCTTCATATGATGAGCCGTGATTTACACATAACCATTGGGGGAACCAAGGGGTTACCTACTTGTGATTATTTGGAACAATCACACAATAGTATTCTATAGGTTAATTCAACTAAGTCAAAATAGAAGATCCCATGGTAACAACATACAATAATCTTCTGACCTGAGGGTACTGCTGACCTTGAGTAGCTAGGCTATACTTTGATTTTGATTAAATACTTGGAATAACAACCTTATTATGAACATAGTTGAGTATATGTTGAACTAATTGAAGTAAGACACTGCCTAAGAGAGGATTCCTCTCCTTTATTGTAAAAGATCGGTATCACCATAATTGTTATTAAATGTAAAAGTAAAAATCTGTTGTCGGAGTAAATCGGTTAATCGATAAATGTTATCAGAATGAACCATGGACTTTAGAGTTGTCTACGCAATTGAATATGGATATTAATAAAAAAAATTGACCTTAGACTAAATTTTAGATATCTAAGTGACATAGTGACGATGAAAAGTATACTTGTACAGAACGTCGTTACTAGGTGAGCATATTATAAATTAGATATTGGACTTCACATAAATGGTTTGTAAGCATTAAACTTGTGCCTAATACCATACTTCATCAAAGTTTGTACAGACTTTAATATTTAAAGTGTTTAAATATTGACTGAGGGACGAGTTCACACTAGAGAATCAACACTACTGCATTGTTAGTTATTTACAAATTCGACCAATGTTAAAATTAATTTATAAATGTTATTAATTAATAATACATTAATACAAATGTTGTATTAATATTTTGTTGAACTTTTATTTATTCAAAGCTTAAAATCGATCAGAACGATAAATAAAAGTTGTATGTTGGCTCAATCGAAAATCAAGCTTGAATAAAATAATTGTATAATTGATTTAAGAGGAGTCAAAGGCATTTTTGACTAAGTCTAGGTCAAGAAGGTAGGCCAACCATAATTGAATGGGGCTTGGAAGACCCAGTCATATGGGATTTGAGTGAATACTATAGATATTTTGACATTTGGAGCTCCATATATAGATAGCCTCCATACACTTTCACTCTATACTTTGTCAATACATCTCTAGCCCCGTTAACAGTTAGTGAAGCCAAGGTGAGAACATTAGGAATTGTAACCACGAAGGAGGAGGACGAAGGTTCGAAGAGGAAACAACCAATAAACGATGTGTTCTACTATTGGCTAGATTTCAATGGTGGAAGGTATTAGTTGTGATCTAATATGTATATGTATATATATATATATATGTATATATATATATTCACCAATACACACACATGTTCATTTATCATCTATATTTAATTCGTCCATTAAAAGAAATTTCCTGAAATATTTTTGGTAATAAATAATTTATTATTAGCATTTACAATTAAATAAATATATATAATATATTTATAGATGTAAATAGTATATATTACCTTTGATAATAAATAAAGAATTTATTTTGGATCTGATATTAAATTATATATATATATATATAATTATTGAAACCATTTAGTTATTTGTTTCATTTTTGAATATATAAATATGGATTTCCATACGGAAATCCTTAAAAATTATTTTTTCAAAATTCTTTTACTCAATTTTTTTTATATTTTTAGATAATCCAAAGGTATTTTAAAATTTAAATATTTGAATTTTTCGTAATATAAAATATGGTTGGACTTTAGTTATAAAAAAATTATAATTTGTAACGGTTGCATTTTATAAAAAAAATTATGCGTATAAACATTTTAAGATATTTATTTTAAATTGGTCAAACTTATTTTAATTTCAAATTTTGAATTACTATATATATTTTTTCTGGTTAAATTCGAGTAATATATATATATATATATATATATATAATAAAATATTTTTAAATATAAGGTTTTATTCATGCATACATACATACATATAACTTTATTTAAAGTAATGATATGTATTTTAATTAACTTTATTTTATATATATACACATATATATAATATACTAATATAATATTTGTTAAATATTATGGTCGAAAAAATATAGTTAATATTAAGGTAGATGCAATAATGAATATTTCATCCCCTTATATTATGACTTGATATTAATATTGGCATATGTTTATTACTTGACATTTATTAACTGTAGGTTACAATGATTAATTTTCCCATTATACCACTAGGTTAGTCGATACATTCGACGTAGTTTTGATATTTATATTTTGAATACAAACATCTCAAAATATTAAAATATAAGATTAAATTAAATTAATAATAAATATTATCAATCCACAATGGTAACATAGTTGGTTAGGACATGCGATGCTTACATGTATGGTCGATAATCCTTATTAACTGCATATCCTTATGGGAATTGAATCAAGTTCAAAAAAAGTAAATCAATATCATCATTAAATATTAACTAATAAATAAATCTTTAAAATAAATTAAAATATTATACAAACTCTTTCATTAATATATACTAAGTTTGTTTTAGCATAAATGAATTTTATTCATATAAACACAAAATAAGATCTTATGTAAATTAAGAAAAGATTTTTTTTTGAAATTCACCGTTTAACCCCATTGTCATACACCTGATCTAATAATGGTATCAGGGCCTATATCGTGTTTATGTTAGTAATTAACTACCAGTAGGGCATTACTTTGGAAAAAGACAAACTAAAGGGTGTTTATGGAAAATGTCCTTAAACTAAGGAGAA
Organism: Allium fistulosum; assembly: GCA_030737815.1. Taxonomy (NCBI): domain Eukaryota; kingdom Viridiplantae; phylum Streptophyta; class Magnoliopsida; order Asparagales; family Amaryllidaceae; genus Allium; species Allium fistulosum. The sequence continues at coordinate 454,564,563 of CM060902.1, forward strand.
TGTTACCCTATTAAGAAATGTTATATGAACGTAAAACCTCCCGATCTCGTGGCATTTACCTGGCTTATCGGAATGGTCTATTTCTAGGGTATCCCCTTATGGAAGACTAAGAAGTGTTTTCAGCCTTAGGTTAAATCAAATAAGCGTATTTGAATATTATAAAATTAATTTAATTTTTTAAATTAAAATAAATAATTACATAATTTTATAAAGAGTTATAAAATGATAGATTTAAATTTATTTAATATAAATGTTGTTAGACCAAAAAATGGTATAACACTCCAAATGCTTCATGTGATAAGTTAGTTCTTGATTCAAGTTCATGCGAAGACGTAATCAACCATGGGTTGATCACGTCGACTTAGCCTTGATATGTGCGATGACATGATCAAGGCTCTCGACAATGATTCAAGGTCTAGCTCATCACTTAGGGTTAATCTCGAGGTAGAATCATTAATTGATGGACGACAATCAGCCCTTGAGGAAGGGTATATGAAAGTTCATTTTATCTCCTTGAGTCGTTATGTTCGAAGTCCTTTTGGGATTGTCATCCATATGAATCTACATTAGTCGTTAAACAATGTTGTCCATATGGCTATTGATATGTCATATTTCTAATAGATATAGATGATAAGTCACTGAGTCATATTGAAGTGCGTTATGTATATCAACGGGTTATGCACTCCGCCCTTATGTTCAAGGTCCATAGTCCATATAAATATGCATATAGGAGTTCATTATAGTCCAAGGCACTTTGACTGGATTCATGTCGAATTGTTCATGACAAGTTTGTATTATGCAAGTCCAAGTCAATAATGTTCAATAAAGTCATAATTGAAGTCAATATGCAATGTCAAGTTCATGTTCATTCAACTCAAATATGATTACAATCAAATAGATTTATCTCCAATTTGATTTAGGGTTACAAGGCTTTGATTTGAGAAGAGAGAGGGAGAGAAAATTAAAATTTGCCCTCAAAATGGCGCCCATATGGTCGTATTTATAGAGGCAGGCGACCCCCTTCACTTTGCATCTCACGTCTTCGGCAGGGTGGACTTCAGTGACATTTGACTTCGACGAAATCACCCCAGCTTTTATTCTTTACGGAGTCGGCATTGCCTTGTTCTCATGTCTTTGATGTTGTTGACAATCTCTGTTAATGTAAGATGGTTTCTCATCAAGGCAATGTAGACCGTGTCCCCGCCTTTATGCAATGTAAGGTCATCGACATTGCTTTGCTTTAACATGCAATGCCCTATGAATGGCAAAGTGAATCTATGGTCGAAGACTTGTGTGTCGATGAGCCTGCTTTGGTTTTTGGTGACCAAATATAAGCGCTTGTTGATAGTAGCATGACTTCAATGAGCTGCATAAACGCGATGCGGTTATCAACGAAGAGTGATGTGACTTTGTTTGACTTGAATACTTTCTAAGATCTTGTAGGGTGGGATGATATTGTTGTTTTAGCAGTCCCAGTGATTGTGTAACGACCTACCTTTTTGGACGTTTTAAGCAGACACACATATCGGACTCAAACCATTCAAAAGGGAAGATTGTTATGAGGTAAATAAGAAAAAGCAGAGAAAGAATGAAAATAAAAACAAATACAGAATCTCACAGCGGAATGACAAAACATAATAATCAAATAAACAGTTCATGAAGCTGTTTACAAATAACATTGATTAAACCTTTATAATACAGATCAGAGTTACAAACAACAAGAATAAATAATAAATAAATGCAACCGAACAACATGATGCAGTGGAATAAATATAATACATAATAATAGTACAAATCTTTGTCTTCATCCTCCAGAAAGCAGTCTTCGATAAACTAAAAAGCTCAGACTGACCCGAGCGAATTGAAAACACAAAACACTCGAGTCAGAACTAAAAGATCTTACGTGAGTTAAATCAACAGTAAATAAATATGAGTGTAACGGCGTCGGAGATGTTTACGGGGTTTGACATCTCCTATCCAGTGTCTAACGTGAGTGTAATAACTTAAGAGATGTTCGGGATTACATCTCCTAAGGATCCATTAAACTATCTACTATGCAATACAATACGCTATTATAATATGTCTACAGTAAAGTATAGTATTAAAATAGCGTTAAAGCGTTACCCATATCCCCCTTAACACATTTTTATATATTCCCATAGTCTATACAGTACTGTAATTCCTCCGTAATATGGAGGGCTATCAGAGGGCACTCCATAGGTATGGTACAAACCAAACTCGAAGAAGGCGTGATAGAGCATGTGAACACGGCACTCGAGGCAATGCCAGGGTAGATATACCAATTTCACTCCCGGACTGGTGGTAACGCATAGCAGCTACTACCGCCTACCTCGGACACGCTCCTATAATCAAATCGAGGGGTGGCCACCAAATCAATCACAAAGTCAAAATATAGTATTGAAGAAATGTGCCCGATAGGAGGAATGACCTCACTTGGCCCGGTATAGCTCCTGTTTTAGTCACATCTAAGCTGACTCACGGGAGTCAGGGTCACGTAAATACCTCATACAGAATCGTTCGCCAAACCATCCTACTTCATTTCTGGAATCTCCACCACGTACACAGTTGTTAAAGTGGTTTTCGGTATCGGTAGAGAGTATGACAATATCCGATCCCGGTCTCTTTAACAACCAAACACTTATTTCACACCGGATGGTTCTTTTACATTTCAAAAGTCAATTCACAATTTATATCACAATATCATATTCGATTTCAAATCATATCTCTTTCGAACTCATATTCACTTTCAAAACTATATTCATTTTAAAACCCGTATTTACTTCCAAAATCATATTCACTTCTGAATTTATCGATCAGATAGGTTAATTAATTTCTAGTTCCAAAATCATCGTATTTGCTCAAATAAGTCATTTCACAAAAGGGTATCAATTCCAAATTCCAACTTATGTTGTATCATCATCGAGGATTTAAACATAATTACTTCAACTTTACACAGTTTGCAATTTTTAGAAAATAGTTTAGATAGTCATGAATAGTTTTAATAGTTTAAAAATAGTCTAAATAGATTAAAATAGTTTAAATAGTAAAATAGTTTAAATAGATTTAAATTTGATTTAATTATATTTAAAATGATTTATATAAATTTAAAATAGATTAAATAGATTTAATTAGGTTTAAAAATGTTTTAAATAGATTAATTATAGATTAAATAGAGTCAGATTATATTAAGTAGATTTTAAATAGATTAAATAAATTTAAAATAGATTAAATAGATTTAAAATTATATTAAATATATTTTAAAATAGCTTAAATAAATTTTATTTAGTTTAAAATAGATTAATTTGTATTAAATAGGTTATAATAGATTAAAATAAATCAAAATAGTTTTAAATTGATTAAAATATTTAATTAAATTAAAATAGTTTAAATTAGTTTAAATCAAAGGTATATCCAAACATTTTCAATAACTCAATTCCAATAAATTCATTTATATTTGACACTTCGACTTTGAAATTCCAATTTAAATTCTTTGAGCAATTCATTAAACAAATTCCAATTCCAACATTTAACACTTGGATTATCGAAAATAATTCAGTTTATATAAATAAATTTCTATATCAAAATGCCAGTCAACTGCATTCAAAATTAAAGGAATTAAAATCATTAAATTTAACCAATCCGGTGTTCGTATATAATTTTTTACCCTAGGGTCAAGTGGTACGGATATTTATCATTTCAATCCGTAATTTAAATTTTTACGGTTATATATCATTTCAAACCGCAATCCTAAATTAAATAAAAATCCATAAAATCGCTCGAGTCTGTCATTTCAACCCATAACGATTTTTCCCTAATCTATAGATCTTTCGGGTAGGTATCATTTCAACCCATAGGGAACTTGCAGTGTTCAAACAATATAAAATATAACATCCAGTCATCCAATATCAACAATCAAACATACATCACAATCATCATCCAAATCAAACAATAAACATCGATAGATAACTGATTATCACTAACAAGTATTAAATTGACAATTAAATTCAATATTAAATTAAACGATGATTAAATGCAATAAAAGTCAAATTTAACTCGAATGACAAATTAAACCTACCAAACATCAATTAATAAATTTCTAATCACATCATAAATTTAATTTAACTAACATAAGATAATCTAGAAGTTGTGAGTGGGTTAAATGCTCATCTTTGATTTTAAATCGATTTGAAATCCAAAATAAAGGCCCAAATTTCAACAGTCTCAGAATTCGTCCAGCGTCAAAATGTCGGAATTTCAATACGATCCCAACAAAATGAACCGCACGTAAATCCGAGCTCGTATGCAGAAGTTATGATCATTAGAACATTTGAAATCAAAATTTAAATAAAATAAATTGAAAAGGGAATTACCACTCAGAAATCGACACGTCACCATCATTTCACGCACTCTCCCCAACCCCATCTCGACATCGAGCACGCAAACGATCCACGACCGTCGTTCCTCATTTCCAAACGCCGCGCCTAAGGCCCCCGCAACCCCAGATCCTCAACGCCAATCGCTTCCCTCACCTCATGCCGTGCCTCCGCCACCCACGCGACACCCACCTTGCCGACGATCGGCATCCAAAAGCTCTGGCCGCCGCATATTTATAAAACCCTAGTTGAATTTTTGAGCCTCATCCAACCGTCACTTCGTCAAATAAACCACACTGATGTACTCTGCTCGTCGATCTCCACAAACCCATGTCATAGATTCGACGATCGGTCGAAGTTGATCGACGCACGATGAACGACCGAGAATTAATCACCCAATTCTGGCCAGACAGAAACCCAGATTGAAAAAAAACAGCAGATCTAACTTGCGCTCATCGAGAGCTTAAAATCGATATATAATATGATATGGTTTGGAGGAGTTTGATTTTCGATTTGATTTTTGTTTGCAATTGAATTTGGAATTGAGAATTGGTTTTGGTTTGTCTGCCATTGAAAAGAGTGAAGCAGATAGAATTGTACGTACAAACAATTGGAATAAGAAATAGTTAGGGTTTATATCGGGCTATATATAGGCAGATCAGAAATAGGAATGAATGGGCTGGATCGATTTGAAAGTTGAACGATAAACGACCAGAAAAGCTCGTTTCGTTCCCGAAACGGAAATGGGTCATCCCATATATCAAAATAGATGTTTTTGATAATTTTATACTCAATGGAATGGGTTTCAAGTCCAAATTCCATCTTATGAAGAAGTTAGCTTAAAATCAGCTTATTTCAAATTGATTTCAATTGAATTTAATTTCTACGCGTTTCGAGCCTGTACGACCAAACGACAAGTCTGATCGCTACGAAACTTGAAATCCTACAATAATTCACCGTTACGGATCCGATGAAACTGGTTTCGTCGAAATCCGAGACAGTGGCCAAAATGGCTATTTTCACGTTAATTAAATAAATTAATATTAAATTAATTAAATCCCCTTTTAATTCAATATTTATAAACTAACAAATTTTCCTCCTTTTGATTACTTAGTCATTTACAATACTTTAAAACAAGTTTACATATCAATTCAGTGTCAAATTATTTTACTAATTACAGTGTTTAATTTCAACTGTAATTAAATCCAATTAATTAAAATTTTAATTTCAATAAATTGATTAAATTTGATTTCAATCTTTTTATTTAATCAATTATTACTCTATAGACATAGTTAACTTTTGTTTATATCTTATTACACAAATATTCTACAATTATCATCTTTTACCATATTAGTTGCAGTATTCCAATAATATTGAACCTTTGTTGATTTTGACATAAATTATAATTTAAAATCCCACAACTTCATTTATCTTGTTTCTTTTTTGATTATTAAATCAATTTACTGTCTTACGAGTGTAGTTGACATTTCTGGACATTTTATTACATTTCCAATTTGCAGTTATTGTATTAACTCACATTAATGTAACCTTTATTTACATTATTTGTAATTGATTAATTAAATTGGTAACAAATAACAATTTGTCACCATTTCTACATTTAATAACATTTGTAAGTTTATTACTTACAAACAAATGTTATAACAACTCTTATTACACTAATGTTATTCCATTACAATTAGTTACATACTATTCAATTAACACAACATTTAAATTATCAATTACTCTTTAAATCAAATTATAAATTAACACACACATTATTTCAATCAATTTACAGTCTATACCAATTATAACTCTTTAATCCTTTTAATTAATTGGGATTACATTTAGAGCAATTATCAATTACCTTAAATTAATTGTATTTCATTTTATTCAAGTTATATTCTTTTTATTAAATTGCAATTTTTTTCTTCTTCCAACACTAAGTCACAAAACCTTATTAAATTTACAATTTTTTTTTATTTGTCGAAAATTATGGGTCGTTACACTCTCCCCCACTCAAAACTTTTCGTCCCCGAAAAGGAAAAGTAGGGAAAAGAAGGAATTTATATAATCAAGATATCATATTCAAAATATTAAATTTATAAACAATTAATTTACATAATTAAATAATTTGAATAAAATATATCAATTTATAACAATTAAATCCTTTATATTCAAGTTAACAAAAGTTTGGAAAACATTTCACAAAATTTTACTAAGTCCAAAATTCACGAAAATTTTTGGCAGTCTCCTTTGTACGGAGAGGTCTGGGAGAAATAGTAATATAAATAATAACAATATATATATATATATCATATTTTCCAAAATAAAATATCCCAAACCATGGGAAAAACAATATAATATCGCTAGAAAACCATAATCCATAACGTACCTATTTGTCGGGCAAATAATGCTTATTTTATGAAACCAAAAGCAGTAGCTATTGCTTCCATACCTGTATTTCACTTATATAATCCAAAAGAGTTAATAATTATGTAAAAGAGAAATATTTAAGTTGTTTCAATACATAACTAGCAAATCATCACAATATAACAATAATCATTTGCAAACAAACAGTACAAACATCATTTCAACAAAGAGAGCAATCATCCATCTATAGCAACCAAAACAAATGGTTTGTTCGGGTTCAGAACCTCTAATCATATAAAATGATAAATAAACTATGAAGTAAACCATACACTCAACAGTCGTGGATAAAACTTTATAGATTATTTATACATCTCTATACAAAATAGAAGTATCTTTTCCCAACCAATCCATAAGCCAAACAAACAAAGAATTCAACACATTTTTAAGTTTACTCTATTTATCCTTTTCACATCATTTATTGTTCTTTTTTTTCATACATTGATTTTCTTTAATTCACGTTCATTACTTACAAAATCTTAATTTTCATTCATTCATATAAGGCTTATTTCCTTAATTTACATTCTTTACCAACATAAGTTATATCCATTTCATTTATTTGGATCATAAATAAGTTCATTATTGAAGTACTGTATACATTTTATTTCATTTTACTTCACATTTACAATTTAGTTTGATTTTCTTTTTTTTCATCATTTACTTTTCTTTTCTCATTCATATAATGTTTATTTTCATTAATTTACATTCATTATTACTTACAAAAGTTCATTTCTCCTTTATTCATACAGTGACATTTTCTTTTATTTTATTACTTTACATTCATTGCTTAAAAAATTATTTCCATTTCAATTTTTTGATTATTTAATATGTAGATCTCTTTACAATTTAATTTACGGTTACTGGATTATTTCTTTTTCACATTCATTCTTCCATATATAGCATCATTGAATATTAAATCCATTTTTAAGTCATTTCAATGTTTTTTGATGTTAAAATCATTCAATTTATATAGTACTCATTTTAATTAGCAATGGCTTTAACATTAATTTAAGTTTATAATTATTTACTTACAGTGTTCGCCTTTTACTATTTAATCTGATTTTAAATAGCTTAAAATGTCAACTTAAGTTTTTAATCATTTTTCTAACATTATTCACTTTTATTACTTTTAATTAGTAGCATTTCAAACTATTAACTTTAGTTTATAACAATTTATAACATTAGAGTTCTTATTTATAGAAATAATTCCATCGAACACTTTCATTTTTTCCAAGTTTTACTTGTACAATACACTATTACATATCCTATTTAACACTTCAACTTTTAACATTTTGGTAAGTTATATATATGTCTTAAGAATGCAATTGAATATTACCCAAGTTTCTCTTATTTAGTTAATAAAATGTTCAATAGTTACCATTTCTTATTTTCCTTTCCATTTTATTTACAGTTTACAAATTTCCAACTTCTTATTTTTATTTTAGAAGTTTCTAATATTTAATATTGTCAAGATTTCATTTATTACAATAATTTCAATTTCTAATTTACAGATACCTAAGAATTAAACAACCGGGTTCCATTTCAATCATTTTAAATAATATATATATATATACTCATGACCTACATATATTTTGATATATATATATATATAAAGTCAAACTTTAGAATTTAAAAATTAAGATTTGTTTATCAAAATGGATGTGCAGTATAACTACTACAGTAGTTTTCCCACTTCGAAACTCGTAGATGAACGTCGATGATGCGTGCACTCATCACCGAGATTATTTTCCAGTGACAGAGAGGGGAGTACATAACTTATTTCCTTCCAAAAATTTCTTTTTAAAAAATTTCTTTCAAATCATATTGAAATATTCATATCAGAAAATACTTCTAAATACTACTAATATTATATTCCAAAATCTTTCGAAAAAAATTTTCAAAAATCCCGGAACTTCAGTTCTAAACTTCCAATTTATATTTATTTTATTTGTAAATCCTAGTTTCCAATCATTATTTATAAAATTCCTCTACCTAACAAACAACATATTACATTCAACTATATCATTTATAAAATTTTATTATTTTATATAAAAATATATAATAGGCAAAATTATTTCATTTACCTATATCTCAAAACAAGTATTGTGTCGGTCTGCCCTATTAAGTGTTCAGAAATCCTTATCGATGTCATAGCGTCCTATGCGCTGACCAGAATTTATAAATAAAAACAGAACAAATTAACACAATACAAAAACCCTTTATAACACAAACAAATATGCTCGCTCATATATACACTCAATGACTCATTCTAGGGTATGACTACCCTATTTTATATGAGTCAGACCCAACAAAGCTAAGGTTGTCGCTAAACCAAAGCTCTGATACCAACTGTAACGACTTGCCTTTTTGGACGTTTTAAGCAGACACACATGTCGGGCTCAAACCATTCAAAAGGGAAGATTGTATGGGGTAAATAAGAAAAAGCAGAGAAAGAAAGAAAATAAAAACAAATACAGAATCTCATAGCGGAATGACAAAATGTAATAATCAAATAAACAGTTTATGAAGCTGTTTACAAATAACATTGATTAAACCTTTATAATATAGATCAGAGTTACAAACAACAAGAATAAATTATAAATAAATGCAGCGGAACAACATGATGCAGTGGAATAAATATAATACATAATAATAGTACAAATCTTCGTCTTCATCCTCTAGAAAGCAATCTTCGATAAACTGAAAAGCTCAGACTCACCCGAGCGAATTGAAAAGACAAAACACTCGAGTCAGAACTAAAAGATCTTATGTGAGTTAAATCAACAGTAAATAAATATGAGTGTAACGGCATTAGAGATGTTTACGCGGTTTGACATCTCATATCCAGTGTCTAACGTGAGTGCAATAACTTAAGAGATGTTCGGGATTACATCTCCTAAGGATCCGTTAAACTATATACTATGCAGTACAATACGCTATTATAATATGTCTACAGTAAAGTATAGTATTAAAATAGCGTTAAGGCGTTACCCATATCTCCCTTAACACATTTTTTTATATATTCTCATAGTCTATACAGTACCGTAATTCCTCCGTAAAATGGAGGGCTATCAGAGGGCACTCCATAGGTATGGTAAAAACCAAACTCGTAGAAGGCACGATAGGGCATGTGAACACGGCACTCGAGGCAATGCCAAGGTAGATATCCCCGTTGCACTCCCGGACTGGTGGTAACGCATAGCAGCTACTACCGCCCACCTCGGACACGCTCCCATAATCAAATTGAGGGGTGGCCACCAAATCAATCACAAAGTCAAAATATAGTATTGAAGAAATGTGCCCGATAGGAGGAATCACCTCACTTGGCCCGGTATAGCTCCTGTTTTAGTCACATCTAAGCTGACTCATGGGAGTCAGGGTCATGTAAATACCTCATACTGAATCGTTCGCCAAAACATCCTACTTCATTTCTGGAATCCCCACCACGTACACAGTTGTTAAAGTGATTTTCGGTATTGGCAGAGAGTAAGACAATATCCGATCCCGATCTCTTTAACAACCAAACGCTTATTTCACACCGGATGGTTCTTTTACATTTCAAAAGTCAATTCACAATTTGTATCAAAATATCATATTCGGTTTCGAATCATCTCTCTTCCGAAATCATATTCACTTTCAAAACTATATTCACTTTAAAACCCATATTTACTTCCAAAATCACATCCACTTCTGAATTTATCGATGATATAGGTTAATTAATTTCTAGTTCCAAAATCATCGTATTTGCTCAAATAAGTCATTTCACAAAAGGGTATCAATTCCAAATTCCAACTTAGGTTGTATCATCATCGAGGATTTAAATATAATTACTTCAACTTTACATAATCTGCAATTTTTAGAAAATAGTTTAGATAGTCATGAATAGTTTTAATAGTTTTAAAATAGTTTAAATAGATTTAAATTTGATTTAATTAGATTTAAAATGATTTATATAAATTTAAAATAGATTAAATAGATTTAATTAGGTTTAAAAATGTTTTAAATAGATTAATTATAGATTAAATAGAGTTAGATTATATTAAGTAGATTTTATTTTTTGAGAAAAAATGTGTGATCCTCTACGAATAGAGGAAAGCACACATGTGAATGTATATATCACGTACATAAAGTGCTGCCAACATGCCTGGCAGGTAACAAAAACAAAATACATATATCAAATCTCAAGTACTCCTAAGATGAGTTCCGGCAAGGCCACCACCCATCGCACCCCAATATCAAGCTCCGGCATAGCCACCACCCGATATTGAGGTGTTAGAAGTACCTAAAAAACTAAAGAAAAACAAAACTACTGGATGACGACACAAACTAATAAGGAAGCTCCAAACATCTGAATCAGAAGGGGTGAATAAGCAACTGCTTTGAAGAGGAACTGCTGAAAAGAGAGACCGCTCTGAAGGCTCTGAACAAGAGGAAGAAGTGCCAAACTGAAGAATAGATCCTTCTGAAAAAAGTACTCCATAATGAAGATAGCGGTATCCTATATCTGAGGAGATAACTGCTAGTAGTCCTGGATGAAGAAACTCTACTCTGATGACCTCTCTACAATCTGATATCCAACAATCTGAAGACAAGAGTACCTGCAAAATGAACCTGATATTAAGTAGTTTTAAACAGATTAAATAAATTTAAAATAGATTAAATATATTTAAAATTATATTAAATAGATTTAAAATAGCTTAAATAAATTTTATTTAGTTTAAAATAGGTAAAATAGATTAATTTGTATTAAATAGGTTATAATATATTAAAATAAATTAAAATAGTTTTAAATTGATTAAAATAGTTAATTAAATTAAATTAGTTTAAATAGATTTCAAAGGTATATCCAAACATTTTCAATAACTCAATTCCAATAAATTCATTTATATTTGACACTTCGACTTTGAAATTCCAATTTAAATTTTTTTAGCAATTCATTAAACAAATTCCAATTCCAAAATTTAACACTTAGATTATCGAAAATAATTCAGTTTATATAAATAAATTTCTATTTCAAAATGCCAGTTAACTGCATTCAAAATTTAAGGAATTAAAATTATTAAATTTAACCAATCCGGTGTCCGTATATAATTTTCTACCCTAGGGTCAAGTGGTACAGATATTTATCATTTTAATCCGCAATTTAAATTTTTACGGTTATATATCATTTCAAACCGCAATCCCAAATTAAATAGAAATCCATAAAATCGCTCGAGTCTATCATTTCAACCCATAACGATTTTTCCCTAATCTATAGATCGTTCGGGTATGTATCATTTCAACCCATAGGGAACTTGCAGTGTTCAAACAATATAAAATATAACATCCAGTCATCCAATATCAACAATCAAACATACATCACAATCATCATCCAAATCAAACAATAAATGTGAAGATCCCGGACTCGGCCTTCGAAAATCGGCACCCGTACTTCATTGTACTCAAAATGCCATAGATTCAAACGTCGAATCTGGCTCCCCAGAGCTTATAACACCATTAAGTATAACAACACAGCGGAAGAAAAAAAATCAATGATATCATATACAACTCCAATTAATACAATATCCAGAATGATATACAACAATGATATCAATATGATACAACAATATCAGAGATAAATAATGATACAGCGGAAATAACAGAAGAGATAACTCCAAATGATCTGAAAAAGAGTATGAGTCACCAACTCCAATATCAAGCTTGAAACACCAACACGATGCACCAAGATAACCAACGTCAATCCATGAACTCCAAGAACTGAACTAGCTCCAACTAATCTACTAGACCTGAATATCTGAAAAGAAACCCAACTCTAGACTGCCCGTGTGGAAAATGGTGGGCACCCAGAGTTTAGGAAGGGAACAATAAACTCCGAGTAAGTCGTGGGACTGGTGTGAGCAACAAAAACAGTTTATCTTTAAAACAAACAATAAAAGAATTTTAAACATTGAAACCCGCAATGCTTTTGGAAAATGAAACTACCATAAGGCCTCCCACACACACACACAATGCAAACGCAGAATCGGAGGAGATTTCTCCTTATGATAGTAAAAGATGCTTACTACGCAAAACAAATCATTGGATATTATTACTAGTGCATAGTGCAGAAAACATTTCGAAAGTATAATATCAATCTTAGCAAGCATAGGCATTTCACGTTATGCCTACTATAGCTACAATGTTCAATAGCAGGTTACCGCCACATTCCATAGCTGGTTATACAACTAAAACCGTACAAGGTTCGTATTGTTTCTTTGGATTTCCAACAAATGGTCAGTCTAAGGAACTTCCTATGCCACGTAGGAACGCCTCTGGCGGGACGCTCCGAGAGACAACCTGCTCTCTGCCAACACAAGGCCGGTTACCCCCTTCCCGGGTAGTAAACCTGAGATATGCCACCCCCGGTCCTTTGGGATCTTTATCCGAGCGCTCGGTAACCAACATCACACATAATAAATAAAGTGTGTCCACATGAGTAAGTATCTGGGCTCCATACCATGATACTACCTTTTTCCAGAAGGAATGGTCATACCCTAGGGAAGCTACCCCTGAAACCTTGCCGCATCTTTCCTGTTTCGACCATTTCCGAGTTGTGAGGTCTGACGAAGTCTCGTCCACAAAGCTACGCTTTTTCACAAAGCCACGCTTTGATCACAAATGATCAATGAATGATCATCACACAGCAACACTCAGCATGCCACATTACCAAATTGGGAGTATATCGTTGATAACCTTCAACTACATAACCTCTGAGCTCGTACGTCTCAGAGAAGGGTGTTAAGCTAAGAGAATAAATTCTCCGCCACCAACAGAAATGTATTTGAAAGAAATCTGCTTTTATATCTCAAAGTTTAGTGTCAGACATGTAACCATACAAGTCTGTTCCGGGTTCGAACAGAACCGAAGGCACTTCCAAAGAAGCCCTTGCAATCCGGGTATTCACAATCCCGATCGGATTTCCCATCACTTAGGAAATCTCTATACCGGAGCAACTCAGTGCAGAGACAATCGATAGGTTATCCTATCGTTCTCGCAAATACCCGATCTTCAACACCGGTCTTCAAATGCGATCCATATACGACGTATCACTATTCGGAATGGTTATATGACACAAAGGTCCTCTCCCGGCTAAACCGAATAGTGAGCATAATATTTAAAAACATATGGATATGGGATTTCAATTAAGTCACAACTTATTATCCAAAAATTTCTTTCAAATGGTTTAAACAAATCACCATTTTTAAATCTGTTAAAAATAAACAGATTCAATTCATAGCTTTCAAAAAGAATTCATTCATAACTTGAAAAACCATTTTTCCAATTCAATCTTGAAATTCCTTTAATTAAACTGGAATTTAATTTCTTATCTGAAAGCTTTTATTCTTTTAAAACAAACAGTTTCTTTTTGGAAATCTGATTCATTTATACGAGTTAAGGTTCTTAGGTAAAATCCAAATTCTCAAAATTATACTTTAAAAATGGTTTAAATTCATATATAACTAGTATAACATCTTTAATCCCTAGTTTCAAATCACAGAATTCAATTTCAAATTTTGAATTCAAATTTAAGTCAAATTATTTAAATTCCAAAACTTTATCAAGTTATTCAAAATAACTTTTATCTAAAAAAACTCCTTTTCAAAAGCTTTAACATTTAACCCAAATCCATTTCCAAATCAATTGATATTAAAATTTCAATTTCAAAAATATTAATTTTAAATCATCTGTGACTTAACCGATTTCCTCGTGAAATCCATATTTGTGTGTGTATGGTGTAGTCCAGGGGTTTTACACAGTAGTGCAACATCATCAATCATCACATCATCACAGATTCAAAAATTTGATAAGCGGTATAAACTATAACGCTTATCTTTCATACACAGATCACAGATAAATATATCATAGATAATTAATTACATTTATCCCAGATAAATAAATCACACTACAGATCATACACAAATCAGGTTATATCACACATCATCACAGATCAGGGAATATCAACAATTCAACCATCCAATATAATCCAAACATTCATAAGTAAGATCAGTTAATTGTCTGATTAATTCAAATCAGATCAATTTCTTATGAATTACTAATTCTGGTTAATCAACATCAATAAATTACAAATCATTTTGATTAATTATTCTTTAATCATTTATTAATTATCCTTTAATAATAAATTAATTAACCTTTAATTATAATTCTCAAATTAATTACCTTAATTAATTAATCACATTAATTAATTATCCTCTAATTAATTATTCTTAAATTACTTGGTTAATCAAACTTAAATTATTAACAAATTTACCTTAATTACTTTTATTAAGTAATTCACTTCAAGTAATTAATTTCCTTCAACAAATAAATTAACTTTAAACTTTAAAAGTTAATTAATCATTAAAACATTCTTTATATTAATTAACTAACCTTTAACATTATTAAGTTTATTTAAAATAAACTTTCAAAACAATTCCATTTTAAAACCTTTATTTAATCTCAGACATAAACAACACTTATTATTTAAAAGTGTTTTAAACAAATTATTTGGATAAAACTTGATTTAAGTTTAAAGTTTTAAAAACTATTTTTATATAGAAACTGCAGACCCGAGACAACCCCGGGTAAAACCCGATAATACACTCGAGTTTCCCCCTTGTTTCATTGCTTTGAGTCATACACGAAACATCCCCGAGACCTTCTTCGAGTTTACCTCATCTTCGACAACCACCTGATACTGATAATATTCATGCACATGTACACTCGATCGGAGCGACTCTGATCATCGCAAAGACCATCGACAAGTCACTGGTGATCCCCTCGACAACACCGACCAACTAACACCCTCACGTTCGCCGTGATTCGAAATCGAACATCCCCACCCAAACTGTAACGAAATTAGGCCACCAAAAAACACGTTGTTTTTCCTCCTTTGGCCATCGGAGGACATAAAAGCTTATCTAAAGCTTCGTCTCAACCAAACGCTGCTATCCCCACCATCGCGATACCCTCCGATCCTTCACCCATGTCGACATTGCCTCGACAAACCAGACGAACGAAACTCCACCTAAAACCCTAGTTCGCCAAAATCCCATCGCCTCAGCCAATAGAAAATATTTCCAGCATTTTTCCCAAGTTCCTCGGCCGACGAGCGTGCTCCAGCCACAACCCCGAGGCCACTGAACTTCGCGACCACCAGAAATCGATACAAACCCCATTTCCGTTCATCTTTCAATTCCTCTCAAAATACTAACTTAAAAATCCTGATTTTACTTTTAAAAATCATAGTTTTTTAAGCATGAATCAGACTATATATGTGAAGCTTGCAATTATGAAAATCAAGATGTCTGATATATTTGTTCTTACTGAATAACTCAATTTCCTCAGAGAAATATTTAATTATTTCATTTGAAATTATTTTTAAAAATTGTATTACATTCATACGAACATATTCTCTTAAGACATCATAACCTATACTGTCTTAAATAAAGATAAATTGAATTTTTTTTCTTTAGGGGAGATAAGCCTGTAAAACTAAACAGAGACATGTTGCCTGGAACACAGACATGCATATACTCATTTGTGTATATATATATATATATACAGACATACATGTATTTTTAACAGCCATACAAACATCTTCATAGCATACTTTAAGTGACAATCAAAACATCAAAATATAATAACAGGTTCAAGAGGTTTGCTCACTTTAATTCCAGAAAAATGAACAGAGCCTTCCACTTTGAAACAGACTTGAATTTGCTAGCTGAAGTCTTTTGATCTCGGGTTTGAATTGAGTTAGATTGTTGTTTAAAGTTTAAATGTTTGTTTAAGTTTGATGATACTTACTTAATATTTATTTAGTTTGAAATAAATGAAACTGAGATGAAAATAATGATATATAGAAATGAGTTTTACTGGGTATAAAACTTTGTACAGGGTGTATATTTTGTTGGTTTGTACAGCAGGGTGATATTTTGTACAAAAAATCAGAGATTTTTCTTTGCTTTGCTTGTTTGACTCGGCTGAAATGTTGCTTTGGTGGCTTGCATTAATGGCCTTGTAAAATTTATACTTATTCTATTTTGATTTGTATCTTTCTTCTTTGTTCATACTTATCTTTATACTAGTGTCTTCCTTTACTTATTTGTTTCTTACTTGCTTCATTTCATTGTGCAGATTTGTTTTCAAATGGTGGCTAAAGTGATATTGTTTCGGCTGTACAAATATTTGAGATAGTGGTGGCTGATAATATTTACATTTATTACTTTTTCTTGCTTTACAAGTTTATTCTTTTCTTTTATATGTTTTGTTCATAACCATTTAATTTTGTTTTACTTTTGTTTTCTTTTCTTTGTTTGTTTCAAGATATTTTTATTGTCTTCATACTTAAACTTAATTTTCTTTTGCTTTGTCTTATTGTAATATAAATGAATTTCTATTTTTAACTTAAACACTCATTTCTAACTCAAATATTTATTTGAGTTCGGGGAAACTCGAATCAATTCACAATAAATTTCACAATTTGTCTTCAAAAATTCAATTAATTATCAATTTAAATTTAATTAAAATCCGGGGTCGTTACAGACTTCCCCCCTTAAAAGAATTTCGTCCTCGAAAATTGCCAAGGAGACACAAAGATAGATGAAAAATGTTTTATCAACTTAAACTGAACATCTATTCTGCATTTAATTTACCAAATCAGAATATCGATAACAAATACAAGAACGAATCTATTTTAACACTTCACAAAATACTCGGGTTATCCAGATCTACGAAATATGCAGTGCCGTCGGTTAGTTCAAAAAGATAACTAACCATTCGTAGAACATATCTGGACCCAAAGAATAGATAGACATATGGATAAAATTTCAAAATTTTTAGTTTAGAACTAAAGTATACCTATCAACCATAGCAATCAAAGCAAACAATACATCCAAACAAACAATTTGACCCATCTGGAGTTCATGTCCCATATTAATATATCGAATCTCTTCCTAGATCTACCAGGAACTATCTAAGAATTAAAAAAAGATGACGAACAAAAGAGATTGATAGAGAAAATTTTGTTTCCTTGTTGTTACAGGGTATTGACCATTTATAGTCGTATTTCCCTGTCCCCTATCTCATCCTCTTCTTGCACTCATACTTACTATCAGTGGATAGTAAGAGAATTTACTGAGGCATACAGATAGATATCTTAAGGATTACTCATTCTAGGGTATACTTCACCCTATCTCTAATGAGCTACTTAATGTGTTATACTCCTGAGCTAAAGTTTTACCCTCGGCTCTGATACCCAATGTAACAGTCCTGAAACTCGGCCTTCGTAAATCGACACCCGTACTTCATTTGTACTCAAAATGCCGTAGATTCAAACGCCGAATCTGGCTCCCGGAGCTTATAACACCATTAAGTATAACAACACAGCGGAAGAAAAAAATCAATGATATCATATACAACTCCAATTAATACAATATCCAAAATGATATACAACAATGATATCAATATGATACAACAGTATCAAAGATAAATAATGATACAGCGGAAATAACAGAAGAGATAACTCCAAATGATCTGAAAAAGATTATGAGTCACCAACTCCAATATCAAGCTTGAAACACCAACACGATGCACCAAGATAAGCAACGTCAGTCCATGAACTCCAAGAACTGAACTAGCTCCAACTAGTCTACTAGACCTGAATATCTAAAAAGAAACCCAACTCTAGACTGCCCGTGTGGAAAATGGTGGGCACCTAGAGTTTAGGAAGGGAACAATAAACTCCGAGACAGTCGTGGGACTGGTGTGAGCAACAAAAACAGTTTATCTTTAAAACAAACAATAAAAGAATTTTAAACATTGAAACCCGCAATGCTTTTGGAAAATGAAACTACCATAAGGCCTCCCGCACACACACACAATGCAAACGCAGAATCGGAGGAGATTTCTCCTTATGATAGTCAAAGATGCTTACTACGCAAAACAAATCATTGGATATTATTACTAGTGCAGAAAACATTTCGAAAGTATAATATCAATCTTAGCCAGCATAGGCATTTCACGTTATACCTACTATAGCTACTATGTTCAATAGCAGGTTACCGCCACATTCCATAGCAGGTTATACAACTAAAACTGTACAAGGTTCGTATTGTTTCTTTGGATTTCCAACGAATGGTCAGGCTAAGGAACTTCCTATGCCACGTAGGAACGCCTCTGGCGGGACGCTCCGAGAGACAACCTGCTCCTTGCCAACACAAGGCCGGTTACCCCCTTCCCGGGTAGTAAACCTGAGATATGCCACCCCCGGTCCTTTGGGACCTTTATCCGAGCGCTCGTAACCAACATCACACATAATAAATAAAGTGTGTCCACATGAGTAAGTATCTGGGCTCCATACCATGATACTACCCTTTTCCAAAAGGAATGGTCATACCCTAGGGAAGCTACCCCTGAAACCTTGCCGCATCTTTCCTGTTTCGACCATTTTCGGGTTGTGAGGTCTGACGAAGTCTCGTCCACAAAGCTATGCTTTTTCACAAAGCCATGCTTTGATCACAAATGATCAATGAATGATCATCACACAGCAACACTCAGCATGCCACATTACCAAATTGGGAGTATATCACTGATAACCTTCAACTACATAACCTCTGAGCTCATACGTCTCAGAGAAGGGTGTTAAGCTAAGAGAATAAATTCTCCGCCACCAACAGAAATGTATTTGAAAGAAATCTGCTTTATATCTCAAAGTGTAGTGTCAGACATGTAACCATACAAGTCTGTTCCGGGTTCGAACAGAACCGAAGGCACTTCCAAAGAAGCCCTTGCAATCCGGGTATTCACAATCCCGATCGGATTTCCCATCACTTAGGAAATCTCTATACCGGAGCAACTCAGTGCAGAGACAATCGATAGGTTATCCTATCGTTCTCGCAAATACCCGGTCTTCAACACCGGTCTTCAAATGCGATCTATATACGACGTATCACTATTCGGAATGGGTTATAGACACAAAGGTCCTCTCCCGGCTAAACTGAATAGTGAGCGTAATATTTAAAAACATATGGATATGGGATTTCAATTAAGTCGCAACTTATTATCCAAAACTTTCTTTCAAATGGTTTAAATAAATCACCATTTTTAAATCTGTTAAAAATAAACAGATTCAATTCATAGCTTTTAAAAAGAATTCATTCATAACTTGAAAAACCATTTTTTCAATTCAATCTTGAAATTCCTTTAATTAAACTGGAATTTCATTTCTTATCTGAAAGCTTTTATTCTTTTAAAACAAACAGTTTCATTTTGGAAATCTGATTCATTTATACGAGTTAAGGTTCTTGGGTAAAATCCAAATTCTCAAAATTATACTTTAAAAATGGTTTAAATTCATATATAACTAGTATAACATCTTTAATCCCTAGTTTCAAATCATAGAATTCAATTTCAAATTTTGAATTCAAATTTAAGTCAAATTATTTAAATTCCAAAACTTTATCAAGTTATTCAAAATAACTTTTATCTAAAAAACTCCTTTTCAAAAGCTTTAACATTTAACCCAAATCCATTTCCAAATCAATTGAAATTAAAATTTCAATTTCAAAAATATTAATTTTAAATCATTTGTGACTTAACCGATTTCCTCGTGAAATCCATATTTGTGTGTGTATGGTGTAGTCCAGGGGTTTTACACAGTAGTGCAACATCATCAATCATCACATCATCACAGATTCAAAAATTTGATAAGCGGTATAAACTATAACGCTTATCTTTCATACACAGATTGCAGATAAATATATCATAGATAATTAATTACATTTATCCCAGATAAACAAATCACACTACAGATCATACACAAATCAGGTTATATCACACAGCATCACAGATCAGGGAATATCAACAATTCAACCATCCAATATAATCCAAACATTCATAAGTAAGATCAGTTAATTGTCTGATTAATTCAAATCAGATCAATTTCTTATGAATTACTAATTCTGGTTAATCAACATCAATAAATTACAAATCATTTTGATTAATTATTCTTTAATCATTTATTAATTATCCTTTAATAATAAATTAATTAACCTTTAATTATAATTCTCAAATTAATTACCTTAATTAATTAATCACATTAATTAATTATCCTCTAATTAATTATTCTTAAATTACTTGGTTAATCAAACTTAAATTATTAACGAATTTACCTTAATTACTTTTATTAAGTAATTCACTTCAAGTAATTAATTTCCTTCAACAAATAAATTAACTTTAAACTTTAAAAGTTAATTAACCATTAAAACATTCTTTATATTAATTAACTAACCTTTAACATTATTAAGTTTATTTAAAATAAACTTTCAAAACAATTCCATTTTAAAACCTTTATTTAATCTCAGACATAAACAACACTTATTATTTAAAAGTGTTTTAAACAAATTATTTGGATAAAACTTGATTTAAGTTTAAAGTTTTAAAAACTGTTTTTATATAGAAACTGCAGACCCGAGACAACCCCGGGTAAAACCCGATAATACACTCAAGTTCCCCCCCTTGTTTCATTGCTTTGAGTCATACACGAAACATCCCCGAGACCTTCTTCAAGTTTACCTCATCTTCGACAACCACCTGATACTGATGATATTCGTGCACATGTACACTCGATCAGAGCGACTCCGATCATCGCAAAGACCATCGACAAGTCACTGGTGATCCCCTCGACAACACCGACCAACTAACACCCTCACGTTCGCCGTGATTCGAAATCGAACATCCCCACCCAAACTGTAACGAAACCAGGCCACTAGAAAACACGTCGTTTTTCCTCCTCTAGCCATCGAAGGCCATAAAAGCTTATCTAAAGCTTCGTCTCAACCAAACGCTGCTATCCCCACCATCGCGATACCCTCCGATCCTTCACCCATGTCGACATTTCCTCGACAAACCAGACGAACGAAACTCCACCTAAAACCCTAGTTCGCCAAAATCCCATCGCCTCAGCCAATATAAAATATTTCCAGCATTTTTCCCAAGTTCCTCGGCCCACGAGCGTGCTCCAACCACAACCCTGAGGCCACTGAACTTCGCGACCACCAGAAATCGATACAAACCCCATTTCGTTCATCTTTAAAATTCCTCTCAAAATACTAACTTAAAAATCCTGATTTTACTTTTAAAAATCATAGTTTTTTAAGCATGAATCAGACTATATATGTGAAGCTTGCAATTATGAAAATCAAGATGTCTGATATATTTGTTCTTACTGAATAACTCAATTTCCTCAGAGAAATATTTAATTATTTCATTTGAAATTATTTTTAAAAATTGTATTACATTCATACGAACATATTCTCTTAAGACATCATAACCTATACTGTCTTAAATAAAGATAAATTGAATTTTTTTACTTTAGGGGAGATAAGCCTGTAAAACTAAACAGAGACATGTTGCCTGGAACACAGACATGCATATACTCATTTGTGTATATAAAAATACAGACATACATGTATTTTTAACAGCCATACAAACATCTTCATAGCATACTTTAAGTGACAATCCAAACATCAAAATATAATAACAGGTTCAAGAGGTTTGCTCACCTTAATTCCAGAAAAATGAACAGAGCCTTCCACTTTGAAACAGACTTGAATTTGCTAGCTGAAGTCTTTTGATCTCCGGTTTGAATTGAGTTAGATTGTTGTTTAAAGTTTAAATGTTTGTTTAAGTTTGATGATACTTACTTCATATTTATTTAGTTTGAAATAAACGAAACTGAGATGAAAATAATGATATATAGAAATGAGTTTTACTGTGTATAAAACTTTGTACATGGTGTATATTTTATTGGTTTGTACAGCAGGGTGATATTTTGTACAAAAAATCAGAGATTTTTCTTTGCTTTGCTTGTTTGACTCGGCTGAAATGTTGCTTTGGTGGCTTGCATTAATGGCCTTGTACAATTTATACTTATTCTATTTTGATTTGTATCTTTCTTCTTTGTTCATACTTATCTTTATACTAGTGTCTTCCTTTACTTATTTGTTTCTTACTTGCTTCATTTCATTGTGCAGATTTGTTTTCAAATGGTGGCTAAAGTGATATTGTTTCGGCTATACAAATATTTGAGATGGTGGTGGCTGATAATATTTACATTTATTACTTTGTCTTGCTTTACAAGTTTATTCTTTTCTTTTATATGTTTTGTTTATAACCATTTATTTTTGTTTTACTTTTGTTTTCTTTTCTTTGTTTGTTTCAAGATATTTTTATTGTCTTCATACTTAAACTTAATTTTCTTTTGCTTTGTCTTATTGTAATATAAATGAATTTCTATTTTTAACTTAAACACTCATTTCTAACTCAAATATTTATTTGAGTTCGGGGAAACTCGAATCAATTCACAATTAATTTCACAATTTGTCTTTAAAAATTCAATTAATTATCAATTTAAATTTAATTAAAATCCGGGGTCGTTACAGACTTCCCCCCTTAAAAGAATTTCGTCCTTGAAATTTGCCAAGGAGACACAAAGATAGATGAAAAATGTTTTATCAACTTAAACTGAACATCTATTCTGCATTTGATTTACCAAATCAAAATATCGATAACAAATACAAGAACGAATCTGTTTTAACACTTCACAAAATACTCGGGTTATCCAGATCTACGAAATATGCAGTGGCGTCAGTTAGTTCAAAAAGATAACTAACCATTCGTAGAACATATCTAGACCCAAAGAATAGATAGACATATGGATACAATTTCAAAATTTTTAGTTTAGAACTAAAGTATACCCATCAACCATAGCAATCAAAGCAAACAATACATCCAAACAAACAATTTGACCCATCTGGAGTTCATGTCCCATATTAATATATCGAATCTCTTCCTGGATCTACCAGGAACTATCTAAGAATTAAGAAAAGATGATGAACAAAAGAGATTGATAGAGAAAATTTTGTTTCCTTGTTGTTACAGGGTATTGACCATTTATAGTCGTATTTCCATGTCCCCTATCTCATCCTCTTCTTGCACTCATACTTACTATCAGTGGATAGTAAGAGAATTTACTGAGGCATACGAATAGATATCTTAAGGATTACTCATTCTAGGGTATACTTCACCCTATCTCTAATGAGCTACTTAATGTGTTATACTCCTGAGCTAAAGTTTTACCCTCGGCTCTGATACCCAAGTAACAGTCCTGAAACTCGGCCTTCGAAAATCGACACCCGTACTTCATTTGTACTCAAAATGCCGTAGATTCAAACGCCGAATCTGGCTCCCCGGAGCTTATAACACCATTAAGTATAACAACACAGCGGAAGAAAAAAAATCAATGATATCATATACAACTCCAATTAATACAATATCCAGAATGATATACAACAATGATATCAATATGATACAACAATATCAAAGATAAATAATGATACAGCGGAAATAACAGAAGAGATAACTCCAAATGATCTGGAAAAGAGTATGAGTCACCAACTCCAATATCAAGCTTGAAACACCAACACGATGCACCAAGATAAGCAACGTCAGTCCATGAACTCCAAGAACTGAACTAGCTCCAACTAGTCTACTAGACCTGAATATCTGAAAAGAAACCCAACTCTAGACTGCCCGTGTGGAAAATGGTGGGCACCCAGAGTTTAGGAAGGGAACAATAAACTCCGAGTCAGTCGTGGGACTGGTGTGAGCAACAAAAACAGTTTATCTTTAAAACAAACAATAAAAGAATTTTAAACATTGAAATCCGCAATGCTTTTGGAAAATGAAACTACCATAAGGCCTCCCGCACACACACACAATGCAAACCCAGAATCGGAGGAGATTTCTCCTTATGATAGTCAAAGATGCTTACTACGCAAAACAAATCATTGGATATTATTACTAGTGCAGAAACATTTCGAAAGTATAATATCAATCTTAGCCAGCATAGGCATTTCACTTTATGCCTACTATAGCTACTATGTTCAATAGCAGGTTACCGCCACATTCCATAGCAGGTTATACAACTAAAACCGTACAAGGTTCGTATTGTTTCTTTGGATTTCCAACAAATGGTCAGGCTAAGGAACTTCCTATGCCACGTAGGAATGCCTCTGGCGGGACGCTCCGAGAGACAACCTGCTCCCTGCCAACACAAGGCCGGTTACCCCCTTCCCGGGTAGTAAACCTGAGATATGCCACCCCCGGTCCTTTAGGACCTTATCCGAGCGCTCGTAACCAACATCACACATAATAAATAAAGTGTGTCCACATGAGTAAGTATCTGGGCTCCATACCATGATACTACCCTTTTCCAGAAGGAATGGTCATACCCTAGGGAAGCTACCCCTGAAACCTTGCCGCATCTTTCCTGTTTCGACCATTTTCGGGTTGTGAGGTCTGACGAAGTCTCGTCCACAAAGCTACGCTTTTTCACAAAGCCACGCTTTGATCACAAATGATCAATGAATGATCATCACACAGCAACACTCAGCATGCCACATTACCAAATTGGGAGTATATCGCTGATAACCTTCAACTACATAACCTCTGAGCTCGTACGTCTCAGAGAAGGGTGTTAAGCTAAGAGAACAAATTCTCCGCCACCAACAGAAATGTATTTGAAAGAAATCTGCTTTATATCTCAAAGTGTAGTGTCAGACATGTAACCATACAAGTCTGTTCCGGGTTCGAACAGAACCGAAGGCACTTCCAAAGAAGCCCTTGCAATCCGGGTATTCACAATCCCTATCGGATTTCCCATCACTTAGGAAATCTCTATACCGGAGCAACTCAGTGCAGAGACAATCGATAGGTTATCCTATCGTTCTCGCAAATACCCGGTCTTCAACACCGGTATTCAAATGCGATCCATATACGACGTATCACTATTCAGAATGGGTTATATGACACAAAGGTCCTCTCCCGGCTAAACCGAATAGTGAGCGTAATATTTAAAAACATATGGATATGGGATTTCAATTAAGTCACAACTTAATATCCAAAACTTTCTTTCAAATGGTTTAAACAAATCACCATTTTTAAATCGGTTAAAAATAAACAGATTCAATTCATAGCTTTCAAAAAGAATTCATTCATAACTTGAAAAACCATTTTTTCAATTCAATCTTGAAATTCCTTTAATTAAACTGGAATTTAATTTCTTATCTGAAAGCTTTTATTCTTTTAAAACAAACAGTTTCATTTTGGAAATCTGATTCATTTATACGAGTTAAGGTTCTTGGGTAAAATCCAAATTCTCAAAATTATACTTTAAAAATGGTTTAAATTCATATATAACTAGTATAACATCTTTAATCCCTAGTTTCAAATCATAGAATTCAATTTCAAATTTTGAATTCAAATTTAAGTCAAATTATTTAAATTCCAAAACTTTATCAAGTTATTCAAAATAACTTTTATCTAAAAAACTCCTTTTCAAAAGCTTTAACATTTAACCCAAATCCATTTCCAAATCAATTGAAATTAAAATTTCAATTTCAAAAATTTCAATTTTAAATCATCTGTGACTTAACCGATTTCCTCGTGAAATCCATGTTTGTGTGTATGGTGTAGTCCAGGGGTTTTACACAGTAGTGCAACATCATCAATCATCACATCATCACAGATTCAAAATTTTGTTAAGCGGTATAAACTATAACGCTTATATTTCATACACAGATCACAGATAAATATATCATAGATAATTAATTACATTTATCCTAGATAAATAAATCACACTACAGATCATACACAAATCAGGTTATATCACACAGCATCACAGATCAGGGAGTATCAACAATTCAACCATCCAATATAATCCAAACATTCATAAGTAAGATCAGTTAATTGTCTGATTAATTCAAATCAGATCAATTTCTTATGAATTACTAATTCTGGTTAATCAACTTCAATAAATTACAAATCATTTTGATTAATTATTCTTTAATCATTTATTAATTATCCTTTAATAATAAATTAATTAACCTTTAATTATAATTCTCAAATTAATTACCTTAATTAATTAATCACATTAATTAATTATCCTCTAATTAATTATTCTTAAATTACTTGGTTAATCAAACTTAAATTATTAACAAATTTACCTTAATTACTTTTATTAAGTAATTCACTTCAAGTAATTAATTTCCTTCAACAAATAAATTAACTTTAAACTTTAAAAGTTAATTAACCATTAAAACATTCTTTATATTAATTAACTAACCTTTAACATTATTAAGTTTATTTAAAATAAACTTTCAAAACAATTCCATTTTAAAACCTTTATTTAATCTCAGACATAAACAACACTTATTATTTAAAAGTGTTTTAAACAAATTATTTGGATAAAACTTGATTTAAGTTTAAAGTTTTAAAAACTGTTTTTATATAGAAACTGCAGACCCGAGACAACCCCGGGTAAAACCCGATAATACACTCGAGTTTCCCCCCTTGTTTCATTGCTTTAAGTCATACACGAAACATCCCCGAGACCTTCTTCAAGTTTACCTCATCTTCGACAACCACCTGATACTGATGATATTCGTGCAAATGTACACTCGATCGGAGCGACTCCGATCATCGCAAAGACCATCGACAAGTCACTGGTGATCCCCTCGACAACACCGACCAACTAACACCCTCACGTTCGCCGTGATTCGAAATCGAACATCCCCACCCAAACTGTAACGAAACCAGGCCACCAGAAAACACGTCGATTTTCCTCCTCTAGCCATCGGAGGCCATGAAAGCTTATCTAAAGCTTCGTCTCAACCAAACGCTGCTATCCCACCATCGCGATACCCTCCGATCCTTCACCCATGTCGACATTGCCTCGACAAACCAGACGAACGAAACTCCACCTAAAACCCTAGTTCGCCAAAATCCCATCGCCTCAGCCAATAGAAAATATTTCCAGCATTTTTCCCAAGTTCCTCGGCCCACGAGCGTGCTCCAACCACAACCCTGAGGCCACTGAACTTCGCGACCACCAGAAATCGATACAAACCCCATTTCGTTCATCTTTCAATTCCTCTCAAAATACTAACTTAAAAATCCTGATTTTACTTTTAAAAATCATAGTTTTTTAAGCATGAATCAGACTATATATGTGAAGCTTGCAATTATGAAAATCAAGATGTCTGATATATTTGTTCTTACTGAATAACTCAATTTCCTCAAAGAAATATTTAATTATTTCATTTGAAATTATTTTTAAAAATTGTATTACATTCATACGAACATATTCTCTTAAGACATCATAACCTATACTGTCTTAAATAAAGATAAATTGAATTTTTTTTCTTTAGGGGATATAAGCCTGTAAAACTAAACAGAGACATGTTGCCTGGAACACAGACATGCATATACTCATTTGTGTATATAAATATACAGACATACATGTATTTTTAACAGCCATACAAACATCTTCATAGCATACTTTAAGTGACAATCCAAACATCAAAATATAATAACAGGTTCAAGAGGTTTGCTCACCTTAATTCCAGAAAAATGAACAGAGCCTTCCACTTTGAAACAGACTTGAATTTGCTAGCTGAAGTCTTTTGATCTCGGGTTTGAATTGAGTTAGATTGTTGTTTAAAGTTTAAATGTTTGTTTAAGTTTGATGATACTTACTTCATATTTATTTAGTTTGAAATAAACGAAACTGAGATGAAAATAATGATATATAGAAATGAGTTTTACTGTGTATAAAACTTTGTACATGGTGTATATTTTATTGGTTTGTACAGCAGGGTGATATTTTGTACAAAAAATCAGAGATTTTTCTTTGCTTTGCTTGTTTGACTCGGCTGAAATGTTGCTTTGGTGGCTTGCATTAATGGCCTTGTACAATTTATACTTATTCTATTTTGATTTGTATCTTTCTTCTTTGTTCATACTTATCTTTATACTAGTGTCTTCCTTTACTTATTTGTTTCTTACTTGCTTCATTTCATTGTGCAGATTTGTTTTCAAATGGTGGCTAAAGTGATATTGTTTCGGCTGTACAAATATTTGAGATGGTGGTGGCTGATAATATTTACATTTATTACTTTGTCTTGCTTTACAAGTTTATTCTTTTCTTTTATATGTTTTGTTCATAACCATTTATTTTTGTTTTACTTTTGTTTTCTTTTCTTTGTTTGTTTCAAGATATTTTTATTGTCTTCATACTTAAACTTAATTTTCTTTTGCTTTGTCTTATTGTAATATAAATGAATTTCTATTTTTAACTTAAACACTCATTTCTAACTCAAATATTTATTTGAGTTCGGGGAAACTCGAATCAATTCACAATTAATTTCACAATTCGCTTCAAAAATTCAATTAATTATCAATTTAAATTTAATTAAAATCCGGGGTCGTTACAATAAACATCGATAGATAACTGATTATCACTAATAGGTATCATGGTTTTAAATCTCCTATATATCGTTCGAGATCTCCTCCGATATCTCTTTTTCACATTTAAACGAGACGAGACATCAAATCTCCTCCATATCTCCCTCGACACTCATCTCGTCCGAGATATTCAAATCTCACCCGAAATATGGATAAAATCTTAATTCGAGATCTCACCCGAAATTATACATTTTTCTTATTTTCCATAATATTTTTTATTTTCATATTGATTCAAAAGAAACTACTCAATCCAATTATAATTTACCAACTTCTTGAACATATTCTTTACTTTTTATCTTAATGAGTCATAGCGATAGGTTTCACTTCTTTATTATGTTCAAATAAAAGGATATTATTCAATCATTACCAAATCAATTAAGCTAATCAAGCTAGTACTCTTCTAAAAATATTTCTTTTTCCATGTAAATCAAGTATGTTACCATTTTTATTTTTACTAAGAAAGTTATAACCGTTAAATAAATTTTTGACACATCAATTTTAGACACATAAGTACATCTGAGATATTCCCGAGATGCATTATAAGACCCGAGATGTCAATCCGAGATGTACACCCGATATGTACTCATCTCGTCCGAGATCTCCCCGATACGAGATAACTTGTGTAAAAATTCCGAGACGAAACGTGACCGAAATCCGATATTTAAAACCTTGATAGGTATTAAATTGACAATTAAATTCAATATTAAATTAAACGATGATTAAATGCAACAAAAGTCAAATTTAACTCGAATGAAAAATTAAACCTACCAAACATCTATCAATAAATTTCTAATCATATCATAAATTTAATTTAACTAACATAAGATAATCTAGAAGTTGTGAGTGGGTTAAACGCTCACCTTTGATTTTAAATCGATTTGAAATCCAAAATAAAGGCCCAAATTTCAACAGTCTCAGAATTCATCCAGGGTCAAAATGTCCGGAATTTCAATACGATCCCAACGAAACGAATCGCGCATAAATCCGAGCTTGTATGCAGAAGTTATGATCATTAGAACATTTGAAATCAAAATTTAAATAAAATAAAATGAAAAGGGAATTACCACTCAGAACTCGACACGCCACCATCATTTCACGCGCTCTCCCTAACCCCATCTCGACATTGAGTATGCAACCAATCCACGACCGCCATTCCTCACTTCCAAATGCCGCGCCTAAGGTCCCCGCAACCCTAGATCCTCAACGCCAATCGCTTCCCTCACCTCACGCCGTGCCTCCACCACCCACGTGGCACCCAGCCGCATATTTATAAAACCCTAGTTGAATTTTTGAGCCTCATCCAACCGTCACTTTGTCAAACTAACCATACTGATGGACTCCGCTCGTCGATCTCCACAAACCCTTGTCATCGATTCGACGATCAGTCGAAGTTGATCGATGCGCGATGAACGGTCGAGAATTAATCAACCAATTCTGGCCAAACAGAAACCCAGATTGAAAAAAAAACTGCAAATCTGACTTGCGCTCGTCGAGAGCTTCAAATCGATATATAATATGATATGGTTTGGAGGAGTTTGATTTTCGGTTTGATTTTGGTTTGCAATTGAATTTGAAATTGGGAATTGGTTTTGGTTTGTCTGCCATTGGAAAGAGAGAAGCAGATAGAATTGTACGTATAGACAATTGGAATAAGAAATAGTTAGGGTTTATAATGGGCTATATATAGGCAGATCAGAAATAGGAATGAATGGGCTGGATCGATTTGAAAGTTGAACGATAAACGACAAAAAAAGCTCGTTTCGTTCCCGAAACGGAAATGGGACATCCCATATATCAAAATAGATGTTTTCGATAATTTTAAACTCAATGGAATGGGTTTCAAGTCCAAATTTCATTGTATGAAGAAGTTAGCTTAAAATCAGCTTATTTCAAATTGATTTCAATTGAATTTAATTTCTACGCGTTTCGAGCCCGTATGACCAAACGACAAGTTCGATCGCTACGAAACTTGAAATCCTACAATAATTCACCGTTACGGATCCGATGAAACTGGTTTCGTCAAAATCCAAGACAATGGCCAAAATGGCTATTTTCACGTTAATTAAATAAATTAATATTAAATTAATTAAATCCCCTTTTAATTCAATATTTATAAACTAACAAATTTTCATCCTTTTTTATTACTTAGTCATTTACAATACTTTAAAACAAGTTTACATAACAATTCAGTGTCAAATTATTTTACTAATTACAGTGTTTAATTTCAACTGTAATTAAATCCAATTAATTAAAATTTACTTTCAATAAATTGATTAAATTTGATTTCAATCTTTTTGTTCAATCAATTATTACTCTATAGACATAGTTAACATTTGTTTATATCTTATTACATAAATATTCTACAATTATCATCTTTTACCATATTAGTTGCAGTATTCCAATAATATTGAACCTTTGTTGATTTAGACATTAATTATAATTTAAAATCCTACAACTTCATTTATCTTGGTTTCATTTTTTATTATTAAATCAATTTATTGTCTTATGAGTGTAGTTGACATTTCTGGACATTTTATTACATTTCCAATTTGCAGTTATTGTATTAAATCACATTAATGTAACCTTTATTTACATTTATTTGTAATTGATTAATTAAATTGGTAACAAATAACAATTTGTCACCATTTCTACATTTAATAACATTTGTAAGTTTATTACTTACAAACAAATGTTATAACAACTCTCATTACACTAATTTTATTCCATTACGATTAGTTACATACTATTCAATTAACACAACATTTAAATTATCAATTACTCTTTAAATCAAATTATAAATTAACACACACATTATTTCAATCAATTTACAATCTATACCAATTATAACTCTTTAATCCTTTTTAATCAATTGGAATTACATTTAGAGAAATTATCAATTACCTTAAATTAATACTATTTCATTTTATTCCAGTTATATTCTTTTTATTAAATCACAAATTTTTATTTCTTCCAACACTAATCACAAAACCTTATTAAATTTACAATTTTTTTATTTATCAAAAATTACGGGTCGTTACAAATTGCTAACAAGATGCCTTTTTGATGCCAATTTATCTTTGATATCCAACACCTTCAAAGTCATTTGAGTAGTGGTATGATATGTTACCGAAGAAGGGCCACGTCGAAATGGTGAAGCACATCATCGAAGATGCACATTTCTAGCTTCAAAGAGATAGGTTGTTTATAAACTGATGAAGTGCAAAGAGATATGTTGTTGATGAGGAGTGGTTTTATTCTTCAATATAGTACTCAATAGCTTCAATCCTTTAATGATGTCACTATTTATCGCGTCATTCCCGATATTGGAATTACATGGATAACATTTAGCCCCCTAGTGTAAGAGAAGCATTTTACTCTTTAGAGTAAAACCAAGAATTCCTTCGTATCCTCCAATCTTCAATAAGGCTCCCTAGCTGACTTCATTACCCTGTAAAACATGAAGTAAATGACATATTTCATTAGTATTTGTCCTTCTATATTCAATTGAACTTTTGAATTAGCATCTACTATCCAAATTGTTTGTGTGGATTTAAACTTACAAATTTATCAAAAGAGTTAATAAACTTTTGTGCATAGGCTTGAAAAATTATTTGATTAAGTTATGAGTGTAAACATAAGAAACTCTTTGTGGCAATAATAGGCCAAAAACTTGGAAATCAATATCAGAAAATTCAAATCGGACATCAAATTTCTTAGAGATGATAGCAGAGGACTCTAAATCCAATTCTTAGAAATAATAATAGAAGTCCGTAAGTCCAAGTCCAATGATGATGGTAAAAGTCCAGAGATCCATGTTTGATAATAATACAAGAAGATCAGAAATCTTTATCTGTTGATAATAATAGAAGGCTATAAATCAGTCTTATTATAATAGAAGACCGAAAATCTTACCTTGTTGATAATAATATAGACTGGATGTTTTCATTTGGCGATAACATCAGTAGGTCCGAAGTCCATTTCTGGACGTAATAGATAAGAAGACCAAAAATCCAAATTTGACAATAATAGGTGAAGACCAGACATCCTTATTGGCAATAATAGGAGAAGACCAGACATCCTTATTTGGCAATAATAAACGAAGACCAGAAATCCTTATCTGGTAATAATAGAAGAAGGCCAAAAATTCTTTTTTGGCAATAATAGGAGAAGACTAGACATCCTTATCTAGAAATAATAAAAGAAGACCAGAAATCCTTATTTCATAATAACAGAAGAAGACCAGAAATCCCTTTCTGGCAATAATAGGAAAAGACTAGACATCCTTATTTGGCAATATTAAAAGAATATCAGAAATCCTTATCGGATAATAATAGAAGAAGACTAGAAATCCATATCTAGCAATAATAAAAGAAAACTAGAAACCTTATCTGGTGATAATAGAAGAAGATCAGACATCCTTATCAGACAATAATAAAAAAAGACCAGAAATCCTTATCTGGTAATAGTAGAAGAAGTCCAGAGATCTATATCTGGTAATAATAAAAGAAGACCAGAAATACATATCTGGTAATAATAGAAGAAGATCATAAATCCATATCTGGCAATAATAAAAAGTCCAAAAATCCTTATCTGGTAATAATAGAAGAAGACCAGAAATCCATATCTGGCAATAAAAAAAGAAGGCCAAAAATCCATATCTGGTAATAATAGAAGACCAAAAATCCATATCTAGCAATAATAAAAGAAGTCCATAATCTCTTATCCGGTGGCTGAAAAATGTAATTGTTGGAGAGCATGAATAGCTCATTTTTGATGGACATTCATTTAGAAATATTAATTTTATTCGAAGCGCCACTTGGCTTAGAGTTTGATTGACTTGGGAGCACTACTTAGCTCGGAGTTCAATTGACTTGGGAGCACTACTTCGCTCTTGATTTTGATTCACTTCCTTTTGAAGATTTCGGTGCTTTAGTGACGCCTTTAATGGCAGGCATTAAAGGCTTATTCCATCCTCTTTCTAGGAGATGCTTCAGTGAGGCCTTTGATGATGGCACTGAAGGCTTGGTCGGTGCTTTAGTGAGGCCTTTGATGATGGCACTAAAGGCTTACTCCGTCCTCCCTCTAGGAGGTGCCCAACCAAGCCACGTAGGCAAGGGTTGAAGGCTTTCAGAAACTTTGGATTGACAAAAGGATTACTCTGGCCTCCCTCTAAGAGGCGCTTCAGTGAGGCCTTCGATGACGACACTGAAGACTTAGGGACTTTGATGACCGGGGCTTTTGATGGTCGGAACCTCTTGCGGTCAAGCCTTTGATGGCTGAGGCTTTTGATGGCCGAGACCTCTTGTTGTCAATCCTTTGATGGCTAGAGCCTTTGATGGCCATGACCTCTCGTAGTCAAGCCTTTGATGGCTTTAGGGGAATTCTATTCTTTTCCATGATTGAACTAATAAACACCCTTTATCCATCCATTGTAGGGGAATATGGCCGCGAATGTTCGGCATTCCATGTTCTTGCTATGAAATTGCCATCTGACATGCAGAGCTTATAAGCCTCGGGTGGGATTACTTTATGCACAATAAAGGGGCCTTCCTAGTTTGGTCCTAACGGTCCGTCCGTAGGATTTTTGGTATTTTTCATGACTCTTCGGCGCACTAAATCTCCCTTTTGGAATGACTATTCTCTACTCTTGAGTTATAGTACTTAGTTATTCTCTGTTGGTATCAGCCGTTCAGACAGCTGCTTTATCCGTTAGTTCATTGATTAAATCTAAGGATACCTTCTTTAGTTATTCTATGAGAAGGAACCTCGACTTCGATTGGAAGCATGACTTCACATCCATATGTAAGGGAATATATGGTATACCATGTTGCAATTTGAGTTGAAGTCTTATACGCCCACAAAACAAGGGGAAGTTCTTCTACCCAATTCCCTTTCACCTTGTCTAACCGTTTCTTCAAAATAGTCTTTATGGTTTTGTTAGCTGCTTCAATGGCTCTGTTTGCTTTGGGATGGGCTACAGATGAAAAGCTTTTGATAATTCCATTTTTTTGCAGAATTGACTAAACTCCTCACTTTCAAATTGAGTTCCATTATCGGATATTGTCTTGTACGGGATTCCAAATCTATTGATGATGTTTTTTATTACAAATTTGAGCACTTTTCGTGATGTGATATTTGGGAGCGGTTCAGCTTCCACCCACTTTGTAAAATAATCGATCGCTACTATTGTGTAATTAGCTCCTCCTTTAGATACAAGAAGTGGTCCTACTAAATTGATTCTCACAAATCGAAGGGTTATGGACTTGATATAGAAGTCAACTCACTTGGTGGTAAACGAGGAATTTTAGAGAATCTTTGACATCTGTCACATCTTCTCGCATGATCGATAGCTTGCCTAGTCATTTGAGGCTAATAAAATCCTTGTCTCATAACCTTCTTAATTAGTTTTATTCCATTAGATTGATCCCCACAGAATCCTTCATGGGATTCCTTTAGTAGTTTTGACCCTATTTCTGGACTAACACATCTTAAGTAAGGGAGCGAGTATCCCTTTTTTTGATTGCTCCTTAATAAATCCTATGCACCCATTGACGAAGTCAGTTAGAGCTTGTCCTTTGGTTGATACTCGTAGTTGGAATTCGATATCATATTGGCTAAGCTCAATTCCCCATTTAACTAATCTTCTTGAAGTTTCTGGCTTGCTAAAGACTTGCTTAGGTGAAAAAATTAGTTAAGAATTTAATTGGATATGCATGGAAGTAAGCCCTTAATTTGCGTGCGATGAGCATTAAGTAGTATGCTAGTTTTTCTATAACTGGATATCTGCATCCTTACGTCTTTTGCTAGTATAATATATCGGAATTTGAACCTCTTTTCCTCCCTTATCAGCACCGAGCTGACTACATTTTTAAAAACTACCACATAGATATAAAGATTTTTCCATCCATAAGACTAGAAAGAATTGGCGGTTTTTCCAAATGATCTTTTAGCTCTTGGAATGCTTTTCGACAATTTTCACTATGTTCAAAATTTTCTTTTTGTTGATCACATACATTTATTAGTAGCCTTGGAAATGAACCTATTCAATGCCGCCACTCTCCTGTTTAGGCTCATTACATCCTTGCTTGTTTCGGGTTCCGCCATGTCATTGATAGCTTGGATCTAGTCAGGGTTAGCTTCAATTCCTCTTGCACTAACTATATACCCTAAGAATTTGCCAGAATGGATCCCGAAAGAACACTTTTGCGGATTAAGTTTCATTTGATATTTTCATAATACATCAAACATTTCTTCTAGATCTTTCCGATGACTGCTTCTATCTTGAGTTTGACAAGCATTCATCTACATATACTTCCATGTTCCGGCCAATTTGCTCCGTGAACTTTCTATTTACTAGTCTCTAATATGTCGCCCCTACATTTTTCGGTCAAAAGAGCGTTACTTTGTTGTAGTAAGTTCCCTAATTTATTATAAAGCTAGTGTTTTCCTCATCAGGCTTGAACATTGGAATCTGATTATATCCTGAATAAGCGTCCATAAATGACAAAAGTTGGTGTTCGCTTGTTGCATCAACTAATTGACCTATCCTTGGGAGTGGATAATAATCTTTTGGGCATGCCTTATTTAAATCAGTATAATCGATGCGAGTTCTCCATATTTCATTGGATTTCTTGATTAGAACTAGGTTGGTTAACCACTTCGAATAGAGCACCTCTCGGATAAATCTATTTTCAAGCAACTTTTTGACTTCCTTCTTTAAAGCGTTAGATCAGACTTTATTGAATGCCTTTTATTTTGTCGGATTGGCATGAAAATTAGATCTATGTTTAGAGCATGGTACATAATGGTTAGGTTTATCCCCACCATATCTGAATGAGTCCAAGCGAACATGTCCTTGCTAGATTGAAGAATATAAACTAACTCCCCTTTTAGTTTGCTATATGGTTCTTTTCGAACTTTTACTATTTTTGTCTTGTCAATTGGCTCTATGCATATTTCCTCAAGCTCCTCGATGGTTTCATCCTCTTTTGGTCACCCTACAATCGAGTTCGGCGATAATCTCCTCTCCTTCTACCTGTTCATCCACTAGGTTCGCGTATTTTCTCTTTCTTTTCTTTTCTAAAATGCTGAATTTCCTAAACGTACGTTGGTCTTCACTACGTGCCTTTGCCTTGAATGATTGGTTGCATGAACCTTCATTCAAAGGCTGAATAATTTAAGTTTGGATTGACTTACATTGCATTGTGTCATAACAAGGAATGTAGTTTCGCTTATATTGATCAAGCATAGCAAAATACATTTCACGGAAGCTAAACTGCTCTCCCCTTACTGTTCCTAAGCCACTCTTAGTTAGAAACTTCACCATTAGGTACTTTGGTGACACGAAAGCATCAACCTCATCCAATGTTGGCCTTCCGAAGAACACATTGTAATAAGATGGCTGATCAATTATAACAAAAAGAGTTTCGAAA
This sequence comes from Allium fistulosum, assembly GCA_030737815.1. Classification (NCBI taxonomy): domain Eukaryota; kingdom Viridiplantae; phylum Streptophyta; class Magnoliopsida; order Asparagales; family Amaryllidaceae; genus Allium; species Allium fistulosum. Next base: position 454,602,220 of record CM060902.1, read on the forward strand.
TTCCTATATTATGGCGGAACTCCCATATGTACTAACAGCTTTATCTGCCCTATGGGGTTGACCCCTTATTGTTGAATCCAAAGATAGGCTCCAGGCTTGGCTTCGGCTTCTCCTCAGGAATTACCATCTAATTAAAGGCATGCTTAAAGATGACATTGACTACGCTTTCTATGTCAACAAGAATTTTCATCACAGCTAAAAGCGCAATCTGAGTAGTTATCATGAGTGGGTCGTTGTGGGGATGACAGATTCCTTTCAGCTCTTGTGGAGTAATGGTTAGGTTATGCATCCAAATCTAAAACCTAGGGTTTTTGTGTAGTGGCTCTTCCTGGATTGAGAAAATTCCTTCCTTCGCTTCCCTAGTGTAATGATTTCTAGCACCTTTGTTGTTTTTGACTATATGTGGACCTCAATGAATCATATCAATTCTATTAAGAGGCGGCATGAATCAAGTTGGGCATCCTCCTCTACAAAATTTGCAGTATTATTCGGGAGTTTAAGATTACCCTTCTCTGGATGGACACCTTTTTGGTTATCCTTGACAAACTCCTTTAATTGTCCGTTATGGATCATCCATTGGATTATGCCTGCCAACACTCGATACTCATTTGTCTTGTGTCCACTGGATTGGTGATAAGAGCAATATTCTCCCCTATTACGTGGTACTAGATTAGTCTTTTCCTTGTAAGAGATCAAGAAATCACCATTCTCCTTCATTGTAGTGTATATATAAGATATTGGTTTGTCTAAAGCTACATGGCTTGCGTTCGAGTCTTCTTCCCATCTCGGCTTTTTATGAATACGGCTATGATTAATCTTTCCCATTTCCCACTTGAGCTAAGCTTTCTTTTTAGCATGGTATATTTCATCCATTCGGATGAACTTATCTACTTGGAAGTGAAAGTCTTGAAGAACTTTGCACCCATGAATGTATAGTTCATGCCAAAATGGGGTTTGCTCGATTAGCCCCAAGTGTACTGCCACTAGCTTGTCTCTATCGATCATGGTTTTAGCTTTCAAAGCTTCTGTATTAAACCTTTTAAAATAGTCCCCTAATAGCTCTCCCGGTCTTTGTTTGATGTTTACTACTACAGTATAATCAACGATAGGATCTTTGCAGATGCAAAATTAGGCTAAAAACTTATAAGAGAATTGATTCCAAGAGTATATAGTCCTTTCACGATATTGCTGATACTATATGGCTGTCGCACCTTGGAAAGTGGTCAGGGAAAGTCTACACCTTACTGCCCCAGATGCATGATACAAGTCTATCTAACTCTCAAAGGCAAATAAATGGTCGTTTGGATCAGCTGTTCCATTGTATATGATTGATGGGATCTTAATCTGAGATGGAATTCTTGTAGACATTTTCATAAGTGAAGGGGGTTTCTTGCTGATAATCATTGACCCTCTCATCTTGAGTCCTCTTGCCTTTGACATTGATCATATCCTTTGCCATTTTTGCTGCCATATCCCTCAGGTAGTCTTCAGTGGAACGATAATTGCTTCCAGACTGTTCATGGGATTTTTTCTCCATCCTTCCCTGATAATCTTTCTTGGTTTGTTGGTTACATTTTATTTTTTATGGATTTATGTCAAGCTTACTTTTGCCTCGGAGATTCAAGTTTCACCTCGGAGATTCTTCTTCGTCTCCTCTTATAAGCTGGTAGTCTTCGAAGATTTCTAAGCAAGCACTCCTTCCAAGAGTTCTTTCATCATCAGCAGTTATTGCTCCAAGCTTTAAATTTTGGCCTCACTGCTAGTTGGTTGCATCGATCATGACGGTTGCCCGGGCTCTATGTTTCCCATGTTGAAATTGGGAGTCGCATTCTCTTCTAGTGTCATTGTTTGTATGATCTCTTCGGCCTGAGCATTGAGTCTTCATGATCTCATTTTCTTGAACCAAAATTCACTTAGTTAGTCTAGATAATGAGGGAATTAAGCAAGTTGGAGGCTCGAGCCTTCCTATTAGCACCAAAAATGTTAGACAAAAAAATGGTATAACACTCCAGATGCTTCGTATGATAAGTTAGTTCTAATTCAAGTTCATGCGAAGACGTAATCGAGAATGGGTTGATCACGTCGACTTAGTCTTGATATATGTGATGACATGATCAAAGCTCTTGATAATGATTCAAGGTCTAGCTCATCACTTAGGATGGATCTCGAGGTATAATCATTAATTGATGGATGACAATTAGCCCTTGAGGAAGGGTTATATGAAAGTTCATTTTATCTCTGTGAGTCGTTATATTCGAAGTCCTTTTAGGCTATTAGGATTGTCATGCGTATGGATCTACGTTAATCATAGAACAATGTTGTCCATATGGCTAATGATATGTTATATTTCCAATAGACATAGATTATAAGTCACGGAGTCATATTGAAATGTGTTATGTATATCAACGAGTTATGCATTCCGCACTTCAAGGTCCATAGTCCATAGTCCATATAAATTTGCATATAGGAGTTCGTCATAGTCTAAGGCACTTCGACTATATTTATGTCGAATTGGTCATGACAAGTTCGTATTATGCAAGTTCAAGTCAATAATGTTCAATAAGGTCATAATCGAAGTCAATATGAAATGTCAAGTCCATGCTCATTCAACTCGAATATGATTACAATCAAATAGATTTATCCCTAATTTGATTTAGGGTTACAAGGCTTTGATTTAAGTAGAGAGAGAGAAAATGAAATTTTGCCCCCAAAATGGCGCCCCTCTCCCTTCTCATCTCACATCTTCAGCAGGGTGGACTTCAGCGGCATTTGAATTCGACGGCATCACCCCAGCTTTTATTCTTTACGGAGACAGCATTGCCTTGTTCCCATGTCTACGACGTTGTTGACTATCTCCGCCAATGTAAGATGGTCTCATCGAGTCAATGTAGACCGTTTCCCTTCCTTTATGCAATGTAAGGTCATCGACATTGCTTTGCTTTGACATCCAATGCCCTATGAATGGCGAAATGAGTCTATGGTCGAAGAGCAGTGTATTGACGAGCCTGCTTTGGTTTTAGGTGAGAAAATAGAGGCGCTTGTTGATAGTAACATGCCTTCGATGAGCTGCATAAACGCGATATGGTTATCGGCGAAGAGTGATGTGATTTTGTTTGACTTGAGTACTTTCGAAGAGCTTGTAGGTTAGGATGTCGCCGTGGTTTTAGTAGTCCCTAATATGGCTCTTCTATGCCAATTTATCTTTGATATTCAACACCTTTGAAGTCATTTGAGTAGTGGTGTGATATGTTACCGAAGAAGGGCCATGTCGAAGTGGTGAAGCACATCATCGAAGATGCATGTTTCTAGCTTCTGAGAGATAGGTTATTAACGAAGTGATGAAGTGCGAAGAGATATGTTATTGACGAGGAGTGGTTTTATTCTTCAATATAGGACTCGGTAGCTTCAATCCTTCTATAATGTCACCGTTTATCGCATCATTACCGATATTGGAATTATATGGATAACAAATGTTATATTTATAATTAATTAAGCTCTTTAATCAGTAAAAGAACATATATAAATATACATATACACAAACATATAACTTAATAAATCATAAATGGTATAATAATTAAATGTGTCTGTATATTATTTTATGTATAAAAAATAGAAGGTTAAATAAATAAAACCCATAATACTTATGGGAGTGTACATTGGATGTATATAAAAGATATATGATATCATGAGCTATACTCATTTCCCTTAAATAGTTAATAATACTCTACAAAATTATTTCTAAATTATGAATCTAAAATAATAACGCTCTCCATCATTTATAATATAAATAGAGCACCTTGCATACCTATGATTGTTGAGGCACCTAAAGCCATAAAATATCTTAGGTGATGTTTTGTTATCTATAAATAAGTAAGAATGTTTATGCAACTTTGTTGAGCACCCTCAAGGGTTACATAATCCTCTTTATGATACCAAGAGATGATGGGTTTAGAATATCTATTGTACTTCAAGATTTGTTGAGCATCCTTAAGGTCGTGAAGATGATTAGGAGAATTGTTAAACGAATGTTAGGAATTATATACAAGATAAAATTAGTAAAGTTTCGCTTATCGTTTATAGGGAATACAATTTATTGAACACCCTCAAGGTTTTGTTAATATGATAAATAAGTTCTAAAGTCCACTGAAGGAATTTATGAAATTCCCATACCTCTTTTAGGGTTTTTGGGAGTTGTAGAATTCCGTAGGAGCGTTATTATATAAATATAATAAACTAATCTAATTAGTATAAGAACATTTGTAATGTTACCTAATTTATTTTAATGAATTTGCGATGATCAAATGGAAACTATGAGCTATTTTTGAAAAGAACACATTAACCAACATAAACAATAAAGACTGACTAGGAAACTTTAAGGTAGCACTCACCAATGAAAAGCTCTGGTATGCTGTCGCTAATGATTTATTAGCTAAACCAGATAAGGATGCCACACCCAAAATAACTAAGGCTTAAGAAGGTTGGTCAATGGATTGCAAACTTTCCTATTGCTTTGTGTTGTCAACTATGAGCGTTGAGCTACAAAGACAATACGAGAACATGAATACTCGTGAAATATTCAAGCATATACAAAAGTTATATGGTGAGTAGTCTCATCACGCGAGGTATGAGGTCTCATGGAAACTGTTCCATGCGAAAAGAGCACGGGCGTCTCAGTCCAATATCATGTACTTAATATGATTAGGTACATCAAAAGGTTGGTCAAATTGGGAACTATGCTTGACACTGAGCTTTTGACTGATTTGATTTTTGGATCACCGACTCTGCAGTTTGATCCATTCATATTGAGCTTCAATGTGAACTGGTTGATGTGCACTGTCTTTGACTTCCTTAATATGTTAAGGATTGGTGAGAGTATGATCATAAAGGAACTAAATGCATCATTTGTTGTGAAGGGTACAACTTCCTAGAATAGTTCAAAGAAGAGAAAACATAAGTCTAAGGGTGGAAAGTGTAAAGTGAAGGCAAGAGAGAAAGGTGAATGTCACTATTTCTCAAAGAAGGGACACTGGAAAGGGAATCGTTCAGACTACTTAAAGACACTCTAGGGGAAGGAATAAGATTCCACTCCTAAAGGTATTTTCATATAGAAAATTATTTATTTATATGCGCTTCTAGTTAGGTTTTAGATGCTAGAACTCATACTGTAACTTGTTACAGGGACTTAGAAGTAAGCGCCCCTTAGCAAGATGGAGCATGGAATTCCAAGTTGTAAATGGAGCTACTGTAGCTTCCGCGGTAATGGGAGAATATCATGTAAAGATTTCTAGTGGACATGGTTTAGGTTTGAATAATTACTATATGTACTAAATTTTTTAGTGGAACAATGTCCACTTCTCGTTTGACAGAAAACAAATATTTTTTTTTGTAGTGATAGTATTATGAATATTTGTTATGGAAATAAATTGTAGGTTTTGGTGCTTGACATAATGTCATTTATATTCTTAATATGAATTATTTGTTTGTCCTTGCAAAAAATAGTAAGTCTAAAGTAAACGATAGTTACCTTTAGCATTGTAGACCAAGATTGGTAAGAAATGACGGGATGAGTTAAGACCAAGGGTTTCTACCGTCATTTGATTTTAAATCATTTGATACTTGTACATTGTGTCTTAGAGGTAAAATGGCCAAGCATCCATTCAGTGGAAGCAATGAAAGTCATGACACAAAAATTCGAGGTTATACTCTGAAACACAATAGTGTTTCAGAAAGTATAAATCAAACTTTATTAGACATGGTTCAATCAATGATGAGTGCCATTGAGTTTTATCTTTCCTTTTGGGGATATACGCTAGAAACCAATCCATGCATGTTGAATAACATACCGCCTAAATTTGTGCCTAAGACTCCATATGAGTTATGGACTATAAAGAAACCTCACCTTAATTACCTTAAGATTTGGGGTTGTTCGAGTTATGTTAAGAACGAAACCTCAATAATCTTGAGGCAAGATTGATTCTACTACATTTATAGGATAATCAGGAAATTCTCATGGATGTGTATTCTATCATACCAAGGAAAAAAATTGTTTGTGTCTAACGGATATAATAATCATAGAATTATTGATATGCAAATAAAGTGAATCTATGCTAAAAAGGATCATCATATTGATGATCAAGCACGTACTATGGTCAAGGAAAACTAAAAATAAAAGGTAATACACATTTTCGGAACTATTATTCAATTTATTATTGTTGCTGTAAATAAAATTGATGAGAAAAAGATTGAAATGGAGGCAATCATAAGGTTGAAAATGGCAAGCTTAAAGCAAGCAACGTTGATTTCATAGTCACTAAGACTGATGGGGTTGGTGGTAAGCTTTGCTGAAACTATTAGCAGGCTTCAATAGTAGGCAGTGTTTGTTGAAATACTGGAGTGCTTCAATAGTGGTGCAAGCTGATATAGGAGGTCTAATTTGAGTGAAATAACCCGGTAAGAATACTTGCATAAAAGGTCAAAATTAAGAAAATAAACATAAGCCCACACTTTCAGAGTTCCTAATGTATTGAGTAGGTCACAATGTTCAAGTTTCTCAAACTAAACTCAATATAGCATGTGACTAGATCTGGTCATCTTCCAATAAAAGCATAGAAATTTTTGGTGATTGTAGCAATTAACAGTCCACTTTGAGAGGAAGAAGAATGTCTTGGGTGGTTGCAGCTACTGGCAGAGATGACTTCCTAGTAGATTCGAAGAAGCAAAACTAAAAATGTCATGTGTCATAGATGTAAAACAAGAACTTAGGATTACTTGGGCACTGCGAAGAGAGGAAAGGGATAATTTCCTAGTATACAAAGCGGTGAATTTGGGGCTGTGAGGGGTGGAGTATGCAGATGGTCTAAGCTTGCGAGTAAGTTGCATGCAATCCCCTTATGTCTAGTCTTCCATTCTAGATTCTATTTACTTGTCCATGTCCAAATACAAATGTATAGGGTAATAAAATACAAAAGAAATTGTATACTTTTATAGGTGTTATTGAAAACATGTTTGTTTATTTCATTCTGTAAATTCTCGGTGTAATTTAGTAAATATTGTCCAATAAATTTATGTGAGTTAACTTATTTAAATCTAAAGCTAGTCAAGTATTCATACGGAGTTAGGATTGAATTACTTAGTGGTAGTTCCAAAATACTAATATCCCTACTTATTATACATTGGGTGCGGTAACACTCGTAATATAGGTTTTTGGTGGTTTTTGGGTGCAGTAACACTCGTAATATAGGTTTTTGGTGGTTTCACGGGCTGATTTACAATAATAACATAAATTTGCATTATAGTAGTTTGGGATTTTTGAATTTAACATGTCAATGATGTTCAGTTCATAGTGTACTGCGATGCACATGTGCATTGTAGTCTTAGGTAATGCATGTATTTTCCAAATAGATTTAAAATATGTTAGGTTAGTACTAGAGAAGTTCAAGAATTTTTACATTGACTTTGAAGTGCACCCTTTCTTTTATTCCAACTCCGTTCCACAATATTGTGTTGTTCATCCATATTGATATGATGAATTCTATATATAAGCATTTGAAATTGCCTAAGTGTTTCCTCTACAAGATTCTGGTTAAATTCAACATTCCATTTGAATTCACCATGTTGTTTAAAAACATTATTAATGAGATCAAATTTATTACAAGATATCGCGAAAAGATCGGGGAACTCTTGTTTTAAAGCGATAGTTGATATCCCAGCATTGTCCCGAAAAGAAATTTCATCCCTCTAGTGGATTATAAAATTAAGATCTAGTTTAAATATATGAAGTAGGCTAGATACATCCCTCCAGAAAAATGATAAATGTTGGTTATGGGGTATATATATAGGTTGTAAATGTCATCATAGTAAAAAATTGCTATCATTTGTTTTCATGTAGCTTTATTATTGTCTAAAATTTTCCAAATCCATTTACATGGAAGGAGTTGTTCAGAATTTTTAGATTAATAATCCCTAAACCATTATGATGGTCCTCTCCAAAGTTGGTACATGTGTGATGGAATGTTCAAATTGAATACTAATAAAATAGTTGCTTCTGCTTTATATTGTTGACTCTTTTTCTTTATGGCATAGTAGATTAGTACATGATAATATTGGAAGTATGGATAATATGATTTCATTAAATATGATCCCTAAATATGAAAATAAATTTTATGGTAAATGTAGGATATGCTCCATACCAAAATAACTTAAAACCGTTTTCAGTAAAAAAAATTAGTACCACTAATCTGTTACAATTGATTCGTAGTGATGTTTGTGGTATGCATAGTACTCCTACTAGAGGAGGAAAGAAATATTTTGTCACATTTATAGATGATTATTCAAAAAACTGTTATGTTTATTTAATGCATACTAAGGATAAAGTATTAAATTCATTTATGACCTATAAGACTGAAGTAGAAAACCAATGTGATGTTAAAATTAAGACCCTTAGATCTGATAGGGGAGGTGAATTCCCTGCATTTTGTGAATCTGTAGGAATTATACATTAGACATCTGTAGCTTATACTCAACAACAAAATGGAGTAGCATAACATAAATATAGGACCATTTATAGAACCATTACTGAAATGGTTAATGCTATGTTATGTAACTCTGGTCTTAATACTAGTTTCTAAGGTAAGGCATTACTTACTGTCTGTTATATCTTAAATAGAATACCTCATAAGAAGACCAAAGTTACATCTTATGAACTTTGGAAGAAACGCAAACCAAATCTTGATTATTATTGAGTTTGGGGCTGTAGAACTATTGTTCGATTACCTAAACCAAAAATCAGGAAATTAGGAAAAAAGGACATTGAGTGTATTTTCTTAGGATACGCTCAACACAGTAAGGGTTATAAGTTTTTAGTAATAGAATCAAATAATTCGATTGAGGTAAACACAATAATAGAATCTAGAGATGTAGCATTGTATGAAAATAGATTCACATCTATTCCATCAAATCCATCTATTGGTGATGCAGTGGAGATTAATACACTTACACGTGAAATAGTGGAGGTCACTGAACCTATTCGTGAATTTGAGAACACTTAAGAAAATAATGATCAAACTGGAGGAACTCTTAGGAGAAGTAAAAGAATGAGGACTAAAAAGTCATTCGAACCAGTTTTAATCACTTGTTTGGTTGAAGGATCAAGAGATGGTATTAGACATCAAGTCATGCTTTCTACAATAATAGATTCTAACCTTTTAACATATACTGAGGCCATAAAGTCTCAGGATTTAGCTTTTTGGCAAGAAGCCATAAATGATGAAATAGATTCTATTATGCGAAATCAAACATGGAAATTAGTAGACTTACCTCCTAGTTCTAAACCAATAGGATGTAAGTAGATATTTAAGAAAAAATTAGGAGCAGATGGTACGATAGAAAAATTTAAGGCTAGATTAGTTGCTAAGAGATATACTCAAAAAGAACGAATAGATTATATTGATACCGAAGCACCTGTAGCTAGAATTTCAACAATTAGAACATTAATTGCATCAACATCTATTTATAAATTTGAAATTCATCAAATGGACGTCAAGACTGCATTCTTAAATAGAGAATTTGATGAAGAGATATATATGTCTCAACCAGAAGTTTTTGTGATGCCTGGACAAGAACGTAAAGTATGTAAACTTATTAAATCACTTTACGGTCTCAAACAAGCACCAAAATAGTGGCATGAGAAATTTGATAATACAATAATATTATATGGTTTTAGGATTTGAGTATTAGAAAAATGTGTCTACAATAAATTTCGTGTTGATAAAGGTGTAATTATATGCCTTTATGTGATGATATGTTGATATTTGGGACTAATACCTCAAGTATTGAAAAAACGAAAATATTTCTATCTTTATGTTTTGATATGAAAGATATGGGGGAAGCTGAAGTGATTCTAGGAATAAGAATCATAAAAACAGCAGAAGGGTTGATCATTACCCAGTCTCATTACATAGACAATATTCTGAAAAGGTTTAATCAGTTTAATTGCAAACCGGTAAGCACCCAATTTGACCCAAATATGCAACTATATTCTAATACTGGTCGATCAAAAGGTCAATTAGAATATGTTAAAGTCATTGGTAGTCTAATGTATGTCATGACTTGCACAAGTCCAGATATTGTCCACGTTGTTGGTAAAATGAGTAGAAATAATAGTAACCCTAGCCATATTCACTAGCTAGCTGTACAAAGAATTTTAAAATATTTAAAAGGAACCATGGACTATGGTGTAATAGAAGGGTACATGGATGCCGGTTGAAACACTGAAAGAGAGGATAATAATAAATCAACCAGTGGATGGATATTCACACTTGGTGGGGAGCGATATCCTGGGCCTCAAAGAAACGGACGTGTATTATAGATTCTAACATGGTTGCTGAATTTATAGCATTGGCTTCATGTAGTAAAAACAGAATGGTTAAGAAATTTGCTGTTAGAAATTCCTATATGGCCAAAACCAATGCCTCTTATATCTATGCATTGTGATAGTCAAGCAACACTATCAAGAGCATATAGCCAGGTATATAATTGCAAATCTAGGCATATTGGCCTAAGGCACAGTGTAGTGAGGCAAATGCTCACTGATGGGGTAATTACCATAGATTTTGTGAGATCTAACCAAAACATGGCTGATCCATTTACAAAAGGAGTTGCAAGAGATTTGGTGTTGAAAACATCAAAGGAATGGGTTTAAAGCCAACATAGAAATCACCTATGATGGAAACTCAACTCAACATAATGAAATTCATTATCTTGAGTTCAATGAGCAAAAAGTACATTATACGATGTGATTTGAAGCACTATAATATTAGTCTGAACAACTAATATTGTATCCATTCCAAGAATAGTGCTTGGTACCTATAATGATATGGTGAAGGTTGCACTACTTAGTACTTAATAGGTTTGTGACAGAAATACTGTTGAAGTGTATAGTTATAGGGCACTTGTAGATAAACCTACCTATATGAATGCACGAAGGTGGTGCCGCCTTCTACGAGACTATGACTTAAGTCTCTAAGGGCATTTCATGAAACCAAGGTATAGACACAAGGGCGATCCACGTGTCGGCTTATGAACTATCCGAAGAAAAGAAAACGAGTGTGTGAAACGCATCCGGTACGTCGCATAGGATCATTGGTTCAATGCTTAGTCAACCAGTAACACCCCACCACTATACTCATACTATCCAAGAGTATTACAGAGTAATATTGTCAGATAATACAGAGAATGAGGTTGTATTGGGTACACACATGAATATTCCCTTGGACTAACACTGGTATGTATTTAAACATCAAATAAATATCTCTCCTATACGTACGTAGTATCGGCACAAAATAATAAACACGTGTGCTTCCAGGATAGAACAATACATAATACACAATAGCAGCAGAGAACACAAAGTCGGTCGCAGTGATAATATATAATACATAAGATACAATAATGTTATAAGAATACGATACAATTCAATGTCAATTATATATATACATACTATGAATCGATGTCTTTTATAAATATTATACAACATCCAAATATGTATCCCCTCTAATCCCATTAAAACAAATGCTGGTCAAGTCGTCCTTGTGCCTGAAATGTCTCGGTCTGACCCGAGTATTATATAAATAACACATGGGTCAGACTATATCTAAATCAAACGTATATAATATATGATATTCATAATGTCAACAAATATGTAATAGATAGGAATAATGTAAATCTATCCAATTAAAATATTACAGAATGTCTCCAATAGATCCTATAATATCAAATATCATGAAACCATATATAAAGATGTCATCACCCATATAATAAAGCACATCAAAGCAAAATCACTAAATCAATATCGAATGGGTGAATCATACATACCTAGAATTCATCATCAAATCTGGAAACCATCAATAATGAGGTATCCTTAAGTAACGTTAGGCAATGATGAAGCAATGTCCATAGTCTCTCTCAGTCTCATATTATAAATATCAATATTATTCAATAAAATCAATAAGTAAGATTTAAGCCAGCTCAAAACAAAATCAAATATCTCGACCAACAGTCCTTAGAGAGATGAAACCCTCGATTGAACGGCCTTAAGAGATATAAATAGCAAACCAATAATAAATAGGGCCTAAGAAGGATACGGGGTTGATCATACTCTGGACACAGTCTCAGGTATAATCTTATCTATACATAATATATGTCTATCTACTACCTACATACATCGACATATACCAGAACCAGACGGGAGACTGATATCACGTCTGCTTGCTCCAGGAGCCACACATGGTCCATATAACATGACTCCCACAGTCATCGGTTACCATTACCTCTCCCCTCTTGGTATCGTGATAATGATCCACCATAGGCTCGACAACGCATTGCCTATTCGGCCACGATTACCCACATGTGCCCCTATGGCAACTGACTGCTGGCCTATGCGACACAAGGGGCAACCAACTGCCAATGTAACGACCTGTAAATTTAACTAGTTTTAATAACGTTATTAATTGAAATTTTGCGGAATTGTAAACGATAAAATTTTGAAATAAAAATTTAATATTTGGAATGCGTATAGTTAAACACAGCAACTGGTAAATTTTCGTCCAAAAATATGAAAGTTTATTTTCATGTGTAATTTTATTTCAATATAATCGGTTAGTAATTGATGAAAGTAAAATGTTTTCGAAACCTAAATATTTTTATATGGAAAAATTCTAAACCATCTTCTGAGCAAGACGTCATTTTTCATTTTTCCAAATTCGGACTTCTTTAGCTCCGTCGATCTTATTTTTCTGCGTTTTTGCTGCATTTTTCGCTAGTAGAAAATTCGAATTTTTATAATTCAATCGTACCACTGATATCTGTATACCGTTTTGACCATCTCGTCGTGCTGATCTCTACGGTATATTCATTTCTGTGTTTTGAAGTCCGATGCACAGCGTAATCCGCGTAACGGTTATACATATCGGTACCGCCGTTGAACTTTTAGAATTTAATTGTCTATTCGATCTACCACCGTTTAAACCCAATGAACAGTAGCTATTAATAAGTGATGAAAGCTCAACAACCTTTTCTATTCCCCATAACAATTAATTTTTTTATCTGGTTCCAATATCTTTGTTTCCTTACTTTGTACATAAAATAAAAAACATACATTGAAACCAAACAACGGTTGCTCTCTCCCTTCACAAACCACCACATACGAGCAGCCGCTCCAGAAAGAAAAAGAAAACCCACCCATCCTCTTCATTTAGCCTGACAACACACCATCCCATTCAAGCTTTCACTTGCCTCGTCTACCGCACTAACCCATCGCCTACATGAAGTCGAGCCACTTCGCCTATCATCAGCCTACCACCGCATGACCAGACCTCCTCCCTTAGCTTCGACGTCATCCATCACCACCGAATCCATTTCGACTCGCTCTACCTGAGATCGCCACCTTTCTCCTTCACTGAAATAGTAGATCGTCCTGTTCACCTGAAACGCTGCTCCGCCCATCACAGATCGGGCGCCCTCTCTCCTCTCATTCTTTTCACTTGTTCATCGGCCACCGCCTCCGACCGTCCACCTTGGTCTTGTACAACTCGATGTGACAACCAAGCGAGCACAGCATGCAACCTACGGCTGCTCATCTCCTCAAACTTGTCACGCATAATCTTTCGTCTCCTATTCTTCCGATGCCGTGAATGTATGTATTATGGGTAATATATATTTTGTTTTTTTATATATTTTTTTTAGTCTGAAATGATTTTATGTAAGTATGGTTCGACTATAGTTTATATATGTTATAATAGGAAAGCTTGGGTATTTTGGCATTCCTAGATTTTTGCATAATTTGCTTTGTCTACCTGCTTACATAAAAACTGTTTCATATATGCATTTTGTTGCACGCATATTTTCCTGGGCTTAGTTTCATGTCAGCATGTATATGAGCTATTATATATATAGGCTGTGGTATATTTTGAAAGTCTATATGAGTGGATTGTATAGATTATATGCAAGTATAAACAGCTAACTATATAATATAAATCTATAAACGATAGTAGCAAAGTAAATGAAAATAATCACACCGGTATTTTATACTGGTTCGGACCTCCCATCCTACGTCCAGTCCCGAAACTCCTCTTCGGAATTTCCTTTCAACTAACCCTCGCTTGACCCGGAGGAACATGTTTACAATAGCAAAGTTTCTTTGTCAAGAATGTGTTCTATAACACGGATGTTGACTATTGAGTACAAAAGTGCTTCCAATATATATCTATCTAGAGAATATCTGAATGAGGAGTTTTGTATATATGGAAGGGTTAATTACAGGTATTTGATTGCTTATAGATCAGGAATAAATCAGAGTACAAGAGATAAGAGTGTAAGTAAGTCAGGTGATTATTCTCTTGAATTCCTGATGCTATTTATAGTGATGAAGAGTTTTCTTGTATAGTTGCATCTGTTGTAAGCTCCGTAAAGTCGCTTCTGATGGTGATGAAGAGTTGCGACAAAAGAGAAGTGGATGTGTCTTTTCGAATGTGGCAGTTGTACTTTGAAAATGCACGGTCGAGTCTCGAATCAGACGTTTGGAGAGTAACCTCAGACGTCTGGTCTTCATATCTGTTTTATGCCTGGGTACTTTTCAGATGTCTGACGTTGGTAACCAGACGTCTGGTTGCTTCTGAATTATGAACCAGAGGAATCATTCAGACGTCTGGATAGTGCTCTCAGACGTCTGAAAGTGTGCATGTTGCTTTATCTTGTGCATGTCCTATTTCTCTTCAACCTCTAATGATTTGACGTCTTTTGATTCTTCTCTTGAGTGTTGCTTTAGTCTCTTTGGTGATGTTACTCTATCAACTACCTGTAAATATAGATATATATGTACATTCGATTTCTATTGTATAGTTGTTATCATCGAAACCATAGAATTGATTTCCTAACATATTTTAGATATAAAATTTGTATATGAAGTATATATTGTTGTACTGTAGGTTATAAGTTATATTGTATAGGTTATACGGGTTAATTATATAATTTACAGTAGTATGATACGTTTGTTTTATACGTATGTGATAGATATTATACAGCCTATAAAGTTATAAAGATTTATACAGTATTATATAAAGTTACAGTAATATGTTTACAAATTTGTTTGGTTATATATTTAGATTTATATGAATATATATATCGGTTATAGTATTATAAGTCCACAGCTTTGTAAAAATAAATAATTTATTACTTCATGTATATGTTGTTTTGAATAAAATCTGCAACTTTATATTTTGAGATTTGACCAGACAATAGTGATATGTCATTTCAGTTTATATTATTATAAATGTATGTATATTTTAAAATATAAGTGTATATGTTAGATTTTATACATTTTATGATTTTAAGCATGTTTCATATAGGACAGATTTCATGTGTACAGTCTGCATTGTTGTGTATGTATATTGACTGCATATTTACACATTTATTTTTGATTTTTGACACAAATATACTTAGCTCATATAGGTAATATATATAGATGTCATTTTATATTAAAATTTAATTATTGATTTGAAATTAAATATGTATGTTTTAATTTAGTATGTGTTTAAATTTTGAATATTGTTTTATAAATATAGTTATATATATAGTTATATATATAGGTGCACTCATACCAATTATCTTCATCGATCCTATTCTGACTTGATTTCGTCAACTCCTATCTATCAGCTTTGATCTTCGAATCAGGTCCATCTTGCATTGCTTTGGAATTCATAGCTTGTTATGTTGTCAAAACTTCTCTAGCCTCGGAAGGTGAGCAATCACTCACGATTAATGTTCTTTTATTTATTAAATTTGATTCAATTGAAACGACAATTGAAATATGCTGCCATTAGTTATTTACACTGTTATTACCTATATCAGTTCACCTATGACATCTGACACCACTATCTGTTATTTATACAATGATAATTCAGTTTGGTTGATAATGATTGATTGTTTGATGTTGACATTGAACGTTAAATTATTAATGTGTAAGTGATTAATAATTTGAAATTGAAATTGACGTAGGATAGTTAGATTTGATATATGCTAAATTTGATTAGATGACATTTGCATAATAGGACCTTATTTAAATGTTAGAGTAATTGACACGTAGAAATTTGATTATGTACACCTTGAACCATTGAATGTATATTGTAAAATTGATGTAGTTTGAAATTGGATAATAGATATCAAGTGAAGAACCGTATAAATATTAGTGTAATAATCTTTAATCTACATGAAATGATAGTGTAGATTCTAGAAATAATTATATTAATTTGCACAAACAATAATGTGAATTAATACGATTATTTCGGGATTATTTGAGTTAATTATTGGATTGTTATTAATTGTTGTTATTGCTTGTCTATTTACTTTGACACCATCCCAGTTATCACACTACAAGTTCCCTTTGCTATGTTTTGATTTTGAATTGAATTGGAATCGAGTTGAAATGATATATACCCAAATAAAACTTTGACTTAGGATAGAGAATTAAATAAAACCCGATTGGTCAATAATTTGATTTAAAAATAAAATAAAGATTTTATTTGAATAAATAATGAGGTTTGAAATGAAGTTGGAATTTGAACTTTAATGAAAGGAAAATGTTAATATTTAATAATCCGAATCAAAATATTAACATAGTAGTTGATGAAAGAATGTTGTTTTAAAGTTGAAATTATTTAATAATTAAGTTGAAATTATTTAATAATTAAGTTTTGAAATTATTAAATAATTAAATGAGATTGAATTATTTAAAAATTAAATAAATTGAATTCTTGATATGTGAAATTGAACTTCGTAACAAGTGAAACTGAACTTCTTTAATAAGTAAAGTTGAGTTATGAAATAATTAAGTTTTGAAATTTGTAACTAAGTAAATAAATAAGTGAAATCGAATTTCTTTAACAAGAAATAAAATGTGATTTATTGAAACAAATGTAAGGCTTGTAATTTAAAGGATTTGACTTGATGAATTAAACTTAATTATATTTGTAAGGTTTGATATAATGGAGTTGAACTTAAGTAATTGATTTAATGAATTGGAAATTTAATGGAAATGGTTTTAAATGATAAATTTATTTAACGAATATTGAATGAAATCGATTAATGAATTTAAATTGATTTGAATGTTAAATTAATAATTTAAATGATTTCAGAATGAAACTTGTATACGAAATTGAATCGATATTTGAATTGTTTTAAATAAATATTGAAATTGAATTATAAGATTTTGAAACGGAAAGTTAGAAGTTTTGAAACGTAAATTTTGGAAATTGATTTAGAAATAGAAATGAAATGTTGATTTACAAATTCTAATTGAAATTGAAATTGATTTGGTTTTGAAATATATTAAATGACCAATCGGTGTTATAAATTACGAAAGTTACTAAAGAGACCGGAATCGGTTAGGGACATACTCACTGTCTAAACCGAAAACCACTTTAATAACTATACGCGGAGTGTGATCCAGAATGAAGTGGTTGGAATGATGTACGTGATGACTGAAGAAAGAGAACGATAATGGATAGCCTTGACACTTGTGTCAAATTGGAAATGACTAAAACAGGAGCCATGCCGGGCCAAATGGGGTCAGCTACCTTGAGCGAACACACTTCTTCGAAAACTACTCATTACTTGTTGTCGATTGGTGCACCCTTGATTTTGGGAGTGTTGTTTCGCGGTGTTGCGATCACTGCGGCGATGCGTTCTCACCAGTCCGGATCAAGCAAACGGTAGTTTCACTACCTTGGGTATTGCCTCATGTGCCTTGTCATACTTGTATCCCTATTCGCGACCACTACGATTTGTTTTGTGTTATACCTATGGAGTACTCCCTGATATCCCACTAGTTTACGGTGGAGTTTACAGTGCTGTATAGACTATAACGCTTATATAAAATGTGTTAAGGGGGATAATGGTAATTCCTTAACACTATTTTGATACTTTATATTACTGATAGGCATTATCTATTTACCGTACACTACTACATAGTAGATAGTTTAACGGATCCTTAAAGGATGGTTATTCCAAACATCCTTTGAGTTACTTGTATTTCAATTTCTATTTCACTTGAGTTGGATTTATTGATATAAGAATATTAATCCTGACTCGAGTGTTTTGTGTTTTGCTTTACGCTCGGGTCAGACTGAGTGTACCAGTATTCGAGACTCACCTTTGGAGTTGGAGCTTCGCTTGGAGATCCAGCTATCTATCCAGCTTTCAGATATCCGGTTGATTCCAGTGATTGTATTTTGATTCCTATATTTGACTATTGTATTCGAGACATATGTTGTACCTTATT
Source organism: Allium fistulosum (assembly GCA_030737815.1). Classification (NCBI taxonomy): domain Eukaryota; kingdom Viridiplantae; phylum Streptophyta; class Magnoliopsida; order Asparagales; family Amaryllidaceae; genus Allium; species Allium fistulosum. Next base: position 454,620,548 of record CM060902.1, read on the forward strand.
TAACTCTGATATGTATATAGTAGCTTCATGAACTACTATCTTTTGTTTCTGCTGCATTTACTACTCTGTGTCTGTGATCTGTGATTATTTATTTACTGTATATGCTCAGTTTTGCCAAATTTAAATTAACAATTCAGTATTTTGAATTATTCAAGTCCGACATGTGCGGATGCGAATAGTCCAAAATAGTGGGTCGTTACAGCCAATCTCATGATGTACATCAAAAATCATAAACAACAATGGTGTCGCGGATCTGGGGTGCGACCCCACGATCAGCCGCCAGGATGGATATTGGCCAATCTGGTTCACTCCCAAAACAAAAAAGGAGTCGTACAAAGGTAGACAAACATATAATGCACATAAACTATGTGGCTAACAAGTAGTGTTAGACAACAAATTTTCTATCGGTTAGAAAACCGCCGTTAAAATGTAATAAAAATAAGCGCACAGCATACAATTTTAGTACGTGGTGAGTACGGGTCGATCCGTAGGGAATTGAATTAATTTTAAATTCAATTTTATCAAATTAAGCCAAAGTTTGAAGTTGTTTTAAGATAAAAATGTAAAAACTAACTAAAACAAAGTGAATAAAAATACGCGAGATTAAAAGACAATTTAGAGGCAAATCCACTCTCATACTTTCACATAAATCAACACAAAATCAATCTATGATCTCTCATTTTAATCTATGTAGAATTAGTGATGTATTTATCATAAGTATGGTCTATTTACGTTATTAATTAACATAACTTAAACCATCAAATTTTAATACAACAACTAAAACCACTTTGTTAAATGTCATGAAAATGAATATGAAACTAAAACAAAATCTATTTTAAGTATGATCTATTTCATTTTTGATTAGTAACATAGATCATCAAATTTTGATTTTATTTTAATTCCATGATCAAAATCACTTAGTTAGATGTTAATGTAAATTGTGTTTATATTTGAGTAAGAATAGCCTATTTGTGATAAACAACATAGGCTATCAAATTCACTAATAAACTTACATTAACAACTAACTATCCATGAAGCATAAAAAGAGATCATAAACAATAGAATATGTTGAATTTACATAATTTAAGAGAGCTTCATTACCCCTAAATTGAAGGGGTTTAGCTTCTCATTTGTGTTATCATTTCAACACATGTAAATTCAACATAGAAAAGCAAGCAAAGTAAGAGCTAATTAAAATAAAAGGAGAACTAAACTACTTGCATAAAGATAAAACTAATTGCAATGAAAAGAAAGCTAATCTACTAACATGAAATGGAAGAAATCATGTAAATAAAAGTAAGCATGGAATAGAACAAGTAGAAAAAGAAGAAGAGGCTTAGGAAGCCATTTTATTTCATATTTAATTTGTGGCTACAATTTGCATAAGAAGTAAGTAGATTCAAAAGCTCAATTACATGAACATAAGCGGATTATTTATACATGACTAAAACCCTAATTCATATTTTAGGGGACTACCCAAAATGCCCCTTAGGAAGTGTAACCTCCAAGTAATCATTAGCATGAAATTAATCCCCCATTAAATGTGCATTTGCTTTTAATCCCCACTAACATGTGCATTAGCTCTTAATTGTGGATCATGGTTAGTGGGTAGGTGGGGTCCTCCATGATTACATGAATTCTTTTACTTATTCATTGCTTTGGCTTCCTTCACTTGCGCATGCATACATACATGAAAGCTTCTTCATAAATGATCTCTATTTTCTACAATTTAAAAATAAAAAAGTGCAAGTGAATTTTCTCAATTTAAATCATACACAAAATTACCATTTTGCCCCCATGAAGATGCATGAATGATGACTTGAAAGCATTTTTGAAATTTGGTTTTAAATGTAAAAACACCCAATTATGACATTTATTTTACTAAAATGAGATTAAGCGTGTGAGTAAAAATATAGAGTAAAAATATACATTTTTACGTGCACATCAAATACCCACACACTTATCTTTTTATTCGTCCTTGAATAAATTAAAACTAAGATAAATCTGTTTTCGTAGAAAATACGATTGCATTGAGCGTATGCAACAAGCCGTTAAACCTCAAGGTGTCCCTAGTAGGATGAGTGTTGTCTCGTGAGGGTTTTTAGCAGATACTGCCCACAAAATCCAAATGCAACATGAAAATTTTCTAAATGCATGATTTATTTACAAAGATATGAATGCAAGTTTTTGAAAATATTTACAAATGAAGAATTTACTTTTAAATTAACACGAATAAGTTAAATATAAGTTTTGGTCATTATCAAGAAATTTAAGTGCATTTACTCATCAAAACTTCCAATAAAAATTAAGTTACCATCACAATTAGACTCTAGTTTGGCTAGTTGTTTCGGTTGATAACATAGTGCAACTATGAAATGGATCCTTAGTTGATTATCAAAGTTTTTTCAAAGTGGTATTTTTAATTTTTTGAATAACAAATCTAATCAAATAAGTAAAAATAGTACTTAGATTTCAATTGCTTGTTCTCTCTATTTTTGAAAATTATTAACATTACTATTATTTACACGCCTAACTCGGATAAACTGAGGCCAGATATACTGATCATGCACTACCTTTCGGGCTTACGTGAGAAGAGTACAGAGCGTGGCGAGTGTACACACTTGCGTATGAACACATGACCCTAGGCGGTTATTTTTATTAAAAATTTATTTACATACACCTAACTCAAATAAATTGAGGCTAGATATACCGATCATGCACTGGCTTTTGGGCTTACGTGAGAAGGGTACAAAGCATGGCGAGTGTACATGCTTGCGTGTGAACACATGACTCTAGGTGTTTCTTATTTTTATAAAAGCCTTTTTAGTTTTTCTTTTCTGTTTTTTTTATGAAGGGAGAGTTTTGCAATATCATCTTAGCACCACTTAATTTAGAAGATTGAAAATATTATCACCTTTACTTTAAATCAACCACTCTTTTAAACAAATAATACAATTAGGATATACTTCATTATCAACACCCATGAACCTTCCTATATACTAGTTAAACTATTGTTACTTGTAATCAAACTTTATTTTTATTTTTGTTGAGATAAATAAATTTTCAAAAACTTCAATTCAATAACTAAGAACGTATACTTATCCTATAGTGTTTCTTCAAAAGCAAATCAATATGCTAAAAAGAATTTTTTTTTTGAGATTTCTCTTTTTGTTTTTAGTTTTTTTAGTTTTGAGCTTTGGAAAGAAAATGCAAAAATTAAACCATGAAAAATCAAAAATGAAGATGAGACTCCCTCCCACCCTTAATTTTGACTGTGTCCCCACAGTCAATGCATGATATACTGAGTGTAACGGGGAAAAATATGTACATATTTACAAGAGAGGGTTAACATTTCTTACTAGACGTAGTATGGCTCTTGAAGAGTCATGAGCTCCTCCTCTCGATCACTCGGTATTTCAAGTAAGGCTTTAAACGATGACCATTGACTTTGAAAATTGTTCCATCCCTAGGGTTTTCTATTTCTATTGCACCATGTGGAAAAATAGTTCGAACCACAAATAACCCGGTCCATCTTGATTTTAATTTCCCAAGGAATAAGTGAAATCAAGAGCCATACAAGAGAACTTTTTGGTTTGGCGAAAACGTTTTCTTAGGATAAACTTGTCATGAAAAACTTTTGTTCTTTCTTTGTAAATTTTTTTTGTTTTCATACACATCATTCCTAATCTCTTCTAACTCATTGATTTGCAATTTTCTGTTTTCGCCAGCTTTTTCAAGATCAAAGTTTAAGTTCTTAATTGCCTACAATGCTTTATGTTCGATTTCAACAGGTAAATGGCACGCTTTCCCATAAACTAAATAAAATGGAGACATCCCAAGGTTAGTTAAGATAAGCCCAAAGCGGGTCAGTCAATTTCTAAGACCAATCTTTTCGTTTTTTATTCACAGTTTTCTTCAAAATTTGTTTTATTTGGAGATTTGAAACTTCTACTTGGCCATAAGTTTGAGGATGATAAGGAGTGGATAATTTGTGGGTTATCGAGTATTTCTTCATTAAAGTTTCAAATGAACGATTATATAAATGGGTTCCGTTATCGCTTATTATTGTGCGAGGTGTGCCGAACCTCGAAAAGATGTTTTCTTTAAGGAATTTCACAACAATTCTATGGTCGTTGGTTTTACACGGAATGGCTTCAACCCATTTAGAGACGTAATCAACACCAAGAAGAATGTACAAATTTCCAAAAGAGTTTGGGAATGGTCCCATAAAGTCAATATCCCAAACGTCAAAGATTTCGATCATAAGAATGGGTTCAAAGACATCATGTTTTGTCAAGAGATTCTTCCTAACATTTGGCAGCGATCGCAAGTTTTGCAAAACTCGAATGCATCTTTGAAAAGCATAGACCAATAAAAACCACATTGAAGCACCTTTTCTGCTGTTTTCTTTTGACCGAAGTGACCACCACAAGCTTGGTCATGACAGAATAAAGAACACTCTTGGTTTTGCAATCCTGGATGCAACATCGAATGATTTGGTCAGAACAGTACTTAAATAAGCATGGATCATCCCAATAGAAGTACTTGACTTGGGAAAGAAATTTATATTTATCTTGTTTTGACCAAAATGAAGGAGTTTCGTTAGTGACTAAATAGTTCACTATATTAGCATACCATGGATCGACAGAAATGGAAAGGAGTTGTTCATCGGGAAAGTTCTCGTTGATCGGTAAAGAAGATGGTGCGTTTGGAAGACGTGACAGATAATCAGCGATGACATTGTCGGACCCTTTCTTGTCTTTGATCGGAAGGTCAAATTTTTGGAGTAAAAGGATCCAACGGATCAAATGAGACTTAGCAACCTTTTTAGTGAAAAGGTACCTAAGAGCGGAATGATCAGTGTAAACAGTAATGTGTGAGCCAATAAAATAAGGCCGGAATTTTTCGAGCGCAAAGACTACTGCTAGAAGCTCTTTTTCAGTGGTTGTGTAATTGAGTTGAGCACCGTTAAGAGTCATACTAGCATAGTAGATGACATGAAGAATTTTTTTGATGCGTTGTCCTAAAACAGCACCTACTGCAAAGTTAGAAGCGTCACACATTATTTCAAAAGGAAGATCCTAATTGGGTGAGCAAATGATGGGAGCGGAAATGAGTTCGGTTTTGAGACTTTCGAAAGAAGAAACATAGTCAGAATTTAAGTCAAATGGAACGTCTTTTCCAAGAAGAGTCGTAAGAGGTTGAGCAATTTATTGAAGTCTTTCACAAAGCATCGATAGAAACCAGCATGTCTAAGGAATGAACGAACGTCCTTGATAGATTTGGGAATGGGTAGATTCGCAATTACGTTAGCTTTCGCTTTATCAACCTCAATGCCTTTATTTGAAATGACATGCCAAAGGACAATGCCGTGTTTGACCATAAAATGGCATTTTTCCCAATTTAACGTTATGTGTTTGTCCTTGATCGTTTAAGAACCGACTCAAGATGGTGTAAGCACTCAGAAAAAGAGTTTCCAAAGATAGAAAAATCATCCATAAACACTTCAAGAAAGCGTTCAATCATGTTAGAAAAGATGCTGACCATGCATCTTTGAAACGTAGCAGGAGCATTGCAAAGGCCAAAAGGCATACGTCGATACGCAAAAGTGCCAAAGGGACGCGTGAAAGTTGTTTTCTCTTGATCTTTGGGAGTGATTAGAATTTGGTTGTAGCTGGAATAACCATCAAGGAAGCAGTAGAATTCATGGTCGGCTAAACGTTCAAGCATTTGGTCGATGAAAAGGAGGAAGTGATCTTTACGTGTTGCAACATTTAATTTTCGACAACCGATGCAAACACGCCAACCCATTTGAGTACGAGTTAGAATGAGTTTGTTAGAGTCGTTCTTGATAACGGTAAGTCCAGAATTTTTCGGCACGACATGAATTGGGCTAACCCATGAACTGTCAAGGATTGGGTATATGATTCCATTATCGAGAAGTTTAAGAATTTTGTCTTGATCGCCGTGTTACCTGGAGGTTTGACCAGGCAACTAGGTCATTCGGCACAACTGGGTCGTTCGGCATTCAGAGGTTGTTCGGCATCCAGCGCCGTTCGGCATCCAAGCGCCGTTCGGCATCCAGCATCGCTCGACATCCAGCATCGCTCGACATCCAAGCGTCGTTCGGCATTCAAGCGTCGTTCGGCATCTGTCCTCGTTCGGCATCCAAGCGCCGTTCGGCATCTATACTCGTTCGGCATCTGTCCTCGTTCGCCATCCAAGCGCCGTTCGGCATCTGTCCTCGTTCGGCATCCAAGCACCGTTCGGCATCCATACTCGTTTGGCATCCAAGCGCCATTTGGCATCTGTCCTCGTTCGGCATCCAAGCGTCGTTCGGCATCCATACTCGTTCGACATATGTCCTCGTTCGGCATCCAAGCGCCGTTCGGCATCTATACTCGACCGTCATGAAGCCTCGCTCGACATTCAGTATCGTTTGGCAGAAGTCTCGACCGGCATGAAGCCTCGCTTGGCAGAAGTCTCGCTCGGCACTCATACCCCATTCGGCACTACAGCCTTGTTTGGCCTACACACTTAGCGCAACGCACTGCTTCGTTCGGCATAGAAGCCTCGACCGGCTTGAACATGTGGCTCAGCCTTTGTCGTTCAGCATTTACGGCTCGGCACGCAGAAGTCACTCACTATGGGCCGAGGTATCTCGCTCATAGGCCCAAGAGGGAAGTCCAACCCATCTTCGTCTATAAATAGAGGGGCAGGGGCACAGTGAAATGGACCTTTTTTCGAGAACACTGGGGAGACTCTACCGCTTTCAAGACTCAACCTTTTTACTTAGCAATTGTATTCAAGTGGTTGATGTACAGATTGTATCTGTAATCAATCGTTGAGTAAAGCAATAAAGACTAACTTCAAAGTGGACGTAGGCAGATACGCCGAACCACTATAAATCTGGTGTTCTTGTCTTTGCATTCAACTTAGCATATAATTCTCTGTTTCGATTTACTTTCTTCATTAATCTCTCTACACAATCTTTCTAAAAGGGGGTTAGTGACCAATTTTGGTGCTAACACTTTGGTGCTTTCACTGAGAATCGAATTCTAAGGCCATAAGGATCTGCTTTGAAGCTACTGGATAGAATAAATCCCCCAAAGGAGATCCGAGTCATTCATAAGACGTCCGTTGATTCTACTCAGAGTTCTTACCAATAACTCTACAATGGGAAGACCACGTACCAGATCAGCCTCTCATAATGCGGACGCCCATGAGCCGCTAGCGTACAACAAGTAGGACCTAGCAATCAGCAAGCAAATCTAGGTGCAGGGACTGCCGCCTAGGATCAAATGCAAGTTGTCACCAGAACGGAGTTCAACGATTTGATGAGAGAGCTCATGGAAAGCAGGAGACAACTTGGAGAGCAGATGCAAGCTAACGCCAACCTTATGGCTCAACTCACTCAACAACAACATCAGAATGATGGGGGTAGTCAAGCTCCTTACTCTTCATCTGACAGCTCGACTTCGTCCGATGAAACTCCTAGGCGTAGACACCGCAAGACTGAAACTATGCAGGCAGGTGATGCCGATCGAACAACTGGGGATCATTTACACCTCGGAGACCGCAACCGAGCAGGAACGGGAAACTTAGGGGCTGGAGCGCAGGTGGAGGCTGGACGCCCGGCTCACCAAGATGCCAATGATGCCGAACCTCAAGATGCACGTTTGACTGATCGCCAACAGAGGAGGCATCAACCCGATCAATCCCGTAGGATAGACTCGAACCTTCCATCTTCCATACAAACCACAGACCTAACAGCTATGATCAGACAGTTGATGAAAGAGAATCTAGGCCTGTCGAATGATGATTGAGGGGTATCCAGGAGTCATACTCCATTCATAGACACTGTCCTACGGGCTGAGTACCCCAGGAAGTTTAGCATGCCAACTATCCCGGCTTACGAAGGAAAGACTGATCCCATGCTGCATGTGATGAGGTACAAATGGATGATGGATTCAGCTATAGCAAAATGATGCCACCAAGTGTAGATGCTTCCCGGTAACTCTATCTGGAATCGCTACCATGTGGTTCACCCGACTTCCTCCGCGGTCCGTATCCAGTTTCAAGGAGTTGACAACGAAATTTATAGAACAGTTCAGAATACATACTACTCGTCCAAAGGATGTGATGTCTCTATCAAGTGTAATCCAAGCTCTTGGGGAGTCGTTGAAGGAGTATTTACAGAGATTCCATGTTGCGGCTACGGAGGTTAGCAACCCTAATGATCACGCAATTCTTATGGATGTGATGCGAGGTGTGGATCCGGATTCAGAGTTTGGAGATTGGTTAGCAGGAAAACTTCCAACTACGCTAGAGCATTTTTACTCAAAGGCTCATCAATTCATAAGAAGAGAGGAAGCCAGGTGGATAAGGCGAGATAAAGCACCGGGGCTTGTTCAGGAGACCATGAAAAGCAACATTGCTGTGAAGCAATCCGGAGACAACTCGGGGAAAGTTCAGGTCAATGTCCAGAACAAGCCCGGGCAGTCTAAGGAATCCGAAGGAAGAAATCAGGGGAAGAAAAGAGAAGCAGGGAAATGGAAGCCGAGAATTCCAACCTACAACGAATACACCCCACTGAATGCATCCCTTGAGAACATTTACCTATCAACTTGTAATACCTTTCAATACAGAAAGCCGCGCCCAAAGGAGTCAACCGAGGAACAAAAGCGGACTGGGAAGTATTGCTGGTTTCATGAGACTTATGGGCACAATACTGAAGAGTGCAGACACCTACACGACGCTATAGAGAAGTTTATTAGGCAGAAAAAGTTACAGGAGTTTGTAAAGAATCCGCAAGAAGGTGGACAGGGAACGTCCAATCCCGGTCATGCACCAGCTCCACGTCACCCCGAGGAGCCTGCTCGGACCGTGGGCAGAATGGTCATAAACACGATCATCGGCGGACCTCACCCTGCAGATAAGAACTAGCAAGAAATGGAGTGGTATGCTAATTCCTTGAAGCATGCAGATTTTGAGTGTTGTTCCAACGTGGAGGATGGGACCCCCGCTAAACAGCTGCGCATGATGACAGATGATATAGTATTCAGGAGCAGAGATGCTGACCAAGTGGAGGCTCCTACCATTGACCCGATGGTCATATCTGCGACAATCGGGCCGGCTTTTGTGAAAAAGAATTTTGATTGATTGTGGAAGTTCGGTCAGTTTCATTTTCAAGAAGGCTTATGACCAAATGAAGATGGAGACGAAGGATTTGAAGCCATCTAAAGCTCGTATACATGGCTTTAATGGCGCAGCGACTGATGTAGTAGGGTATGTTGAGTTGCCAGTTGAACTGGGACAAGGTGAGCGTAGGAGGGTGCGAATCCTACCTTTTGTAGTTTTGGATGTAGATTCTCTATACAATGTGTTTTTGGGCCGACCAGCCCTGGTTGAGTTTAGGGCAGCATTGGCCCCATGGTGTTTGACTTTAAAGTTTCCGACTGACAAAGGAGTGGGTGTTGTTCATGGCGACCGGTCGTGCATGTTATGTGGCTGAGCTCCGAGAGGCCCCGCGGAGGGAGAAAGGAAAGGTTGCGGACAATTCCGTCCGCATTCAGAATACTGACAATTGACAAGTAATGCCCGAGCCCTGGCTCGGGCAAAATTCTCGGATCTACGGAGACATAGATCCGAGAGACGACGATGAGGAACCTAGGGAAGAGAAAGCAGCGCCGACTAAACTGACGATTGACATTTCAGTCAACCGAGACGATCCATCGCGAGTACTAAAGATTAGATCGCAACTCAGCCCCTCGATGACCGGGGACCTTAGTGATTTCCTCCGAGCGAATCTCGATGTTTTCGCTTGGACACATTCCGACATGTGCGGGATTTCTCCCGCTATCGCGAGTCATATGTTGAACATAGACCCGAGGTGCGTCCCAGTCAAGCAAAAAAGGAGAGGAATGGACCCGGAGAGGTCCGCTGCTCTCAGAGAGGAGGTGGACAAGCTCAAAACTAATGGGTTCGTCCGCGACGCCCTCTACCCTGAATGGGTGTCAAACCCCGTGATAGTTAAAAAGGAGAACGGGAAATGGAGAACTTGTGTAGATTATTCTGTTTAAACAAAGCGTGCCCTAAGGACAGCTTCCCATTACCTAGAATTGATCAGTTGGTCGAATCCACAGTAGGACACGAGTTATTGTCGTTCATGGGTGCGTACTCAGGATATAATCAGATCCCGATTCACATTCCGGATCAGGAGCACACTAGTTTTGTCACAAACGTTCGGCTGTATTGCTACATAGTAATGCCTTTTGGGTTGAAAAACGCGGGAGCGACCTATCAGCGTTTGGTGAATTGAATGTTCAAAGATCAGATTTGTAGAACGATGGAAGTCTATGTGGATGACATGCTCGTGAAGTCACGACAGTCAAACGACCACATTCGAGACTTAGCAGAGATGTTTGGCATACTCAGATATTATGGGATGAAGATCAACCCTCTGAAGTGTTCCTTCAGCGTTGCGTCGGGGAAGTTTTTGGGATTCATTGTTAATGCCCGGGGAAATTAAGATAACCCGGAAAAGATTCAAGCTATTCGAGATGTACAAGTGCCCAGAACTATAAAACAGGTACAAAGCTTGAATGGAAAGGTGGCTGCGCTGAGTCGATTCATATCCAGAGCCACAAACAAGTGTATTCCCTTCTTCGATATAATAAAGAAAGGAAAGAGGAATTTCGAATGGACATCCAACTGTGAGGAAGCGTTCTGAGATCTGGTAAGGCATTTGGAAAGTCCTCCGGTGCTGTCGAAACCAGTGGACCATGAAATGTTGTACGTATACTTGGTCGTATCCCCGCATGCTATAAGTGCGGCATTGGTCCACGAGGAGGACCGAGTCCAAAAGCTGGTGTATTACGTTAGTAAACGTTTAACGGGGGCAGAAAGAAATTACCCTAAAATTGAGAAATTGGCCTATTGCTTGGTGATTGCATCACGTAAGCTGCGTCCATACTTTCAAGCACACTCAGTCAGTATCTATACCGATCAGCCCTTGCGACAGGTACTCCAACGACCAGAAACTTCTGGAAGGATCTTAAAATGGAATATCGAGTTGAGTCAGTTTGATATTACCTACCTGCCACGAAGAGCCATACAAGGACAAGCATTAGCAGATTTCATCGCTGAGTTTACTATATCAGACGAACCAAATAGTCACAGTGCCATTCCCCCCATTCGATAGAAATTGTACACTGATGGGGCATCAAACGACCGTTGCTCTGGGGCTGGTGTAGTTCTTGTGACTCCGGAAAATCAATCGATTTGTTATGCTTTGAAGCTCAATTTCCCGGCCACGAATAATGAAGCAGAATATGAAGCATTGATTGCCGGCTTAAAGCTTATTGGAGAACTCGGGGTAAAATCAGTTGAAATCTTCTGTGACTCACAGTTGGTGGTATACCAAGTGCGAGGAGATTACCAAGCAAGGGGACAAAAGCTTGCTCCGTACCTTGCTCTGGTTCAAGAACTATTGGTGAACTTTGAACATTATGACATTTCGCATTTCCTGCGTGAACAGAACAAGGAAGCCGACTCGTTGGCCAAATTCGCAAGTACTGGCGATGCACAGCAAATGGGATTAGTTCCCGTCGAAACCTTACATGCTCCAAGCATAGATGTGATGGAGGTCAATTTTGTGTTGGAAACAGAAATCGAGAAGGAGTCATGGATAACCCCATTCAAACTATACCTGGTAAACGGGACTTTGCCCGAAAGAAGAAGCGAAAGAAGAAGCGAAAGACGACAGGTCATTCGCAAAGCCACGCGATATGTGATGCGGGATGGAGTAATGTATCAGAAGGGGTTCTCGGTCCCCTTATTACGGTGCATTGCCCATGATGAGACAAAGCGGGTCTTGAAGGAAGTTCATGAAGAAGAATGTGGCGACCATATTAGGGGGCAGACACTAGCAAAAAAGATCCTCCGTTACGGATACTATTGGCCAACTGTGAATCGGGATGCTGCAGATTATGTAAGAAAATGTGACAAGTGTCAAAGATATGCGAAAATCCCGAGAGCTCCACCAACGGAACTCACGCAAATGGTTAGTCCCTGGCCGTTTGCAATCTGGGGAATCGACATAGTCGGTTCTTTGCCTATATCCAAAGGTGGTGCGAAATACGCGATAGTTGCGGTCGGCTACTTCACCAAATGGGCCGAGTCAGAGCCTTTAGCCACAATCACCTCCGAGAAGGTCATTAATTTCGTTGTATGAAACATTATATGCCGCTTTGGCCTTCCGCAAACCATCATTACAGACAACGGAACTCAGTTTGAAAGTAGAGAATTCAAAGATTTCTGTTTAAAGTACGACATTGAGAAAAAGTTCGCCGCCGTTGCTCATCCGAAGGCTAATGGACAAGTTGAAGCCGTGAACAAAATAATCAAGTCCATATTGAAGAAGCGTTTGGAAAAGGCTGGAGGCAAGTGGGTAGATGAACTTCCAACGGCGCTATGGGCTTATAGAACTACCCACAAGTCCGCGACTGGCCACACTCCATTCGCATTGGCATACGGCTCGGAAGCTATTATACCCGTGGAGCTTGAAGTTCCATCACATCAGGTGACGCATTATGATCCTAGGACGAATCATGATCTCTTGTTGGAATCATTGGACTTCGTTGATGAAAAACGCGAAGAAGCTGAGTTAAGGGCGGCAGCATACAGGCACCGAGTTAAGCGATATTACAATGAAAAAGTCCACCCAAGAATCTTTGATGTGGGTGATCTCATTTTGAAACGAGTTTTCCCGGTGCCATCGCGTATGAATCCCAACTGGGAAGGTCCATATGTCGTTGAACGGAAGCTTGGAGAGGGAACTTTCAAGCTAGCGACCGTTGATGGCATGACACTCCCCCGAGGATGGAATAGTGAACATTTGCGACGTTATTATATTTAGCTTGTTTCTTTCGTGTTTTAGGTGCAGTTATTTCCTGTACATTTTTGTTCCATTGTTTCTTAGTTTCTTTTTGAGCATGTAATCAGACAATTTAGTTTGTTTTCATTAATAAAGGCTTGAAGCCGTTTTTTCCATGAATTACTAATGTTTCTGTACCTTATAGTCTGGTGACAAACAACTGGAGTTACATTATTCTGTCTGACGTACGAACTCGCATAAACGACTTAAATCTCCAAGTCCCCTGAGTGCGGACTGGAGTACTCTAAGTCCTCAGAGCGTGGACTAGAGTATAAATGACTTGAATCTCCGAGTCCCCTGAGTGCGGACTAGAGTACTCTAAGTCCCCAGAGCGCGGACTAGAGTATAAACGACTTGAATCTCCGAGTCCCCTGAGTGCGGACTGGAGTACTCTAAGTCCCCAGAGCGCGGACTAGAGTATAAACGACTTGAATCTCCGAGTCCCCTGAGTGCGGACTGGAGTACTCTAAGTCCCCAGAGCACGGACTAGAGTGTACACGACTTGAATCTCCAAGTCCCCTGAGTGCGGACTGGAGTACTCTAAGTCCCCAGAGCATGGACTAGAGTATAAACGACTTGAATCTCCAAGTCCCCTGAGTGCGGACTGGAGTACTCTAAGTCCCCAGAGTGCGGACTAGAGTGTAAACGACTTGAATCTCCAAGTCCCCTGAGTGCGGACTGGAGTACTCTAAGTCTGCGGAGTGCGGACTAGAGTGTAAACGACTTAAATATCCAAGTCCCCTGAACACAGACTGGAGTACTCTAAGTCTCCGAAGTGCGGACTAGAGTATAAACGACTTAAATCTCCAAGTCCCCTGAACGCGGACTGGAGTACTCTAAGTCCCCAGAGTGCGAGTTAAAAAATATTCTGAGTACTAGAAACGTGAAACAAGAGATGTACAATTCCAAAGAATATCCGAGCAATGTGAAAGTGGATTGGGAATTTATGTAACTCACGAGAACTTGAGTTTCGTCCACGGTTATACAGAAAGCTAAAAAGCAGAAATCATTTGAAAGGCAAAGAAACTAAACTTTATTCACTAATCCAAAAGGGGGTTATACAACCACTCCTCCAAAACTCGGAGTCAAAAGTCTGTCTACGTTGACTACAAAAAATAAATAAGTAAAAGTAGTTACATGATCTAAGCTAACCCTCGTTGAACGAGTGTGGTGGCTACTTCTTCGATTTCTTTAGCTTCTTTTATTCCTTCGTTTTTTCAGACGACTCCTCCCCCACGCGCTTTCTCTTGGATGTTTTGCTCCCCAGAGAAACGGTGTCATGAGTGGGAGGGGGAACATCCAGTGGTTTGGATTTGCCAGGAAGAATGACTTTTAGAGGCATGTTCAACGGATCGTCAAGTTCTACTACTTGAGACTCGACCTTGACCTCAACTTTCTTCTTTTTCTCTTCCTCAAGTTGTTCCTTCTTGCTCAATTTAGAAGTATGTTCAGAAGCGTCCGTGATTTCAATTTCGTAACTCTCTTCAATGGGAGACGAGGTTCTAGACTTATCCTCGTCAAGCGCCCCAATCACCTGAGCATCAGGACCGGGGGTTACTCCCGCGTGAGTAGCCTCGCTTGTTTTCCCCATCTTCTCCTTGGCGTCATCGCTCCTTGGAGACAGATCGGGGTCAGAACGGCCTGTGCAAAATCACAAGAGATAAACGTTAGGACATGATAGCCTCTCACCGAAAATGACAGTTTTTTGGACTGTAAGAAGAAGAGTTATATACCGGTTTCTTGCTGGCTTTCACCCGTCCGAGGAGTCTCACCCTCTAGAATGGGGGATAGCACGTGAATGCCGAGGCCAGGATCTTCCGGATCATAACCAACATGTTGCTCGAATGGATCAAGTGCTGGCCGATTGGCCGATTGAGTAGGAGGAGGAGTTGCAGACTCGGTCGCAGACAGACCAACCAGGTCATTTTTCTCCTTTGATGGGGAAGAGCCTTTACTAAAGAGAGCCATTGCTGCAGACAAGTCTGAAGGCTCGTTCCCCTTGATAAATTCTTTTACTAAAGCATCCTCGTCAACCTCCTCGGTACCCAATTCAACCTTTTTAATCTTTATCAACGTTTCCCATGCCTCGACTATGGATTCAAGGTAGCCCTCGCCAAGAAAGGTCAAGTCCCGATGCATGAGGACACGGGCGTTGTATTCGGCTATCAACGGGTCGAACAGGCACTTGATCTCCTCTCTGCCGACCTCTGCAGTCGCCTCAAGGCGGGAGTCAATCTCCACGGAAGCTATTCTCTTGCCCTCTTCACGGGCTTCATCCTTCATTGTCCCGACCTTAGAAAGCTCATCGTCGAGCTTTGCCTTCAAGAGACGTGTATCAACAATCTCGTTGCAGTATCGTTGGGACTCCTCTTGAGCAGCTATCTTCTCTTCCTTCTCCTTAGAGAGTAGCTCCTTCAACTTTTTAACCTGCAGGGCGAGTGCATCCCTTTCTTTTTGAACAGAATCTTTTTCTAAAGCCAGGGCCCTACAGCGTTGGACCGCATCGTCAAGTTCCTTCTTATGAGTCGTCTCTAGACGAGTGACGGCCTCCGCAGTATCCTTAGCACTTTGTTCGACAGCCTCGAGCTGGGATTTATACGAAGAGAGCTCTTCATCCTGATTTTTGATAATGTCCTTATCAAAGATAGCTTCAAGTTTCAGGCGGTCGATTTCCTGTTGACGCTCGACAAAGACTTCCGAGACTTTTTCAACTAGATGGACAAACGCGTCATGTTGGACATAGACGTCGTTGTTGCAAGCGATGGTACTCTGCTTGACATGCCCCGGAATGTGATGGATCGCTGGAAGGAACTTCAGACCATCAAAGTATATTTTGGGGAATTTAACTTTAAGCTCGGCCAGCTTCTCCGATATTGTCGAGTCTGCTGCAGGAACAGGGGGAGGTGGCTTTGAAAGTTCTGTTTTCTTACGATGTTCCCGAGACTGCCGAGTGCTTGATGAACCAGAGTGTTGGTCACGGGGAACTTCAGATTGAGACCCCTTTTGCGAAGACTTCTCTCTGCCTTGCTCTGATTGAGAAGGAAGATCACGGGAATATGAAGACTGGGTATATGATTTCCTTCGATAAGTCGATTCTCGGGGGCGATTGTCTCGGTCTCCGGAGTCATCTCTGTCTCGGTGCTTGCCGGTGCCCGAGTCCCGGGCAGAATGATGAAAAATGGATGAGCCGCGAAGACGATCGATTCTGTGGCTACGTTCCATGTCACCTGCATAGAATGAGAATAACGACAAGTTAGAAAAGATCAGAGTGATGGATGAAATTGAAGTGTAGGGTGAAGTGCACGTGTCCGTGTGTGTCCTAGTGTTCCCCCCGACGGACCGGTTTCTTTATCTTTACTAATAGGAGTTTTTTCTCCCTGGACATGAGCTTGAGCGCCTGCATTGCCTCTGGCGGGCGAATTAAGTTTAAGCGCTCGGAGTCGTCGAAACCATAATTGAGCAGATCGTCAGGGATGGTAAGGTTCGGTAGACCTTTCAGTGAAGTTTCTAAGGGTTGAGGGGAAGGTTCTCTCTCCTCTGGAATAAGAGTAACTTTAGAAGTTCCACCCACTTTCTTCCTCCTCAACTTATAGGCCAATTTCTTCTTTCCCTTTGAAGGGGAAGATGACGTCTCAATATCGTGGACTTCGACTATCGGGTCCTGAGTGGGACTAACATTTTCGCTCGGTACTTCGGGCGTCTTGCCTTCTCTAATTTCTCCCTCTTCTAGCATGTCAGGGGCGTTACGTGTTGAAGGCCCGGCCTGCTTCTTTCCTTTGCCCGAAGCAGGTCTGGATAGAGTGACACCTTGGGGAAGGCTTATTCGGCGACCTTCCGCCAGCAGCCCAAACCTTGTAAGTGACTCATTCGAAATGAGAGATCTGATGTCCCGATCTTCTGCAGGGAGGGCCCGGATAGTTGCAACAGCTTCAGAGTATCTGGAGCCTTCGGGACGTGGATTGATACCTGAGAAAGTGGATAAAGAGTCAGAAAAGATGCAAATTTCGCCAAATTCAAGTGTTGATCTAGAGAATGAACTTACTTCCTTCTACCCATCTCCTAGCGAAACCGGGAGGACAACGCACATAGAACCACTCTTGCTTGTACTGGGCAAATTTGCTCCATGCCCCAGTCAGGATTTGGCATTTACTGTGTGGCTCCAGAAATATAAAAGATGGGTTGTCCGACTGTCTCTTGAAGCGGTAGATATAACGAATATCGCCAGAAGTAGGAAGCCTGAAAAGGACGCTCATGAAGAGGATGCAAGTCCTGTATATGAATGCATGGCTATTTGGATGTAATTGTGAGGGGGCAATCTCGATATATTGTAGCACGTCACGAAGAAAGGAATTGAATGGTGGAACGCAGTCGACCCAGCACATGAACCTGTTACAGGCTGTATATCCGACTGGGGGCAAGTGCGGACGATCATGCCCCGATGGAACTAACACGTCATCGAAGGGGATTCCATGGACGGAGCATATCCGACGGAGTGTACTTTCATTAATCTTTGAGGCCTGTGAATCGATTGGGTCATCTAAGAAAATTGCTGCCTCCAGAGCGTCGGGAGCTAAGTCGACAGACGTCGTTGCAGGACTCGGTAAGTCTTGAGCAGGGGTAGTTGACGAGTTTGAAGTTCCTATAATTTCTTGTCGGGAGGATGGCCCGGGTCTATCCGAGATCGTAGCAGAGCTAGATTTCCTAGACATCTCTGTTAAAGATTGAATCTGACAAAGCACCTGTTTGAACTATACTTGAAAAACAATTAACATTAGACTTAACAACATAAGTATTTCCCCCGTGTGGTGTGTGAACTAGTGCGATTATTCAAACGTAAGTGCCAAGCAAATGGAAAGACACGGGATTGAGAAAATAAGTTTGAGCTTCAAATTGTCGTCTTCGAAGACCGTCATCGCTGACCGTCTACGAAGGCTTGCCGCAGGACGGTTTATATTTTGAACTCGACATCGTCACTGCATTTGAATGGTTATTAACTATTAAGCAGGATTAAGTCCAAGTTTTCAGCTATTTAAAAACACAGAAGTTATCAGTCTGGATTATTCGATATGCTTTGTTGTTTAAGTCCGTCCTTGTTCATTACCATATGTTCAGGCATGGGATGTGTTAGGTCAACTGTGCGTTAGATTCGACTAGCATTGCTGTTGTGCACAACTCCTCTATCACCCACCATTGCCGTTCGGCATACGACAAGGCGTGCCGAACCATAACATGCCGAGCCGCATCGCTCGGCCTTCCATACTTCCAACTGTTTTCCCACCGTTCGTCATAAGGGAGTCATGCCGAACCACCAACATGCCAAGCCGCATCACTCGGCATTTTACTCTCAACAACGACACCCTTCCACTTATCAACTCCACCGTTCGGCATGTGGCGAATCGTGCCGAACCGAAGTTACACCGAGCCGCAACGCTCGGCACCCCGTACTTTACAACAATTTTATCCTTCTCCTCCATCCCTACCGAACGACATGGTCGACTCATTCGGCAAGTTATACCGGGCTGTGTCGTTCGACATTCTAGCCAATTCCTACTCCTCCTCTGCTCTTCCCTCCAACCTCATTTGACATGGAGGAACCATGCCGAACCACAGCAGTACACTTCCACTAACTCCCTCCTTCACGTACCTCTGTCCTCCTTTTCTTTCCTCCACACCGCCTAGCCTTAGAACGTATCCTAACCACGACTCGATTTCCTCATCCACACGACTCCTATTGGCCACGGTTGTACAGGGATTCGCGAACTTGAATCTCGTGCTAAGTTAATTAACCAGGGGTAACTGTTTAAAGAGGTGGGTCATTACCTAGTAATTGGCTCGAGACTTGGAGGAATTCTGCAGTAAGGAGCGCAGATTAAATTAGTTTCGATTTATTTGGGAAAGAAGGGAGGCGACGTTCAATGTTCAAGAAAGGAAGGGTGGTCAATTCTTTGGAGTCTATTAAAAGGCGAGGTTCGTAAGTACAGAATAGCGGAGGTAAAAGTAAGAAAAGAGAAGGAGGAAGGAAGTGCCGACCTTTATAGGGGAAAGAAGGAAAGTCGAAGGGACCATGATCAGTAGAACCGGTCAAAGCACATCCCTCGTTCGGCATCAGCTCTATCGCTCGGCATTTGTATGTCGTTCGGCATCAGCATGTCGCTCAGCATACATTGCCTCAATCGGTATCCCAAAGAAAATACTATCGAGAAGACTAAGCCAAGGCTCGAAGCGAAGCACGGGGGACTCATGATTCAAAGCACATCACGTTTGACCACACGATGCACTTTGGGGGGCAAGTGTTACTTGGAGGTTTGACCAGGCAACTAGGTCATTCGGCATAGCTGGGTCGTTCAGCATTCAGAGGTCATTCGGCATCCAACGTCGTTCGACATCCAAGCGCCGTTCGGCATCCAGCATCGCTCGGCATCCAAGCGTCGTTCGGCATTCAAGCGCCGTTCGGCATCTGTCCTCGTTCGGCATCCAAGCACCGTTCGGCATCTATACTCGACCGGCATCTGTCCTCGTTCGGCATCCAAGCGTCGTTCGGCATCTGTCCTCGTTCGGCATCCAAGCGCCGTTCGGCATCCATACTCGTTCGGCATCCAAGCGCCGTTTGGCATCTGTCCTCATTCGACATCCAAGCGCTGTTCGGCATCCATACTCGTTCGGCATCTGTCCTCGTTCGGCATCCAAGCATCGTTCGGCATCTATACTCGACCGGCATGAAGCCTCGCTCGGCATTCAGTATCGTTTGGCAGAAGTCTCGACCGGCATGAAGCCTCGCTCGACAGAAGTCTCGCTCGGCACTCATACCCCATTTGGCACTACAGCCTTGTTCGGCCTACACACTTAGCGCAACGCACTGCTTCGTTCGGCATAGAAGCCTCGATCGGCTTGAACATGTGGCTCAGCCTTTGTCGTTCGGCATTTACGGCTCGGCACGCAGAAGTCACTCACCATGGGCCAAGGTATCTCACTCATAGGCCCAAGAGGGAAGTCCAACCCATCTTCGTCTATAAATAAAGAGGCAGGGGCACAGTGAAATGGACCTTTTTCCGAGAACACTGGGGAGACTCTACCGCTTTCAAGACTCAACCTTTTTACTTAGCAATTGTATTCAAGTATTTGATGTACGGATTGTATCTATAATCAATCGTTGAGTAAAGCAATAAAGACTAACTTCAAAGTGGACATAGGCAGATACGCCGAACCACTATAAATCTGGTGTTCTTGTCTTTGCATTCAACTTAGCATATAATTCTCTGTTTCGATTTACTTTCTTCATTAATCTCTCTACACAATCTTTCTAAAAGGGGGTTAGTGACAAATTTTGGTGCTAACAAGCCGCATCTTTCATTTTTGGGTTAAGCCTTCGTTGCGCGTCACGAATAGGCTTGGCATCGTCAATTAAATGGATGTAATGTTGAACAAGCGCGGGACTAATTCCCTTTATATCGGTGATTGACCATCCAATTACTTCTTTGTTTTTTGATAGAATTAAAAGTAAGGAAGCTTCTTGATCAAGAGAGAGAGGGTTGAAGAAATTATAACGGGAAACGTTTCATTGTCACATAAGTATGAGTACTTAAGGTGATCGGGAAGGGGTTTAAGGTCCAACCTTGGGGGTTGCTCAATCAACGAATTCGGTGGAAGTTCTGATTCAATGGTAAGGGGTTCAAACGGAAGCGCATTTCCAGTTTCGTTAGGCTCGTCTTAAAATAGTTGTTCGTATTTGGTCTCGCGTTCGTGGTTTAGGTCAACTATTTCATTGTCAAAATATTCTCAAATGAAGCTAACTTTTAGCGTTTGGTCATGTGGTTCATTCGATTGATTTTCAAGATTGTAAATGTTAAGATCCAAAGTCACATTTCCAAAAGAAATTTTCATCGAACCATTTCGACAATTGATTAGAGTATTTAAAGTAGCTAAGAAAGATCAGCCTATAATCAATGAAATTTGACTCATCGAATTATTCACGGGTTGAGTTTCCAAAACGATGAAATCGACGGGAAATATGAATTGACCGATTTTGATGAGTACGTCCTCGATTTCCCTCACAGGTTTCTTTATCGAACAATCGGCAAATTGAAGAGTTACTTTCGTCGGTTTTAGTTCACCCAAGCTTAGTTGCTGGTAAACTAAATATGGAATCAATTTGACACTCGCACCCAAATCGAGTAAGCATTTGTTAATTGTTTTGTCTCCTATCCTGCACGAGATCATCGGACATCCAGGATCTTTGTATTTGACGGGAATTGATTGGGACAAGACTTCGCTAAGTCCGATGGTTAAGAAAACTTTCTTGGGTACATGAGTGTGTCGTTTTTTAGTACACAAGTCCTTGAGGAACTTAGCGTAAGTTGGGACTTGTTGAACGATATCAAGAAGCAGAATGTTAACTTTGACTTGTTTAAAAATTTCCAACATCTTTTTCATTTGGTCAGAGTGTTTCTTGGGTCGAAGAAGATGTGGAAATGGAACACGATACTCAGTAGGTGGGTCTACTTGAGTAGAAGAAGAATTTGGATTGGATTTTTATTCGACGTTTGGCTCAACGTTTTGTTCAGATTCGTTTGTTGTTTTAGAAGTGCCGAGAGAGGTTTCCGGTAAATCATTTGGACTAACGATTGGATTATCGATTTGTTTACCGGAACGCGATAACATTCATTTAGGTTACGTTGCTATCTTGAACAACATGGGCTTGATTTGAATTCGTGTTTTGATTTCTGGGATTCGGAACTGGCTGACTTGGGAATGTGCCTTATTCACGTTCACTTACGGGCGTGGCTAATTGACTCATTTTCATTTCAAGTTTCACAATCGACTGACTCGTATTCTGCATGTACGAGGTTAACAAATTTTGCAAATTATTGTTTGATCGGAGGCTTTGAGTGGTTGCCTTAGCCAAAATTTCAAGACTTTTCTCAAGTGAACTCAATCGTTTATCGTCCTGGGGAGCGAAAGATTGTTGTGGTTGATTTTAAGACGAACCCGCAAAATTTTGTTGAAAATGATTGGGTTGAAAGGGAGGATTCGAAGCATTATTCGAAAATGCTTGAAAATTGGGACGAAGCAAATTCATGTTGGCATTATTTTGGTTCCACACAAAATTCGGATGATTTCACCAACCAAGATTTTACGTTGGAGAAAATGGGTCATTCTTAGCCTTATTGAAAGCATTGAGTTGTTCGACCGAATTAGGGCACTGATCGGTTATGTGATTCAGATCGTTACATTATAACACATGGGTTGGGAAGTTTGGTTCATTTGGTTAGATGAGAAAGCGTTGTCGAATTTATTGATCATTGCGTCGATCTTAGCTTCTAGAGCCAAAGATGATCCTATCGAGTGTGCGCTCGATCGTGAGTAAATTGATTTTTCGTTAGAACGTTCCCATTGGGACAACTTTTCGGCTTGGTTTTAAGAAATTGCCAAGCATCGTCGTGATGTTGGGCGAGAAAGTTGCCTTGGCACATGTTGGGTATATTTTGACCCTACCGGACCAAACATCCACCATGTTCAACTCCCCACCGAATCAGTCTATGCCGAATCAACCTACACGCCGGTCCAAACTACACGACCGGACCAACTCCTCGCCGAATCAAACTACACGACCGGAACAACTCCCCACCGAATCAGTCTATGCCGAATCAACCTACACGCCGGTCCGAACTACACGACCGGACCAACTCTTCACCGAATCAACCTACCACCGAATCAAGGGATGCCGAACCAAGGTGTTCCAGGCCAGATTGTCTCAGCCCAGGCCCGCCAGCTGCTATATACCTCCAAGACCCCTACCCCCAGCTTCACTCTATAAATAGAGGGGCAGGGATACAACAATGGGGACAAGTTTTTGAGAGCTCAAGCACGGAAGGAACTTTCAAACAACTTTCTTTTACTTGTACCAAAGCTTTGTACTTGTAATCACAACAAAAGAAGAGAAATAACATATAAAGTGGACGTAGGCACATTCTGGCTGAACCACTATAAATCTGCGTGTCTTTTTACAGTTTAGCCCCTGTTTTTCATATATTTGCATAAATCACCCAAATCACTAAGAACAACATAAGATCTACTAAATCATACAACTTAGAGGTGTTTGTCCATTTTTTGTGCAAACATTTTTGGTGCTTTCATTGAGAGGTTGAAGCTCGAAGCTCCAGCTTCATCCGCTTAGAAAGTTTTCCTAACAGCATCATCCGCCACTTGGAAAACATGCCTCCCAAACAGAGAAAAGATGTTAACAAAGGAAAAAACATCGCATCCAGTAGCCTTCCTGATCCAGCTATCGCAAATCAAGTAAATCCTCCTCCTCCAGCAACGGTAACAAATGGAGGACAGGCTAACCCCACCACTCCTGCCACAGAACAGCCTGCAGCAATTACTAGGGCAGATTTGGACAGAGTTGTTGTTGAAGTGACTAACCGCTTCACGTCCCAGCAGGAAGCCTTGGTGGACCATCTCATGTCACGCTTGAGGGACGCTGAAGAATCCAACCGCAACACTGAATCATGGGGCGAGTCCCAATCTGGAGGATCTCAGAGACAGCAAAGATCTTCCTTCTTCGAAGGAGCTAACGGCAGGAGTAGCCGTGGTAGGAGCCGAGACCGAGCTCAGCCCGAAGTTAGGCCTGAGGAAACGTTTGGTGCCGAACCCAACGGGGAAGGTACCGGGCGGAGGTCAACTGCAGCTGAGCCTGTCATGCTGCCTAACCACAGAAACACCAGTGAACGGGGCCGAGCTAGAGTTCAGCCCGAAGTTGGACCCGAGGAAGTGCTTAGATCAGAACCCAACAGGGGAAGATCAAGGCAAGGGCCAACTGTAGCTGATCCAAGCATGCTCCCAGAAGATCAAAGGCAGCCACTGGAAAATATGAGGAATGATAGACGATACCATCCCTACAGGTTGTCTGGTCGGAATCAACCCCACAGAACGGAACCAAACTCATTTCTGTCCGCTCCAAATTCTGATGAAAGGATGGCACGCTTATTCAGAGAGTGTGTCCAACGGGAGCAAAGAGATCGAGGGATAGGCGCTAGGGTAACCAGCCCTTTCGCCCGCAATATCGAAATTGCTATCACCCCCCGAGAATGGAAGATGCCAACAATGGAACCTTACAAAGGAACCTCCGATCCCGTTGTACACTTACAGAGGTACACGCAGCATATGCTCATGAGTGGAGCAACAGAGGGAGTGCTGTGCAAATGCTTCCCGCTCTTCTTAGCAGATCTTGCTACCTCCTGGTTCTGTCATCTACCCCAAGGATCCATCAGCTCGTGGGAAATGTTGAAAGAAAAATTCATCAGTCAGTTCCGCATTCATGTGGAGCAACCTAAGGACGCTTATTCCTTATCCAGCGTCAAACAGAAACCTGGAGAAAAGCTGCAGCAATACCTAACCAGATTCAACGCCGCAGCAGCCGCAGTTCAAGATGCCGATGAGAAGCTTATCCTAATGGCCCTCTGCAGTGGGGTGCATCCGGACACTAAATTTGCTAGGAGATTGACAAAAGAAAAACCAGCTACTTTACCCGATTTCTTCCATGAAGCCGGGAAATACATGAGGCTTGAGGATGCCGCCATTGAGGGGCAGTCAGGACAACAAAGTAAGACGACCCATGGCAACGCCCCTGCTGTGGCAAGGGACGTTCGAAGAAATGATTCCAGAGACAATGCTGGGGGCAAGAAAGTAGAGAAACGCCTATATCGGCCAGGACCAAGATTCGACTCTTACACCCCTTTGAACGAGACCGTCGAAAACATCTTCCTTGCCACCCAAGGCGAAGTTAGATACAAACGCCCACCATACAAGAAGGAATCAGATAGCGCACAGAAATCTGGAAAATTCTGCCGCTTCCACGAATCCCACGGACATGATACCAACGAATGCCATCATCTCCGGGATCTGATTGAGGAACACATCAGAAGAAAGAAACTGGAGCGCTATGTAAAAAGTCAAGACAGGACTCCAGCTCCTGCCAATGAAAACCCAAGGCTACCCTCACCAGGGACCGGCAGAGGCGACCGCAACGCTAGCAGCTCTAGTCAAGAGAAGATAGTGGTCCATACCATCTCAGGAGGTCCACACATCGCAGACAGAAGCTGGAAAGAGATGGAAAGATATGGGAAGTCGCTCAGAGACAATAGAGACTGCGTCAATACGGTTATAGAAGAGCGCCACCCAAAGCGGAAAGAAAGTGATGACATCACATTCAGTAAACGCGACCTAGAAGGAAGACAGTACCCTCACATGGATCCCATGGTTATCTCTGCCCGACTCGGTCCCGCCGAAGTTTACCGAATCCTGGTAGACACTGGAAGCTCTGTAAATATCCTGTTCAAACACGCATTCGACAAAATGAGGTTGTCAATGAAGGACGTATCTCCCTGCGATAAACCGCTACACGGTTTCACTGGAGATGCGAAAATGCCCATCGGGCAGCTGGACCTCTTCGTTGAAATTGGAAGCCATCCCCGCTCCGTTGTAAGGAAACAGACGTTTGTGCTGATAGAAAACCATTCGGCCTACAACGCCTTCCTAGGAAGACCAGCCCTATCTGACTTCCAGATTGTCCTAGCCCCGTGGTGCCTGAAAATGAAATTTCCAACAGACAATGGGGTAGGGGAAGTGGAAGGAGACCAGGATATTGCACGAGACTGCTATGTAACCGAACTTCGCAACAACCACAGGAGAGATAAAGGGAAAGGTGTAGAGATTGCCCTCTGCACAAAAAGCCTTGAAGCATAGCAACTAAAGAAAGCCCCCCCTCTTCGATACACCAGCGACCCTTTCAATGAATTAGACCCTAGGGACAAAGAGGAGGAGGCCACCGCCGAGCCTGCAGAGGCTATGGAGTTTATATCTGTAGACAAGCACGACTCAAGTAGGCTACTGAAAATTGGGTCGCAGCTGAAAACGGAATTGAAGGAACAACTCGTTGATTTTCTCCGCCACAACTTGGATGTATTCGCTTGGTCACACGCTGACATGACCGGAATCTCCCCCAACATAGCGTGCCACGTATTAAAAATTGATCCTACCAAGGCACCCGTAAAACAAAAAAAGAGAAGTATGGGGGCAGAGCGATCAGCAGCCCTCGATGAAGAAGTAAAGAATCTACTCGCCAATGACTTCATACGAGAAGCTATTTACCCAGAATGGATCGCCAACCCGGTACTAGTAAAGAAGGCTAATGGGAAGTGGCGGACCTGCATTGACTTCTCCAACCTAAATGACGCCTGCCCAAAGGATTGCTTTCCGCTTCCCAGAATCGACCAACTTGTAGACAGCACAGCCGGGCACGAACTCCTGTCTTTTATGGATGCATACTCGGGATATAACCAAATTCCTATGCATGCTCCCGACCAAGATCACACTAGTTTCATCACCGACCGGGGTTTGTACTGCTACAAAGTGATGCCTTTCGGACTTAAAAATGCAGGAGCCACCTACCAGCGCCTCGTCAACAAGATGTTCGCAGGGCTAATAGGACGAACAATGGAAGTATACGTAGACGACATGCTGGTAAAATCACGGGAAGCCAAAGATCACGTAAGCCACCTGGGCGAAATGTTCCAGGTACTTCGACAGTATGGAATGAAGTTGAATCCACTGAAGTGCTCCTTCGGAGTGTCATCAGGAAAATTCTTAGGATTCATCGTCCATGCCCGAGGGATAGAAGCAAACCCTGAACAAGTCCGAGCATTAAGAGACATCAAGATACCTTCCACCCGAAAGGAAATGCAAAGCCTAAATGGAAAAGTGGCTGCCCTAGGCCGATTCATCTCCAAAGCAACGGACAAGTGCGTCCCCTTTTTCGAAGCTCTAAAGAAAGATAAAGGAAAGTTCGAATGGACGGACGAATGCTTGACCGCTTTCCTTAACCTAATCGAACACCTCCAGAAACCACCGGTACTCTCGACCCCAAGCAAAGGCGAAGAATTATACCTATACCTTGCTGTGTCATCTCACGCTCTAAGCGCTGCCTTGGTAAGGGAAGATAACCGCACGCAACGACCAGTTTACTTCGTCAGTAAAAGGTTTACTGGGGCAGAAGTCAGATATCCTAAGCTTGAAAAGTTAGCATACTGCTTACTAATCACTTCACGAAAGCTGCGTCATTACTTCCAATCCCATTCCATCAAGGTTCTAACCGATCAACCACTAAGGCAGGTACTCCATCGTCCCGACACTTCCGGGCGACTACTTAAATGGTGTATTGAGCTGAGTCAATATGATATCACCTATCACCCTCGCACCGCCATCAAGGGACAAGCCATGGCTGATTTCATTGCAGAATTCACTACCAACGAGGATAAGGAGCAACTGGAAATAACAGAAGATATCAAGTGGAATCTCTTTGTGGACGGTGCATCTAACGAACAAGGCTCGGGGGCAGGTGTGGTAATCATCACTCCCAGGGGAAATAAACTGCACTATGCTATAAGGTTGGAATTCACTGCCACCAACAACGATGCAGAATACGAAGCAGTAATAGCCGGATTAGAAATTGCTATCGAGATCGGAGCCAATTCTTTGTGTCTTCACAGCGATTCTCAGCTTATTGTTAATCAAATACTAGGGGAATTCCGAGCTAGAGAAGAACGACTCATAGCATATCTAAAGAAGACCAAGTTACTTCTCAGCCGATTAGACCACTACTTAGTCAAACACATCCCTCGGGAAGAGAACCAAGAGGCCGACGAATTGGCAAAGCAAGCAAGTATGGGAGACGAGGCCATCTTCGGAGCAGTAACTGTCTCAAAGCAAATGATCCCAAGTTTTGAGCAAGTGAATCTGATAGCTGCAACCGAAGAAGCAACTTGGATGACTCCCATCCGAGACTACCTACAAAATGGCACACTACCCGACAGGCGTAACGAAGTCAAGAAAATCTTGAGGAAAGCGTCCCGCTACACCATGCAAGGAGACATCCTCTATCGGCGCGGGTTCTCTAACCCATTATTAAGGTGTGTCGCCGGAAGGGAAGCCAAGGAAATCTTATCCAACATTCATCAAGGAAGCTGCGGAGATCACACCGGAGGGCAAACGTTAGCAAAAAAGATACTCCGATACGGATATTTCTGGCCCACCTTAAGCAAGGACGCCTTAGATTTCGTCAAGAAGTGTGACAGATGCCAAAAGTTTGCTAAGGTCCCTCGGCTACCAACAACCGAGATTACCCAGATGACCAGCCCTTGGCCCTTTGCAGTATGGGGAATTGACTTAATCGGTGAACTGCCAATGGGTCGAGGCGGCGCCAAATATGCTATAGTAGCAGTCGACTATTTCACCAAATGGGTGGAAGCAGAACCTCTAAATAAAGTATCTTCAGCGAAAGTTATCAACTTCTTAATCAAAAATGTTCTGTGCAGGTACGGAGTCCCACTAAAAATCATATCAGACAACGGACTTCAGTTTGACAGCGAGGAATTCGCCAACTGGTGCCAAGAACACGGAATTCACAAAAGCTTCTCATCCGTAGCATATCCCCAAGCAAACGGACAAGTCGAAGCAGTCAACAAAATTCTGAAAACTCTGATCAAAAAGAAGCTCGAAAAGTCAAAGGGCGCTTGGGTGGATGAACTCCCTACGGCACTATGGGCCTACCGCACATCTTTCAGAACATCAACAGGGCACACTCCTTTCTCTTTGGCATACGGATCGGAGGCTATGCTCCCAGTTGAAACCATTGTGCCTTCCCACCGTAGGATCCACTATAACCCAGAAGAAAACGAAGAGCTCCTCAACATGTCTTTGGATCTAGTCGAGGAGAGAAGGAATGATGCAGTCCTAAAAACAGCAGCCCACAAGCAAAAGGTGGCAGCACAATACAACTCCAAAGTCAAGCATCGTGCCTTACGAGAAGGGGATCTTGTCCTTAAGCGAATCTTCCCTCGCCCCGGAGCACTAGACCCAATCTGGGATGGACCATATGTAATTCATAAAGATCTCCACAACGGAGCCTATATTTTGTCAACAGTGGACGGAGAGGTGTTCCAGAGGGCATGGAACATCCAACACCTCCGTCGATACTTTTCTTAACTTGTATTGCCCATATGAAGTAAATTAACGAAGAGAATCAGTGGACGTAGGCATTTTTTCGTGCCGAACCACTTTAAAAAAGCCTTGTCTCTTTTTTAACTTGTTCCTTTGTATCTTGGCTGCTTGTTAACTTTATCCTTTTCTGTTGAACAAAATCCTGAGCATATAGCATTTCTATTCAAAGCACTCCACAATGCAACTTCACGTGGACAAGCCCCAACAGGTACTATGCGAATCTATGCCCTCGCCAATGAGACACTTTTGCTCCAGCATCCCTCTGCTGCGGGTTAACTCATTGCTCGCGACGGCCCTTAAAGCCAACTGTAATGAGCCGATTATAAGCCACCGAGAAGGCCGACTATAGCCGAGGCAGCTCATTACGGCGTTAGGCTCGCCGGCGACTGTGAACCGATTATAAGCCCCAACATAAGGTGTGGCCAGCCAGGGGCAGTTCACAGTTGACGATCGGCACCCACGCTAGCCGGCCACAGTAAGTCGAATAATACCCATGAGTACGGGCCATAATGGCCCGGGTAGTTACTGTGCGCGATCTCGGCTCCGGTGTGTCTTAAGTGCGGCTGTGGTAAAAAAGAATTAACTCCCCGCGGAGGCGTAAGATGGGTGACAAATGTCTCCAAGACCCACAGCTAGGGAAAGTGACTACAAAACCCGTTTGCCACGAACTTAAGCACATCGAAGGCCTTCCGTGACTGGAAGTTTTACTATTCCACATATTTCAGTTTTACTTAAAAAAAAAAACTTTCCTCCTATCCTCTATAACAAACCATAAAGTACAGGATGCAGGGTAAGAGATACCCGCCAATGGATGCAGAGATTCACAATCAGATGGCGGGGCAGTCAACTGCTCTCCATGCTTGGTCATACAAGATATTCGAAACTTCCATTTACAAACAGAACATGAAAGGCGGTATTTTCTTCCTTTATGTACAAATGCATGACTATAATTTGATTTTTTCACACCACACGCTAACATTGCAAGTCATGAGATTATGATTGAAAACCAGAATCTAACATCAAACACAATTTAATTACGAGAATACACATAGCTACATTTCTCATACGATATGTCGAAATAGCAACAAATATTCAAAGAAATGACAAAATCAACTTGAGCTAAAAAATTACACGTCAAGAATAATGTTATTACAAGTAGCAAGAATTACAACTTAGAAGTTACTCTACTGTCTTAAGACTAACAGATACAACAATGCCAAGCCTACAAAAAGAATTTTTCAGGTTCGGTCATGGAGCTGGTTGCGTCGAAGTCTTGTCCTTGTTCCTTTGCCCGCCTGTCCGGTCATAAAAAGGATTCATTAGTGATGAGTAACCAAGTTAACAGAAAGACTAGAAAGGAAGACTTACCAGTACTAGCTTCTTGACCATCCTGGTCGTCATCTTCTACCGGCACGCCCGCCTCTTCAGCAGCAAGCAGCCGCATACCCTCCTTTACCGCCACTTTCTCCTCCTTGGTGAATTGGGCAGTGACCACATCCATACTGAAGGCCGTTCCACCCTCTTTATCTGCATCAGCCTTAGCCTCCTCCAAAGCCCGAAGATATGTCTTGGCCATGACTCTGGGATAATCATCCATCCAAGAGAGGTTACCCTGCTTCCAAGTCCGGAAATACATGTCCTGGAGCATGTCATCCATCATTCCTTCGTTCTCCTCAAACTCCCTCATCCGGGCATCGGAGGCCGACAACCTTTCCACGGCAGCATCTCTCTCCAGTCTGTATCTCGAGCAATCAGCTTGAAGGGACCTCCGCATCACCTCCATCTCTTCCCTCAACTTAGCTTGAGCAAGTTCTGCAGCCTCAAGCTTCTCGGACAAATCCTCCACCTGCTCGAGATCCGCTCTCCGAACCTCATCCACCGTGGTAATAGCCATGTCAATCCGCTCTTTGCAAGCAGCTTCCATTTTCCGCAATTCGGCTCGACTGGCCTCTTCCATGGTTCTCCTCAATCGCCCAGTAGCAGCCTCGTGCTGAGAGATCTGGATAGCCTGATCCGCAAGCTGCTTGGCCTGATCCGAGACCACCAATCGAAGTCGGATATTGGCGCTCCCTATCTCCTCTCCGGCCTTAACCAACCGAGCATGATGCCCCATCAGCTTCTTGGCCTCCTCTGCCACCCGATCAATATTAGCTTTGGCCTCGTCTCCCATAGTGACTATACGAGTGGTGAGTAGATCGAGGTCTAAGGACTTGGCTTCGTCAAGTACTCGTACCATGGGGTTACGGGGGAGAAGATGTTCACCGGTAGCTTCGTCAAAAGTAATATCCTGAGAACCTGGATCCAGATCAGGATGACCCGCGAAGGGATTACGGGCCAAGTCGGGACGGTCGATATGAATAACAGAAGGGTTTCCGGACGGGTGTGGAGAGGGTACAAACTCGCTACCCTCCTCAGTAATGTCATGAATAGGCTGAGCCGGAGGCTGAGGACCGAGCGAAGTTTCGGATAAAGGGTGACTCCTCTTCCTCTGCTGAATACCCTCTTCGATGACCCCAAGAAGAGGACGGTACCCGACTACATCCCCGGAGCGTTGGGCTGAGGGCTTCGGCTTAGCAGAAATTTTGGAAAGTTTATATTGCTCGAGCCTGTGTCGAAGGTCTGAAGCTTTGGGCGTCTTGCCTGCTCCTGATATAAAGAACAAGTGTCATAATCTTACATTACTATATGATTCAAGAAACGCGGTAGGTTACAAGTTAGAAAAGGAAAAGAAACACAGCTGTGGTTGTACAAACCCTGGGGAGGAGTGGAATACTGCAATAAGTCCCGGATTTCATTCCAGGACGGGAGCGGGTCATAAAATATTCCTAAGTCCCTATCATTAGTGAAGCATGCAGGGGTCAAGAGTTCACCTTGAGTTGTCAGAGCCACCTTGGCCGGAATAGTCGGAGAAGACTCACTTGCACCAGTCCCGGTTTTGTCCGCCTCCCCGGTCTTCTCTACCAAAGCCGGATCATCACCCAACCCCTCAAAAGCTTGACGGAGAGCATCATCCGTCCACTCTTGCATCTCGCCTACTTGCCCAGAAGACAGAGCCCTGGAACCATCACCACCCTGTCCATCTCCACCCTGTCCATCGCCACCCTCGTCACCAAGACGCTCAACGTCACTTCCGCCCTCCGCCTCACCTCTTTCCTCCTCCGCATCTATCTCCCCCTGAGTAAGTGGACAATTGCTGGGAGAAGGACCGTCCGACCTCTTAAGCTTCTTACCTCCGACGGCTGGAGGTTTCGTAAATGGTTTTCTCTTTCCGCCCTCTGCCGCCTGAGCAGCCGCCCTCTCTTCCGCCGTTTCCCTCAACTTAAATACAGACTGCTGCGGAAGGATCAAGTTATATTCCAGAAGAATCGCATTTCTAATCAAGTAGGCAGATGATCTGTATTTCCCAAGAATGGCTTCTATCTCCGCCGCCATCTGAACCAGGCGGTCAGTCTCCACAACCGGAAAACCACCTGTCGCTAGCAAAAATGAGAAAGTATGAGAAGAAGCATCGCAATCGGAATAGGAATTATAAGTAAAAGCATCAACTTACATCCAGAGGTAAAGCGCCGGATGGAGACGGAATCGTCCCTAACAAAGAACCACTCTTTCTTGAACATGCTGAATTTAGAGTACAGGTCCAAGACCGGCTTGAAGGTCACAGCAGACTCCAAGCTAACATATGGGGACCCCTTCTTATAGCCCCTTAAATTATACAAGTACCGGATCTCCCGGTTGGAGGGGGCGCGACCATACTTCCTCCGAAAAATAACAAAGAGACTCACCAATATGGCATAAGAGTTGGGGTGAAGCTGGAACGGGGCCACCTTCAGGTACGTGATGAAGCTGACTACCCAAGCATTGAGTGGCGGGATAGCACCACACATGCAATGGTACCTACTATAAGCAAAGTATCCTTCGGGAGGACTGTATGGCATGACTCCTGGGCCCGGCAGCAGCATGAGGGCTCTATCGATCCCAAAGGAACGAGATATAACATCGAGTTGCTCCTCTTTGAGAGAGCTAGGAAAGCAGTCAGGAGGGGAGTCCAGCAACTCTTGGGGACCATATCCATCCACTAATGACCTTGGGGCAGGCCCATGACGCTCCGATCCTGATTGAGCTGGGGGCACGGCCGAGGACTCTCCTTCACCCCCGGATCTCCTCTTATCTGATCGAGTTTCAACTTTTCGAGACATTTATCTGCAAAAATGGGAAAAATATATCGTTAGAATATACAAGCAGTATAATTTGGAATTTCACTGGAAGTTCGAAGTATAAAACACATGTTCACTCGGTACAAGTTCATTCGGGAAACAGATGCACAGTTCATTCGGTAATCTCGGGTTACCCGAGTTCATCCGGCTATTCACGAATGGGATTTTATTCGGCACTCGGTATCCATGAGTCGATTCGGTAAAAACTCATTCGGTGTTCTCATTACGAAGTCTCATTCGGCAGAAAAAATCTCACCTGGTTCGGCTAAGTTGCTTGGTCCGGCTAAATTGCTTGGATTTGGCAAACGCTCGAGATTGATTCGGATACACTTTGATTCGGCAAGAGACAACGGAATGGTTCGGTAGATGGAAAAACGAAGGCCCTAACCATCTACTTATAGACAAAAGCGGGCTACCGGACCAGATAAAAACGGGGAATTAGGATGGTCAAAAACAAAGCAGGATACGTGCATGCACCTACCCTACTTTGGGGGCAAGTGTTGGGTATATTTTGACCCTACCGGACCAAACATCCACCATGTTCAACTCCCCACCGAATCAGTCTATGCCGAATCAACCTACACGCCGGTCCAAACTACACGACCGGACCAACTCCTCGCCGAATCAAACTACACGACCGGAACAACTCCCCACCGAATCAGTCTATGCCGAATCAACCTACACGCCGGTCCGAACTACACGACCGGACCAACTCTTCACCGAATCAACCTACCACCGAATCAAGGGATGCCGAACCAAGGTGTTCCAGGCCAGATTGTCTCAGCCCAGGCCCGCCAGCTGCTATATACCTCCAAGACCCCTACCCCCAGCTTCACTCTATAAATAGAGGGGCAGGGATACAACAATGGGGACAAGTTTTTGAGAGCTCAAGCACGGAAGGAACTTTCAAACAACTTTCTTTTACTTGTACCAAAGCTTTGTACTTGTAATCACAACAAAAGAAGAGAAATAACATATAAAGTGGACGTAGGCACATTCTGGCTGAACCACTATAAATCTGCGTGTCTTTTTACAGTTTAGCCCCTGTTTTTCATATATTTGCATAAATCACCCAAATCACTAAGAACAACATAAGATCTACTAAATCATACAACTTAGAGGTGTTTGTCCATTTTTTGTGCAAACAGCACATAGATTCAAGCATGGTTCGTAAGCTGTTTTCAAGTCCATCGTATAAGAATTGGCAAAGGATCCATTTTTTGAAATTATGGTGTGAAAATTTTATCAAAAGCTCTTTAAATCTTTCAAAATATTTTCCGAATGGTTCACCCCAGAATTGATGAAAATTGACGATTCTGTTTCGGATTTTAGTTGTTTTTTCCAAGGGGTAAAACTTTTTTAAGAAAACTTGAACGAATTCTTTCCATGTTTTAATCGAGTTTGATGGTAAGCTATACAACCATTTTTCAGCGTAGTCAGTAAGGGCAAGTGGAATTAATCGAAGTTTGATTCAATCATCACAAAGTTGTTGAAGTTTAATGGTTGCGCAAACTTGTTCAAATTTCGATAAGAAAATGTATGGGTCATCGTGTACAAAATTGCCAAATTTTGGGAGCATGACAATATGATTGGAATGAATTTCGAAATGGTTACCCGTAGCAGCGGGTAACGTGGTGCAAGAAGGAATAGAAACTCTATCGGGAAAGATTCTATCCATGAGAGTTCGCGGGGCATTTGTGTTTGCCATTGCTGGAGTATCATTTGTTTGAGTTAAATGATTTGTAGAAGGGTCACGAGTCCAACGATTCGTAGAAGTGTCACGAGTCCAAATACTCATGCACTAGCGAGAAGAATAAGGGAAAAGAAAGAAGTTAGAATCGAGTTGAGAGAATGAAATAGGGTTTAGAAGATAAAGTGAAAATTTGTTTTATATATATATATATATATATATATATATATATATATTTCTTTTAAAGGAAAAATATTTACCAAAAAGGATTTATTTTTCAAAAGGAAGATTGATTTTTGTTTTGTTTTTTTTGGATTTTTGATTTTCAATTTTTTTTCTTTGTTTTTATATGTTTTTTTTGTTTTTGAAAAGATTTTTTCGGATTTTTGTTTTTGTTTAATTGGTTTTTCTTTTGTTTTTTATTTGGATTTTTTATTTTTAAATTTTTTTTCTTTTTTTTATATGTTTTTGTTTTTGAAAAGATTTTTTTGGGATTTTTGTTTTTGTTTAAAATTTTTTTATAAAGGAAAGATTTTTTTTGGATTTTTAAAAAGAACTAAGTAAAATGTAAAAAAATTTAGTTTTGTATTTTGATTTTTTTTTAAATATGCATGAACCAATGCAACTAAATGAATGCAATGACTTAATTACAAATTTTCTGTCCTTAGTAGCTCCTAACCTAAAATTGTATAATCGCACTTTATCTTAATTCAACAAAATATTTCTCAGCCAGGTAACGGATAGGAGTTATCGGTGCACCACGAATCACCGTAGCAAAGCAGCCGAAGGTTTAAGTACCTTCAGAGAAAAAATCACTATAATATTTACGAATCACCGTAATATTTATATATGATTATTGCTCTATTGTAGCCTAGACACCAAGAAAATAAATTGTCGAAAGAAGACAACATTTCAAGATACAATTAAGCCCTAGGTGAGCTCTTGACACTCTTAAGTCCGGCGTCTAATTGTTATTATTAGTCAAGTTCTATGATGATATGTAATTTGTGGGCCAAGGAAGGGGTGATGAAATCTCCCACCTTATGTGGATTTGGGTGTTACCCTTAGAAAAGAAAATAAGATGGGATGTATGCAAACTGAAAATAAACGTGAATTAACGATGTAACTACGAATGAATTTTTTTTGTTGAAAACTTTCTCTTTTTAAAAAAAATGCAAGCAACTGATAATGCAAAGAAAATAAAAACAAGAGATAAGGGCACGATACTAGAGCGTGCAGAATTATAAGCAAATTTATTTTAAAAGCAGTAAAAAAAATTATCGCAGATTTTAGCAAGCAAAATTTTTTAACAAGCAAGCAGTCTTTTAGCTAGCAATTATTGTCCGCTTGATTTCGTGCAACCTACAACCTGTAAAGAAAATTTTATAATGAAAGAACGAAAACAAAAGTAAATTTCTTTTTCCTTTGTTTTTTAGAAGAGGAGAGCAAAACAATTTACACAACACATAATACTTAAATAATAATTAAAAAAAACTGCCCAACAATTTTCTAAAAACAACACAAATTAACTTAGGCCAAACAGATGTCCTCTTTTTTTTAGAACAAACCAATTTGCCCCAAAACAATTTGCAAAACACACGGCCACAAATCAACTTGCAAAACAACTTAACTTAAAAACTTAGCCCAAATCAATTTGCAAAACACACGACCACAAATCAAATACAAAAACAACTTTTCCCCAAAACAAACTCAAAATCAAATTCGGGTTTGCGACACAAAATTCAATTCAATAATTTATGGTTGCTGGTGTGGGTACTTGCGATTTAGAACTTGCGGTTTTATTTTTGGAAATGTAGCAGCCGGCATTCGATGAGGGATCGTGGTGGTTTGTGGAGTTAGGAATCGGGTTGCTGCAGATGTTTGGTTGACGGCGTTGGCAGTAAGCAGTTTGCTGCAGGAGGATGATTAAGGCAGAGGAAGTGTAGACAGTGGGAAGGTGAGGTTCTGGTTGTTCAAGTGTAGTTTTTTTTGTGCAGTGGTGAGGATGTTGTGAGTGCTACAATGGAGGAGCAATGGATGAAGAGGTTGGTTGATTGCTGTATAGGTGGAGGACTGCAGCTAAAGTTAATGATGGCAATGGGAGTTTTGGTTTGACGATGAGGTAGTGTTTTTGGGTTGGAACTAGTGGGATGATGTAATTTGGGTGGTAGTATGACGTGGTGATAGAAGTGCAGTTTGGTGATTAGGAGGATGTGGGTGAAGAAGTTGATGTGTTGCAGAGGGATGTATGAAGGAGGTAAATTTTGAGATTGCTGAAATGGAAGAAGTTGATGATGCACTGGGTAGGTTGCAGAGGTCAGTGAAGTATGGTTAATGGTTTGATGCAATTGATGGTTTGATATGTAACTGTAGTTGTTGAGGCAAGTTGCAGTGTTAAGGCAGTTTGATTGTGAGGCTGAAATAATGGGTTTGTTGACGTGTTTAAAGTTTGTATTTGGCTTGATGGTTAAGCCAGTGGGGATGGTTGATGGTTTGTGGTGATATTTACTGTAATATGGCAGTGGAGGAAGTGAAGGAGTGATGAATGTATGAAGTTTTGATTGTTTGGGAGGCAGGAGGAGGTTATGTGTGGAATGCAGAAGTATGGAAGTGTTTATGTAATAAGGGAAGTTGCTGCTAGAAGTTTTGATGACAGGTTGGAAAGGTTGATGCAGTAGTGATATTTTGATGATATGAAGTTGTTGCACTGCAGTGGGTAGTTGAAGCAGTGAAGTGGTGAGGGGAAGTGGGCAGTAAGTTGTAGATGGTTTGAATGGTGTGGGATGGCAGTGTTTGCAGGTGACATGCAGAAGTGTGGAGATATGGTGAAGTTTCTGTGCAGTGGGGGTTTGAATTTGTTTGGATGATGAAGTTGATGGCAGTAAGTTAGGTGGTCTGGTATTGGTGAAGTGGGGATGAAGGTAGAGGCAGTGATGTTGTTTTCTGGTTGAATGATGATGAATATGGCAGAGAGGTGTTTGGTATGCTGAAGGTGTGTGGAGGAAGTTGAAGTTTGAGTGGCAGGTTGGTGGTAGTGACTATAATATGTTGATAGTGTTATGAGGAGCAGAAGTTGATGAATAAAGACGGGGGCTGGAGGTAGTAAGTTGATGCATAGAGATGTGTTGATGCATAGATATGGTGTTGTGGCTTGAATGGTGAATGAAGGCAGCAGTTTTGTTGAAGTGTGGTAAGAAGTATGTTTGCACTTGTATGTAGTTGGTGGATGTGAAGTTTGTGAAATTGGTGAATGCAAATGGATGGTTGTTTAGGCAAATGGATGTGGTAGAAGTAAAGGCAGCGGGGGTTGTTGAATGATGAAGTATGTAGGGGTGTAGCAGTGGCAAGTTGAGGCAGAGGAGTGTTGCACTGTTGCAGCAAGGCAGTGATATGGTGACAATGGTTGATGTTGCTTTGTATTTGTGTAGGAAGGTGACAAAGGAGTAGGTGAAGCAATATGTAGCAAGGAGTAGGTGAAGTAATGTGCATTGAGATATGTACACAGAGTTGCACAGAGGTGCACAACAGCAGGAATGTTTGAAGTAAGGTTGGATGTTGTAGGCACTGTAAGGCAGAGGCAGTGAATTTTTGAGACGATGTTTTGTGAAGTATGCTTGAAGGCTGTTGGTGAATGAAGAGGACAGGGGGGATGTTATGGTAGCAGTTTGAGGTGGTGAAGAGGCAGAGGGTATATATATGTTGGAGAGGAGAGCAGTTTTGTAAAAAAAATGTAAATGAAAATGCAAATGTAAATTTGTAAAATAAAAACAGAAAATGTAAATGTAATGCAAATAATAAAATATTTTTTTGAAATTGTATATGTTTTTTTTATAAATAGAATTTCAAATGCAAATAGAAAAAAATCAAGCACATAAATCAAACGAAAGCACAAATCACACAACAAACACACAACACAAAATATCTTTTTTAAATGCAAATCAATGCACAAAATGAAAACACAATAAAATCAAACAAAAATAATTCGAAGAATAAAACTAAAATCAAATCTAATTCCCCAACAACGGCGCCAAAAACTTGTTAGACGACGAATTTTCTATCGGATAGAAAATTGCCGTTAAAATGTA
Organism: Allium fistulosum; assembly: GCA_030737815.1. Classification (NCBI taxonomy): domain Eukaryota; kingdom Viridiplantae; phylum Streptophyta; class Magnoliopsida; order Asparagales; family Amaryllidaceae; genus Allium; species Allium fistulosum. The sequence goes on from CM060902.1 coordinate 454,659,530, forward strand.
AAAATAACCGCAAGCGCACGGCGTACAATTTTAGTACGTGGCGAGTACGAGTCGATCCGTAGGGAATTGAATTAATCTTAAATTCTACTCAATCAAATTAACCTAAAGTTTGAAGTTGTTTTAAGCTAAAAATGTAAAAACTAACTAAAACAAAGTGAATAAAAATATGAGATTAAAAGATAATTTAGAGGCAAATCCACTCTCATACTTTCACATAAATCAACACAAAATCAATCTATGATCTCTCATTTTAATCTAAGTAGAATTAGTGATGTATTTACCATAGGTATGGTCTATTTATGTTATTAATTAACATAACTTAAACCATCAAACTTTAATACAACAACTAAAACCACTTTGTTAAATATCATGAAAATGAATATGAAACTAAAACAAAAACTATTTTAAGCATGATCTATTTACTACTTTTGATTAGTAACATAGATCATCAAATTTTGATTTTATTTTAATTCCATGATCAAAATCACTTAGTTAGATGTTAATGTAAATTGTGTTTATATTTGAGTAAGAATTGCCTATTGTGATAAACAATATAGGCTATCAAATTCACTAATAAACTAACATTAACAACTAACTATCCATGAAGCATAAAAATAGATCATAAACAACAGAATATGTTGAATTTACATAATTTAATAGAGTTCCATTACCCCTAAATTGAAGGGGTTTAGCTTCTCATTTGTGTTATCATTTCAACACATGTAAATTGCACCATAGAAAAGAGAGCAAAGTAAGAGCTAATTAAAATAAAAAGAGAACTTAACTACTTGCATAAAAATAAAACTAATTGCAATGAAAAGAAAGCTAATCTACTAACATGAAATAGAAGAAAGCATGTAAATAAAAGTAAACATGAAATAAGAACAAGTACAAAAAGAAGAAGAAGAAGAGGCTTAGGAAGCCATTTTATTTCTCATTTAATTTGTGACTACAATTTGCATAAGAAGTAAGTAGATTTAAAAGCTCTATTACATGAACATAAAATGGTTATTTATACATAACTAAAACCCTAATTCATATTTTAGGGAACTATCCAAAATGCCCCTTAGAAAGTGTAACCTCCAAGTAATCATTAGCATAAAATTAATCCTTCATTAAATGTGCATGTACTTTTAATCCCCATTAACATGTGCATTAGCTCTTAATTGTGGATCATGGTTAGTGGGTAGGTGGGGTCCTCCATGGTTACATGAATTCTTTTGCTTCTTCATTTCTTTGGTGCATGCATACATACATGAAAGCTTCTTCATAAATGATCTCCATTTCCTACGATTTAAAAATAAAAATGTGCAAGTGAATTTTCTCAATTTAAATCATACACAAAATTACCATTTTGCCCTATGAAGATGCATGAATGGTGACTTGAAAGCATTTTTTAAATTTGGTTTTAAACATGCAAAAACACCTAATTATGACATTTATTTTACTAAAATGAGATTAAGTGTGTGAGTAAAAATATACATTTTTACGTGCAAATCAAGTAGCCTCCATACGCACTCACTACAGTGAGCCACACTCAACATACCACGTATTGAGTGTCATCCACGAGCAAAAGAATAACTGAATAAATAACACAATGGTGTCTCATACCACCGCGTGTTACTAATCCATTTATTCAGTGCTAATACATAACACTTGCCCCCACTTCATTCTATATAACGAGTACAAAGAATAACCGAATAAGTGTTACCGAAAGTCCCATACCAGAAGGTATCACTAATCCATTTATTCTAATTTCTCATTAAACAGAATAAATAACAATAAATCAAATAGAAAAGATGCCATCTCCATATCATATTAAAATATCAATCAAATCAAGCTCAATGATGAATCACTCGTATTGCTCAATACATCATATATGTATACAAAGCAATAAAACAATATAAATTAGATTAATTAAAATGCCAAGTATGATAAGAACAAAGAAACCAATATTCAATAATAAATCAGTTGCAACATATAACAAAGAAAATAATAAGTAAAGAATAATATATATATATCCTAAAATAGATATAAGTTTAAATACTTCATACATACATACATATATATATATATAATAAATATATATATTATCCCATATATATATTCTAAATCAATATACGTTAATGACTAATCAGGAAAACAATAAAGTAACTTATTTAAATTAAATAAAATTATAAATACTATATTGATATTTTAATAAAATCATTCATGACTTTACCCCATAAATAAAATAAATATTTATACATGAACAATGAATAATTTTACATGAATTACCAAAATTCAATGGTAATCTTAATTTGTATAATAAACAATAAATTTCTTAACCTTCTATAAAAATAAAATTAGATAGTAACTTAGAATTCACAAGTAACCTTCGAAAATCTCCCCTTCCTTTTATTAGGAACTCAAATGGGTTTATAAAACTCAATTATACATAAATCCATTTTATATATATACATAACTAATTTATACCTATATCAATGTTATATATGTATTGATGATAAACCATTATTACTTGTTTATATATATATATAGAACTATGATCTTGTATACAAGAAATATAAACCAATGAACTACAGCAAATATAACAACATCAGGATTTCCAAAACCAAACATTTAAACTGTCAAGGCCTAAATTAGGGAATTCAAGCCTACACATGGAGGTTGGAGTAAGACATAATGCAGCATATAAAAATCAACTCACCATACAAATGCATAAAACAAGACCAAAAATTAAACTCCGAGGATTAACAAATCAAGATATAAACACTTATATATATATACATATATATTTGCATATAGCACTTTGATTGAAGAAGAAAGATTAAAGCTAACATACATAAAACAACAAGGAAAAGTAATCAAAACAAACAATTCAATAAACTCAAACTCACAATCTTATATACACTATCTAATATATATATATATATATATATATATATATATATAATTTAGTTTTAAAATATATAAACATACATGTATTTTAACTAATCGTATTGTCAAGAGTTAATGTCTATATGGAGTTGCATACTAATATCTGAAACTTACTTACAGGACTACACTAACACTTACATATTTATACGCATAGGCTGAAATTTAGATTGAAGAAGGTAAGTTCAAGCTCACAGAATTATAACAACGGGGAAGAAATACTGAAACATACACTCCAACTCACAACATAGGTACTAACCAACAGGACACATATAAATGTATATATACTAATAGCAATCAATCGACTTAGATATGGTCGTGAGTTGTAATTAACTCACCGAACGAAGGATGCATAAGCACTATCGCTGCCAACATTCACTGAACAACACCTCAGCCATGTTGCAACCTCCCACATCTACGGCCAAAACTGTAAGCCGCACCGCCAGCAATTCGCAGCTCGCTAGTACCTTCGCTCGCGACTGTACCTCGCGAAGAATGTAAACGAGAATCGTTGATATTGAATTTAGGATAATATCACTGATACGCATCTTGCTCGTTTTTAAAAAAAGGATATTATTGTTAGTTTTTGATGTATATGATACGCATACAACTACTCATGCTAGGCCTAAAAGGTTCATATAATTACCAGAAGGTGGATAGATTAAAGAGCAGGGGACAAAGGCTGATAGTTTGTTAGGAATTGCTGAGAGTTATTTGAGTCTATTTTCTTTAGTATATTTTCTGTTATTGTAGAGGTCCTTACATTAAAAGTGGTTTTCAATGTATGGCTCCTTAGCAGGCCACGTCACCAGTTTGTTAGGGAAGTTGCTATATATGTACCATCGGAGAAAGTGAATGGGATATGGAATGAATTAATCAAATATTTCTCTCTTTCTTGTGATGTTCTCCCTCCTTACTGCGAAATCTTCTTCTCTAATGTCTCTAATCCTTCCTCACTAAATTAGCTCCATATCATTTTGGTGTTTTCACTATTGTGCTCACCTCCTTCTTCTATATCTCATCTCTTTTTCATCATTTCACCCACCACGTTATCGCTGAAATCATGGCCGAAACCACTCTCATCCACCCTCAAGTTATTGCTGAAATCAAAGCAACATTCCCATCATCATACCCCATTAAACGCATTACCTACTTGGAGATGCAGCAGCTCCGTGACCAAGGATTATGCCTCAGCTGCAACAACATAGACAACCCTAGCCATCACTGTCGTGTTAAGAGAATCGTTCTTGTGCTGCCCGATGAAGATCCGAATATCGAGCAACAACCTATGCAGACGGCAGCCCCAAAGCAGCTTAGCAGCCAAGCCATTTCACTCTTTGCCCTCAACCATGCTTCAGATCTGAAGGCTCCCCAGTTTCAGTCCGATGGCCTTAGCAGTTCAGCTGCAATGCAAACAGATATGGGCATCACTCATCACCAATTGCATACAAAAATGGCTTGCAATCTGGACTTTCAAATTGGTACATCGTTTTTTTTATCCATATCAGTTGAGAATGAAGAAAACATAATGAGGAAAATATTATGTTGTAAGAATTCTTCATGGCATATTGGGCTGAAAGAGGATGATGCACACAACATGTTTGTCGAAATGAACAAATTGAAGCAAAATTGGGATGATGCACCTAATGTGTTTGCTGAAATGAATAAGCTAAAACGGGAAAGCAAAATTTTCATTTTTGACCCTGGCGGCGACATCTTCGATGCTAAAGTTTTTTTTATAACTCATGTCGTAGCTTAATAAATGGTTGTGGCGAGAAAATGCTCAATAAGTTTGACAAGTGTTCTTCGACCTTGAGGACAAGGTCGATCTCGAAGGGGTGAGTAATGATATGCATACAACTACTCATGCTAGGCCTAAAAGGTTCATATAATTACCAGAAGGTGGATAGATTAAAGAGCAGGGGACAAAGGCTGATAGTTTGTTAGGAATTGCTGAGAGTTATTTGAGTCTATTTTCTTTAGTATATTTTCTGTTATTGTAGAGGTCCTTACATTAAAAGTTGTTTTCAATGTATGGCTCCTTAGCAGGCCACGTCACCAGTTTGTTAGGCAAGTTGCTATATATGTACCACCGGAGAAAGTGAATGGGATATGGAATGAATTAATCAAATATTTCTCTCTTTCATGTGCTATTCTCCCTCCTTACTGCGAAATCTTCTTCTCTAATGTCTCTAATCCTTCCTCACTAAATTAGCTCCATATCATTTTCAAATTGATACGGCTATAGGTAGAGGAAGAAGAAGATATAAGGGAAATGGGGAAGAAGCAAGCTAAGAGAGAATTTGCATTAACTTTTCTATATCCTTTCTACCAGCAGAGGTACATATATATAGCAGTACATCCTAACAAACTTTGCCAACGTGGCTGCCTAATGACCAATACAGGCTGTTATGCTTTTAGACCACGTACTGATAACAAAAATCTGTTAATAAAAGATATGCTATTAATACTAAAACATAGGATGCTATTTCTAAAATATTAATATTGTCTTAGTCTTGATAATTTGCAGGAAGTAGGGAATTCTTCAAGGGGCTGTTATTTCAGGTGTAGGCTGAGTACCGCATCATTACCCACCCCTTCAAGATCGACCTTGTCCTCAAGGTTGGAAACTCGCTCAACCGCTAAGGTTCCACCGGGATCGAAGATGAAAATTTTGCTGTTACCTCTGAATTTGTTCATTTCAGCAAACACAGTGGATGCATCAGCAAACACACCCGGATCAAATATTAATATTGTCCTTTCAAAAATCTTCTTGGCATCCCTTTCAAGCATAACATCAAACAGTATATGGCCATACTGTTCAGTCGTGGCAGAGGAGGTTTGACAGTTGAAATGCATCTTGATTCCATCACCTACAGTAGAAACTAGTGGTGCACCATTGCTACTCTTTCCCAGCTGATTAATAGACATTTCTAATGGACTTTGGGGAGTTTTAAAACCCATTTTAGCAACAGCCTTCTGAGAATAGAAGAATATTATTTCATGCTGATCTATGGCAACTGGCCCGATAGTTTGCAAACGCTCTTTTGCACATACTTCATCATACACTTGAGTAGATTCTGAATCTACAAATACTGTAGCAGCCTCAAAATCGAACGTCTCTGTGGATTCCAGATTTGAGGGCTGGGAGATGATTTCTGATCTGGTGCAAGGTAAAGTGGTGATTGTAGATTTAGCTGCAACTGTGGCAGTGTACAAACTTGAAGAGTTCCTTGCTCTTATTCTATCTTGCATTCTTTCTATAATAACCATCATTTCATGAAGTTTATTTTTCATGAAATCCAAAGCTGATGCCAATTCATGCTTCATCACTATATTTCCAGTTTGATTCGCAGTATTGTTTTTTGTATAAAAGTGAATATCAAGTTGACAACAACTCTCATATATGTACCTTCCTTGTAATTGATTCTTTGCCGAAACAGCATTTTGACATGAATCAAATTGAATAAGTGCTTGCAGCGGTTCACTTAATTGCAATATATCAATCTTTTCCACATAACCATACGGATCAAACACTTGATGAAGTACGAACTCAGTAATCGGATAGATAACATTATAGACTGCAACTAATAGAAATTGACTAGACTCATTGGTAATAAATCGAGCAGCATCAAAATTAAGTATGTTACCAGAAATTCCAAAACTCACGGCGAACATACTTGGTTTGAAATTGGATCTGAGCTATATGGCTTCGTTTTTTTTTGTTTTTTTTTAAGGAGAAACAGATCAGAAAGTGAAGAAATCAGAACTAAGGAAGGAGCAGAGAGGAGAACTGAGATAAAGGAGAAGATCTGAAGGAGAGAATTAAGATAGAGGAGGAGAGAACATCGGTGAAAGCACCAAATTGATACGGCTATAGGTAGAGGAAGAAGAAGATATAAGGGAAATGGGGAAGAAGCAAGCTAAGAGAGAATTTGCATTAACTTTTCTATATCCTTTCTACCAGCAGAGGTACATATATATAGCAGTACATCCTAACAAACTTTGCCAACGTGGCTGCCTAATGACCAATACAGGCTGTCATGCTTTTAGACCACGTACTGATAACAGAAATCTGTTAATAAAAGATATGCTATTAATACTAAAACATAGGATGCTATTTCTAAAATATTAATATTGTCTTAGTCTTGATAATTTGCAGGAAGTAGGGAATTCTTCAAGGGGCTGTTATTTCAGGTGTAGGCTTAGTACCGCATCATTACCCACCCCTTCAAGATCGACCTTGTCCTCAAGGTCGAAAACTCGCTCAACCGCTAAGGTTCCACCGGGATCGAAGATGAAAATTTTGCTGTTACCTCTGAATTTGTTCATTTCAGCAAACACAGTGGATGCATCAGCAAACACACCCGGATCAAATATTAATATTGTCCTTTCAAAAATCTTTTTGGCATCCCTTTCAAGCATAACATCAAACAGTATATGGCCATACTGTTCAGTCGTGGCAGAGGAGGTTTGACCGTTGAAATGCATCTTGATTCCATCACCTACAGTAGAAACTAGTGGTGCACCATTGCTACTCTTTCCCAGCTGATTAATAGACATTTCTAATGGACTTTGGGGAGTTTTAAAACCCATTTTAGCAACAGCCTTCTGAGAATAGAAGAATAATATTTCATGCTGATCTATGGCAGCTGGCCCGATAGTTTGCAAACGCTCTTTTGCACATACTTCATCATACACTTGAGTAGATTCTGAATCTACAAATACTGTAGCAGCCTCAAAATCGAACGTCTCTGTGGATTCCAGATTTGAGGGCTGGGAGATGATTTCTGATCTGGTGCAAGGTAAAGTGGTGATTGTAGATTTAGCTGCAACTGTGGCAGTGTACAAACTTGAAGAGTTCCTTGCTCTTATTCTATCTTGCATTCTTTCTATAATAACCATCATTGCATGAAGTTTATTTTTCATGAAATCCAAAGCTGATGCCAATTCATGCTTCATCACTATATTTCCAGTTTGATTCGCAGTATTGTTTTTTGTATAAAAGTGAATATCAAGTTGACAACAACTCTCATATATGTACCTTCCTTGTAATTGATTCTTTTCCGAAACAGCATTTTGACATGAATCAAATTGAATAAGTGCTTGCAGCGGTTCACTTAATTGCAATATATCAATCTTTTCCACATAACCATACGGATCAAACACTTGATGAAGTACGCACTCAGTAATCGGATAGATAACATTATAGACTGCAACTAATAGAAATTGACTAGACTCATTGGTAATAAATCGAGCAGCATCAAAATTAAGTATGTTACTAGAAACTCCAGAACTCACGGCGAACATACTTGGTTTGAAATCGGATCTGAGCTATATGGCTTGGTTTTTTTTTGTTTTTTTTTTAAGGAGAAACAGATCAGAAAGTGAAGAAATCAGAACTAAGGAAGGAGTAGAGAGGAGAACTGAGATAAAGGAGAAGATCTGAAGGAGAGAATTAAGATAGAGGAGGAGAGAACATCGGTGAAAGCACCAAATTGATACGGCTATAGGTAGAGGAAGAAGAATATATAAGGGAAATGGGGAAGAAGCAAGCTAAGAGAGAATTTGCATTAACTTTTCTATATCCTTTCTACCAGCAGAGGTACATATATATAGCAGTACATCCTAACAAACTTTGCCAACGTGGCTGCCTAATGACCAATACAGGCTGTCATGCTTTTAGACCACGTACTGATAACAGAAATCTGTTAATAAAAGATATGCTATTAATACTAAAACATAGGATGCTATTTCTAAAATATTAATATTGTCTTAGTCTTGATAATTTGCAGGAAGTAGGGAATTCTTCAAGGGGCTGTTATTTCAGGTGTAGGCTGAGTACCGCATCAGTATACAGGTGCTAGATAAGGAGTCTCGCGCATTCCTGGGAATCAATAAACGAAGGAAAATAAAGAAAACCAAATATCAAATATCTGGAATTGGGTTGGAGTTTAGGTGATTTTGTGCTTTCTGCTTAGTATTAGATTATAAGAAGATAATTTATTTTTAAATTCAATTCAAATGAATGCAAGTCAAAACTATTATTTATTTCTCCCTTATCGATTTAATAAAATATTATTTTCTACATCTATAACTCATTTAAATTTAATATCACAATTGCGTATATTTTTTTATGAATATCTAACCAATTATCAATAAACCATCGAATTCCGATTTAATTAAATATATTTCTATTATTAATGTTAATTAATTATCACTTAAAAAACCGGGTTATTACAGACTTCCCCCCTTAACAAAATTGCGTCCTCGCAATTTCCTATAAGGAAAAACCTGTAGCAATATAGTTATACAAAACTTGGTTGTGTTACTTTCAACTTTATTTGTTTATATACTTGTTCCATAATTAAGAAAAATTATATATATATATATATATATATATATATATATATATATATATTCCATAAAAAAATTTATAATTCAAATCCCCTTCCAAAATTTTCATATGGTTAGAACATTTATTATTATTAATTTTAATATATTTTTTTTAGACTTTAAAATAGTTTATAAAACTAAACTACGTGAATCCAAGCCTTACCCTTATTACATGATATTATATATTTTACATGAAACCTCACTTTGTTTGCATAAAACTGATATCCATAATTAGACAAGTACTCTTCCAAAAACAAAGGTAGGCATACACCTAAAGACGCACAAAATAAAATAGGCCATCCAAGCCAAACACGAGCAGTACAAGGTAAGACATGGTAGCAGCAAAACTAATGGTAATAAATATGTATATAAGAACACGTGAATCATTATAAACAAAAAGAACAAGTTAACAGCAAGGTAAAGTACAGTTCATGTCCAAGATTATTTTTTCAACTATACACAGTATCTAGTCTAACATGCATGTGTAACAAGCTTGATGTACACAGTTCTTCAGGCTTGTACTATATTTAAGTTCAAATTCATATTATTATCAGAAGCTTTCTTATATGCAAACAAGCAAATATACATTTACAGCATGTAACAAGCTTACAATATATGAAAGTATACACCTTCTTAGATTTGGTTCAAATATAAATATGCATATTAAGATTTTAATATATTCAACCATATTTAAACTGCTTCATTGGCATGAACAAGGCTGAGGCGTGATTATGCAAACCATGGGGTAAAAAAAATCACAACTGGCCAGTATAGGAGCAAGGGGAGATTCATGGAAATTTATATATATAGTCCAGTGATATATCATACCAAATTTAAATATATAATCAGAAAGAGACAATTCTCATACACACACTCACTCACACACGAAAATCTGAGCATGCAAAGTAACTGAAATTTCAGTGAACAGGAAAATGCATGGACAGAAAATACCTGGACCAGGCATGGAGCATGAGATGCACGAACAGGCATGTATAAGGTAGCAAAACTCAGGACAGGGCAATGGTAATCAGGAACAAGAGCATTCCATATAATTAGATCAAAAGGAAAGTGCACAGAGGCAGCGTGCCCGTAATACATGCAGCTAGATGGTACAAGAAGGGACAGAGACATGTGCATAAACATAGACTCAAACAAATACACAGATGCTCAGGTAGGCACACCTTAGTCAGTAACCAAATGAAACGACCTTACAGCAAAGAAAAACCGCTTTTGAGATATGCTCTTCAAGTTTAAGAGCTTGAACAAGGTAGAAAGGTGGCACAACTAGACCAAGAATGTGCACCAAATCAACGAGAGTACAAAGCACCGGGAATTTCACACGTATATACATACATATGTATGTATTGTATGTATGCATGCAGAAATATGTACAAGAGCAAACCATGCCAAACTCAACTCAGGTGCTCAAACAAATTCAGTATAACAAACTTGAAACCAGATCAGAAATGAAATACAAATTCAAAGTGAAGTGAAGAATGTGTAGACATGTACAAACCAGAAAGCAATGAAATAATGCAACACTACATAGTGTAGATCAACAGGACCAGTGCAGGTACAAGTGATGATTCAATTAGTTGCAATAGGATAGAATAAATACTCTAGTAATTTAAAGCTTAGAAAACAATCTAAGACATAATTGATCGAGAACTTAAATTTTAGCCTATAAGGAAAAGACAAAGAAAGTGAAAATCACCTTAAAATTTGCATTAGCACTCTCCTAATATCAAAGAATGACTTTTGCTTCCCTTTTTTTAAACATATGATGATGTTTGACTAAAAAATATGATAAGGAGTTCAAGGTATACCCAGAAGGTGTAACTACTGCTATGTTTACACATACATGCAACATAGGAATAAAAAGAATGATAGAAGCTTTGCAAAATAATACGCTAATAACATATCACTTGAAATAAGAAGTAGCACTTATTTATTAAATAACACACTTACTCACTCCTCTGCTACACCCACTCACAAATTCAAATATATATATATATATATATATATATATATATATATATATATATATATCAATAGATATATATCACACTCACGCACGAGTACTGTTACCCGGTGGCTTGACCAAGTAACAAGAGGCTCGGCGTAAAAAGGTCGCTCGGCATAAGAGCACCGTTCGGCAATAAGAGGCCGCTCGGCATCTAGCCTCCTTCGACATCCAAGCCTCGCTCGGCATAGAAGGGTCGTTCCGCATAGCAAGGTCGTTCGGCATGAGCCTCGTTTGGCATCCAAGCCTCGCTCGGCACAGAAGGGTCGTTCGGCATAGCAAGGTCGTTTGGAATGAGTCTCGTTCGGCATCCAAGCCTCGCTCGGCATCCAAGCCTCGTTCGGCACAGAAGGGCCGTTCGGCACAGAAGGGCCGTTCGGCATAGCAAGGTCGTTCGGCACGAGCCTCGTTCGGCATTTCACCTCGCTCGGCATAGCAAGGTCGTTCGGCACCTCCCCTCGACCGACATCAAGTCTCGATCGGCACGGGTCTCGTTCGACCTACACTCTTCACTTAGCACACTGTCTCGATCGGCATGCAGATACCGTTCGGCGTATCTTCCTCGATCGGCATACGAATGTCGTTTGGCCCGGATATGTGGTTCGGCAACTACCGTTCGGCAATTGTGGCTCGGCATACAGAAATCACTTACTACGGGCCGAGGCATCTTACTCCTAGGTCCATGAGGGAAGTCCAACCCATCTTTGTCTATAAAAAGAGGGGCAGGGGCACAGTGAAATGGACCTTTTTTTTAGAACACTAGGGAGACTCTGCTGCATTCCAGACTTATTCTATTTTATTGAACACTTGTATTCAAGTCTTTAGAGGACGGATTGTGTAACAACCCGCATATTTTACGATTCGTATATTTAAATGTTTAATTTAAATATACCATCGTTAGTCGGATTTTAGTCCGAAAAAGTCACTATTCGTTGAAGAACAGTCGAATTAGTGAAAAATCTATGTGGATAGTGCTATTTGGAAGTGCCTATTTGAAAACACATATTTCCAGAAATTCAGACGTTTGAAATGACTAATTCAGACGTCTGAAAGTGTTCGAATATATCCAGAAAGAAAACCTGCTAAAATAGCCATTTTCAGACGTTTGAAATCCTCGAGTCAAACGTCTGAATATTGTTCTAAGACAACATTTATTTTTCCAGATTCAGACATCTGAATCATCTATTTCAGACGTCTGAATGAAGTCTGAGAACTCTTATTTTTCCAGATTCAGACGTCTGGTTTAGACATTTCAGACGTCTCAATCAAGAATGAAGTTGAGATTCAACAATTTGGACTTGAGACTAATTCCATTGAGTTCAAAATGGTGTTTGCAACTTTTTTAAGTATAAACATTGATATGTTTTGAGTTGGGTAAAATTTTGAGATTTTCAACTAAGACTTTGGGTTTGGGTTTCAGCCCATTAACCCTACATATCAACCCAACTCCACTCCACTCCTCTTCACTCCTTCATATTATTTTCCTAACACTCAAGCTTTTAGAAAAATGGGGGAAGAGAAAAAAAGAATTAGAATTCCTAAGCCTTAATCTTCTTTGCAAATTCAAGTTCTAGCTCCTAAATTCAAAGAGAAGGTTAGGTGAGCATCTCCTTCTTCTTCTCCAATGGGGGAAGAGAAAAAAAGAATTAGAATTCCTAAGCCCTAATCTTCTTTGCAAATTCAAGTTCTAGCTCCTAAATTCAAAGAGAAGCTTAGGTGAGCATCTCCTTCTTCTTCTCCAACTCATTCTCTCTTTAATTTCAGAAATTTCCTAAACCTAACTTAGGAAATGTTCTTCTTTTAAGCTTAGATTCAAGCTTCTAGAGTTGAAGTTGAAGAGTAGTTGATCTTCCTTTGCTTTCAAGCTTCTCCTTCATAGTTTTTGGGTTTAAAGGTGAGATTTTTAACTCACATCTAAGCCTATATCTATCTTTGATGTTAGGTATGAATTCCTAACACTTACTTATGTTCATTGTTTCCATTTGAATTGATTTGGTGAACATTCCAATTTTGGTGTTTTGAAGTCGAAATATATCGAAATTCTTATATGGTTGTTTGGACATGATGGTCGGAATGTATTGATGAGTCTATAAGGTTGGGTAGTCGTTTGGCGTAAACCCCTAGCCATCATCACTCGTCCGATTGCTTCCGATATGATTTGGCCATTTTTGGCCTAGGCAAAGTATTGTCTGAACACCAGTTTCAGATGTCTGAAATGTACAATTCAGACGTCTGAATCTGCTTGTCTCAGCCCAATTTGCCTATTTTGTGTGGGATTCCAATTTTTACCGATTCGTGATTGTCTGATTTATTGTTATCATTTATTATTGACTTTGATGACTTCTTTTCCGGGACTTTTTGAGAATACCCATTTTGATGGATTCGGTATCGATTTCTTTGGATTTAATTCACGTCTTCGAATGTGGATTTTTGTGATTGATTGTTTCTACAATCATTTTGGGATTTGTCACTTCTAAATACAAAGGTTTCTATACTAGTAGTAAATATTCAACCCTTTTACAAAGATGATTTCAAACCCTAATTTTAATACAAAGCTCGTTTATAAAACCATTTTCTAATCTATTAGTATATACAAACCTTTACCTCATTCGTACGAGAAAATCTAATTAAACCGCTTGGCAAAACAAGTGGTATGAAACGCTTGCGTTTACTTCGTCGGTTAATTCTTTGACTTGTTCGATTGAAACTCTTGTGACAATTTTCGAGTGGAAATCTACAATTTGTTCGTAAATATTTAAGTTAAGCCAGTGGTTATGGGACATGAAGCTAAACTCTTATATTTACTAGCTTAGTGTAATTGACACTTCTTGATGATCGATGATGATCATTTTATGGTTTAGACTAGCAATGTGCGATGTCTCTTTGTCTACGTGGGGGACAGTACCTCGTCCTAATGAGCTTCGTCTCATTTTTTATGGGCTAGTGACCCATGGTCTTTGGACCGTTCGTGGAGCAATCGGCTCAATAAGTCGGAGCATGGGGCGTATCTTTCTAGGTGCGTCGATGTTCGTCTATGCATGGGGCGTATCTTTCTAGGTGCGTCAATGTTCGACTTTGCATAGGGCGTATCTTTCTAGGTGCATCGATGTTAGACTTTACATGGGGCGTATCTTTCTAGGTGCGTCGATGTTCATTTATGCATGGGGCGTATCTTTCTAGGTGCGTTGATGTTCGACTGTGCATGGGGCGTATCTTTCTAGGTGCGTCGATGTTCAGTTTATGGGATAGCGTCTTATTTGTGATACACGTGTTGGGAGTTTTCATGCTTCCATTTGTAATAGGCCTCCCCCTTGTGATTTCTGTATTTCTAATTGATGATTTCTGGAATTTATGTTTCACCAGTTTTTGCGATTGGCAACGATATGTTTGTCAATATTCGTGGCTTGGTGAATAAAATAAAGAATATGACATTCTTTATGATGTTATGAGATTTTTGAGATAATTGTATGACTTTTCTTTGTTGTTAAATGTATACTTGACACAGTATGACATTTTTGTTATCATACGTTTTTGGTCATATCTCTTATCCTATCTCATTTTATCTGATATTTATAGCTAGACTGATCCGTTTATTATTTTCTTCTTAAATAATACTCGGGTCAGACCAAGATATTTCATGTGCTCTTGCTTGACTTCTTATCAGGGTCCTTCTCCTGACTTTTGGCTAACTACTTTAGATTAGTAGTTTTTGTTATTATACATTTGAGCTATAGACTCCTTGATGTATAATTATTCTTTTGTCTAGCACTTGTATCTATTCTTTTGTGATGTAGTGGATCTTGTTTGACCACTACTTTGATGTACACTTTTATGTGTTATATTCATATCTGATTCCACCTTTGTGATATGAATATCTATGACTGGTTTGTGTTATTTTTATTTCTATATTTGTTTCCGAAGTCCACTTAGCCACTATGTGGTAGCTTTGTGTTTGTATTTGATATGTCGGATTTCCTTTTGAAACGAAATGTAAGTTATATTTTCTGACATATCGGTACTCACACAAAGCAATTACACAGATGGTCGCTCCTCAACAGCCTTATTCTTCGTGTTAGTCGACGGCATTACCCCGTAGTGTCCTTGGCTAGCGTGAGTATAGAGGGGGCGTCACAGCATGGTATCAGAGCCAAACTTCAGAACAATGTAGAATAATCTAGCAAGGATCATTGTCCTAAGTCTTTCTTAGGAATCGTGCCATAGGATTTAATTCGAGTCTTCGTACCGTTCTATCATATTTCTTTTGTGATGCTTTGTTTTATCAATCAAGGTTGTTTGATATTCATTTTGAGAATAATATTTTTTCCTTTTCTTTCTTTCTTTCTTAAAGAAGGGAAATGGTTAGACCTGGCCGTCCCAGCGCCGGTCAATCAAGTGCTACTCCTCAG
The DNA here is from genome assembly GCA_030737815.1 of Allium fistulosum. NCBI lineage: Eukaryota > Viridiplantae > Streptophyta > Magnoliopsida > Asparagales > Amaryllidaceae > Allium > Allium fistulosum. The sequence continues at coordinate 454,675,289 of CM060902.1, forward strand.
GATGGAGTATTTATGTCAGCTCAACAACTTTTAGATCTTGTGAACAATGCCCAAGCTGCCGGACCCGTTCCAGCGCCTACTCACCCTAAATCCGGATTTGCACGCTTGTGCAAAGATTATACCACTTTGGGTGGAAGGCCATTCAAGGGTTCTGAAACCATTATAGAAATTCAAGCTTGGCTTAGATCATGCGATCGCATCTTTTCCCGCATGGATCTTATTGGTTCACTTCGAGTCCAAGTGGCTTCTAGCATGCTCCAAGAAAGAGCATTAGATTGGTATGAGCTTTTGATTTCTGAAATTATCGAAGCAGATCTTACTTGGGAGCAATTCCGGGAAAGATTCGAATTGAAGTTTGTGCCGGAGGCTGAAAAAGTAACTTTAGCCCGACGCTTTATTGACCTTGTTCAAGGTGAATCTTCTATGACGGATTACGTCGCATCTTTTGAATCTCTCTCTAAATATGGGGTCAAGTATATTAATACCCCATTGAAGAAAAATCAGAGGTTCGTCTATGGGTTGAATAAGAACCTTAAAAAGCCTTTGCTTCTGAAACTAGAAGTTTCTTTTGATCAGCTTATTGATATCGCTCTTCGACTTGAAGAGGCCGATAATGAAAGTAATGTTGAAGTTGTGAGTGCCAAACAAAACTTCAACAATAACATGAAGAGGCCTATTAAGTTCAAAGACCCCAATCCCAATCCTGACAAGAAAGGGAAGCAAGAAACTTATGTGGCAAAGACTTCTACCTCTAGTCGTGGACGATGCTACAATTGTGATTCTATGGACCACTATGCAAAAGAGTGTCCGAAACCCCTTTATTGTCTCTATTGCAAAAGTTTGAGTCATCATATATCTGCGTGTCCCATATTTCAAGCAAGAAGGAGGGAAAGCTAAATGTTGTGCAAGCCTTTACTAGCACTTCTCTTGGTCAAGGTATTTCTCATTCTATCCTTGACGATATTTTTTTTGTGATTATCTTATTCGAGTTCTTTTTGATTTGGGTTCATCCGATTATTTTATATCAAAAGAACTTGATGATTCTTTCTCTTTTTAATCTTTGGGCTTGATGATTTCATTGAGAATTGCGAATCCGGTTGGTGGGTCCGCAACACTCAGTTCGTTTCTTTTAAAGATGTCGAGATTATTTTATGTGATTTTCTTTCCGAGCCGATTTGCATGTTATGCGTTACTTAGGCTTCGAAATTGATTTTTTTGTGTGAAAGGATTGGCTTATTATTATGAAGCTCATATTCTATGTCCAATGTGGACTATTTATCTTCGACATTCTCAATCTGTTAAGCAGATTTCTTTGGTTCTTAATGATTTTGATTTCCAAAATTCGGTGGCATCATTTTATTCTGTAAACCCACTTGATGAGGAAAGTATTATTTCTCTCATTCAAGTAGTTTGTGAATTTTCTGGTATTTTTGAGATTTGTCTTAGGATTATCACCTAAGCAATCAATTGTGTGGTGCTAAGGTCTTTTCAGCTCGACCTTGCCACCGGTTTTCATCAGCTACGAGTTGCGGAGGATAGCATGCCACTTACCGCATTCCGCACTCGTTATGATTCTTGTGAGTGGTTTGTTATGTCATTCGGTTTGACGAACCTTCTACCTTACTTCATCCATCTTATGAATCGAGTATTCTACGAATATCTCGATGAGTTTATTCTTGTATTTATTGATTGTGGATGAAAATAACAAATTTAAAATTTGCAAATCTTTTTAATAAGATATTTATAAGTATGATTGGATTTTGTTCTTAAAACGAACAAAGAATATCTGTAAACTTTTTAAGAGACTTGTTTATCATATCGAAGATGATTTGGTGTTGTTTTGCCCATTGAGTGCTTTAAGAATTTTGGTCGATGCGCTTGATCAACGTTATCGATAGGAATTTCCTAAACGCTACGATGAGACAGACAGACACAGTAAATTGACTTGTAATAAGTAAAATTTTCTAATAAGATGATTACATCAAGTTAATTATAATTTTGAATGTCTTTGCTTTTTGGGAAAGCGGATCATTTAAAAGAACTCTTTTCCGATGCTTTTATGCTTTTATTCTTGCGATTCTCGAAGGGAACCAAGAATTGATTGTTTGTACCGATACTAGTCGTATTGGTTTGAATGCCATTCTCTTGCTAAGGGAATGTGTTATCACATTTGCTTCTTGACAATTAAAGCTTGTCGAGACTAGATATGCCATTCATGATCTGGTGCTTGCGGCTATTGTTTTCGCTCTAAGATTTTGGCGTCATTATCTTTTGGGAGATAAATTTGTTCTCTATACCAATCTTAAATCTTTGAAGTATTTATTTTCTCAAAAGGAACCCTATTTGCATCAACAACGTTGGCTCGAGTTCCTTGTATCTTATGATCTTGATATTTTTATATTTCCGGAAAGGGCAATCGTGTTGTCAATACCCTTAAGCCGTGAGCAGCAAGCAGTTGTTTCTATGATGATATCCGAATGGAATAATCTCAAGACTTTAACCACTTATGAGGTTCGAGATCGTAAATCCCATTCATGTTCATCTCTTGTTTTGTGTAGCCTTGAGGCTCGTCCTTCTCTTTTGGACTATACCTCTTTTGGCAGAACTCTATGTCATGTTATATTGCATGGAGTTCCTACTTCTATTGTTAGCAATCGTGATCCATTATTTTTCTAGTGGATTTTTGTGAGGTCTTCAAAAGCTTTGGGAACAAAGCTTAATTTTTGCACCGCTTATCGTCCTCAATCCGATGGTCAACCGAGCGTGTGAATCAAACTCTTGAAGATCTATTTCGTGCATGTGTTCTTGATTTTGGTGGAAGTTAGGAAGATCGTACGTCTCTTGTTGAGTTTTCTTCCTATAGTAAGCTTCCAATCTTGTATTGGTGTTCTTTTGTATTTCACCTATGATGGGTGTTGTGCGTTACAGTCGATTGGGAAAGATAGCACCTCGATATGTTGGTCCATTTCCCATCACTGAACGCATTGGTTCTGTGGCTTATCGCTTTTTATTACCGGCTCAATTCTTTTGCTATTTATGACGTTTTCCACGTCTCTTTACTACGGAAATACCTTAGGGATTCCGATTTTTATCCTTGAGCCCGGTGTAATTGAAGAAATTGAACTTTCACCAAATTTGACTTATAAGCAACATTCTATTCGTATCATTGCTTCGGAGGTTGAACGCCTTCGAAATAAAGACGTTCTTCTTATGAAAGTTCAATGGTCCTCAAATCCTAAGGATTGCTCTTGGGAATCTTGAGAATTCATCGAGCAAACACATCCGGACTTACTCTTTCGTGCTCTTTATGGTGAACTTCTTATTTCAAATTTTCTTCTCTTTGTGTTGATATGCTTTTATGGTTGTTACTTTTTATTTCTCCTCTTAATTATTGCGTGGACGCAATTTCTTTAAGGAGGGGAGTCTGTAACAACCTGCATATTTTACGATTCGTATATTTAAATGTTTAATTTAAATATACCATCGTTAGTCGGATTTTAGTCTGGAAAAGTCACTATTCGTTGAAGAACAGTCGAATTAGTGAAAAATCTATGCGGATAGTGCTATTTGGAAGTGCCTATTTGAAAACACATTTTTCCAGAAATTCAGACGTCTGAAATGACTAATTCAGACGTCTGAAAGTGTTCGAATCGATCCAGAAAGAAAACAGGCTAAAATAGCCATTTTCAGACATCTGAAATCCCCGAGTCAGACGTTTGAATATTGTTCTAAGACAACATTTATTTTTCCAGATTCAGACGTCTGAATCATCTATTTCAGACGTCTGAATGAAGTCTGAGAACTCTTATTTTTCCAGATTCAGACGTCTGGTTTAGACATTTCAGACGTCTGAATCAAGAATGAAGTTGAGATTCAACAATTTAGACTCGAGACCAATTCCATTGAGTTCAAAATGGTGTTTGCGACTTTTTTAAGTATAAACATTGATATGTTTTGAGTTGGATAAAATTTCGAGATTTTCAACTAGGGCTTTGGGTTTGGGTTTCAGCCCATTAACCCTACATATCAACCCAACTCCACTCCACTCCTCTTCACTCCTTCATATTATTTTCCTAACACTCAAGCTTTTATAAAAATGGGGGAAGAGAAAAAAAAGAATTAGAATTCCTAAGCCCTAATCTTCTTTGCAAATTCAAGTTCTAGCTCCTAAATTCAAAGAGAAGCTTAGGTGAGCATCTCCTTCTTCTTCTCCAACTCATTCTCTCTTTAATTTCAGAAATTTCCTAAACCTAAATTAGGAAATGTTCTTCTTTTAAGCTTAGATTCAAGCTTCTAGAGTTGAAGTTGAAGAGTAGTTGATCTTCCTTTGCTTTCAAGCTTCTCCTTCATAGTTTTTGGGTTTAAAGATGAGATTTTTAACTCACATCTAAGCCTATATCTATCTTTGATGTTAGGTATGAATTCCTAACACTTACTTATGTTCATTGCTTTCCATTTGAATTGATTTGGTGAACATTCCAATTTTGGTGTTTTGAAGTCGAAATATATCGAAATTCTTATATGGTTGTTTGGACATGATGGTCGGAATGTATTGATGAGTCTCTAAGGTTGGGTAGTCATTTGGCATAAACCCCTAGCCATCGTCACTCGTCTGATTGCTTCCGATATGATTTGGCCATTTTTGGCCTAGGCAAAGTATTGTTTGAACACCAGTTTCAGACGTCTGAAATGTACAATTCAGACGTCTGAATCTGCTTGTCTCAGCCCAATTTGCCTATTTTGTGTGGGATTCCAATTTTTACCGATTCGTGATTGTCCGATTTATTGTTATCATTTATTATTGACTTTGATGACTTCTTTTCCGGGACTTTTTGAGAATATCCATTTTGATGGATTCTGTATCGATTTCTTTGGATTTAATTCACGTCTTCGAATGTGGATTTTTATGATTGATTATTTCTACAATCATTTTGGGATTTGTCACTTCTATACAAAAGGTTTTTATACTAGTAGTAAATATTCAACCATTTTACAAAGATGATTTCAAACCCTAATTTTAATACAAAGCTCGTTTATAAAGCCGTTTTCTAATCTATTAATATATACAAACCTTTACCTCATTCGTACAAGAAAATCTAATTAAACGGCTTGGCAGAACAAGTGGTATGAAACGCTTCCGTTTACTTCGTCGGTTAATTCTTTGACTTGTTCGATTGAAACTCTTGTGACAATTTTCGAGTGGAAATCTACAATTTGTTCGTAAATATTTAAGTTAGGTCAGTGGTTATGGGACATGAAGCTAAACTCTTATATTTACTAGCTTAGTGTAATTGACACTTCTTGATGATCGATGATGATCATTTTATGGTTTATACTACCAATGTGCGATGTCTCTTTGTCCACGTGGAGGACAGTACCTCGTCCTAATGAGCTTCGTCTCATTTTTTATGGTCTAGCGACCCATGGTCTTTGGACCGTTCGTGGAGCAATCGGCTCAATAAGTCGGAGCATGGGGCATATCTTTCTAGGTGCGTCGATGTTCATCTATGCATGGGGCATATATTTCTAGGTGCGTCAATGTTCGACTTTGCATAGGGCGTATCTTTTTAGGTGCGTCGATGTTTGACTTTACATGGGGCGTATCTTTCTAGGTGCGTCGATGTTCATTTATGCATGGGGCGTATCTTTCTAGGTGCGTCGATGTTCGACTGTGCATGGGGCGTATCTTTCTAGGTGCGTCGATGTTCAGTTTATGGGATAGCGTCTCGTTTGTGATGCACGTGTTAGGAGTTTTCATGCTCCCGTTTGTAATAGGCCTCCCCCTTGTGACTTCTGTATTTCTAATTGATGATTTTAGAATTTATGTTTCACCAATTTTTGCGATTGGCAACGATATGTTTGTCAATAATCGTGGCTTGGTGAATAAAATAAAGAATATGACATTCTTTTTGATGTTATGAGATTTTTGAGATAATTGTATGACTTTTCTTTGTTGTTAAATGTATACTTGACATAGTATGGCATTTTTGTTATCATACGTTTTTGGTCATATCTCTTATCCTATCTCATTTTACCTGATATTTATAGCTAGACTGATCTGTTTATTATTTTCTTCTTAAATAATACTCGGGTCAGACCGAGATATTTCAGGTGCTCCTGCTTGACTTCTTATCAGGGTCCTTCTCCTGACTTTTGGCTAACTACTTTAGATTAGTAGTTTTTATTATTATACATTTGAGCTATAGACTCCTTGATGTATAATTATTCTTTTGTCTAGCACTTGTATCTATTCTTTTGTGATGTAGTGGATCTTGTTTGACCACTACTTTGATGTACACTTTTATGTGTTATATTCATATCTGATTCCACCTTTGTGATATGAATATCTGTGACTGGTTTGTGTTATTTTTATTTCTATATTTGTTTCCGAAGTCCACTTAGCCACTATGTGGTAGCTTTGTGTTTGTATTTGATATGTCGGATTTCCTTTTGAAACGAAATGTAAGTTATATTTTCTGACATATCGGTACTCACACAAAGCAATTACACAGATGGTCGCTCCTCAACAGCCTTATTCTTCGTGTTAGTCGACGGCATTACCCCGTAGTGTCCTTGGCTAGCGTGAGTATAGAGGGGGCGTCATAGATTGTATCTGTATTTAATCATTGGTGAAAGCAATAAAGATCAAAACTTAAAGTGGACGTAGGCAATTACGCTGAACCACTATAAATCCGGTGTTCTTGTTTTTGCACTTAATTTAGCACACAGTTCTCTATTTTAATTTACTTTCTTCATTACTCTCTCTACACAATCTTTCTCAAGTGTGTTAGTTGTTAGGAAATCAGTTCTATGGTTTCGTTGATAACAACTATACAATAGAAATCGGATGCACATATATATTTCTATTCACAGGCAATTGTTAGAGTAACATCGTCAAAGAGACAAGAACAAGACTCAAAGAAAGTATCTAGAAGCTACAAGTCAATAGAATCAGAAAAGCAATGACACAGACACAAGAAAAGCAACATGCACAAGTTCAGACGTCTGGGTGCACTAGCCAGACATCTGATTGAATCCTTTGGTTCGCAAATCAGACAGAATCAGACGTCTGGTTAATGTACTCAAACGTCTGAAAAGCAACCATATAAAAAAATATATAAAAGTCAGACGTCTGAAACATTTTCCAAACATCTGATTTTGAACTCGGCTGTTAACATTCAAAGAACAACTTTCACAATTGAAAAGACACCTTCTCTCCTCTTCGCTGCAACTCTTCATCACCATCAGGAGCGACCATAGAACACTTGTTAATGGATGCCACTACTCAAGGAATCTCTCTACCATTATAAATAGCATCAAGAATCCAAGATAATAACTCACCTGACTTACTTGCGCTCTTTACTCTTATACTCTGATATATTCTTGATCTCTAGCAATCTATACTTGTATTCTATTCTTCCAAATATATTGTTCCTCATAGACAATACTCTCTAGACATATATTAGAATCATTTGTACTATACAGTCAAAATTCGTGTAATAGAGAACACACAGTTGACAAAGAAACTCTGATATTGTAAACATGTTCCTCCGGGTGAAGTGAGGGTTATTCGGTGAAAGGAAATTCCGAAGAGGAGCTTCGGGACTGGACGTAGGACGGGAGGTCCAAACCAGTATATAATCCCTGGTGTTATTATTCTTATTTACATACTTCAATATTGTTACAATATAGTTTAAATTAGTCATATACTTGTCATTTGTATAATCGATCCACCATACTATAGACTTTCATTTGGTATCAGAGCAAGGTTTGATCAAAGTACAGTAACACGTTTTTGAATCATTTTAATATGGCAAGTATTTTTCAAGAAGGACAATCCACAGCACGATCCCCACTTTTTAATGGCTCTAACTATGCATATTGGTCAACACGTATGAGAATTTTAATGGAAGCTAATGGTCTAGAAATTTGGTCTGCTACTCAAGATAAATATGAAGCACCTACTACTGCTATGACCACATGGACCGATGCACAAAAGACCTTAGCATCAAACAATGCTAAAGCTATGAACGTTTTATTTTGTTCTCTAGATAAAAATGAATTTTCACGTGTCATGTTATGTACAACTACATTTGACATTTGGCGTACCTAAAAAATTACACACGAAGGTACAACAAAGGTCAAACAAAATAAGATTTCAATTTTGCAAAACCAATTTTCATCATTTAAAATGAAGCAAAATGAAACTATTGTTTACATGTATTCTAGATTTCAAACTATCCAACATGATCTTATGGCATTAGGAGTTAAGTTTACTGATTTTGATTTAGTTTCTCGAATACTCAACTCTTTAACATCAGATTGGGAAAGGAAGGTATTAGCTATTGAAGAAGCTAATGATCTCTCTACTCTCAAAACTGAAGAGTTGATAGGAAATTTAATGTCCTATGAAGCTAATTTGCAGGCACGAAAAGAACTAAATTCGGAAAAGAAGAACATAGCATTTCCAGCAACAAAAAATGATGACTTTGATTTAGATGAAGAAGAGATAGTCTTCATTGCCAAGAATTATAACAGATTCAAGAAATTTAGAAAGATGACCAAATTCCAAAAAGAAGGGAAGTCCAACACAACAAACCTATCTCAAATCAAGTGCTATGAATGTGATCAATACGGACATATGAAGAAGGATTGCCCTAAACTCAATAATGATAAAAATAAGAACAAATTTGAAAAACTCAAAAAGAAGAAGGCTTTCAAAGTAACATGGGATGACTCGGATTCTTCATCATCTGAAAGTGATAGTGATAGTGACGGAGAACAAGCTAATGTGTGTTTTATGGCACAAACTGATGAGGTATGTCCGGAACTTAGTTATGATGAATTATTAGAACTTAGCATGGAATTAGATGATAAATTTAGACAAATTAAAAAATTGAACAAAGAATATATAGCCAAAATAAATAGATTAGAACTTGAAGTAGGTATGTTAAAAGATGAAAAAAACTATCTTAGAAGAAGAACTAGAATTATCTCAAGAAAAAATTAAAAATAAATTGATAGAAAGTAAGGCTATTACTATTGATTTTGAAAACACCAAAATAGTAAAGGATAATTTACTAAAAGAAAATGTCAACTTGAAAGGCAATATTGAAATATTGAAAATTGAAAATTTAGAATTAAAAGAAAAATTAGATAAAATTACAAATAATGTGTCAAAATTCAATAAAGGAAAACAAGATTTGGAAAATCTTATCAAAACTTCAAAACCGTCAGGCAATAGAAATGGAATAGGATTTAAAAATACTTCTAAACAAAAAGGAAATGATGCAAAAAAAAATATAAAAAAACTAAAAGTTTACCTTCGTCTAATATGAATACCAAAACTATGAAAATTTGGATTCCTAAGACAAATAATAATTTGATTAAACAAAAACATATTAATAATTTCTTAGAGAATGTAGTCTATAATAAAAATTATATTTATAAAGGTACCAAACCATCTTGGGTATGGCTACCTTCTCCTAACAATTAGGACCCTAACAAAAGTATATGGGTACCAATTAAAACATCTTTTATTTTGCAGGTACCCAAAATAAAACATAAGGAGAAATGGATACTAGATAGCGGATGCTCCAAGCATATGACCGGAAATTCAAAAATGTTATCAAATATAACATACATCGATGGTGGAACGGTAACCTTTGGAGATAATTCAAAAGGATATGTTGTGGGCACTGAAGAAGTCATCAACTCTGGTATTTCTAATTCTCCTATTATTACAAATGTTTTATTAGTAGAAAATCTAAAACACAATCTACTAAGTATTAGTCAATTATGCGACAAAGGTTTTCAAATAAATTTCGAAAAAGATAGATGTAATATTTTAGATAATAACAAACAACTTATATTTGAAGGTTTTAGAAATAAAAATATCTATGTATTAAACATGAATATAAATAAAAATTCAAATTTATGTTTAACCGCCAAACATAATGATCCATGGTTATGGCATAAATGTTTTTGTCATATCAATTTGGAAAATATTAATAAGTTGGCAAAATATGAGTTAGTTAGAGGTTTACCTAAAATAAATTACAAAGTAGAAAATTTATGTGACGAATGTCAAATTGGAAAACTAAAGAAAACCTCTTTTAAATCTAAAAATAATATTTCTACAAAACAACCATTAGAATTATTACATTTAGATTTATTTGTTCCAACACAAATACGATCTATAAATCACAACAAATTTGTTTTCTTAGATAGTTAGTTTTTCTATAAATAATTTTTTAACGTATATATAAACAGTTATACTTCAAGAAAAATTATATACACACAATTCCCTCAAGAAACAAAATATAGCCATGTCTTCTGATAACTCTTATATTCCATCTCGATGCCTACACCGGATAGCTCGGTTGATACACCACAACGGCTTCCTACACCCACACCAATTCAGGAACCGACGCACAGGTGGTCCTCATATCACACGGGATTTACTCCCGATAGCAAGAAGACTAAAAGATCTCTATTTGTCTCTCCTAATACAAAGGAGAAAATTGATGAAATTCATCACTATCAGAAACAACAAATAGATCTTCAACGAGAACTTTATTTTGAACAAAAAGTTACAGCACGTCGCCTAAGCTTTTTGGAACAAGTAGCGATGAAGTTTTGTACGTCACGAAAGAAAGATGTCCATGAACCGCTTCCAAAGCCTTGCAGTTCTTTAGATCCCTCATCTTCTTATCGTACCCCTTCGCATCCATCACCGAGACGATTTTCTGGCTCTCCAAGAACCCACGAACGTGGTAATATATGGTCTCCACTTAAACCATGGAAGGATAACAAGTCAGGAGATCGTATAACTCCATCGCCTTCTAAATAAATTATCTTTTTTTTATTTGTATGTATCTATGTTTGTTTGTTATTTTACACAAAATAAAACTACATTTTTTTAATGTATAAAATAGAGAATCAAGAACTAAGCAAAACCATCAAATTTTAGGCTATTTTTAGAAAAGTTGCCTAAACTAGACGTCTGGATATAGACCTCAGACGTCTGACACTCTGATATATGTCTATTTTTTTCCACTATGCATATATCAGACGTCTGTTATACCTCCCAGACGTCTGAAAATTTGCTCTGTCTACTCGAATTTAAAAATCAGAAACTTTCAGACGTCTGAAATTTGTTTCCAGACGTCTGGTAAAACTCTCTGACTATAAAATTTTACACAATCGATCAAACCAGACATCTAACTCATAGACGAGACGTCTGAACTTATCTACTGTGTTCAATTTAGGGAAACCAGATGTCTGATTTAACATCCAGACGTCTGAAATTCAATCGACTCTTTAAATTAACCCAGATAACGTCATTTTTTTCTTTCATCTCAAAATTTTCATTTGCAATTTCATCAATTGACGATTTTTCGCTCAAAAAAATTCGACCTCAAATCACAATGCCTCCTAGAACTAAAAATCTCAAGACATCAAAACGAAAACAAGACCAACCAACATCATCTTCAAACCCCCAAGTCTGTTCAGATGATCAAATTGAAAAATGGATTAATAGAGCACCACATTCAATCAAGAGGTATGAAGATATACAAAAGAAAAAACTTCACACAGGTCCTTTCTATAATCTACTTAAATTTCCAATGTACGATTTGGATGAAATATGTGAGAATGACGGACTACGGGACTAGAAACTTTAATTTCGTTCACTCCTAATGACGTCCAAATCGATCAATTGGCAATATTTCTTTTTTATGCAAACTTGGATAGCACTTCAGTATGGAACACAGAAGATGAAGATAACTGGCTATGGTCTAGCGTGTATGGCAACACGATTAGACTAACTCCTGGCATAATAGGTAGAACCCTAGGATGTTCTGACACGGGCGAAGACTTATACAACATTCCTGATATGCGCTTCAAGCCAAGAAATAGTATAACGCATCAAATTTGGGAAGATGATATGCCAAAGTTTGCCTCTAAATATCTACGTCCAAAAGCACGACTCCTAACTCGAATGATAATCAATACCATCATTCCACATATGGGAAGCCATGAGCAAATAACTGAGTTAGAGCACAAAGCCTTATATGCTCTATTTAGTGGAACAAGGGTGAATTGGGCCAAATTCATCTTTGACGAGCTCAAACAATTTTGGACTCGATCATGGCCATCAATCATTTACCCGACATATATTATAAGACTTCTTCGTGCACATAACATCCCATCCTACCTATCAACTTTCAAAGAGATCTCACCAAAATATGCTTCCACCAAATTTTTCTCGCTTATGCACTTACCCGAGATTCCTCCAGAATTTATATCCTTTGAAGATTGGACGCACAATCGTCAATCTAGACGAGTTGAGCCTCCTCCTCAACCACACATTGAACCATCTCAAGAGGAGGAACAACATCGAGAAACAACTCCGCATCCTCCTGCACCATTTGATTATCCGGGACAAGATGAGATTATGGAGACTCAAATGGATACAAATCCAAATGAAAGTGTTCGAGGTCTCACCCTTCGAAATCAACATATACTATCTCAGAATCAAAAACTTTTGGCTAAGCGGATTGATAGTTTCGAAACATCGTTTGCTACACGCCTAGCCACAGTTGAAGAATCTCTTTCGACTGTTTTATCAGTTCTCAAAGAAGTACTACAACGGGTTCGTGGTCCAACGCCGCCTTCTGAAGATTGGCCAACCCCAGTACCTTCTCCTCCCGCAAAACATTCCAAACTTTCTGAGGATGAACCTCTCAAGCAAGTTTTGACATCTCCTACAAAGACTAGCACTTCTGAAAAAGGAGAAACAAAGGAAGATAGTCAAGATAAATCTTCTCCAAAGGAGTCATAGATTTTAGGAATCATATATTTTAGGATTTTGGTTTTTCAACGTTTGTAAATTAACAAAATCTATGTATGCACTCACTTTCGAATTATTAATGAAATTTTCCTTTTGTCTTTGACGTTAGTTAAATTGTTTATAATTCTTTTTGATAATGCCAAAGGGGGAGAAATATAAGTATAATGATAAAACATTAAGAATAAGCACATATTCAGGGGGAGATTTATAATTTATATATAAGTACATTGAATAGTTGTCATCATCAAAAAGGGGAAGATTGTTAGGAAATCAGTTCTATGGTTTCGATGATAACAACTATACAATAGAAATCGAATGCACATATATATTTCTATTCACAGGCAATTGTTAGAGTAACATCGTCAAAGAGACAAGAACAAGACTCAAAGAAAGTATCAAGAAGCTACAAGTCAATAGAATCAGAAGAGCAATGACACAGACATAAGAAAAGCAACATGCACAAGTTCAGACGTCTGGGTGCACTAGCCAGACGTCTGATTGAATCCTCTGGTTCGCAAATCAGACAGAATCAGACGTCTGGTTAATGTACTCAAACGTCTGAAAAGCAACCATATATAAAAATATATAAAATTCAGACGTCTGAATCCAAACATCTGATTTTGAACTCGGCTGTTAACATTCAAAGAACAACTGTCACAATTGAAAAGACACCTTCGCTCCTCTTCGTTGCAACTCTTCATCACCATCAGGAGCGACCATAGAACACTTGTTAATGGATGACACTACTCAAGGAATCTCTCTACCACTATAAATAGCATCAAGAATCCAAGAGAAGAACTCACCTGACTTACTTGCGCTCTTTACTCTTATACTCTGATATATTCTTGATCTCTAGCAATCTATACTTGTATTCTACTCTTCCAAATATACAGTTCCTCATAAACAATACTCTCTAGACATATATTGGAAGCATTTGTACTGTACAGTCAAAATCCGTGTAATAGAGAACACACAGTTGACAAAGAAACTCTGCTATTGTAAACCCGTTCCTCCGGGTGAAGTGAGGGATATTCGGTGAAAGGAAATTCCAAAGAGGAGCTTCGGGACTGGACGTAGGACGGGAGGTCCGAACCAGTATAAAATCCCTAGTGTTATTATTCTTATTTACATACTTCAATATTGTTACAATATAGTTTAAATTAGTCATATACTTGTCATTTGTATAATCGATCCACCATACTATAGACTTTCATTAGTGACCAATTTTGGTGCTAACATTTTGGTGCTTTCACTGAGAATCGAATTCTCAGGCCGCTAGGATCTACTTTGTAGCTACTGGATTGAATTAATCCCCCGAAGGAGATCCAAGTAAAGCACAGGACGTCCGTTGATTCTACTCAGAGTTCTTATCAAAAGCTCTACTATGGGAAGACCACGTACACGATCAGCCTCTCATAACGCGGACGTCAACGAGACTGCTAGCGTACAACAAATAGGACCTAGCAATCAACAAGCAAATCTGGGTGTAGGAACCAACACCCAAAACCAAATGGAAGTTGTCACTAGAACGGAGTTCAATGAATTGATGAGAGAACTCATGAAAAGCAGAAGACAACTTAGTGAGCAGATTCAAGCAAACGCTAACCTCATGACTCAACTTACTCAGCAACATCATCAGAATGCTGAAGGAAGCCATGCTCCTTACTCCTCATTCGAAAGCTCTTCTTCGTCCGATGAACCTCCCAGACGTAGACGTCGTAAAACAGAAACAACGCAAGCAGGTGTTGCTGATCGATCAACCCGGGATGGTCGGGTTCTCTACCTGGAGCAATGGCTCCTCACTTACACCAAGAAAATCACACTCAAGCTGGAATGGGAAACTTAGGACCTGGAGTGCGAGTGGAAGCCGGACAGCCGGCACACCAAGGTCTTAATGCTGCTGGTCTCTAGGATACACACTTGGTAGATCGCCAACAGAGAAGACACCGACCAGAACGGTCTCACAGGACAGACACCAACTTGCCATCTTCCATACAAATCCCAGACCTGTCAGCTATAGTCAAACAGTTGATGAAAGAGAATCAAGGCTTATCAAATGATGATTGGGGGGTATCCAGGAGTCATACTCCGTTTACAGATGTTATCTTACAGGCCGAGTACCCCAGGAAGTTTAACATGCAGACTATTCCGGCCTATGAAGGAAAGACTGATCCCCGACAGCATGTGATGAGGTAAGAATGGATGATGGACTCGGCTAGAGCGAACGATGCGACCAAGTGTAGATGTTTTCCAATAACTTTATCCGGAGTCGCTACCATGTGGTTCACCCGACTTCCCCCGCGAACTATCTCCAACTTTGATGTGTTAGTGATGAAATTTGTGGAACAATTCAGGATTCATGCCACTCGTCCCAAGGATGTGATGTCCTTGTCCAGTGTGATTCAGACTCCAGGGGAGTCATTGAAAGAGTACTTATAGAGATTTCATGTTGCGGCCACTGAAGTTAGCAACCCTAATGACCATGCAATTCTGATGGCCGTAATGAGAGGAGTGGATCCGGATTCAGAATTTGGAGACTGGTTGGCAGGAAAGCCTCCGACTACGCTAGAGTGTTTTTATTCAAAGGCTCATCAGTTCATACGAAGAGAGGAAGCCAGGTGGACAAGGCGAGATAAGGCACCAGGGCCTGTTTAGGAGATCGTAAAAAGCAACATCGCTGTAAAACAATCCGGAGATAACTCGGGGAAAGTCCAGGTCAATGTCCAGAACAAACCCGGGCAATCTATGGGGTCCAGAGGAGGAAATCTTGAAAAGAAAAGGGAAGCAGGGAAATGGAAGCCGAGGATTCCAACCTATAACGAATACACCCCGCTGAATGCATCTCTTGAGAATATTTATCTATCAACTTGTAATACTTTTTAATACAGAAAGCCGCGCCCAAAGGAGCCAACCGAGGAACAGAAGCGAACTGGGAAGTTCTGTCACTTCCATGAGACTTATGGGCACAATACTGAAGAGTGTAGGCACCTACATGACGCTATAAAAAAGTTGATTAGACAGAAAAAGTTGCAGGAGTTTGTAAAGAATCCTCAAGAGGGTGGACAGGGAACGTCCAATCCTGGTCACGCACCAGCTCCATGTCACCCTGAGGAGCCTACTCGGACCGTGGGAATACTGGTCATAAACACGATAATAGGTGGACCTCACCCTGCAGATAAGAACTGGAAAGAAATGGAGCGGTATGCTAACTCCTTGAGGCATGCAGATTTTGAGTGTTGTTCAAATGTGGAGGATGGGACCCCCGCTAAACAGCAGCGCATGATGACACACGATATAGTATTTAGGAGCAGAAATGCTGATCAGGTGTAGGCTCCCACCGTTGACCCGATGGTCATATCTGCGATAATCGGGCCGGCATTTGTGAAAAGAATTTTGATTGATTGTGGAAGTTCTGTTAATATCATCTTCAAAAAAGAATATGACCAGATAAAGATGGAGACGAAGGATTTAAAGCCGTCTAAAGCTTGCATCCATGGCTTTAATGGCGCAGCGACTGATGCAGTGGGGTATGTTGAGTTGCCAGTTGAACTGGGACAAGGTGAGCATAGGAGGGTGCGAATCCTACCTTTCATAGTTTTGGATGTAGATTCTCCATACAATGTGTTTCTGGGTCGACCGGCCCTGGCTGAGTTTAGGGCAGCATTGGCCCCATAGTGTTTGACTTTAAAATTTCCAACAGACAAAGGAGTAGGTGTTGTGCATGGCGACCAGGCGACCGATCGTGCGTGTTATGTGGCTGAGCTGAGAGAGGCCCAGCGGAGAGAGAAAGGAAAGGTTGCGGATAGCTTCGTCCGCAACCGAGTTGTTGAAAATTGATAGGTAATGCCCGAGCCCTGGCTCGGGCAACATGATCGGATCTGTAAAGACATAGATCCGAGAGACGATGATGAGGAACCCAGGGAAGAAAAGGCAGCGCCGGTTGAACTGACGATTGACATTTCAGTCAGCCGGGATGATCCGTCACGAGTACTTAAGATTGGATCACAACTCGACCCGTCGATGGCCGAGGATCTTACTGACTTCCTCCGAGCGAATTTGGATGTTTTCGCTTGGACACATTCTGATATGTGTGGGATTTCTCCCGCTATTGCGAGTCATATGTTGAACATAGACCCGAAGTACGTTCCTGTGAAACAGAAAAGGAGGGGCATGGACCCGGAGAGGTCCGCGGCCCTCAAAGAGGAGGTGGACAAACTCAAAGCCAATGGGTTCGTCCATGACGCCCTCTACCCAGAATGGGTGTCTAACCCTGTGCTTGTGAGGAAAGAAAATGGGAAGTGGAGAACTTGCATAGATTACTCTGATTTAAACAAAGCATGCCCGAAGGATAGTTTCCCTTTACCTAGAATCGACCAGCTGGTCGACTCAACTGCCGGACATGAGTTACTGTCATTTATGGATGCGTACTCGGGATACAATCAGATCCCGATGCATATTCTAGACCAGGGACACACGAGTTTTGTTACAAACGTTGGGCTGTATTGCTATGTAGTGATGCCCTTCGGATTGAAAAATGCGGGAGCAACTTATCAACGTCTGGTGAATCGAATGTTTAAAAACCAAATTGGTAGAACAATGGAAGTCTATGTGGATGACATGCTCGTGATGTCACGGCAGTCAAATGACCACATTCGAGACTTAGCGGAGATGTTTGATATACTCAGACATTATGGAATGAAATCAATCCTTTGAAGTGTTCCTTTGGCGTTGCGTCAGGGAAGTTCTTAGGTTTCATTGTAAATGCATGGGGCATCGAAGCTAACCCAAAGAAGATTCAAGCTATTCGAGACATACAAGTTCCCAGAACTATAAAGCAGGTACAAAGCTTGAATGGAAAGGTGGTTGCGCTGAGTCAATTCATATCCAGAGCCACAGATAAGTGTATTCCCTTCTTCGATGTGATAAAGAAAGGAAAGAAAAATTTCGAATGGACATCCGACTATGAGGAAGCGTTCCGAGCTCTGGTAAGGCATTTAGGAAGTCCCCCGGTGCTATTGAAACCGGTAGACCATGAGATGTTGTATGTGTACTTGGTTGTATCCCAGCATGCTATCAGTACGGCTCTGGTTTGGGAGGAGGACAGAGTTCAAAAGCCAGTGTACTATGTCAGTAAACGTTTGACGGGGGCAGAAAGGAATTATCCTAAGATCGAGAAACTAGCCTATTGCTTGGTGATTGCATCACGCAAGCTTCGTCCATACTTTCAGGCACACTCAATCAGTGTTTACACTGATCAACCCTTGCGACAGGTACTCCAATGACCAGATACTTCTGGAAGGATGTTAAAATGGAATATCGAATTGAGCCAGTTCGATATTACCTACCTGCCATGAAGGGCCATACAAGGGTAAGCGCTAGCAGACTTTATCGCTAAGTTCACCATGTCGGACGAATCGAGTAGTAGCGATGTCATACTTCCCGTTCGATGGAAGTTGTACATCGACGGGGCATCTAACGACCATTGCTCAGGAGCTGGTATAGTTCTTGTGACTCCTGAGAACCGATCAATTTGTTATGCTTTGAAGCTCGAATTCCCAGCGATAAATAACAAAGCCGAGTATGAAGCATTGATTGCTGGCTTGAGACTTATCAGAGAACTGGGGGTAAAATCGGTTGAAATCTTCTGTGACTCACAACTGGTGGTATACCAAGTGCGGGGGGACTATCAAGCGAAGGAACAGAGACTTGCCCCATACCTCGCTCGGGTTCAAGAGCTGCTAGCAAATTTGGAATATTATGATATTTCACATGTCCCGCGTGAACAAAATAGAGAAGCTGATTCATTGGCGAAATTTGCGAGTACTGGTGATGCACAGTAAATGGGATTGGTTCCCGTCGAAACCTTACATACTCCGAGTATAAATATGATGGAGATAGATTTCGTGTTAGAAACCGAAATTGAGAAAGAATCATGGATGACCCCATTCAAACAATACATATTACACGGAACCTTGCCCGAAAGAAGGAACGAGAGATGACAAGTCATTCGTAAAGCTTCAAGGTATATAATGCAAGATGAAATAATGTATCAGAGGGGGTTCTCGGTTCCCTTACTCCGGTGCATCGCCCATGATGAGATAAAATGAGTTTTGATGGAAGTGCACGAAGGAGAATGTAGTGACCATGCTGGGAGGCAAACACTCGCAAAAAAGATCCTCCGCAATGGGTATTATTGGCCAACTGTGAATCGAGATGCTGCAGACTACGTAAGAAAGTGCGACAAATGTCAAAAGTTTGCAAAAATCCCAAGTGCTCCTCCAACGAAAATCATGCAAATGGTTAGTCCCTGGCCATTTGCGATTTGGGGGATCGATATAATCGGTTCCTTACCTATTTCTAAAGGTGGTGCGAAATATGCAATTGTTGTAGTTGATTATTTTACCAAATGGGCAGAAACAGAGCCCTTAGCCACAATCACCACCAAAAAGGTCATTAATTTCGTTGTACGAAACATTATATGCCGCTTTGGCCTCCCATGGACTATCATAACAGACAACGGAACTCAATTCGAAAGTAGAGAGTTCAAAGAATTTTGTCAAAAGTATGGCATTGAAAAGAGGTTTGCAGCAGTTGCCCATCCAAAAGCCAATGGGCAGGTGGAAGCCGTGAACAAAATAATTAAGTCCATATTGAAAAAGCGTCCGGAAAAGGCTAGAGGCAAGTGGGTGGATGAACTTCCAACGGCACTTTGGGCTTATCGAACCACCCACAAGTCCACGACTGGCCACACTCCATTCGCATTGGCATATGGCATGGAAGCCGTTATACCTGGAAAACTTGAAGTTCTGTCACACCGGGTAACTCATTACGAACCTAAGACGAATCGGGATCTTTTGTTGGAGTCACCGGACTTCATTGATGAAAAACGTGAAGAAGCTAATTTAAGAGCGGCTGTGTACAGACACCAAGTCGCTCGATATTATAATGAAAAGGTTCGGCCGAGAATCTTTGATGTGGGTGACCTCATTTTGAAACGAGTTTTTCCAGTCCCGTCACATATGAATCCCACATGGGAAGGTCCATACGTCATTGAACGGAAGCTTGGAGAGGGAACTTTCAAGCTAATGACCGTTGATGGTGCGATACTCCCCCGAGCATGGAATAGCGGGCATCTGCGACATTATTACACTTAGTCTATTTCTTCATATTTTAGTTGCAATTATTTCCAGCACATTTTTATTACATTGATTCTTAGTTTTCGGCATGTAATAAGACAAATTAGCTTGTTTTCATTAATAAAGGCTTGAAGCCATCTTTTCCATGAATTACTAATGTTTCTATGCATGATAACCCGATGGCAAACAACTAGAGTTACATTATTCTGTCTGACGTACGAACGAGTATAAACGACTTAAATCTCCAAGTCCCCTGAGTGCGGACTGGAGTACTCTAAGTCCCCAGAGCGCGGACTAGAGTATAAACGACTAGAATCTCTAAGTCCCCAGAGTGCGGACTAGAGTACTCTGAGTCACCAGAGTGCGGACTAGAGTATAAACGACTGAAAAATCTCTAAGTCCCCAAAGTGCGGACTAGAGTATAAACGACTGAAAAATCTCTAATTCCCCAGAGTGCGGACTAGAGTATAAACGACTGAAGAATCTCTAAGTCCCCAGAGTGCAGACTAGAATGCTCTGAGTCCCTAGAGTGCGGAATAGAGTATAAACAACTTCGAAATCCCCAAAGTCCCCTGAGCGCGGACTGGAATGTTCTGAGTTTCCAGAATATGGATCAGGGTATAAGCGATTCAAAAAATCTCCGAGTCATATGGAAGTGAACTAGAGCTTATGTAGCTCACAAGGTTTCAGATTTCAACTACGAGTTATATAGTGAGCCGAACTACAAAAGTCATTTGAAAGACAAAGAATGAAGTTTTATTCATTAATTCAAAATGAAGTCCTACTACAACTTCTCCCAAACTCGGGGCAAAAATTCTATCTACAACGGCTATGAAAATAAATAAAAATGATTACACAATCCAAACTGATTCTCGTTGAACGAGCAGGATAACTACTTCTTCATCTTCTTCTCCTTATTTGGCTTCTCAGAGGATTCTTCCCCTACGCGTTTTCTCTTGGACGTTTTGCTCGCTAATGAAGGGGTGTCCAAAGAAGGAGGAAGAACTTCCTGCGGCCTAATCCCACCGGGAAGGATGACCTTTAAAGGCCTGTTCAGCGGGTCATCAAGTTCGACCATTTGAGACTCGACCTTGATCTCAACCTTTTTCGTTTTCTCTTCCGCAAGTTGCTCCTTCATGCTCACTTTCGAAGTGTGTCCTGAGGCGCCCGTAATCTCAATTTCATAACTTTCTTCGACGGGGGACGAAGTTTCGGACTTATCCTCGTCGAGCGCCTCAATCACCTGAGCATCAGGACCGGGGGTCACTCCCGCGTGAGTAGCCTCGTTCGCTTTCCCCTTTTTCTCCTTGGCATCATCGCTCCTTGGAGACGGATCAGGATTAGAACAGTCTGCGCAAAATCACAAGAGATGAACGTTAGAATACAGTAACCTCTCGCCGAAAACGACGGTTCTTTGAACTTTAAGAAGAAGCCGGCTTCTTGCTGGCTCTCAACCATCCGAGGAGTCTCACCCTCTGGAATGGGAGATAGAACATGGATGCCGAGGCCAGGGTCTTCCAGGTAATAACCAGCGTGTTGCTCGAATGGATCAAGTACTGGCCGATCAGCCGATTGAGTAGGAGGAGGAACCAGAGATTCGGTTCCAGATGGACCGGCAATGTCACTTTTTTCCTTTGATGGAGAAGAGTCTTTGCCAAAAAAAAGCCTTCGCTGCAGACAAGTCTGAAGGCTCGTTCCCCCTGAGAAATTCTTTTATTAAAGCCTCCTCGTCAACCTCCTCGGTGCCTGACTCGACCTTTTTGATCTTTATCAAAATTTCCCATGCCTCGGCTAGAGATTCGAGGTAGCCCTCGCCAAGAAAAGTCAAATCCCGATGCATGAGGACACGGGCATTATATTCTGCTATAAGTGGGTCGAACAAGCACTTGATTTCCTCCCTGCCAGCCTCTGTAGCCGCCTTAAGGCGAGAGTCAATCTCTGCGGATGCTATTCTCTTGCCCTCTTCACGGACTTCATCCTTCAGCATCCCGACCTTAGAGAGCTCGTCGTCGAGCTTTGCCTTCAAGAGTCGCGTAGCAACAATCTCATCGCAATATCGTTGCGACTCTTCTTGGGCAGCAGATTTTTCTTCTCTCTCTTTGCAGAGTAGATCTTCCAACTCTATGACTTGCAGGGCGAATGCATCCCTTTCTTTTTGAACAGAGTCCTTTTCTAAAGCCAAGGCCCCGCAGCGTTGGACCGCTTTGTCAATTTCTTTCTTATGAGTTGTCTCCAGATGATTGACGGCCTCCGCAGTATCTTTAGCACTTTGTTGGGCAGCTTCGAGTTGGGACTTATAGAAGATAGCTCTTCATCCTGAGCTTTGATAATGTCTTTATCGTGAACGGCTTCAAGCTTCAGGCGGTCGATTTCGTGTTGATGCTCAACAGAGACTTCCGAGATGTTTTCAGCTAGACGGACAAATGCGTCATGTTGAACATAAACGTCATTGTTGCAAGCAATGGCGCTCTGTTTGACATGTCCTGGAATGTGATGGATCGTCGGGAGGAACTTCAGATCATCGAAGCAGATTTTGGGGAACTTAACCTTAAGCTCAGCTAGCCTCTCCGATATCGTCAGATTTGTTGCGGGAACAGGGGGAGATGGCTTTGAAAGTTCGGTCTTCTTGTGATGTTCCCGAGACTACCGTGTGCTGGATGAACCAGAGTGTTGATCATGGGGGACATCGGATTAGGATCCCTTCTGTGCAGACTTCTCCCTGCCTTGCTCTGATTGAGAAGGATGATCGCAAGAATATGAGGACTGGCTGTATGTTTTCCTTCGATAAGTTGATTCTCGGGGGCGATAATCTCGGTCTCCAGGGTCGTCTCTGTCTCTGCGCTTGCCAGGGCCCGAATCCCGGCCAGAATGATGAAAAATAGATGACCCGCGAAGACGATCGAGTCCGTGAGTGCGTCCCATGTCACCTGCACAGAATTAAAATAACGACAAGTTAGCGAAGGGTAGAGCGATGACGGAAATTTAAGTGCAAGGTGAAGTGCACGTGTCTGTGTGTGTCCTAGTGTTTCCCCCTGATGGACCAGTTTTTTTATCTCTACTATTAGGAGTTTTTTCTCCCTGGTTTTGGGCTTGAGCGCCTTCATCGCCTTTCGCGGGCGAGCAAAGCTTCAGGGCTTCCAGATCATCGAAGCCATAATTAAGCAAATCGTCGAGAATAGTAAGGTCCGACAAGCCTCTCAATGAACTCTCTAAGTGTTGAGGAGAAGGCTCTCTCTCCACTGGAGTAAGGGTGACCTTAGAGGTTCCACCCACCGTCTTCTTCCTCAATTTGTTGGTCAATTTCTTCTTTCCCTTCGAAGGGGAAGGCGTCTTCTCGATATCGTGGACCTCGACTATCGGGTCCCGAGCAGGGCTAACATTTTTGCCCTGTACTCCGAGCGTTTTGGCTTCTCTAATCTCCCCCTCCTCTGGTGTTTCAGGGGCGTTACGTGCTGAAGACCCAGCCTGCTTTTTTCCTTTGCCTGAAGCAGGCCTGGGTATAATGACGCCTTGAGGAAGGCTTATTCGACGACCTTTCGCCAGCAGCCCAAAATTCGTGAGCGATTCATTTGAAATGAGAGATCTGATGTCCAGTCTTCTGCGGGAATAGCTCGGATAGCTTCGACAGCTTCAGAATACCCGAAGCCTTCGGGACGTGGGTTGATACCTGTAAAAGTATAGAAAGAGTTAGAAAAGGTGCAGTTTCCGCCAAACACGAGTATTGATCCAGAAAAAAGACTTACTCCCTTCCACCCATCTCCTCGCGAAGCCAGGAGGACAGCGCACGTAGAACCACTCCTGTTTATACTGGGCGAACTTGCTCCATGCCCCAGTCAGGATTTGACACTTGCTATGCGGCTCAAGGAATCAAAAGATGGACTATCTGACCGTCTCTTGAAGCAGTAGATATAATGGATATCGCTAGGAGTCGGAAGCCTGAAAAGGACACTCATAAAGAGAATGCAAGTGCCGTATATGAACGCGTGGTTGTTTGGATGTAATTGCGATGGGGCGATCTCGATATACTGTAACAGGTCCCAAAGAAAGGAGTTGAATGGCGGCATGCTACCGACCCAGCACATGAATTTGTTGCAGGCTGTATATCCTACTGGGGGCAAGTGAGGACGATCCTGTCCCGATGGAACCAACACGTCGTCGAAAGGAATCCCATGTACTGAGCATATACGGCAAAGCATGCTTTCATTAATCTTCGATGCTTGAGAATCGATCGGATCGTCTAAAAAGATCACTGCATCCAAGGCATCGGGAGCCAAGTCGACAGATGCGATCATGGGGTTTGGCATGTCTTGTACAGGAGTAGACGACGGATTTGAAATTCTAACTTCTTCTTGTTGAGAAGATGGCCCGGGCCTGTCCGAGATCGTGGCAGAACAAGATTTCCTAGACATCTCTAATGTGTGTAGAATCTGATGAAGCACCTGTTTAAACTATACTTGAAAAACGATCAACATTAGACTTAACAACAAAAATACTCCCCCCGTGTGGTGTGTGAACTAGTGCAATCATTCAAGTATAAGTGCCAAAGAATTACAAGACGTAAAGTTGATGAGATAAAGTTAAGCTTTGAACTTTCGTCTACGAAGACCAATCGCTAACCGTCTCCGAGAGCTTGTCGTATGATGGTCTCTATTTTGGACTCAACATCGATACTGTATGTAGAAGGCTATTAACTGTTTTAAGCAAGTTAAGTTCAGGTTTACAGTTGTCTAAACATGGAAGTTATCAGTCTGGATTGTCCGATACGCTTAGTTATTTAAGTCCGTCCTTGTTCACTGTCATATATTCGGGCATAAAAGGTGTTAAGTCAACAATGCATTGTGTTCAAGTTGAGATGGTTTTAATTGTCATATGTACACCACTCTCCCACCTTTCCTCTCCACCGTTCGGCATAAGGGAGTCATGTCGAACCACAATCATGCCAAGCCGCATCGCTCGGCACTTGGCCCTTAACTCCAACCTCATTCCTACGCTCCCTCTCTACCGCCCAGTACAGATGGGTCGTTCGGCAAGACATACCGAGCCGCATCGCTCGGCATTTTGCCCAACTCCTACTTTTCCCCTGCACTCCTTCCTACCTCGTTCGGCATAAGGGAATCATGCCGAGCTATGGTCATACCAAGCCACATCGCTCGGCACGCTGAACCTAACTGCAACTTCACTCCAGTACTTCCTCTTCACCGTTCGGCATGATGGAGTCATGCCGAGCCATGATCATACCAAGCCGCATCGCTCGGCATCTAGGCTCAACCCTCATTTCTTCTCCTTTCTCCCTTATATCCTAAAAACCTCTGACACCTCCTCCCTTCCATCACTCCGCCTAGCCCAAAAACATGTTCTAACCTCGAATTCGTTGTCCTCATCCACGCGATTCCTACTGTCCTCAGTTTTACGAAGATTCACGGGTTCGAATCTCGTGCTAAGTTTCTTAGTCGGGATGAAGTGTTTAAAGGAAAGGCCATTACCTAAGAAATGACTCGAAGCTTGGGGAGATTCTGGAGTAGGAAATGTGATTCTGATCTGATTCTTTGATTTGGGAAGGAGGTAAGGCAATGTATGGAGTTTGAGAAGAGAAGGGAAGGGTAAATAATTCACTGAAGTCTGTTGGGAGGCTAGTTCGTAAGTTCTGTAAAGCGGAAGTAAAAAGGGAAAAGAAGAGGAGTGTTGAGTTATATAGGGACGAGGGAAGATGAATGGACAGTGACCGGTAGAACCGGTCAAGGCAACACCCTCGCTCGGCATCAATGTCGTTCGGCGTTCAATGTCGTTCGGCATCCATATGCCGTTCGGCATCCATATGTCGTTCGGCATCCAATGTCTCATTCGACATTCAGGAGATCACTATTGATGAAATGAAGCAAGAGCTTAAAGAAATGTACGGAGTGCTCATGGTTCAAAGCGTATCATGTTCGTCCACAAGATACACTTTGGGGGGCAAGTGTTACCCGTTGGCCTGACCAAGTAACAAGAGGCTCGGCGTAAAAAGGTCGCTCGGCATAAGAGCACCGTTCGGCATTAAGAGGCCGCTCGACATCTAACCTCGTTCGGCATCCAAGCCTCGCTCGGCATCCAAACCTCGTTCGGCACAGAAGGGCCATTCGGCATAGCAAGGTCGTTCGGCATGAGCCTCGTTCGGCATCCAAGCCTCGTTCGGCACAAAAGGGCCGTTCGGCATAGCAAGGTCGTTCGGCATGAGCCTCGTTCGGCATCCAAGCCTCGTTTGGCACAGAAGGGCCGTTTGGCATAGCAAGGTCGTTCGGCATTTCACCCCGTTCGGCATTTCACCCCGTTCGGCATAGCAAGGTCGTTCGGCATGAGCCTCGTTCGGCACCTCCCCTCGACCGGCATCAAGTCTCGATCGGCACAGGTCTCGTTCAGCCTACACTCTTCACTTAGCACACTGTCTCGATCGGCATGTAGATACCGTTCGGTGTATCATCCTCGATCGGCATACGAATGCCGTTTGGCCCGGATATGTGGTTCGGCAACTGCCGTTCGACAATTGTGGCTCGGCGTACAGAAGTCACTTACTACGGGCCGAGGCATCTTACTCCTAGGCCCATGAGGGAAGTCTAACCCATCTTCGTCTATAAATAGAGGGGCAGGGGCACAGTGAAATGGACCTTTTTTTTAGAACACTGGGGAGACAATGCTGCATTCCAGACTTATTCTATTTTACTGAGCACTTGTATTCAAGTCTTTAGAGGACGAATTGTATTTGTATTTAATCATTGGTGAAAGCAATAAAGATCAAAACTTAAAGTGTACGTAGGCAATTACGCTGAACCATTATAAATCTGGTGTTCTTGTTTTTGCACTTAATTTAGCATACAGTTCTCTGTTTTAATTTACTTTCTTCATTACTCTCTCTACACAATCTTTCTCAAGGGTGTTAGTGACCAATTTTGGTGCTAACAAGTACATGACACAACACCTCAACATAATGTAGACAACAAGGACACATGATAAGTATGCACACAGTATATGTACATGCAGGTCAAAATTACAAGTGCATATGGTCGAACTATAAGAAGATCTAAACAATGCAGGGCAAAACAACTCAAGCAACGGAGATGCAAGCATAATAGCAATAAAGAAATTAGTATTAATATATACAGTGGCCATAACCATGAGTCTATCACATTGATACATACAAATATACACATATATACATATATGTGCAAACAACCAACACAAGCATCAAAGAAAGGTCATGAACCAGCAACAACCATAAAGCAAGAATCATCAAAAACAAAGATGCACACTAAAAACTAAATGTAGTATGAATGGGTTCAAGTATCAGGCAATAAAAATCAAGATCCAGCTACAGTTCAGAGATGAATGGTACAATACAGAGATAACGAAGGCAACCGAGCAATGGCAGTTTTTAATCTAGTCGGTGCTGAAATAAGAAAGTCAATCAACATCCAAAATGTATATTCGAATATATATATATATATATATATATATATATATATATATATATATATATATCTGTATCGGAGAAAAGATCAAGTCCGAAAACATCACAACCATTTATCAGAAAATCGATGGTCAATCAAACTAAGTTGGAGCATTCAAATTGAACTATATATTCAAAAAGATAGAAAATTAATTCCTATATAAATCCCTTTGTTAAATTATATAATTACATTTAATCCTCATTTCTTATAAATTCAAACTCAAATAAAATAAAATAAAAAATTTCAAGCTCCATAACTTTACACAATTATTCATATTTTTCCCAAAATATTGTGTTAACATGTCTTATCTAAGCGTTTAAGAACTTCTATCGAACACGTGTGCACCCGTATCGACCAAAATTCTTAACACACTCAACGGACAAGTTAACACCATTTTATTTTCAGAACTTATATAGATATTACTTCCACCTATTTATAATATACTAGATTTAATAAATCGTTTTCAAATCTTCATTAATACTACACTAATAATACATATCTTCCAAAAGATTTATGATTAAAACATTCTCTAAACTTTTCAAATCATTTAACAATAACAATAATAATCAATATTTGCTTAAGTTATAAATCTTTACTTTTATCTAACATTTAATAATTTTAAACATTTCCAAAATATTGTGTCAGACTGTCTCGTATGAGCGTTTAGGAATCCCTATCGATAACGCTGATCAGACATATTGACCGGAATTCTTAAATCACTCTACGGACAAACTAACACCAAATAAATCACAAAAATATTTCTATTCATCTTATAATATCAAATTCATTTTTTATTAAACATATATTTGTTTGAATAAGATATTTATATTTCAATCTTTCATGTGTGTGTATCCACTATAAACCAAAAGTCAATATTGCATTTAAAATATAGTTGCTATTTAAGCAAATAATTTAGTAACACTATAAAGTTATAATACACACCATAACAATAGGGGAAGGAGTAATAATAATATATATATTAGGAAAATAACAAATACGTTCCTAGATGATTACCTCAGTAATCATTGTATATTCCTAGTATCAACTAAAAATAAATAAAAATCCACCACACCTACGAAGGCAGGGACACTAAGTCTTTTCTAAGGCCAAGACTTGTGTCTCTGATTTACAATGTATTGTTCTAAACCTTGCTCTGATACCATTATGTAACACCCCACCATTATACCCATACTATCCGAGAGTATTATAGAGTAATACTGTCAGATAATAAGGAGAATGAGGCTGTATGGGGTACACACATGAATATTCCCTTGGATTAACATTGGTATATATTAAAACATCAAGTAAATATCTCTCCGATACGTACGCAGTATCCGTACAAAACAACAAACATGTGTGCCTCCAGGATAGAACAGTACATAATTTACAATAGCAACAAAGAACACAGAGTCAGTCGCAGCGATAATATATAACACATAAGATACAATAATGTAGTAAGAACATGATACAATTCATGTCAATTATATATATACATACTATGAATCGATGTCTTTTAAATATTATGCAACATCCTAATATATATCCCCTCTAATCCCATTAAAACAAATGCTGGTCAAGTCGTCCCTGTACCTGAAATGTCTCAGTCTGACCCGAGTATTATATAAATAACACACGGGTTAGACTATATCTAAATCAAAGGTATATAATATATGATATTCATAATGTCAACAAATATGTAATAGATAGGCATAATGTAAATTTATCCAGTTAAAATATTACATCCTATCTCCAATAGATCCTATAACATCAAATATCATGAAACCATATATAAAGATGTCATCAACCATATAATAAAGCACATCAAAGAAAAATCACTAAATCAATATCGAATGGGTGAATCATATATATCTAGAATTCATCATCAAATCTGGAAACCATCAATAATGAGATATCCTTAAGTAACGTCGGGCAATGATGAAGCAATGCCCATAGTCTCTCTCAATCTTATATTATAAATATCATTACTAAATCAATAAAATCAATAAGTAAGATTTGAGCCAGCTCGAAGCAAAATCAAATATCTCAACCCACGGTCCTTGGAGAGATAAAACCCTCGATTGAACGGCCCTAAGATATCTAAATAACAAATCAATAATAAATAGGTCGTCTGCCTAAGAAGGATATGAGGTTGATCATACTCTGAGCACAGTATCAGGTATAATCTTATCTATACATAATATATGTTTATCTACGACCTACATACATCCATAAATATTGGAACCAGACGGAAGACTGACACCACCTCTGCTTGCTCCAGGAGCCACACGTGGTCCATATGACATGACTCCTATAGTCATCGGTTACCATTACCTCCCCACTTAGTATCGTGACAATGATCCATCATCGGCTCGACAACGCATAGCCTCTTCGGCCACGATTACCGACATGTGCGCCTATGGTAACTCACTGCTGGCCTATGCGACACAAGGGGCAACCAACTACCAATCTCGTGATGCGCATCGAAAATTATAAACAATAATGCTGTCACGGATCTGGGGCGCGACCCTACGATCAGGCTGTCAGGATTGATACTGGCCAATCTGGTTCACTCCCGAAACATAAAGGGAGTCGGAAAACGGTAAACAGACGTATAATGTACACAAACTATGTGGCTAACAAGTAGCCTCCATACGCACTCACCGTAGCGAGTCACACTCAACATACCCCGTATTGAGTGTCATCCACGAGCAAAAGAATAACTGAATAAATAACACAACGGTGTCCCATACTACCGTGTGTTACTAGTCCATTTATTCAGTGCTCATACATCACACTCGCCCTTCTTCATTCTATATAACGAGTCCAAATAATAACCGAATAAGTGTTACCGAAAGTCTCATATCAGACGGTATAACTAATCTGTTTATTCTAATTTCACGTTACATAGAATAAATAACAATAAATCAAATAGAAAAGATGTCATCACCGTATCATATTAAAATATCAATCAAATCATGCTCAATAGTGAATCACTCATATTGATCAATACATCATATATGTATACAAAGTAATAAACCAATATAAATTAGATTAATTAAAATGCCAAGCATGATAAGAACAAAGAACCAATATTCAATAATAAATCAATTACAACATATAATTTTATAATAAAGAAAATAAGTAGTAAAGAATAATAAATATATATCTTAAAATAGATATAAGTTTATATACTTCATACGTACATACATATATATAAATTATCCTATATATATATATTCTAAATCAATATACGTTAAAGACCAATCAGGAAAACAACAAAGTAACTTACTTAAATTAAATAAAATTATAAATACTATATTGATTTTTTAATAAAATCATTCATGACTTTACCCCATAAATAAAATAAATATTTATACATTGAACAATAAGTAAATTTACAAATATTACCAATATTCAACGGTAATCTTAATTTGTACAACAAACAATAAATTTCTTAACCTTCTATAAAAATAAAATTAGATAGTAACTTAGAATTCACAAGTAACCTTCGAAAATCTCCCCTTCCTTTTATTAGGAACTTAAATGGGTTTATAAAACTCGATTATACATATATCCATTTTATATATATACATAACTAATTTATATCTATAACAATGTTATATATGTATTGATGATAAACCATTATTACTTTTATATATATATAGAACTGTGCTCTTGTATACAAGAAATAATAAACCAATGAACTACAGCAAATATTATAACGTCAGGTTTTCCAAAATCAAACATTTATATTATCAAGGCCTAAATTTGGGAATTCAAGCCTGCACATGGAGTTTGGAGTAAGACATAATGCAGCATACAAAAATCAATTCACCGTACAAATGCATAAAACAAGGCCAAACATTGAACTCCGAGGATTTGAAAATCAAGATATAAACACTTATAATATATATACACACACGTATATATTCGCATATAGCACAGTGATTGAGAAGAAAGATTCAAGCTAACATACATAAAACAACAAGGAAAACTAATCAAAACAAACAATTCAATAAACTCAAACTCACATTCTTATACACACTATTTAATATATATATATATATATATATATATATATATAGTTTAGTTATAATATATATAAACATACATGTATTTTGACTAATCATATTTTCAAGAGTTAATGTCAATATATAGTTGCATACTAACATCTGAAACTTACTTATAGGACTGCACTAACACTTACATATTTATATGCATAGGCTAGAATTTAGATTGAGGAAGGTAAGTTCAAGCTCACAGAATTATAACAATAAGGAAGAAATACGGAAACATACACTCCAACTCACAACATAGGCACTAACTAACAGGACGCATATAAATGTATATATACTAACAGCAAACAATCGACTTAGATATGGTTGTGAGTTGTAATTAACTCACCGAACGAAGGACGCATAAGCACTATCACTGCCAAAATCCACAAAGCAACACCTTAACCATGTCGCAACCTCTCACGTCTACGTCCAAAACTATAGGCCACGCCGCCAGCAATTCACAGCTCGCCAAAACCTTCGCTCGCGACCGTACCTCGCATAGAATGGAAACGAGAATCGTTGAAATTGAATTTAGGGTAATATCACTGATACGCATCTTACTCGTTTGATTTTTTTAGAAAGGAGATTATTATTGGTTTTCGATGTCTACAGATGCTAGATAAGGTGTCTCGTGCATTCTAGGGAATCAATAAATGAAGGAAAATAAAGAAAATCAAATATCAAATATCTGGAATTGGGTTGGAGCTTAGGTGATTTTGGGCTTTCTACTTTATTAGATTATAAGAAGATAATTTATTTTTAAATTCAATTCAAATGAATGCAAGTCCAAACTATTATTTATTTCACCCTTATCGATTTAATAAAATATTATTTTCTACATTTATAACTCGTTAAAATTTAATATCACAATTTCGTAATTTTTATTTCTTTTTATGAAATAACTATTTAATCAATTATCAACAAACCATCGAATTTCGATTTAATTAAATATATTTCTATTATTAATGTTAATTAATTATCACTTTTAAAAAAAACCGGGTTGTTACACAACCATTCCATCATGTCGTGCTTTGATAGGTTATCACTATGTATAAATTCAAGTTCACAAGACGTCTATACTTATGCACAAGTTTCCCTGTAACATATGACAAGAGAAATTTTATTAAAATTTGATGGAGGATTGTTAGTGAAATTTTTATAGAATATTTTATCTGAGTTATTCTGTTTTTAAATAAGAAGAGAAAGAGAAGTGGAAGTGGGTTTGAGAATAGTCCCACATCCTAGAATTATAGAAATTATATTTATTTAAATATAGGTTCCTCTAGTGAAGGTTGGGCCCTTTAGGCATCCAAATGTTTGCTCTATTGTGAGGAGGGAAGTCATGCGTGACCACCACACGCGCGCGTCGCTGTCATCTGTCCGTCCGACTGACCGAGCCGTGTCGGTTTTTGGTTTGGGTCCAAATCATATTTTTGGACAGAAAGACACATCTTTGTGACTATAAATGGTAACATCCGAAAACTGTTTCAGTTTAATCTTCTTCTCCCTAAAATTTGCAATGCCTAAAAACTGTTTCAAATTCACTACTTCTTCCTAAAATAGAAATCCCTGAAAAGCGTTGCAAATTCTTGTTTTTCTCATTCTCTTCTCCTCTCTTATTTCTTTTAATACATATTCGGGTTCATGATACTACAGATCACAAATTCGGTACTCTTGTCACTACACTGAATTCAAAAGATAGTATGAATCGATTTCGACAGTGTTATCGCAATCGATTAAAGAGAATAATCATCTCGGCTCCATTGTACATTGAGGGACGATTTGCCTTAACTCATAGCACCAATTTATTTGTTTAAACGAGTAGTGAGGACAAATAACGTCTTAAGGAAAGCATCATTGACGTGCCTTAGAGCGACCTCTACGGATTTGATTTTATCACCGCTGTACCGCTTTACCAGAAATCCAGAAATATACACCAACACATTTACCATGGGAGGAGCTCCTTGTGTTTCTTTTAAGAGGAGTCGTAGACATTAAAGGTTGTAGGTCTGTTGTTTCATGCTTCTTCTGATAAATAAGATTTTTTCTAGCATGTGAAAGACATTTTTACTTTCATCATTATGAACCGCAGTTTCTTGAATATGTCCTGATACATTTTGCATAAAATTTTGTTGCTCACCATCAAGGAAATCCTCTACCAGTCTAAATTCATCACTGTTTGAATCACTCTCCTCAACTTCATTTTTGTTGTTGTTTTGTTTTGTAGGTTTATCCTTCGGAGCTGGTTGATCCTTTAGTTGTGTTGGTAACTCTTTCTCCTCGAAAGTTTCAACAGAATTGAAAGTTGAACTCCGTTTATGTAAGAACTGGTCAGGAAGATGTTTGCCTGGTTGTTTTACATGCCTTAGCACTCTGTACTGGTTGAGAAGTCAAGAAAATTCATTTTCACTAGTCACATTATTAGAAGTCTCAATGTTTTGCCTTTTCTGTTTTTGAACTAGCTGATTTAGTTGTATCATGTTGTTGTTCAGTATTTTTGTTCAAGTCTACTTGTCTAAGGGGAGAAGTGGACTCCCTATTGGACTGTTGCTCCATATTTGTGTTGTTATGTTCGTTCATATCATTATTGTTCCTTGATTGACATGTCTTTGTTGTAGTAGATCCACAGTTATACTCGTTGTGAGTAAATAGTTGGCAATTTTCACATGGCTTTGGTCTATATTCATAGTCAACTCAATGGTTCCAGTTGTTTCATCGTATCGTTGAATGTCTACTGAGTTTGGATAATGGAAATCGGCTATTTCTCCTAGAACATTCACAAAATTTAGCCTTATCTCCTTGGTTGTGTTAGTATCCAGCTTAACAGGAATGCCCAATGCACCCTTGCTATACGACTAATACCTTTCTTTGTTCCAATAGGCTAAATTAAGATCCTTAATTCTCAGCCAACATGGAACTTCCTTAACTGTAAATCTGGTATCCACTTTTTTAGAATTATAATCTTGGAATTGAAAGTGAAATAACCTCCTTTGATAATTTTGTTGCAGTCTTCTGATTGTAGAAATTTAATCTTGATAAAACCATCTGCCTTGTGATAATTACAAAGTTCCAATCCCTCGGGTTTCATAACCTTCTCTACAAAATGACTAAAATAATAATATAATGGATGTCTTCTCATAACATAAGGAACGACGATGTTACTCCACTTCCTTTTTGCATCAATAATAATTGAATTAGGCTTAAATACAACCAGTTTCTCCCCCTATTGCATTGGAGCAATGAGATTCAAATCGGTATCGCACTCCTCCGAACTCCCGCTTATAAAATCCCTAGCAGTACCAGCCCATGATTTCGCCCACTTTATGTGCTTTCCCACCGATGTTGGTCGTTGTGCAGAATTGGTTGAATCTGAAGAAGACCTCCATTCTACTCCTACTGCCAGATGACGTGCAGATTTGGTCGAATCTGGCAGTTTGGGAGGTATCTCCTCTGGCGTAACCGCTCCCGCCTTGCCTTTGTCCGCCATTATTATTATATTTTACTATGATATACACACACATATAGAACAAGGATCAAGATTCCGCTCTTATTTATCCTCTGCATATCCCTCCCCTCCGTCTTTTTGGACAAAAAAAGTCGGACCGAACTGAATTTTCATATATCTGCTCTATGCGTTAACAAGATCATTTGTGTAATATTTTGATTCATTTCAAACCATGTAACCCTTTCAAATTTCCATTTTAGGTCAGCGGTTCCAATGAATGTTTTGCAACAATTCATGGTGTTTTGCACTTTTGTAAGGGTTAAATATTTTGAAATGAATCTAAATCTTGCATAGATGATCTTGTTAACACCACATCTACAAAAATTTACTATGTTCTAAGTTCTTTTTGCACAAAAGAACGGATGGGTGTGGTGTGGGTATGTGGAGGGCGGAGGGGGCATGAGGTGGAGGATCAAGATCCCCCATTATAGATCTCTTTTATATATCATCCTTCCCCCTCCTTTATGTGCAAAATTTTCCTTTATGTGTTTTTTTTTTTTGAAATGAAGTAATATTTTGTGGATATGTTCTATTAGCATGCAAGGTCATCTATGCAAATATTTCAATCTTCAAATTTTATAAGCCTTTGAAAACCACAGTTTAGATCAACGGTTGAAATAAATATTTTCTAACTATTTATATTGATTTATAGTTTGAAGAGATTTAACGTTTCAAAATATTTTAGAGTTTTGTATATATAATCCTGCATATGAATAGAACATATCCACGAAGTTTTATTTTGTTCCAGACTTCTTCTATACATAAAACGAAGTAGGGGAAAGTGATTTATAAGAGAGGATCTTGATCCTTCCTTATACATATGTACGTACATACATACGAACATACATACATACATATATATATACACACACATATACATATACATATATATATATATATGTATGTATATGGGAAAGAATCAACCACACCTCATTTCTACTATACCTCTGTTTCACGCTGATTTCAACCACACATTCCAATTTAAAAAAAAAAATTTCTCTCTCTTGCCGCCACATTACAACAACAACTACTGCTGCTAAGTCATTATTTCCAAACAATTGGGGTCGGCTAGAGATGAAATCCAAAACTGTAACAACCCGTAAATTTTGATAATTAAAACTATTAAATTTAATAAGATTTTAGAATTTAATATTGTGAGAAATTAAAATTTATGATTCATTAATGAGAAAATAATTAGAATATGATTTACTAATGTTGTTTGAATGTTATTGACAACAATTTTAATGTAATTTTAATCAATTGAAATAATTGTAAAGTTGATTTGGTTATAATTGTAAATAAGGAATAAATTATATGTTGGGTTCAATGTAGAAATTATATGTAATAATTTGGAAATCAATGTGAATTTAATATAATTTAATATTGCAGTTAATTTGAGTTAAGATGATAACAGTAGAATATGAATGTAGTAAAATGTAAACTAATGTTAATTATATTCATAAGGTAATAGTTGATTTAAGGATAAGAATGTAAATCAAAATAAAAGATTTGTCGAAATCTAAATTATAATAAAATAGGTTTTATTTCCATTGTAATTAAACGCTGAATTCAGTGAAATATTTTAATAGTGGATTACATGGAAATTTATTGTAATAAATTATTATTTTCTATGTAATCAAAAATGATAAAAATTGTTAACTTTTAAATTTGAATTTGAAAGTTGATTTAAATTAATTTAATAATAATTTATTTTATTAACGTGAAATATAGCCATTTTGGCCACTGTCTCGGATTTCGACGAAACTAGTTTCATCGGATCCGTAATAGTGAATTATTGTAGGATTTCAACTTTCGTAGCGATCGGACTTGCCGATTGGTCGTGCGAGCTTGAAACGCGTTGAAATCGATTAATATAATTTAAATTAATATAATCTGATTTTAAAAGATGACTTCTGTATACAATGGAATTAGGGTTCGAAACTAGCTCCATTGAGTTTAAAAATATCGAAAACTTATATTTTGATATACTGGATGACCTACTTTCGTTTCGAAAGCGGAACGGGCTTTTTGGGTCGTGTTATTGTTTCGAACCAATTCGATCTGTCCATTCGTTTTATCCATCTCTGTCTATATAAATAGATTCTTTCTCTAACCCTAGCAGCCATTTATTTTTATTTCTATATGTACACATCTGTTCCTCCTTCTCTAACGTCAGAACATTAAAAACCAAATTCTCAAATTCAATTTCAAATCAAAATCAATTCCAAAATTTTAAACTCCTCAAACTATGTCATATTTTATATCGTTAGAAAGCTCTCGACGAGTGCAATATTCTACTGCAATTCGTTTTCGATTTGATGCATCGTTTGGCCAGAAATCGTGGGAGAAGTCTCGGCCGTTGAAACTAGGGTTTTCGATCCAACGGTGGATCGTCGATTTTACGACGATCGAGAGATGCAGGCTTGTAAAGGTTGGAAGCAACTCTCAAGGATGGTGTTCATTCGTGTCATATGTTGCCAGAGATCGCCAGAAAATTCAAAGAACGGAGCGGCGACGGCTCTAGCATAGCAGCGCCTGGGGCTCGCGCGTGGGCCATGGAGGGTCGGCCTGGCATGGGGGTCACGATGAAGGTGGCTGATCGTGGTGGTGGCGTGTTTAGGCACAGCGATGGCTGAGTTTCGAGGAGGGTTCGAACGTGCTGTAGGCTAGGGTTAGGAAGGTGATCATATTTACTTAAATGCCCTTTGTTTATTTTATTTTTAATTTAGATTTTAACCTTCTAACGTTACTAACTTTTTCATACGAGCTCGGATTCACGCACGGTTTTCTCCGTTGCGATCGTATTAAAATTCCAAACAATATGAAACTAGTTTGGCTGCATTCTGAGACTGTTTAAATTTTGGACTTTAATTGGATTTTTAATCGACAATAAATCAAAGGTGAGTGTTTTAACCCACTCACAAATACTAAACCATCTTATGGTAGTTAAACTAAATTTATGATGTGATTTGAAATTTATTGATTGTTGTTTGGTATTTTAAATTGTCATTTAAGTTTAATTTGAATTTATATTGAGTTAAATTGTCATTTAATTAATATTGAATATAAATTGCTAGTTAAACACCTGATAATGATAACCAATTAATTGTTGTTATTTATTGGGTGATTTGGATGTTGATGGATGTTATTGGTTGACATTTTGGATGATTGGATGTTTATTTATGCCTATATCTCTGTTATCACTGTGGGTTGAAATGATACATACCCGAACGATCTTATAGATTAGGGAAAATTGTTATGGGTTGAAATGATAAACCCGAGTGATTTTTATTGATTTGGAATACTGGTTGAAATGATATATACCCATACAATTTCTTGAATTTGGATTATGTATTGGAATTGAATTATTTGAAAGGTTTAAGTTTTAATTAAAACTTCGGATTTATTTTAATTAAAGTGATTAAAATTAGTTTTTCGAATTATTTGGAATCTCTTAAATAATTATATTCACATTGTACACTTGATAGAAGATGGAAAATCCCGTAACATCTCTGAAGCCATTACACACCTATTTTTATTTGAGATTGATTTGACTCACATAGGATTTTTTTAGTCCTTACTCGAGTGTATTGTTTTTCATTATGCTCGGGTCAGCCTGAGCTTTTCAATGTTGAAGACTTTATTTCTGGAGGACGAAGACGGAGATTTGTATGCTATTTATTTATATATATTCCACTGCATCATGTTGTTCTGCTGCATTATTTATTTATTCATGGTGTATGTATAACTCTGATATATTGTAAAAGTGTAATTAAATGTTATTTGTAAAATAGCTTCATGAACTGTTTATTTGATTATTATATTTTGTCATTCCGTTGTGAGATTTCGTGTTTTGTTTTTCCTTATTTTCTTATTCACCCCATTAACAATCCTCCTTTTTGAATGGTTTGAGTTGACTTGTGTGGTTTATTGTCGATTTAAACCGTCCAAAAAGGTGGGTCGTTGTAGTTGGTATCAGAGCTTTGGTTTAGAGATACCTTAGCCTGTTAGGGTTAACTCATTAGAGATAGGGTTAGTAATACCCTAGAATGAGTTTGAGTGTATATATATATATACGAGAGCGCGTATTTGTTAGTGTTATAAAATGTTTTATATAGTTTTGAAATGAAATAATTTTTCCTAATATTATATGTTATATATATATATAAAGGAATAATTTTTTTATAACCAATATAGTTATTTGTAATGTGTTTGTTTTAGGAAATGATAATGTTTAATTATTATCATTTATTGTTGATTAGTTGTATTTAGTCAGTTTACAAGCATTGGCTATTATTGTTGATTTGAATTTACGAAATAAACACTAGTTTAATAATGGTATATTAAAGAAAATAAAGTGAATGATTATATGAACATGATTTCTTAGTTTAGTCTTAATAAAGAGAATTTAAACTGAAAATTTGAGAACTAAAATTCTGATGTTTTAGAAATTGGTTTCCTAATATTTTGTAAATAATAATAGTATTATTCAAAAGTGAATAATTAGGATATTTGTTTATGAAATTGAAATGTTTTGTTGTGAATCTGGTTGTTTTATTGATTGGTAGTTTCAACTATTGAAACAAAATGGAATGTTATGAAATTCTGGACAGTCCAAAATTTTGAAATTAATTTTAGTGTTAAAACTTAGTAATTTTGTAAAATTATAAAAGTTGAATTTTATAACCTTAATTGGAAAAGGCAAAATGAGTAAAACAAGATTTGAATTGTTAAAATTTATGTTAATAAAATGATTCTGAAAGTTTGTATGTACTTTTAGGATGAAATATGGTACTATAAGTGTGAATTTAAGTATTGGAGTGTCTGAGTTGAAATTGGGAAAAATGTGTTATAAGTAAAGTTAAATGGTTGTAAAAGTGTTTATAAACTTAGTTAAAATTTATGAAATGTGTCATAAATATTTTGAAAAGTAAAAGTGAAAACTAATTGGATAAACAAATATGAACTAAAAATGAAATGATTATAAATAAAGTCATGACTTGTAAATTGTTTATGAAATAAAGGGATGTTGCAAGAAATGGTTATAATTAAAGTTGTGATAACTTTAAACTCGAATAATGTCTTATAAAAGAAGTTAAGCCTTTATAAATTGGTTATAAACTTAAGGAAATTTCTTATGAATGATTCGCAAATAAATGTAGTATTAAATGAGAAATACTATATGTGAAAATGAATGTGATTTAAAATGAAGTGAGATGTAGTAATGTTATTTATTAATGATTTTGTCATTAAATAGAATTTTTTATATAGTTGATAAGAGATAAAATGTGTATAAATGAATGGGATTTATAATGTGAATTGAAAATGTAATTGTGATGAAACAAATTGGAATAAATACGTAAGTTGTACGTATATTGTTTTATTCGCATTATTAATTTGATCTGGATTTGAGTACACAAGTTTGAGGCGAATTACACCATTTCGTGTTAGGATATTTCATTCGATTCTTGATGGTGAATATTTGATATGGATTTTTGGTTTGATTCTAAATTTCTCTAACATAGTATATGGCTATGTAAGGAGAATGATGGTTTCTAGTCAAGAAACCTTATCAAAGTCCGCACTAGGAAAGTCAAATGAACAATACTAGTTCGAAAGCGAAATTGTGTGATCGAGCGAGCGATCGAATATGATATTGTGTGATGATGACATATGTACATCTTATGTTCTAATATAATTGATATGCTTTGACGCTAAAAATGAAAGTTGTTGGGTTGGATATCCTTTGTAATTTAAATTGGAAATTTTTTTATGCAAAACCACTATTAATTCAAAACCATTTTACAAAACTATTTTATTTTATTCAAACTAAAAAACTACTTCAGTCCAAAACTATTTTTAATTCATCACTATTTTGCGGAAACATTAAAAAAAACTATTTTACAAAACTATTTTAGATTCAAAGCTATTCTAAATTCAAACCTTTTATAAAGCAAAGATGTTCAATCCCATATGGCTTTTTTATGCAGCATAATTGATTTTGGAAAAATTTTGATTCTTATGTAAGATGGACTTTATATAAGTATAAGGTGATTTTGAAGACTATTGATTTTGGAAGGTATTCGATCTGAAGAGATAAATTTTATATACAATGGAATTTATATAAGAATGATTTGATATATTCGAGACTATTGATTTTGGAAAGTACTCGATCTGAAAATGAAATCTTGTATATAATGGAATTATATAAGTGTGATATTTGAAGTTATGATTTTGAAAGGGTACTATATATGGTATGATATATTTTGAAGTAAAAGGTATGGAGAAGTACCCTCCGCGAAGAAGTATAGTATGATATGCCTCGACCCAGATGGACTTGGGGAATCCAGGAATGGATTCGATCAAAAAAAAACCCTAATATACTTGGGTGAATTCAGAAATGGATTTGAACCGATATGGTTGTCCGGACTTAAACTCATGAGTTCCTCGAAATTTTTCAGGGTGGATGGTTTTTTAGTTTACCCAATGGAGGTGCTTTCAATCCTGGGATCTATTGTTTATGAATCTTCCAGGAAGGAAGTGCATCCATTGTGTAAATCATTGAATCAGCAGCGTACCACTGCGGCAGGGGTCGATGGTCCCTTATTTACGAAATGGCTACGATATTTTTTCTGGAATCGGAAAGGTGGAAGGATCTTCTGGAAGGTTTTGTGTCCATTGCGTAAACACTGGATCAGCAACGGGCCACTGCTATCGTAACATCATCATTTGACATCAGATTTTGAGCGGTACTTTTCATATCTATTTTTAAGTATTTTCACTGAATGTTGAAACAGTTCTACTAAGTACTTGGAGAATTCTAGCCTTGCGCCTGATCATCGCATGGCCAAAGTCTGTAAAAACGAGGATAAACTTGTTAAGACATCGAGTTATAAAAGTATTTTGATAAAGTATTATATAAAGGATATTTTGGTCTTTTTTTTCTTTCTAAATACTTTAAAATGTTTAAAATATTGTTTATTTATGTACAACATGGTTTAATAGTTAATTATTAGTGTTGTAAATATCGTGAGAAATTATTAATTCAATAAAACATATTTAAAGTTAATAATTATTGATTTATTAATAATGTTTGAAAAGTATTTTGAGATTAAACTAATAAATTTATAAATACGGATTTAAGGTTTTCAATAAATCCTTTTTAAATATAAGTAATGAATTAAATAATTATTTTCAAATAGTTTACATATATTTATAAAGATGTTATTTAAAATATTTAAATGGTATTTATAAATGAAGCAAGAAATTTTACAGATGAATTTTTGTAAAGTATTAAAGTATTAAAGATGATTGATTTGCAAATGAAGTTTTCAAATGAATATTTCAAGAAAAAATTATATAAGTTTCTTTGAATGTATAATTCAAAGATATTATACAAATGGACTATAAAAAAATGTTTTACAATTTTACAAAAAAAATTAATAAATGATTTGGGAAATTTATTTATAGTAATATGCTTGAAAAATAAATTGGAATCGTTATTTTTGAAAATATGGTTTGAAATATTTACTTTATTTCGAAGTACTAATAGTAAATTTAAAGGTTTATTTACCATTTGAATCTTGTATTAAACCGAAATAAATGTTTTCCGTGATTTGAATATTCATTTTAAAACAAGTGTGTAAAATTAGTTATGAAGATATGGAATTTTATACTTTGATTTGGAAATTTAGTGTAAGATTTGAGTATACTATTAGTTTCAGCTTAATAATCTTGAGTTTATACTTATTTTAAAAATATGAGTCTAATAAATTATCGGATTTAAGGAACTTTATTTTAAAGCTTATTATAATGTTTTGATATAAATTTCTAACATTGTTTTAAACTTTTTGGAAAATCTTTACATAATGTTATGAGGATGTTTTAAATACATCTTATATTTTTACTAAGTGAATGAGGTTAAATGTTTTAATTGAATTTTTAGATATATTGAAATATTTCTTTTCTCTTCAAGGGTGAATACCAAAAACTTAAATTTTTATTCTATAACCGAATTAAGTTATAAACTTAAGTAAGGCAGTAGAAGCTTAAGTAATATTTTATGAAATGATTCATTAATGACTTAAATCTTTAAAGGACACAACACCAAAAAGGCCATTTTATCACACTTATAACCGTGATAAATTAAATTCCCCACGGTTATAAGCGTTGTCCCAAGTGGCGTGGGCAAATATTATCACAGAAAAAATAACGCTTATAACCGTGATAATTTTGGGTATTGCTCACGGTTATAAGCGTGAGAGTTATGGTG
Source organism: Allium fistulosum (assembly GCA_030737815.1). Taxonomy (NCBI): domain Eukaryota; kingdom Viridiplantae; phylum Streptophyta; class Magnoliopsida; order Asparagales; family Amaryllidaceae; genus Allium; species Allium fistulosum. The sequence goes on from CM060902.1 coordinate 454,718,594, forward strand.
TTTACTCACGGTTATAAGCGTGAGAATGATGAATCACGGTTATAAACGTGGGAAATTTCATATCTATCACGTTTATAAGTGTGTTAAATCTGGATTTAATCGTAATTTGAAGTATAACGGTTAGAAGCGTGAGTTTTCTGGGGTTTCACCACGGTTATAAGCGTGAGTATTCAAAACATTCACAAATCATTACCTACCATCCATATCGTTGATAATACGTATCAGCACACTATGTTTTATAATATGCATATATACCTACCAACACATGCATTAATATGGACGTCAATATTGCACATGCAAATAAATAAACTTCATATAGCAATTGACATGTGCATTACTATGGATAGTTTTTGTAAATACATAAATCTCGTACAAAACAGCTAAAAAGAACTAATTAAAACATGACCATAAATATTTTCAGTTCTCCTAGACATAATGGTAGGAGTTACAAACTACTATTTTAGCATCTATAGGACAATGCCATTTTCCAAACTATTGAGAGCTGCATATTGAACTGGAACCTGAAAGTTGCTGTGGGATAGTCGAAATCTTGAAAGTATCTCTGTAAATACAAACAGATATTTAGTGTACAGACAAGAACACAAATATGTTACATGGATGGAAATGAGGACAAATATGTTACAAGAACATCATCAACAGCAGGTGGAAACATCTGGTGTTTTAGATTTAAACGTAAGAATTCAAGATCTACATGGGCAAGCTGTTAGAGAAAAATGGGTACAACAGCATGACATGATCTTTTTTAAGGATTGTCTAATAGCATTTTTGTCTAGAGAACATGAAATAACTCAAAGCATACAGCGTTTAACATTTAAAAAGTTGACAACATTTAAATTGCCTATTGATCTCATCAGTAAAAATGGACTTTATTTTGTTACTCTCTTTTGCTTATCGATTGGGATGTCGTGATTTGAGGGTGATTCCGTGCTAGTGGTCAGATGGTCGGAGTCTGTCGATGGTCGGAGTCTGTCAATATATCAGGTGAGTAGTAGATTGTGATGTGGTAAGTTAATTTGGTTGTTCAATAAATGGATGATATAGATTGTTTTGCACTGTTGTGAGGTGAATTGATGTGTGACTGCAGTTTTGAATAGAAGAGGTTAGTATTGTTTGTCGAAGTGGAGCAGTGTTTAGAAGGGGTGGAGGTGCATATGTGTGCATGCTTGGTTGTGGTAGGTTGCACTGCTATGCTGGTGGGCTTTGTATGTTGCAGGAGGAGGTTGAAAGTGGGTTGAAGGAAGAAGTGAGATTGTGTTTGGTTTGTAGTGTAGTTGGATGTTTGCAAAGGAATGGTCTGTGGAATGAAGTGTGTCAGATGGTGGTGGTGCCGTGAATTGCAGTCGGTAAGTTGTCGATATATGATGTGCACACGGTTGAACAGGTAGATGGTGTGAAGTTTATAGATGACAAGTAGAACAGTTTTGGCAGGAGAAGTGTGTGGAGTTTAAACTCTAGTATGGAGTTGTCATTGTCAAAACTAAGAACTTTAACCCAAACATTTTCCTACTTTTTAATTATGACAATTCTGATGTGCATTCATAAAGAAATGTGCCTAAATGTCAAAATGCAGTTTTTCCCTTCAGATTTGAGGCAAAAATATACATGCAGTTGTCACACATAGGATGACAGTTGTCACTATTATGGCAAATAGAACATATCCTGTGACTGAATGTATCAATTTGTTGTTGAAGAGAAACCATATTCTTTTGATGGCAAATAGAACATATCCTGTCACTATTATGGCAAATAGAAAATTTGTTCTAAAAAGATTGGATTGTTTCGAAATTCTAAAACATAAACCGATATGATGCATCGAATATGTAAGTATAAACCGTCGATTGTAAATGTAGTTTAGAGAGAATTAAATGTTTTAAAACGATTCAAATTTATGGTGCACTGTTTTTATGTGCACTGTGATATGTATGGAGATGTATCACTGTGCCGGGGTAATGAAACACAGTAGTTATGGGGTGATGTGCACTGCAGTTAGCAGTGGTAGTTGTAGGCAGATATGTGGAGAAGTTTGAGGCACAGTGGTAGTTCGGAAATGTGGTATTTGACAGTAGCAAGGGGAGTGGATGATGATGGTTTGCTGTTTACAATGATATGTATTGGTCAGTTTTGTTAAAGTGGCAACAGTGGGAAATGTAATTGCAGAATTGTAAAAGGAAATTGTAAAAGCAAAATTGTAAAAGACTTACATATTTTTCAACGGCGCAAGGAAGCACCTCTTCGGGTTTTTTTACTTGTGTGCGCCACTTTCCATGCCTTTGCTCGTGTAATTTTACATTCGGGATTATCAGTTTCCTACATAAATAAATGTAAATATATTAAACAATTATACAATATTATCACGATTAGTTGTATAAGACTTACTACGTACTAATTCTTCATATAGTCTACTATAAGATTTTCTTCCCAATGTATGATTTATGGTGTTCTTTCTTTTATTATCAGCATTCGTCTTGCATTGTTTTTTCTTCTTATCAGCATACTCAATGTCGATGAACCCCTCCCAATATCCATCAACAAAAACTGCAGATACCAAAAAAAAACTGTCGGCCAACAGTTTATCGCCTTCACCACACCATTTTCTTCCATCGACAAACCTGTCATTAACCAATCTTCCATCATCAACTCCACTTCTAAATCACTTTGACCATCTACTTCTACCACAATTTCATCCAGAGTACCTTCATTTAAAGACTGCACACCAATACAATCAAAAACTATTGCAAAACACTCCTCTGCATCCACCCAAAATCCTTCATGACCACCCAGACTCCACAGCAAGCTACCACCAGCAACCATCACACTGTAATACAAGACTTCCACCATTTCATCTACCTTAATGCCACAAACTCCACTGCCGAAGCCTCATCACACTGCCCCCCTAACTTCGCCACCATTCCCAATTCAACACAGCCAAGCCCTGCTACCACCTTGACTAATCCAAAATCTCAGCACCTCCCTGAATCACTTCAGCCACCAAAGTTGATTGTAAAAAATATCACGTAAAATTCAAGTGGATTTTCAATCTTAACAGACCTAAGTTGATTGTGGATTTTCAATCTTAACCTAAGTACACATTTCAAGTGGATTTTCAATCTTAACAGACCTAAGTTGATTGTAAAAAATATCATGTAAAATTCTTAAAGAAAACAAAACTTAAATTTATAAGTTGGATCTTATAAAATCAAATTGATTATGGAGCCACTAAATATTGACTTTATTATTTATTATTGATTATATTGCGTTTGTTGATTTCATTGTATGCTATTTATTTATTGTTTTGTCATGTTTCTAAGGATAGTGGACGGGCAAAGCTTGTTTTTGTTACTAGTTGCAAGTTAAAACATAACTAGTGTATGGTATTGATAACATTTCTTACAATACAGTGAACAATGCATTGTGAAGTGGCCTTCAAATGAAATTTATATTCTAAAAGGCTATGACCAAGACACAAACGATGGGCCAAAATAGCATAATGCTTCACCTAACAGTTATGTTCCTATCCGTTTATTATGCATGAAAATAGTTAAAATGAAATGTAAAAGGCACTCAACAAAGTAAATATAAAGAAATTTAAATGATTGTAAATGAGTATACTGCAATGTCCCACATAGTAATTACATGTCATAAACACTGTAGTTTTCTCATTGCGCCAATCATATATTATTTGAGTTCAAGTAAGGTAACTTGGTCTTCTTTTCATATAGGTAGGGGAAGTTCTTGTTGAAGATGAATTTGTATTGGAAAACAGGCTTAAAACTATTGGATACTTTTGGTATGGAGCTCTAATCTTCTTCATAGAAAGCTCTTATTTTTCTACTGATGATATACCTTTTGCTTGTATCGATCTGATTATTAAAATTGACATCTTAATTTATATATATCCTCAATTAATTAGCCACAAATTTATCAAGGGTAGAGAAATAAATGGCCATATCAATAAAAATACATATCAGCGATTATCTCCTAGAAGCCAGGCAACATCCTTGTAGCAGTACGTGATAAAATCTTTGATAAATAAATATAAGTTCTGCATCCTACTGAAACCAGAATCCATATGTTGGTTTTGCTAGTGTATCTTTGCAACTATCATATGATTAGGACATATGTTTGCTCCTGATATCCTTAAACTTTTAAAATAACTACCTATTATTGCTATATTCCAAATTTATCAACCCAATTCAGTGAAATATACTTGGAAGAATAACAACTAACAGATGCACCAATCTTACACCTGTGTTTGTCCCTGGTGCACCTCTTTCCAGCTTCTTAGTAGAGTACCAATCTTCCTAGTAAGATGCCATCAACTTGTTGAATCAAACAGTAGTTACGTTTTGTAATTCCTTGTGGTATACTAGTTTAATTTCCTTTATAGTATTTATTAACACCTTAACAGCAGCTTCATACGTATTAACATATATCATTATAAATTTTGATCCTCGCGATAACACATGGCCCCATCAGTGATAGGTACATATTACACTAGCATTACAAATTATAATACCATTTTCATGATTATTTGCAGAAACTGGTAGTAAATAGTTGCAACTCGCAGAAATTGAGTAACTGATTGAGGAAAATGCAAAAGAGTTCTCACCTCAAAATACTGATGCAAGTAAAATATGATCACAAACTCACTGACTGCAACTTAAGGCTTCGTCTTTTGTTTAGAGGAACCCTACACTGAATATATAATCAAATTCCAAACTGAAATAAAATTCAAATCGAAATCGAATACATATAGTTGCAACCTAAATTCGAACTAAAACTCAAATGTAATTCGAAATCAAAAAAACCCAAACATACAAAAGAGGATGAAAATTAGCGATTAAAAAATCATAATGAAATAATTGGATCCCTAAAACAAACAATTGAATTCAAATATCACAAAATGATCTGAATTTGAAAAATAAGCGTTACCTGAGAGCTTGAGATTCCTTGCAGCGAGAGAGCCATGAAGGAGAATAGAAGCGTGATAGATTCATGGGAAAAGAGTATTGTGAATTAGAAAGCAAACCAAAATATATGCGGCGACAATGAAGGAAGGCTGCGACGGCTTTAACCTAATTAGATTTTAGGAAGAAAGATACAAGCCAGAAGCGTGATAAACATCTGAAGCTAAGGATTGGAACGTAAATGACAACTCTGCCCAATGTCTTCTAATTATTTACGAAAAGCCCAAATTTTGTCACGGAAATAACCGTGATAAAACAATATAACAATAATAACCGTTACAAATTTCCAACAATAATAACCGTGACAAAATGAAACGAAAAAAGTGTGACAAAATGGTCTGTTTGGTGTAGTGGGAAACAAATTATGTAAGTGATTGATCTTTATATAAATAAATGAATGAAAAGTAAATGATGAAAAAAAACAATCGAATAAACTTAAATAATATTTAAAATCCTATGTGTTTGGCTTATGGGATGTTTGGGGAATGATACGTTAAATCGTTTAAGGTTGTATGAATAATCTATTAAGTAATTACCAAAGGCTATTGAGTGTAAGGTACACTTGATAGTCTATTTAGCACTCTTGGGCGATGAAAAGTGTCTGAACCTGAACAAACCATGAGTTTGGTTGCTATAGATGTTTGATAGTTTCCATTGTTGCATATATAATGGTAGAACTTCTTTTGTTTGAATATGATTATTATATATATTGTATGTTGCTTGCACTATTAATTGAAATAACTAATATATAATCTTTTACATAATTTTAACTCTTTTGGATTATATAAATGAAATACGGGTTTATGGAAGCAATAGCTATTGCTTTTGGGTTCATAAATAAAGTTGTTTGCCCAACAAATAGGTACGTTTTTGGATTACGGTTTGGAACGATATTTTTATTGTTTTTCCCATGGTTTGGGATATTTATTTTTGAAATATGATATATATATATATTGTACTTATTGATATTATTATTTTCCAGACCTCTCCGTACAAAGGAGACTCTGCCGAATTTTTTCGTAAATTTAGGACTTAGAAATTTTTTGTGAAAGTGAAAATATTTTCAAACTTTTATTAAACTTGAATATGAAAGATTTAATTGTTTATAAGTTGATATATTTTATTTAAAATACTTAATTATGTAAGTTTAAAGTGTTTATAAATTGATTATTCTGAATAGAAATATATTAGTTTCTTAATCCCTTCTTGTTCCTTTTCGAGGACGAAAAGTTTTGAGTGGGAGAGAGCGTAACAACCCGTAAATTTTGAAAATTAAAACTATTAAATTTAATAAGATTTTAGAATTTAATATTGTGAGAAATTAAAATTTATGATTCATTAATGAGAAAATAATTAGAATATGATTTAATAATGTTGTTTGAATGTTATTGACAACAATTTTAATGTAATTTCAATCAATTGAAATAATTGTAAAGTTGATTTGGTTATAATTGTAAATAAGGAATGAATTATATGTTGGATTCAAAGTTGAAATTATATGTAATAATTTGGAAATCATTGTGAATTTAATATAATTTAATATTGCAGTTAATTTGAGTTAAGATGATAACAGTAGAATATGAATGTAATAAAATGTAAACTAATGTTAATTATATTCATAAGGTAATAGTTGATTTAATGATAAGAATGTAAATCAAAATAAAAGATTTGTTGAAATCTAAATTATAATAAAATAGGTTTTATTTCCATTGTAATTGAACGCTGAATTCAGTGAAATATTTTAATAGTGGATTACATGGAAATTTATTGTAATAAATTATTAATTTCTATGTAATCAAAAATGATAAAAATTGTTAACTTTTAAATTTGAATTTGAAAGGTGATTTAAATCAATTTAATAATAATTTATTTTATTAACGTGAAATATAGCCATTTTGGCCACTGTCTCGGATTTCGACGAAACTAGTTTCATCGGATCCGTAATAGTGAATTATTGTAGGATTTCAACTTTCGTAGCGATCGGACTTGCCGATTGGTCGTGTGAGCTTGAAACGCATTGAAATCGATTAATAGAATTTAAATGAATATAATCTGATTTTAAAAGATGGCTTCTGTATACAATGGAATTAGGGTTCGAAACTAGCTCCATTGAGTTTAAAAATATCGAAAACTTATATTTTGATATACTGGATGACCTACTTTCGTTTCGCTTTTTGGGTCGTGTTATCGTTTCGAACCAATTCGATCTGTCCATTCGTTTTATCCATCTCTGTCTATATAAATAGATTCTTTCTCTAATCTTAGCAGCCTTTCATTTTTATTTCTATACGTACTCATCTGTTCCTCTTTCTCTAACGTCAGAACATTAAAAACCAAATTCTCAAATTCAATTTCAAATCAAAATCAATTCAAAATTTCAGACTCCTCAAACTATGTCATATCTTATATCGTTAGAAAGCTCTCGACGAGCGCAACCTTCTGCTGCAATTCATTTTTCGATTTGATGCATCGCTTGGCCAGAAATCATGAGAGAAGTCTCGGCCATTGATGCTAGGGTTTTCGATCCAACGGTGGATCGTCGATTTTACGACGATCGGGAGGTGCAGGCTTGTAGAGGTTGGAAGCAGGTCTCAGTGGTGGTGTTCGTTCGTGTCAGATGTTGCCAGAGATCGCTAGAAAATTCAAAGAATGGGGCGGCGGCGGCTCTAGCGTGGCAGCGCCTGGGGCTAGCGCGTCGGCCATGGAGGGTCGGCCTGGCATGGGGGTCACGATGGAGGTGGCTGATCGTGGTGGTGGCGTGTCTAGGCACGGCGGCGGCTGAGTTTCGAGAAGGGTTCGAACGTGCTGTAGGCTAGGGTTAGGAAGGTGATCATATTTACTTAAATGCCCTTTGTTTATTTTATTTTTAATTTAAATTTTAACCTTCTAACATTAATAACTTTTTCATACGAGCTCGGATTCACGCGCGGTTTTCTCTGTTACGATCGTGTCAAAATTCCAAACAATATGGAACTAGTTTGGCTGCATTCTGAGACTGTTCAAATTTTGGACTTTAATTGGATTTTTAATCGACAATAAATCAAAGGTGAGTGTTTTAACTCACTCACAAATACTAAACCAGCTTATATTAGTTAAACTAAATTTATGATGTGATTTGAAATTTATTGATTGCTGTTTGGTATTTTAAATTGTCATTTAAGTTTAATTTGAATTTATATTGAATTAAATTGTCATTTAATTAATATTGAATATAAATTGCCGGTTAAACACCTGATAATGATAACCAATTAATTGTTGTGATTTATTGGCTGATTTGGACGTTGATGGATGTTATTGGTTAACATTTTGGATGATTGGATGTTTATTTATGTCTATATCTATGTTATCACTATGGGTTGAAATGATACATACCCGAACGATCTTATAGATTATGGAAAATCGTTATGGGTTGAAATGATAAACCTGAGCGATTTTTATTGATTTGGAATACTGGTTGAAATGATATATACCCATACAATTTCTTGAATTTGGATTATGTATTGGAATTGAATTATTTGAATGGTTTAAGTTTTAATTAAAACTTCAGATTTATTTTAATAAAGTGATTAAAATTAGTATTTTGAATTATTTGGAATCTCTTAAATAATTGTATTCACGTTGTACACTTGATAGGAGATGAAAAATCACGTAACATCTCTGAAGCCATTGCACTCATGTTTTTATTTGAGATTGATTTGACTCACATAGGAATTTTTTAGTTCTGACTCGAGTGTATTGTTTTTCATTATGCTCGGGTCAGCCTGAGCTTTTCAGTGTTGAAGACTTTATTTCTGGAGGACGAAGACGGAGATTTGTATACTATTTATTTATATATATTCCATTGCATCATGTTGTTCCGCTGCATTATTTATTTATTCCTGCTATATGTATAACTCTGATATATTGTAAAAGTATAATTAAATGTTATTTGTAAAACAGCTTCATGAACTGTTTATTTGATTATTATATTTTGTCATTCCGCTGTGAGATTCCGTGTTTTGTTTTTCCTCCTTTTCTCTTATTTTCTTAGTCACTGCATTAACAATTCTCCTTTTTGAATGGCTTGAGTTGACATGTATGGTTTATTGTCGATTTAAACCTTTCAAAAAGGCGGATCGTTACAAAAAGTAAATATTTAAATTGGAATGCGTGGTTGAAATCATGAAGAATAAACGTGTAGCCAGAATGATGGGTAGCCGATCATTGCCCTATATTTTATATATATATATATATATATATATGAAACGGCTATTGAGATGCAAAAAAGGAACACAAAATCTAACACAATACACCGCTGTATCTCATTGTATTTACATAAGCAGTTGAAATCATGAGGGGAGGGAAACCTAATGGTTGAGAACGATTGTGTCACTAATGTATTCCAATAGTCTCTCGTCATATATAGGAAGAATCTAAATTCAAGCTTTTACGTACGCTTGATTTATTATTTTGTATCTGCGATAATCGAAATGTAAGAGTTATGTAAGAGTTTTCTGTATGTGTGTGTGATCTATATATGAGCAACATCATCTCTACAAAAATTACCTTATTTCAACACCTTTTAAATCATAAAGTTAATTATGCAACATGTTGTATGCTTAGTATAATTACCAATTCAGAAATATTATTTTTTTAATGGTCGAAAGATAAAGAATAAGATAATTTTTTGAAGAGATTATTTCGGTAATATGTAGATCACACGTGCAAAAGATTATCAAACTCCTATGAGATCGTAGATAACATAACATGAATTGAGCACAAATAAGAAATACCAAAAAACTAAACAACGAATCTCATCTATCGAGATGTGCACACACACATAAATGTATGTATACACACACATGGGAAAGTTTCCACCAAACATCATCTCATATAAACCTCTACGATTTTCAGAATTATACAATTTGAAATCAAACTAAAAATTATAGATATATTCTTATATGCTTAAAGATCACACCACAAAATTTTGGTTAACTTAATCAAAATAACATTTCAAATAAACAGTTAAAATACATGTTTTAACAGATGTATATTAGACGCAACATTTTAAACATGTTCGATGTTTCAAAATGATCTATACTTTGGGACACAAGTTAAAAGAATATATAAAATAAGGAATCAAATTCAGTTTCAAAAGGTGCAGCAGTAACGACTCATTCTCAAACTTTTATAATCAACATTCATCAAGGAAAGAAAAATTCAGTTTGGTATCATTACGGGTCAGTCATCCACATATCTGACGTACTGACAAACATATACTAGTACACTATCTCAAACTATCAGCAGAGAAAGTAAGACTTGTGCAATAATGACACAGATATGATCATATACAGATTTTACAGTGGGATCGGAGTACCAAAATATACAGACCAAGGGTAAAACCTTCCTTTCAGACATGATCATATATAGACTTTGCTTCTTTATAAGAGCTCAAAATCATCGTTGCTTATTTCAAACAATATCTAACATGCTTTTAGAGAGTTGGGCAATGAATCATGCGTCTGCAGTCTTGCCATAATGCCGAGAAGCAACAACAACTATAAAAGGGGTAGACTTTGCCTGAAAACTACAACAACAGATGATAACAATAGATTAGTTTGGATATAAAGAAAAAGTTTGGCAACAAATATAAATGGACAGTATATTTGGTGCGTTCCGATGTTTGGAAACATGAAAGTAGGGATTTATGTGTTATTGGGTGAATTCTGTATGGGTGGTAGGACAATTGTCCTTGTTTTCTTTTCTTTTTTCTTTTTTTCTTTTCTGTATGGGCATGTTTTGATTAAAATACCTAGTGACTCAAGAGTAGGCGCACTGCATGCAGGTTAAGGTTTGAAAATCGAAAATAACCCACACAGTGTTAAAATGAAACTTAAGCAGAGAAACAATTAACTGATCATCTTCTGATCAATGAAATTTCCATCATAACAAAATCAGAATTAAGGAATTCGGAAAAGAAATACCCTTGATTTGGTTTTGTTGAAATTTTCTTTCAAAATAACAAATTACATGGGAAGATTTTATTTTTTCCCTTATCAAAATTGACTTTTAGGATTTGCTTTTGAAAAGCAAAAGGCTGCTTTTTAAAAGTTATCCAAATGGGCCCAGCCGATAATTCTTTGCTATAGAGATACAACTGCATATTCGAAAGGGAATTGTTATTGTTTGAGGGAAAAACAAAATGGTTAAGAAGGATGATTTATAAGGGGGGGAAAACAAAAAATTACATGATTTTACAAGGGGAGAATTCACATATTTTTATTCTGTGATTTATTTTTTAGAATGTAACCATTATCCTTGTAGTTTTCTATCCTGTAACCAACCAATATCTGAGTTGACTCATTACTATGATTATTTCCTTCTTAAAACCACTTCACTAAACTATTTCCAATTACAAAATATTTAAAAGCATCTTGTCAGTTTATTTGTGTAATCTCTTTCTCACGTATTTTTAATATTAAACTATAAAGGAACTCATTACATTCGAATTGCCAATATAAATTCGAATTGCATGTTCAAATTACAAATCATAAATCATACAATTCAAATTCAACTTTATTATATTACTCCTGAATTGATGTGTCAATAACGATGGAGATTATCAGTTCAGCAAGTTAACTTCTATCATATTAATTGTTTTAGTTTGATTTTCTTTTTTATATCAATTACACATAAAGGATTTAATTGGATATGACAAGACATATGATTTTGTCATCACGGAAAGGAAAGAAGAGGAAAAATGGTAGTTTTGTAACTAATCGAAAGAGTATAAATGTAATTTTATTACTACTTTATAAGAGGAAATTCTTATTGTATCTTTTCTCCTTGGTAATATTTTTAATTTCAAAATTCAATTATTTTATCACTCCCTTTAACCATCATGATTTCCCCTTTAACAATTCACTATCAAAATATTTTCCCACAAAAATACAGCTTTCTAGTTTATTTTTCCTGTCAAAATTCTTGGAGTGTGCTTCCTATACAGCAATAACACTTCAATTTTATATTTGCATGCATTTAACAGAATTCACTTAACATGTAAAAGGTTGGGTAAAGGAAGCCCCATGAACAATAAATCGCTTTAATACTGTGTAGCAGGATAAACTCAGGATGTGTTTGTTTATAGTCCTGATTGTTTAATGATGAATGCTCATTGTTAATGCTAAATATGAAAATAGTTGTTTGTTTGCTTCTTTTTTAAGTTCCAAATGGGCTCTTCTTCTTTTTTTGTTAAATTAGATAATAATTACAACAATAACCCCTTTATATCTCTAAATAAATGACGACTTTGTTGATTTCAAATGGATTCGATCCAATATAAAATCCAATAGTCAACAAGTAAAACTATATTTTGATCTAAATTTTTCTTGAATAATAAATAGTATGAGTATTGATCAAATAGAATACGAATAATTTTCTAAACGAACAAAATTCTAATATTTATCTTTTAAAAAAGGTTAACAAATTATAACAAGAAAATTCAATTAAATATGAAAAAAATATGAAAATATGATGAGAAAGACATAATAAAAGCAATAAAATATAAATATCAAAACTCAAGTCAGTTCTTCAAAAATATAAATCTCAAATTCATCTAAAGGTTCAAGGTATAACTAGAAAAACTTTTCATTCAACGAAGTTGTAATAAGCACTAATATATTTTTTATTAAGAAAGTTTTACACACTTCTTGTAAACAAATAACCTTTAAAAAAATTATCACTTGTTTTCTGTCTTATTGAGAACCATTTATTACAAACAAACACACCCTAAAACTGCCTCAAATCAGATGGTAAAATGGATTCTGATGCTTCAGTACAATCGGTGACTTGATAGGAAACAACTATGATGTAAAATATGCTATTGAGACCAACGATCTGAAAGATTGTCCACATACATAGCTTGTAGCCTAGCCACACCAATCAGATACACCACCCTCCCATGGCTATGATTGTCTGGAACAGATTGAAACAATCTGAGTCCATATTTAGTATATATTAGCATAAAGGGTACCTGATAAATTTCAAAAATCTTTAATAATAGTTGTAATAGATTTGGTGTAACACTTTTTTGGTTTCAACTTGAACTACCAAAAACGACCCTCTATATATTATCAAATCTTAATCACTTAAAAATATGATCTAATATTAAACTTCTTTTACAAATTCAAACGCCCCCTAAAAGTAGGATCTAACAATTAAACATGCTTCACAAAATTTAAAACGCTTCTAAAAATAGAATCTAAAATTAAACTTTCTTTCCAAATTCAAAATACTTCTTTACAAATATAAAAATCTTAATATCACTTGAAAATAAAAAAAATTATTATTTTTTGACTGATTTAAATATATACAATTTATAAGAAAAACAATTCACGCGCGAAGCGCATGCTATAACACTCGTATAACATAAACAAAATAAAGCATGGAGGGTACTCAGGGTAGTGTAACAAACCAAATTAAGTAGAACTCGTCCCTAAAAGTTAGCTTGTAAGTGGAGGGTGCCTAATAGATTTCACACGCATCACCTATCTCATACTAGGCAGTGTGGGGCATAACATTCCACCATGATTTGAAAGTCCGACGTCCACGTCGGTCCGTCTATCAACATTGACTCGACGGTAGCCTTTTTCTCTTTGGATGACTTCACTCATCTATCAACAATTTAATCTAGCCTATAGGTCGTCCATCTCTAGGATCAAACTAAATTATGTAGAACTCGCTATTAAAAGCTACCTTTAAGGTGAGGGTGACTAATAGGTTTTTATATGCATCACATATCTCATACTAGACGACGTGGGACATAACATTCCACCACGCTTCAAAAGTCCGACGTCCATGTCGGCCCACTCTATCGACACTGCCCTAACCACGGCCCTTTCTTTTTGGACAGTTTCACTCACTTATTGGTATATTAATTTTAATCTAGCATATCAGTCGCCCCTCTCGGGACTTGAACTTTCATCGGTGGTAGCCTGCTCCGATACCAATTGTAATGAATCAAATTATGTAAAACTCACCTCTAAAAGCTAGATTGTAAGGGGAGAGTGCCTAATAGATTTCATACGCATCACATATCTCAAATTAGGCGATGTGGGATATAAAAGGTAGTTAACGCATACAACCTGTTTACTGCTACAACAAAGTGAATTATGCAGAGGATGCCCTATGTATACACTCGCCACCTACTCGAAAAGAAGTAGACAAGCAGGTTGGTAGAAGAAGTTTAGGTAGTATTTGGTTTGAAAACGAATTTCGTGTGCTTCGTTTTCAACAGGTATTTTAAAATGCAATGGAGAGAAGAGGACGGTGGAAAACGACTGATTTGAAAAATGGTTTTAACATATGAAATTGAAAATGACTTTTTCTTATTTTCAGCCTTTCGGGAAAAAAAATTAATAAAATAAAATAAAAATCTTATTCCCTTTCTATTCTCCCCTTTGTTGGAATGATTAGGATTTTCCAACCCCTCCTCTCCCACACCATTTCACATGCATATTGAAAACGCAAAACACGGAACTCGTTTTCAAGCCAAAAACTACATTGGTATCTATAGACCAATTGACAAGCTTTGCAAAATTTACTCAATACTAACAGTTATATCAAGGTTCTTGATTAATGCACACTCCATGATTAGGATATAGTATGATAAATTACATTATCCAGTATGAAGTGAAAACCGGGTCACTGGGATTAGTTCTCCGGAAGTAAATCCAGTAAAGTAATAGGAACTTCCTAACTAATTGTTCGCATCAATGACAATATATTTTAATGCACTTACACCATTCTGATGAGCATTATATTAGTTTCTACTTTACTTTGTCTGACTAGGGAAGAAAGAAATTACCAGATCTACATCTATTCACACAGACTCTGATTATTCGCGTTTGTCTTCTTCAAGTTCTTCGCCTAGTCCAAATACATGATCCAATTTTCTTTCCTTCATATCACCAGCTGCAGTGAGAGAAATTCCTTCTTCATCAAAATCATCGCCTGTTTCTTCTGAGTATGCAAACCTGTAGTATATTTTAGATAACTACGTGGGAAGATGAAAAAAGAGTGGTTATGCATGCAAAAATTAATAAACAGTTAAACCATTAGGCGATGTTAGTATACGATTGAACACAATAAAGAGGTAAAGTTAGGTAGAGGAAATATTTCCATAATGCTTGATACCTAATCTATCATAACCGCTCTTTAAAACCACCTCAAAACCAGATCTTTCACGTTAGTGACCAAAAATCTACTCTATGAAAAGCTCATGATGGTACCACAAAAACGGAAGCAGATCTTAAAGGATATCTTAAAATGTGCTGCCGGCGCTTTCTCCCAATCATTCAGCGGTTCTCGTTGAATTGCTTTGAATTTACCAGTTCAACAATTAATCTTTCAGTTAATAACTATTTTGGTAAAATGTATCATGCCATGATGATTTGATAGCAGTCGATTAAGTTTAGGTTGAGCGAAAATGTCACCATGCTGCAGAACTCAATATTTTTACAGATTGTGTTGTAAAATAAAGCATAAAACTGGAAGCAAGTCAGAAATAAAAAAAAGCAAATACAACTAGTCTGAAATTAGCAAAGTTTAGGCTTATTTCTTTTGTGATTAAAAACAAGACAGCAAGTATTTTCAAAATTCATTACTTCTCTGTTTTATTTAAGCCTGGGAGTAGGATATCTACCGTGTAGGTATTTCTATCTCCACAAGAACCAAAATTTAATCCCACTTTTAACAAAATTTACTTAGAATTATTTGGTTATGATTGTCATCAGCACTGATACATTATGAATTTAAGCTAAACGGATTAAAGAAATGATGGTATTGAACTTTTACCTTGTTGGATTATGCGATGGAGCCCAGAGAATGCATATGATTGCAAGAAGAATAAATGACAGGACATTCCAAAATGCTGGAATGATCCAGGCCCTTTCCCAAAGCTCACTCAAGGGGTCACTTGCATTGAAATACAACTGCACATTTTTATAGAAATCAGGCAAACAAACAACACCCATTAGACATAGTTTAAGATTTTAAATTCAAATCGAGGTTCCCAAATTTGCAATGAGTCGATTTCAACATATAATTGGGATCTTACAGAAAAGAAGAGATATTTTGAAATATTTTTCATCAAAGACTCTAGATAGGAATACAAGAGACCATATTTGTTGAAAGATACTTGGTTTCACAGGCTTGTGAGTTCCAAGTTTCTGTTGCATTCATTTTTTAAATAAATACCAACTTAATAAATATGTAATCACTCATATCTCCAGTTTAACAAAGAAAATAAATAGCCAAGCCAGACACATTTGTGGGAATGCCATTACCTAGCTGACCATAGAAAGTATAATCACTGTCGTAAACTAAAATGACACTGCATTTCTTCTAGTGTTTCCCAGGCCCGCTAGGTTACTACATAGAGAAGGGCAAGATGTATTACCTCGTAACCAATCCAAGCAACAGAGAGTAGGACAGATACTGCAAGTGTATTCGTGAATTTCCTATACAGATCGAGTTTGGCCACACTTCTTCTCATCTATGGAACAACAAAAGAAAATTGGAAAAAGATTTAAAAGGGAAGCAATTACATAATAATATAATATTCCTAAAAGATTTGAAAGAATCTAGTCCAGCCTGTATTTTCGGGTAAAAGAGTGTCAAAGGAGACTCCTCTTAGGCATTTTTCGACTGAACTGAAAGACAACCAGGGATGGAAAACTGAAGTAAACTTAGGTTTAAATATTATTAGGCATGATTACAGTATAAGCTGTTGTTTTTTAAAGTTTGTGCTTCCATAATCTTAGGCAAATATGAACTGTCGAATAAAGAAGAAAAGGGCTCCTGAAATCCCATTTATTCACAATAATTCACCAAGTTCTGAACCAGTATAGTGTCTGGTATCAACAATCTACTTTCTCTCTCTTGCCATCTCATTATATTATTTAAATCGGAATGTGTGGTTAAATCAGGGAGGAATAGAGGTGTAGCAAGAATGAGGTTTCCGGGAGTGTGTGTGTGTGTGTGCACACGCACGCATGCCGAAGGTAACTTAGATTTAAGTATTATTAGGTATGGTTACAGTATAAGCTGTTGTTTTT
The DNA here is from genome assembly GCA_030737815.1 of Allium fistulosum. Classification (NCBI taxonomy): domain Eukaryota; kingdom Viridiplantae; phylum Streptophyta; class Magnoliopsida; order Asparagales; family Amaryllidaceae; genus Allium; species Allium fistulosum. The sequence goes on from CM060902.1 coordinate 454,735,677, forward strand.
CAAAGTTTGTGCTTCAACAATCTTAGGCAAATCTGAACTGGCGAATAAAGAAGAAAAGGGCTCGTGAAATCCCATTTATTCACAATAATTCACCAAGTTCTGCACCAGCATAGTGTTTGATATCAACAAGTGCCTATTTAAAAAGCTATTGACATCATCATGTCAACCATATTGTCATGGAGAGGACTCTGTGTGTGTGTGTGTGTACTTATATGTATGTATGTATGCATGCATGCATGTACTATATACATGTACATATAAATGCGCACGCGCACATACACCATGAGTCTAAACTTACAATTTTAAGAATTAATAAAATTCAATCAAAGAGGATAAGTTTAGAATGAGTTGTTCTACTCACCGTGGTATAAAAACTATTTTAGTGTTATATATCTCTGACAGATATGCCTTGACTAGGATTTTATAATGTTTGAAATTTAGAATGGAATTTTTTCACAAATAATAATATGGTTATGATGACGACGACTGGAGGTTTTAATAATGTTTTAATGATTTGTTTCCAATAATAATAAAAATAATATTCAAGATCTGTTCAGAAATTAGGGAATACCAATAAATTGTCAATTGTTATCATTATAGAGGACATGGGGGTTTAGCACCCCCTTTCCCAAAATCCCACTAACATAGCGATGTCCAGCTTCATATTATACATTTTTGTTCCATTTAAGTACATGGAGATCAAGTATCTATATTAAATTTCAGGATGATGTTTCTGTAAACAATAATTAGTCATTTAAAATGCAATGTACGCTTTGATAGAGCAAAAAATGGTGTTATGTCATTTAAACTCAAACCAAAATAAACATCGTGTGTTACATATTTTAGTCTGTTCACCATTCAATGAGTAGAAAAGGCATGTAAGATATTGGTGTAAGAAGAAGAAAATGGTCAACATACCTGAAGCTTTTCTAAAGTTTTGGATAATGATGAAAAAATCCAAATAATAAAGGTTGCATCCAGTAAAGCGACTGGTAAAACAAGAATGAGTCTTGCTTTTCCAGAAAAGTCGTTAACATTCCCCAAATGCTCGACAAGTTCAAGAGCTTCTGAAGCAATAAAATATACAACACCAAGTAGGGTAACTTTTGAGCTTATACCACCTAATGTTGGTCTAACAACACCATATCCCATTGAAACAACTAAAAGAAGAAGGCGTGATAAAGTCTTTTTCACATCTGTAAAAGTAACTGCACATAAGGTAATTCCCATTGGTCTTGTCCCAGATGAATTAAAATTTGCATACTCAAAGTACCAGAAAGCCATTTCACACATTCCAAGAGCGATAACTGCTGTAATATGGTAATGGAGTTGTAAAATATCTTTCCAAAATCTAACAAAATGAAGAAACCATGCAAGGCCAAGCACAAGGTACGCGAGTGACATAAAACCATAAAAAGTCATTAAAGGTGCCATTTTTCCAGGTAGATAACCTTCTGGGTTTCTCCAAACAGTTCTACCATTGATAACTGTGCCTATAAGTTGGGGATCACAAAACATAAAATAAAGATAATACATTCCAGTTTTTTCAACAAATACAGTTGTGGTAGTCATATTGGCCTCCTCGGTTGTTCCATCAAAAAATGTTTGAATTCGATGCGGCCATTCAGGGCTATCTGGCTTTTGATGGATAATTACTTCTCCTGTTTGACAATATTTCTCTTTGGAAAGAGCAGGAGTGCAGCAAATATCTTCAGAGTTAAAATATGAGCCACCGATTTTGTCTCTGTCTTGGATTTCAACTATTATAGCTTCAACCAAACCAGTGTTTTTTTGCATAACATGATGCTTTGATGCTGACTCTTTAGTACGCCTAAAGGTAATAGATTCAAACCTGACAATGTACAAAAACAAAACAAACAAACAAAAATTCATAAGTTGCAGTCGAGAACAAACTTCCGTATCAATAAAATAAAATGATTAATAGTGGACCATAAAGATGGTTTGAATAAAATATCTGAAAATGGAAGTGATGCTAAATTGAGTCATAGGAGTCAAGACTACTATATCAAAATTTGACCTTGAAGATAGGTTGTGGTAGAGGTTACGTTGATGGACAATATAAACCAAATGGAAATAATTTACATGTTCCAACATAATACAAGTCCAAGTCATGCATGAGAACTAATGCGAGAAAATGAAGATCCATTGCTATATCAAGTATAATAGCATGGAAGATGAAGACAAAGGTGCAAGCTGATTAACATTGGCCGTACACATTATTCTTTGAACATTTGCACATAGAGATTTTTTTTTGTAGGCACCAAATCAATATAAATTTTAGGCAACACTTAGGATGATTTTGAACATACCCTTAGCATGCATAATGATTTTTGTTGGCACCAATTCAAGCTAAAAACATTGGATCAACCAAAAATAACCTTCAAATCATTATATATGATGAACTGTTCTTATAATGCTTTTTTGTAGGCATAGTTGATTACTATTATTAGAAAGAACATTTTCCAAAAATCACATTGAATGACACCCTTTTTGCGAGAAATAGGATGATGTAAGAGACTACATACCATATATAGTTCCTACACTCGACCAAGCAAAATAATCTGATTAAATAAACATCAGTTACAAGCATTCATAACCTGCATGGCTTCTACAAATAGATACATCAGTTCCAACAATTCATAACAAGATAACACAAGTTTAGAAATTTGAGTTTTGCTTTTCAACTCAAGTACTAGTGGGAAGTTGGAACCCACGTCCGTGCACACAAGTTATGTACATGCATACATACATATGTATGTATATGCGCGCGCACACGTATATATACATATATTGAAGCGGAACGGATTTTGTTTAAAAAATGATACCGGTACAAAATGATTCTACAATATTAGCACAACCTCGTATCAAGTTTGACCTCTTTCTCTCTGCAAGCTTTGTATATTTTAAGTTATAACCTTTATTTGTTTCAGAAAAATTGAGTTGTCGTCATCCCTGCATATTATGGAAACTCTAGTACCCATTTAATGAAGACTTATGGTATAACCATGAGTCTTTGATTTCTTTCTTTTGTGAAACTGTTGCTCAGTTACCAATAATACTATGATTATTTGAAGAAAAATAATAAATCTCCACAAGCATAACATGGTTAATATAATCAACTAAGATAGTCACTTCTTATATGTCTATAGTATTTGTTGTATAGCTATGAATTAATCTGTGGTATTGTTGAAGGAAAATTCAAAATATATAAGGTGGTCATTGGATAAGAGGAGAATTGATAAAAATAATAAAATGTATAAAAAGAGAATAATTTAGTATATGTTTGTTAAAAGAAAAATAAGTATACCTTTTTTTCCTCAAAATATCCTTACATCTTTTATTCAAATCGTTATCTCTAACCCACTCTCTACTGCTTGCATTGTATCTCCTTATGAAACCTAATTCTTCTTAATCGGCATTCCTTAATTCAAAGTGTGATTATCTTAATTAAAAATGATTAAAAATATATTTTATGTAAAAAATGGAGATGGAAATTGAGTTATGAATTCTTATAATCATTTTCAACTTCTAATTTTTTTTTGAAAATATAGAAACAAGAATTAAAGTCTTGGAAGTAAATGAAAGAGAAAATTAGTGGGAAAAAGAATGATACAGAGAGAGAAGACATCAATATGGCAAAGACAAATCTATTCTATTATACATATGATAGAATATATCTCAGTCAATTTGAAGTCATATGGTCATCCCTCTTGATATAAGTAAACAATTTGCAATTGTCTCATTTAATGCTAACCAATTATAAAATTAACATGTAGTCAATTAATTCTTTTTTTATTTTCTTTTATCAACATCATTTCAAATGCATAACAAACCTAGAAGCTTCTGTTGTTCTGTGAAATATGTTATAAGTAAGTTGAACTATTTCTTCATCCTCGCATTTTATATCAAGATCAAATTATGTATCCATATTTTTGTTTTTATTAGTAAGACTGAATTTAGGTTTCTTCATGTGACGACCCACAATTCGGAAGGTTTAAATCGACAATAATTCACACATGTCCAACTTTAACAATCCGGAATATAGATAATCAATGGGGTTAATTAAGAAAAATAAGAAAAGAAGAAGAAAACAAACACAGAATCTCGCAGCGGAACGATAAAATATAATAATCAAATAAACAGTTCATGAAGTTGTTTATATTATACATTTGATTATAATTTATACAACATTTATCAGAGTTATATATACAACAGGGATAAATAAATAATGCAGCAGAACAACATGATGCAGAGAATTATAATAGTAATAATATACCAAATCTTCGTTTTCGTCCTCCAGAAAATGGTCTTCGGTGCACTGAAATACTCAGGACTGACCCGAGCGTAATGAAAAGACAAAACACTCGAGTCATGACTAAAATATTCTTATGTGAGTCAAATTGATATCGCATATAACATTATTGCCGTAGCGTCTGAGATGTTTACAGGGTTTCGCATCTCCTATCCAGTGTATAACGTGCGTGCAATAACTCAAGAGATGTTACGAAATTTTCCATCTCTTAAGGATCCGTCAAAATATTTATACGTAGTAGAATACGCTAGATATATAATGTCTAATCCATAAAATAAATATTTTCTTAGCGTTAAGGCTTTACATTGATCCCCTTAACGCGTTTTTAAGCATTGTCGTACAGTTTGCATATAAAACACCAGTAAACCGTCGGTGGATAGGGATGCGCCGTGATACAACACTAAATCAAAATCGTAGTGGTCTCGTATAGGGATAAAAGTATGACAAGGCACGTGAGACAATGCCCAAGATAGGATACTACCAGTTCGCGTCGCAGGACTGGTGGTAACGCATCATAGCCATGACCGCCCACCGCGTCAATCCATCCCGTATCGAGTCAAAGGAAGGCTATCCCAAATTAAGGTGCACTAATCGAAACCAACAACAAGAGTAATAATATAGACCAAGTCCAAGAAAATCGAAGAACAGATGTCCGCTAGGGGTAATTAGCCCACTTGGCCCTGTCAAGCCGTCATGTTTTAGTCATTTCAAATTGGCACAAGTGCCGGCGTCTATCCATCATCGTTCTCTTTCTTCAAATCCAACAAACGATGCCAAATCCAACCACTTCGTTTTGGAGTCTCCTCCGCGTATACAGTTGTTAAAGTGGTTCCAATATTGACAAAGAGTATGCCAATAAGAGGCACCGGTCTCTTTAACAACCAAACGTCGTTTTACACATCGATTGGTACTTTTATATTTCAAAAACAATTCGTATTTGACATCAAAATATCTTATTCGCTTCAAAATCAATTTCATTTCAAAATATAATATTTACTTCAAAAATCATATTCAGTTCGATACGTCGTTTTCACTTGAAAATATCATTTCACTCCAATATCTCGATTTTACTTCCAAAATTGTTTCGAATTTCAATTTAGGCTATTAACTTCATTTTAATCCAATTCGTATTTAAACCAACGATTTAAATATAAACATTCCAACCTTGATCAGTTTTGAATTTTTAGAAAATAGTTTAAATACTTTAAAATAATTTAAAAGGTTAAAATAGTTTAATATAAAATAGTTTGAGTATTAAAAATGGTTTATATAATAAAATAGTTTGGAAACCAAAATAACTTGGATATTTAAAAGATAGGTTTTTGTTTTAAACAGTTTATATTAAAATAATCTATTTGAAAATAGTTTCAAAAGTCAACTGATCCAATCCCAAATTTTCCAACTCAAATCAATTCAATTTCCATTTCAATTTAAATCGATTAAATTTTGATTTAATTCGAATTAACTTCGGTTCCAATTTCAATTCAAATCAATTTCGATTTCAAATTAATTCAATTCCAATTTTCAATTTTGGTTAATTCCAATTTCGATTCCGATTTGAACTAATTCAATTCAATTCTCAATTTTAAACCATTCAATTTATACAAGTTCGAGTCGATTTCAGAATATCAATTTAAATCGCCGAATTCAAATTAAACTTCAATCTTCGAATTTAGATTCAAATTTTAAAAATACATTCCAATCTCGAGTCCAAATTTATATATCCAATTATAGTACTTAGCAATAATCCAAAGTTCGAATGAAAGTTCAACTCCTTTTAAAACAAATAAATTTCTGGAATTCAAATCATATTTCGATTTTAACTTCAAAATCTCAAATTCCATTTCTAAACAATTTGGTTTAACAAATTCCGATTCCGACATTTTGAGCTCAATTTCGAAATAATTCGATTTCCATAAATTCAATTTTTTCTTCTTTAAATCAAACTCATTTAAATAATTTCAAATCAAAATTTTTTAAATCATTTAATTTAACCAATCCGATGTCCGTATATAATTTTTTATCCTATGGCCAAGTGAACCAATTATTTCAATTTAATTTCAGGGATGGATATATATCATTTCAATCCAAAATAATTGGCATAGGTATATATCATTTCAACCTATTTCTTAATGTATTCGAAATAATTCAATTTACAGGATGATAACATGACATATCAAAATAAATAAACATCCAAATCATCCAAAACATCAAACAATAGCATCGATCACAATTAACATCCAAATCAGTCAATCATTCACAACAATTTCATAGTTATCAATATCAGGTAATTTACTGACAGTTAAATTCCAATTTCAAATTTAACTATCAATTTTAATTTTTAACAGTTGATTCAAATGACAATTTAGATGACAATTAAATTTATCAAACAACAATCAAAAAATTAATATCACTTCTTAATTTCAAATTTAACTAGCATAAAAATATTCTAGTACTTGTGAGCGTTATAAAACACTCACCTTTTATTTGAAACTGAAAATATTTCAACTTCAAATAAATGCCACTTCGATTCCACGCCAAAGGCTTCGTCGATACGATTCCAACGCCGCTTGTTTCGTCTTAATCGGACCTCGTAAGTGAAAGTTATACAATTTATAAGATTTACACGAATTATATATTAAATAATTTACATTTTTTTATATACCATCAGAGAATCTGGGCCGTTGGTTTCATCTCAATCAAAATATGGCCGCACGTTTGCTTCTTCTACATCGCGTATGCTCCAGGCCAAGCTAAACCACGTCGTCGTTTCTTTAATCGAGCACCTGAGCCACCACGATCGACAATAACACGATCAGCCACCACCATACGACAGCCCACACCACAGCGCCCCCACGGCCAGAGTATTGTCGAGCTCGGCCACCCCTACGTGACGCAGCACCTCCACGAACGGCTAGCGAACGCGGCAAAAAACCCCCTCCAAACGACGACGATAGTTAAAACCTACAATTGGATATGGCGAGCTCGACGAGCTCTTCGATTTTCGTTTAGGAAGTTATGTCTAATAATATGTGGATCGAGAGATAAACGTGGGGGAAAGCAGGAACGTTTCGGCCATTGAAACGTAAAGGCGGCGGCCAGAGTAAAAATTAGGGTTAGGGTTGAGTGCACGCGTATATATACGTGTAACTATATTATTTTATTATTATTTTCACTATTCACGTATTTTTTCGGACGAACTCCAAACGAAGCGTGCCGCATGGCGTTTATAATGTTTTACCCCTATTCTGAACACAATGGAACATGTTTCGAGGCCTAATTCGATCGTATGTGGAAGATAGCTTTTCAAATCGAATTATAATATTAAATTTCCAATATTAATTTCAAGCATTTCTATTCCGTACGACCAAACGGTAACTCCAAACGCTACGAAATTTGAAATCCAATAATAATACACTATTACGAATCCAATGAAACTGGTTTCGTCGAATTCCGAGACTGTGCCCAGAAGGCTATTTTAACGCGTCGATTAAATCGAACGATTTTCAAAATCGACGAAATTACTTGAAATTTCAATTTAAAAACTTACCAACTCAATTAATTCAAATAAAATTTATATCCATATTAGAAACCATTTCGATTCATATTAAATCACACATTCAATTATTTACACTATTCCAAATATTAAATTTCACTATTAATTAATATATAAAATTCCAAATTTTAATTTATCGACTTTTAATTTCATTCAAAAGTCCACTATCATCACTCAAATTCAAATAGAGTTTAAATCAACTTTAAAAATCATTTCCGTTCATGTTTAACTCCAAATTCACATATTTACCCAATTTCAAATATTAAATTTACTATTCACCAAATCATTTAATCGCTATATTTGAAATTTTAAACAATTTCACTAATTCCACCAAAATCTTCATATTCAAAATAAATAAATATTTCCAATTCAACGTTTAAAAATAAATTAAACGTTCAAAACCAAACGACCAAAATCCCGGATCGTTACACTTTATTTATTTGGCATGGAATTATTGGTTTGTTAATACGTAGATTACAAACCTTAAAATTTCATATATAATCAAATAGAGGTCAAAGTTGGTCTTTATTTCACTCTCAAACATAAGTACATAAGAGAGCCAAGTTGGGAAAAAAAACATTATATGAAGTAAAATAATATTCAATTAATAAATTTCATACTATATTTTAGGGAAATGTAGAAATGTATAAACCACACTTGTTTTTCCTTCAGTGGATGATATTAAAATTTTGTTAACAATTCAATTTTAAATACGGGTTTTGAAACTTATTTATTTCCAAATGCTTTATGCAGTTTTTGGTCAATCAGAACTTCTTCGTTTTTGTAAATTTTGATATTTTTCTTCTAAATCAATTTAGGCTTATCGTATTTATCTAGTGTGTTATATATTAGACCATGGAATGTTCATAGGAAACACATTCTGGTTATCATCAAAGTCTTTGTGTCTTAAGTACTAATGAGATTACGAAAATTGTTTTAAGTTACGTTATTTGAATTTTTTGTAGTTCGAATATGTTTATAGATAACTATAAATTAGAGATACTGTTAATTATAATAGTTTTAAGTGAACTATTTTTAAGTAGGAAGTATCATATCAAATATAATTACATGCGATAAATCAAAGGAATTAATTGCTTTTAATTTTGATCAATTTGAGTTCAAACTATAAACATCAATCCAATTTAATCTAATTACATATTAATTCTTTTATGCTAATCAATTATAGAATTAATATGTAATCAACTAACTCTTTTTTTTAATTCCTTTTACCAGGAATATTTTGAATGTAATAATTCTATGAAGGAAAATGTAACATGAAGTGTATTGTAAATTTAACAAACGTTTCGTCGATGTAAGAAATATGTGTATCGAAGAGAAATAGTAACGTGGGAACTCGTTACCTATTTGTAACAAATAGTTTCTTTTTTCTTTACCAAGGTCGGTAAAAAACTAAAATGATTGACAAGAAACGTATTTATAGATATATTTTTTTTGAACAAACTTACCAAACTAATACTAAAGTATACTTGCTTATTGTTTAAAGACAGCGTGATATTTTTGACATATCTTATTATGCTTGTAATAAAACATTATATATTCAATATATTTTAAAACACAATTATAACTTTAGTCTTACATACATAACAATTGTATGGAGTTATAAATATTATACCGTGTCTGGTGTTGGATGTACAAACAAATTATTTACAAGCATTCATAATGGCACATAATTGCATGATATTATAATAGTTCGTTACATTGACTGTATTTTCTTATGTCATTCGACCTTATAGTTATCTTCAATGTTGTGTCATTTATATATTATGTGTATCCATAGGTGAATTTTTTTTGAACTGTGCTAAATTTTGTATTTTCAGTTATTATTGTGATATGATTATTTGAAGTAAAGGCAAAAATTATTTGATTGTTATAAGTTTTAGATTATAGGACTAGTGAATAGGAGCCTAAGACGTAGTGTTTGGTCTTCGGTCAATATTACTATTAGTACCATTATTACTATTAGTATTATTATTATTATCGTCATGGTTTTATATATACATATATATATTTATTTATTTATTTAACCTTTATTTTTATTTTGCTTGGTTGTTATTATTATTATTTATTTACTTATTTGACTTTATTTTATTATTATTATCATGGTTTTTATTATTATTGTTGTTGTGACTTTTAAATTGACTTTGTCATTTAGTTTTGGGTTTCATCTCTAGCTGACCCCAACTTGTTTGGAAATAATGGTTTAGTTGTTGTTTCATATATCAGACTATGATGTCCATGAGTGGTGGCTTATCCAGTTTACCCGAGCATTCAAGAAAAAAATAGTGTATACAATGTTCATAATTTATGTATTTATCACATCAAAAAGTGTACTTATGCAAATGTATTTGAAAATATAACGTTTCAAGCTACTGAAATATTTTTTAATTCATTCAGTATTGTATAGTGTCAAAAAGTATACTAATGCAAATGTTAAAATATTGCTTATTTAAGCCAGATTTGAATCACCATTTCGCTCTAAGTATGATTTCTTTATGCCAAATATGGAACATTATTATCGTATCGCATGTGTACATATTTGAACTTGTATTTTATATAAGATGAACCCATGTTGAACTTATGCATCACTTAAGTTAATAGGCAATCTCAGTAATATAATTGTTGTTAAGTAAGGAATAATTGACAGTCGACGTTTGTGTTTTTTTATACATCCAGTATTCTCTAAAAAGATTTGTTATACTTTGCTTCAAAATTACCGAAGAATATCTATCAACAAATGTTTGTTTATAGTGTTCAAGAAAAGATTATTTTAAATAAAATAGAATCCACAAACATACATTTTCATCTTCATATAACTAAAAAAATGTAAAAATGAACTGTTAAATATATTATGTGATGAATTCCATGTGTGCAGCATACATTCGAGGAAATCACTGATTCAATTCCACTTAACAAAAAAGGCTAATTGCGAATTTTTTCTTTTTCATGTCTCTTATCAGTTGATTCTCGATTTACTAAAAACCATCGTTTTTTTCACACTCCACTACCACTGTCATTAATTCCCAAATGATACCTACGCAACATAATTACTCTTCCTGTTAAACAAGTGTTGAATTTCAATTGTTATTTACTTTTTCTGCTAAACAAGTACTGAATTTTAAAAGCGAGAGAACCAAAACTCAATACATACTTTAAGGCAAATATATGCCACTTCAATAATTAAAATTATATGAAATCTATTAAAGATAGTAAGGTAGAAGAATTTCTGCTGCTCTCATTTGTTGTAGGATTTTTCTCACATCTCCATACTTCTCTCTAGATATTTTATGCATATTTTATTTTAAAATCTCAATGCAGGTTTATGATTTTTACAATTGTTTACAACATATATTAATTCTCTATTATCGTTTAACATTCAAAAACCTATATTTTCTGATTTCTACTATTATTTTCAATGTTCTCCTCAGATCATTTTAAATTTACATTTAAGTCCGTATATTCAAATTAATTAAATAATCTTAAATATAAACTGTTCAAATAAATTTTATTAACTAATATCTATTAATGCATCCAATAAATCCTAAAAATAACAATGTCAGCGTGTATATCACCAGTCATACTGACAAAAATGCTAAAATTAATTTTCATATATATATATATATATATATATATATATCATAAAAAAATTATATACATAAACAATTCTATTAATCTATTAAATAATAGTAAACCAGAAGAATTTCTAACTTTCTCGTTAACTATATGATTTTTCTCATCCCTCATTGATCCTCTCCGGACATTTTATTGATATTTTATTTTGAAATCCCAATACAATTTATGATTTTTACAATTTTTCACGATATTTTAATACTTCATTACTTTCATTTTACATTTAAATACAAGCATTTCCCAATTTCAACTATTACTTCAAAATTCTTCTTACTTTTCACATATAAATTACATTTAAGTCCATATATTAAAATAATTAGATGCTCGTAAATATAAGCTATAATTAGATTTAATTACTCAATATGAATTAATTCGTCTAATAGATCCTAAAAATAACAAACTACACGTATGCCACATTCATGTAAACAAAAAGAGCAAAATTAAATTTTCATTCAAATGTGTAAAAGTATGTAGCTCACATAATAAAATTATATACCTACACAATAATAACAACTTTAATTTATAATCCATTTATCCCAATAATTTATCTAATAAATAATAGAAAGGTAGAGAAATTACAAACTCTCTCATTCTAATCTAGAGATCTTCTCCACTCTCCTTGATTTCTTTTTTTTTCATTTTCAAATTACGGTAAATTATCATTTTTACAATTAGTCAAAATGTTCCGTTAATTCTTTCAACAATTTTACATTCTTGTATCTGCACTTTATAACTTATACATTTATTTACAAAGTTCTCATCACTTCTCTCTTACTGTTTTACATTCAAATTCATATATTTAAATTAATCGAATACCCTTGAATTCAAACTATTTAAATAAAGTCAAGTAACTAGGCCTGTCAATGGTACGGGTTTCGACCCGGGCCCGGCCCGAACCTGCCCTATTTATGCGGGTACGGATTTTGTTTTTTACTACCCAAGCCCGACTCAGGCCCGATCCGGACCGGGTACGGTTCTATCAAAACCCGGCCCGGTTAGGGCCCGACCCGACTATTAGTTTTTCGTCGTATAAAAACATGGGTGTGTATGTTATCTATTTTCCGTTTTGTTTGTTTACATGTAGATATTTTTGCATACTTTTGTTATGAGCTTGACTACATCACCGTCCAATTTATATGTTAACATTTTTTGTATACAAATTTTACCAAAGTTTCAGTTTTAAAATATGATTTTAACGTAAATATTCTGGGTTAGGTATACAGTTATTACCCCGTGGGTTCAAAAAGCCCGACGAGCCGGGCTCGGATATTGGGTTGAAATACCCTGCAGGTTTGGATCGGGCTCGGGTTTAAATTATTGTAATTGGACTCGGGTCCGGGTTTTATAATACCCGGACCGAACCATGCCCATTGACAGGCCTACAAGTAACTAATATCCGTTCATTTGTATAATAATTTCTAAAAATTGACAATTTTCAATATGTATATCACATTCATACTAACAAAATGGAAAAAATAATTTTTCATTCAAAATATAAATTACTTAACAAAAATCATACACATCTCTACTACTAATAATGTAAATTCATTGAATTAATTTCAACCGCGTCTTTTTGAATTACCCAAAATACCCTTCATTTCTTATTAGGCCTACGCACGTAACTCCCAGTGCTTCCCCTTTCATTCTCGATTAAAACCTAATTCTTCTCCCAAATTCATCCACATTACTAAATTCAATTTCTTCAAAATCCCGATTCCATTCGTCGACATCATTAGATCCCAAAAATTTGGTTCTCTTACTGGCGAATCAACAAGGCAGACGTAGCATCCACAACAGGCTATTGGATAGGTGGCCAGAGATAGCTCATGCGTGCTATCAACCTCTGCTTTTCCTTGAAGGTATTGTTGTTTATAATGTATATATTTTAACCGAAATGTTTACATGTTTCTTTTTCTTCAATTTCCGACATCATTGCTCATTATTATTATTTCTACTTGACCCGTTTTGTGAATGTCGCACGCAATTTTCCCATCTGATTTTTGGTTCTGATCAGATTTGTGAATCTACGAAATAAAATTTGCTATAAACAACACCGAATATATACAAAATTTTAATAAAATAATTTAATCGTGTGGATACTGTTATACAAATATTAAGTAGTAAAAAATTTGATTTAATCAATGCTAAAAACGTCAATTAAACTCTATACTGATGTGCAACTAAAATCCCGGCTGATTTTGATTTGATTATTGAAAAGTACAAAACTGCATTTGGCTAAACTGCCTTTGGACCACATGAATATCTTTGATTCAAGAATGATAGATTTTAAAGAAACACATACATGATTGTCTAAAAGAAGTTGCTTTAATCATGATAATATAGTGCTTATTATATTATAGTTAATAGGTTTTTACAGTATTTTAACTCTATTCGGTGTCATCTTTGTAATATCATCGGTGGACTTCACGCATCTCTGTATTTTGTATTGTCTAGCAACAATTAAAATTATCCCTCTTAAATGTCTGAAGTATATTACTAGAACTATAAATATGATATTCAGGCTTAAATTTTAAATATGCTGAAGCTAAAAAATAAAACACATGACACAATATCTGACATTTGTAGTCTGGGCTTCTATTGATGCTCTGAGATATGGTTACGTACCTTTAGTTTGAGATTAACAGATTAAGAATCATGTTGTAAAACCTATGTGGGAGCATTAAGTGCATGAGGGTATTACACATTTTTTTATAGCTTTGAATTTAATTTCCCTGTATTATTTTTAAAAGTTAATACTTAGTATGACTTTCAGTTTTACTTTGGAGACTATTTTACTTAAGGTCCAGCAAAAGCAATTTAATATATATGACTACAAGATGATAATTTTAATTTGATTACACCATTGGACATTATGTATTAGTTCATTGTCAGACCTTTTTTTGTCAATGTATGAAAGATAGGATGAAGTTTTCTGCACTCACAAATTGCATGCATATGGTATAGTATAGTATTATATTTGATTTGTTACTAAGACCATGACATTTGCTTGCTATTATTACTACTTATCTCTACTATTGATAATAATAATAATTCCATACACTATTTTCGACCGTGTCTTTTGGGATTTCCAAAAATACCCTTTAACCTAATCTCCTGCTTCTTGCGTTTCTTCCGTCTTACATTTCGCATCTCCAATTGTTGCAAAAAAAATCCTAACCACCTAAACATTAATGTCATCATCATCGACAATCCATTATCTACAGTATACATCTGTCATCTCTTGATCACCGAAGCTATCCATTCGCAGAAATTACAGCTCCTCCACCGCATCGTAGTTTCCAATCAATCAAATGTTGCAGTTTGTAGTCGACCGATTTTACAAGTCATCTTTTGACAGTCGCATGTTTCTAGCTTTAGAAGACCAATATTTAGTCTACAACATAGCGTGAACAATAATATATTAATAACAGTTGCATCTAAGCAAGAAGACGTTTGCATATTATTATAACACATGGCAAAATGGATATTTGTTATGTGTTTACTTTTACATTTACTCCTTTTATTTTTGATCTATACTTATAAGTTATAACATCAAAAACACATTTTTATAGGATTATAATGATTCAAATTTAAGAGAACTAAAAATTATAGGTAAAGCGCTTAGTAGGAAGAGGAGGTTCCAACGAGCACGATCGAAGCTTCATTGTAGAGATCACTACACTAGGAAAACTAAAGCACATGCATATCATAATACTACTTGGTTTTGTATTTAATAGAGATGCAAATGTGTTATTGTATGAGTATATGCAGAACGGGAGTCTAAGAGAGATGCTGCATGGGAGTAAAGGAGCATATTTAAGTTGGGAAGTGAGGTGCAGAATTGTTACAGAGGCGGCTTTAGGGCTATGATATCTGCACCATGACTGCTTGCCTTTGATTTTTCATAGTGACGTTGGACTCGAACTTTGAGATTCATGTTGCTGATTTTGGGCTTACTAAGTTTTTGCCGGAGGCTCTTATGGTTATATTACTCCAGGTATTTCTACGAATATGTATCTATATCTTTGGAATGTATTCATTTTTACTGATTTGACAAGGGCACTAAGGTAACATTTGTTACACATGTACATGCAGAGTATGCATACACACTTAAGGTGGACGAGAGCAGCGATGTGTATTGCTTCGGGTGGTGCTTTTGGAATTGATAATGGGTTGTAGTTCCATAGGCTATGGATTTGAAGAAGGGGTGGAGACACTTAGATTGGTATTCCATAGAACAATGACATATGGTAATGATAGTGTGTATACGAATATTAACGGTGATGATATCGAATAATATAGTGACCAATCTGCAGCGGTTGTGCTTGCAACGCATATTATATTAAAGTTTACATTTTAAGGGAAGAGTTAAAAATTTCACTGAGACACATAGAATTTAATTTTAAGATGTTGGTTTTTTTCTTCTAAATTTATGAAGTTATGCGGTTCATGATACAATTAATGCATAATTTTACACTGTCACCAGCAGTTTTATTTTATGTATTGCCTAAATTAAGTTGTTATTTTCGAACTTTTTGCTTACTGTATGAATTTGTTTTTGCATACTCCTGTATGAATTTGTTTTTGCGTACTCCTGTTATCAATTAAATATTTCATAAATTTAAACTGGCACTCATGCAATGCGAAAACGTGCTGCCTCTTTAAGCTATTACCTCTACCTTATATGCATCATTTTTCCCTATACTTGATACAACTTGTTATGGTTGTAACATTTACCTTTTTTTGGTTGTTCATACCCGTACATGCATTCATGTAAGTTTTTGCTTCCTATTTGACTATGAATGATACGTAGGTGGGATATGATGAACTAAATTTATGGATAATTTACCATGTAAATTGTTTACTGCTTGATTTTTTTTCCACTATATGCATGGTGCAAGGTGTAAAGATAACCAAAGTTGTTTGTTGTGTGAGTTACTAGGAAACACTATGAAGCATCCTATTGTACAATAAAGTCAGGTTCAAATATGCAGCTTTTCTACATTCAGATTTTACTAAAAATTTGTTATCCTTGAATTCCAATTGTATTTTATGTATTATATTATTATAGGATCCTTATTGAGTTTTATCATTGAATGCTTCTTATATTGGATCCTCTAAACATGTATTTTCCTGAATATTTAAATGGATATAATATATTTTAAGCCATTGCTGTTTTTTTTCTTATAGCTTGAACCGGTATCTTCCGAGCTGTGGATTTATATGACACTGCCTGATTCACATATTATATGAAATATGTTATGTCCTGGATCAAGCTAAGGCTGGAAATATTCATAAAACTTCTAAAAGTTACTTTATCAAGTTAGCGTAAACGCGCAACATCAAGGAATAGCAAAGAATACCAATGTATATTTCTTTAATGCTTTGCATATTTCTCCACCCTGTAACAGCGAGAGTTGAACTGCCAAATGCTTAAGGAAAAGAAGGGCATTTCATGGTGTGAAAAATAGCTTAGGTATGTTCTTTTACCATAATCACACATATTATGTTTATAGATTAAACTGTAATATTTATGCTAATTTCATCTTAGAAATATTTGATAGAAGAAGCTTCAGAAGCAATGCAAAAACTGCTACCAGTAGTTGCAGAAGTTGAGTTAGCATATATGTGTTCATGGTTTCTGTAGTTGTATAAATGATTGTATTTTTCGTTTAGTATCAATGTTGAAATCAAGTGCTTAGATTTATTTATTTTTACAACGTGTAATGTAATTGTATATATAAGGTGAAATATAGTTCTCGCTGCTTTTGTCAAAAATTATTTAGCATGGACGCACTAAACCGCACTAAATAAACAATGTAGTAGCATGACAGAAATATAGAGAGATGATGTTGTTTATGTTATATTTAAAAGTTATAGTGCTACTTTTTTTTGCAAGGATAATGAGTGTCCTATAGTAAACTTTCACTATTGCAAGTTGAATTGCCATATTTTTATCTACGACGATCAATTTAGTGTGAGAATGGCCGAATGCAATACTAATAACAAAGCGATGGATAGATAAAGGAGGAAAACAGAAAGAGGACACAACTGATATATTATTATATCGTCGCATATAAAGGTGTTTTTAGTTTTTAACCCAAAATCTTAGGCCGCCATAGGTTCTGTTTTTAGTTTTGAGTCTTCGTCCATGTAAAAATGCGCATGATGTATGTATATTATGAAAAACGATCAATTCAGAAAACGAAATTAACATAGAAAATAGAAAACATTTTTTTTATTCTTCGTGTTTTGTAAAAATAATGGAATCACGAGAATTAATTCATCCTTCCGTCATCCCTCCGTCGTCCCCTCCATCTTTCTTCTATCCTTTTCGGCATCCCTCCACTCTTCTCATATTATGTAATTAAGGTTAAAAACCAAAATAAAAATAAACCAAATGGACTTTTTAACTTTTATGTTTGGTGAGAAGGGCAACATCATTGCTTTTTGTTGATCGATTTGCAACAAAGGTTGAGATTTAGGAAATAATTTTTTTTGTTAAATTGTCACGAGGAGTTTAAAATAAAAAAAATAACATCTCTATATGTTACTTTGAGTGGTATTTTTGGTGCAAATGACTTTAAGTACTAACTTTGTCTTCACTGTGCCACATGCCGCTAAATAGGGGTGAGATTCTTAATGGGAAAGTAAAGAAAAGAATGAAAACCATATGAGACTATCATACTTGAAAAAAAATTGTTATTTTAAAATTAGACAAAAGCAAGGAAATGGAATTCAACGTGCACAAGCTTGATACCGTTGTTGCCCCAATTGGAATTTGAATAATGATACATGCAGTATTTAAATAGAAATCAATATTAAATCCTTAATTATACATCAAATAATAAAAATTCCAATGAAGAATGAGAAAATTTGAAATAAGTTATAATGAAGGGAATAAAACAACGTGCTCTTTGAAGATGATAGCATAAATGTTACGATGTAAGTCGAAATATTCAAAGGATTAGATGTAGGTCCACATGGACGTGCATATATACTCGTAAACAATAATAAAAGTTCAATTTTTTATTTTGCATTGTATATTGCATAGCAAAAATTTATTTTCGATAATGTTTAAAGTATGATAGTATGTTTTGTGTGTTGCTAAGGGCACCTCATTTTCTTCTTCCTAATACCATTGTTAAAAAATTCCATAAAATTTTATGCTACACTTATTTTCAACTCTTTTTTGCACGGCGAACAATTGCCGACCAACACCATTTTCCGTGACGATTAACCACCGAACAACAGTAGTTCGGTGGTTGATAGTCATGGAAAACAGTGTTGGTCGGCGGTTGTTTGCCGTGCAAAACGACTTATGCGATGGTTGATTGCCGTGTGAAATGTCTTTGGTATTAGAAGGTACACGACTTTTATTGCATTTATTATTTTTTCCTAAGGTATTAGAAAGCACACAATGTGTTTTTACAACATTTTGGTTTACAATAGAGGGACTACACACTAATTGGTAACTTATTGTAATATATGAACTTATCAATCGCAGTTAACTACCAAGTACAACGTCACACTCTAGCCAGCAAATACAATCTGAAACACAGAATAAGGTAGTAGAGAAGTGTACGAAACATCTAGGGGTTTTCCAAAATAGTTTGACAAAATTCAAAATAATCAAGATCTGAACTAACCTTATGAAAGATTTACCCACATGCGAAGCGGAAGTGCCATTGACAACAGATGCATACAAACCCTCGCTTCCACCATGAAAGAAGAAGGAATTCGAGCGAGAATAGAATACTCCATTCGAGTATTCATGTATTGATGCTTGAGTTAATGTAATTAGTAGGAAGAAAATCAAAGAAAATATTGTTTTGTTTCGAAAATAAATTTGAAAGAAATCAATCATTTTTTATGTGCTGCGATTAACAGAGAAGTGATGAGCAGAAACAGGGAAGCCTGTTTTTCTTTTTGGGAAAGTAAATGGGATTTGCCAAGGTATATGATACATTCAATAACGCTTAGACAGAAAGTTGGGGTGTGTACGAGGCAACTCCAACGGTTTCAGGACTGAATATTCAGAGTCCTGAGTTTGGAGTGGGCACCCAGTGGTCAGACGTCCAGTTAATGGGCGTCTGATTTTTCAAGCGCCCATTTTATGGACGTCTGAAAAGCAGGCGTCTATAAATGGGCGCCAGCCCCCCATACAAAAACCTCATTTTCTCCCCTTTCCACCGCATTTTCCCCTTCATTTTCATTTTAATTTTTTTTTAAAATTAGAAAAGCTAAACGAAATGTCGTCGCGTCCAACCAAAATCGTCCGAAGAATGGTTCACAGACATCCAGCGGAGCAAGCTGGACCGTTACATGTTCTGCCGCCAACTGGAGTTTCACCAGACGATCTACGTGTACTACACGAGTTTCCAGATGGTTATCGGCATAGAGCTGAAACCGCTTTGACGACCGTACAGGTATAAATTGCACATTAATATATCTGGTTATTTTATATGTACATCACATAATCATATTAAATAATTGTTACTCTATCAAAAATTATTATTTCATAAATTATCTTTAGGACCATTACATTCATTGTCGGGGTAGTTGGGCTAAGTGCATTACTCAGTTTTATGACTCTCTTTCCGGTCCTATTATTGAGAGGCTACAGGCTAGCCCTTTTGGTCTTTTTTTGTCGATTAGGCCTGTTTAATCCTTTGATCGACCTTCATTCAGGCATTAGCTGAGAGGTGGTGGTCCACCACGCATACGTTTCATTTCTCAGATTTTGAGCTTGGTATCACCCCAGTTGATTTTTACATGTTCACTGGCATTGAGATTGGACGAGATGGTCTTCGACCTTTTCCATTTGATGATTTATACGAGTCCCCCGATCTGTATACTGTTTTTCTACCATTGATAGATGTTACATGCATCACTAGTGGTTCTGTTAAGTTGACTTACCTGCAGCAGTACATCACCACTTATATAGCTAGAGCTGATATGATGGATGCAATTACTAGAGCATTTTTGTTGTACTTGTTTGGTTCGACCTTTTTTCGAACCAAAAAGGTACGGTTAGACTAGGCTATTTAGCATCTCTTACCAGATTAGACCAGCTACATACTATTGATTGGGGCACAGCGATATTAGGCATCCTTTATACCGCTCTAGATTCATTTGCGCTTGGCGATGTCAAGCAGATGCATGCTTTTTGGTATATTTTGCCGTTATGGTACTACGAGTACACGACAAACATGCATCCCTGCATCCAGGACATGGCTAGTCAGGCTGCTGAGTAGTACTTTCCTAGGATGAGACGATGGGAGACTATGTAGTACGTACATCATGTTCCCTTAGGTGTACGACATGACTTGATGGAGGCTAGGTCACAACTTGATATGCGTAGTCGAGGTAACATCATTCGGACTCCTTGGGCCTCACATTGGACTCATCTAGCAGATGCAGGTCTTATGGTGGACGACCATGCCTTGATGGTTGCGTATTCACTATCTAGACGTAGGGTTGCTTTGCATACTCCTGCATTTATGCCTATGTGGTATTTGGGAAAGAGGTGTGCTTATCAGATTACGGGTGATCGTCGTATACCATATGATCTTTTATCTTGTGAGGACATGTTTGGCAGACATAGGGTGATTGGCGATCAGTACTTAGATGCTCTACGACAGGCTGGGTGGGTGGATAGTAGTACTTTCTTCATCGATGGAGATTACGATGCTTATTGGGCTAGAGTAGCACCACGTAGATTCATCGTACCAGATTATGTTCATGGGGTCAACTCTGATCATATAGGACCTCACATTGCAGCCGGTAGAGTTTAGGTACCGCAGGTTTCATTTGACCTGATTCCGTCACAGTTCTGCCAAACTCCCATGCAGTTGGAACCTGATACTACTTTTAGAGCATATGACGTGACAGGTACTTTGATTGAGCAGCCTTTAGTCTTTCCAGTTCAGCCCGACTATCCTGGTGTGCCTTCAGTCGGGTTACATCCTCCATATGAGGTACGTTTGTTGTTTATTGCCATTTTCCCTTTATTTTATGCTTAGTTTCTTACTATGTCAAATATCATCTTTATGTAGTATGCTACTAGATTGGACCAGGCCAGAGTTTCACTTGGTGTGTTTCGCGATATGACTCTTGCACATACACACACCATGCATGATATGTACATGCAGCATACACAGATGCTAGAGGCGCAAATTGATCAGCTATCAGCTAGACTTGCTGTATATGAGCCTTTCGGATCACAAGGCGGAGGTGATGCTGGTCCCAGTGGGTATGATGCTGGTGGTTTAGATGAGGACGATGGGGATGATGAGGATGAGGGGGAGGATGGTGATGGGGATGACGATAATGATGACGGAGATGATGATGACGTTGATGGGGATGATGATGATGATGACGGAGATGATGATGATGGTGATGGGGATGATGGTGATGATGCTGACGACGACGACGACGTTGCATCCCTTTAGTTGTATACCTTTTAGTATATGCATAGTGGACGTTTTATTATATGTTGCAGTTCCTATAGCTTATGTACTTATGTCATTGTTTGAGTATATTGTGTATTCTTTATGTTTATATAATTTCACTTTCTTGGATTTTGGATGATAATGTTCGAGTATACTGTGAATTCTATATGCTTGTGTATACTGTGAATTATATATGTTTGTGTATACTGTGAATTCTATATGTTTGTGTATACTTATAAGCACCAACTAGTGACATATACACATAAAAAAAACTACTAGTGACATTAGAATTGAAGATATACGAACATAGAACACTAATAAAAAACGACACAGTAATAATAGAACACAAATATGAAGAAACTAGACGTGACGATTAAACTGCAACTCCTGTAAAGAAAGTCGAAGACGTCTTATCTCCTGTTCTAGTTCGTTTGCATAGGTTATGCCCCTTGGACATAAAAGGATCATCCAACCATTCCGCGTAATTGCACCCATTCGGCCAGAATTGACATATTTGGATTCGACGACCAATATTTTCTCCATCCGCACGTACTACAACTTCAACTCCATACCCGCACTGACAACAAACTGGGTACGATTCAACTTCTTGCTCAGTGGGAGGTTGAACTACTTGAACCTGGTTCTCAGGTTGTTCATATGCATGACGAACAACATGTTGTTCGTATGGTGGTTCAACCACTTCCTGAAGTCTCAGCTGCTCAAGATTTTGAAACTGACCGCGGACATCTTCATACTGTTGTTCTTGATAATTGATAAGTCAATCCTCATTAGTATGTAGACTTTCCGTAGGCACGTAACATGCATCTGAATCGATAGAAGAAGGCCAAGAAGGCATTGCGATGAAGAATTTATTGTTGTGAGTGAGGAAGAAGATGATTATGAATGATGAATAAGTAAATCAGAAAGCACATATATAAACAAATAGGTCTATTTAATTTATGTGCTACCACTACTTTTTGATCTGACAACAACAACAGACATTATTATTTGAAAAGACAATTCACAAAGCTCTCTATACATTAACGACTGTTACATAACCAACTAGCAATACTGTAATCTTAAGGCCATCCAAATCTTTCTAGCCAATTTTGGCGTATGAAGTACGCATCATGGCCAATGAACGGAGTGCGGTATTTTAAATTGTATCGACCGTCATAAGTCGAACGTGTATTCTCGAACACATTTTCCGATATTACCTCATTAATAATCTTTGTGTAACGCGTGCATGCCCTAGTAAAGTTTCTATATGCAGTCCTGACCTCTTGAGCCGTACGTCTGACTTGACAGCCCACGTCGTTGTTGTATAGTTCAGCCAGAGTGTCCCAAAAATGAATTACCATTAACTCCTGATTGGCGCACATCTCATCGGTTTGTATGTAGTACTGCATAAGCAACTTCAATTCATGAGACTTAAATGTCATGTTGGACAATGTAGTTTGAATAATGTTAAGTTTTTAAATGATTTAAACAGATAACAATTTGTGAATTTATATAATGGATGTTCCTTCTCTCCACTCAACAAAGTAGAGAATCTTGACCGACAAATGAACGTGGCTATAGTACGTGATTTGACCGCACACTGAGCCACCTTGTCTCCACTCAACAAAGCAGAGAATCTTGACCGGCAAATGAACATGGCTACAGTACATGATTTGACCGCACATTGAGCCACCTTGTCTCCGCTCAACAAAGCAGAGAATCTTGACCGGCAAATGAACGTAGCTACAGTACGTGATTTGACCGCACACTGAGCCACCTTGTCTCCGCTCAACAAAGCAGAGAATCTTGACTGGCAAATGAACGTGGCTATAGTACGTGATTTGATCGCACACCGAGCCACCTTCTCTCCACTCAACAAAGCAGAGAATCTTGACCGGCAAATGAACGTGGCTACAGTATGTGATTTGACCGCACACTTAGCCACCTTGTCACCACTCAATAAAGCAGAGAATCGTGACCGGCAAAAGAATGTGGCTACAGTACGTGATTTGACTGCACACTGAGCCACCTTCCCTCCACTCAAGAATTAGTCCTATATATATAACCATATGGATCTCATACTTGTTCACCACAATTTAGTCTAATAAAACATTCAAATATCAAACAACTATCCTCAAATATCAAACAATGTCTGGAAATTTACTAAAAGCTATATTGCTATGCGACAGTGACTCTGAAGAAGAAGCGTATGCGTTAGCGCATCAACAAGAGGAGGAGGAACTGATGGAGATATACCGTGAAGCATACGGTTTAACTTCTGGAAAACATGGCGGTTTAGTTGTGGGTCGGAAATGTATCAACTGTAACCAGCAAGCATTTCAAAAAACACTTATGCAAGATTACTTTGCCCGTGATCCAACTTACGGTCCAAAGATGTTTAGACGACGATTCAGAATGAGTCGTCCATTGTTTTTAAGAATTCTCGAAAGTATTCAGCATAATAATTATTTTGTTTACAAGCAGGATGCTGCAAAAAAACAAGGTTTAAGTAGGCATCAAAAGATGACCGTAGCTTTGAGGATGTTAGCGTACGGTACACCCATCGATGCCCTTGACGACGCATATCGTATTGCAGAGAGTACGACATTGGAAAACCTAGATCACTTCTGTCAGTCAGTTGTGGACATTTATGGGACTGAATATCTTCGTTCTCCAAATGAGGCAGATGTAACGCGCTTGCGTGAAATGCATGAAAGTAAAGGCTGGCCTGGAATGCTTGGAAGTCTAGAGTGTATGCATTGGGAGTGGAAAAACTGTCCAAAAGCTTTTCATGGAGCATATAACGGCAAAGAAAAAAAACAACTATCATCTTAGAAGTAGTTGCCTCTCATGATTTATGGATTTGGCATGCTTTCTTTGGAATGCCATGTTCTCTTAACGACTTAAACGTTGTCGAACGATCTCATTTGTTTAATGATTTGGCGCAAGGTAAGTCAACTCTCGTATCATTTACTCTTGGTCATAACACATATGAGCATGGATACTATCTAGGAGATGGAATTTATCCCAAATGGAGTACGATTGTAAAGACATTTGCAAACCCAATGACGACAAAACAGAAACAATTTGCTGCAATGCAGGAAGGACAAAGGAAGGACGTAGAAAGGGCATTTGGGGTCCTTCAAGCAAGGTTTGCAATGGTCAGCAATCCATGTAGATTATGGAAGAGATCAAAAATGGCTACAATTATGTTATGTTGTATAATTCTACATAACATGATCATTGAAGATGAACGCGGTATGGACTATCCCGATTTCGAGTATGATGGGGCAAGACAACCCCCCGAATTGTTTCGCACAGCCACGTTACGAAATGAAGGACAGTACGCAATTCATGACGATCATCATGAAGTATATCATAATGCTGCTATTCATAATAGACTCCAAAGGGATTTAATGGAGCATATTTGGAATTCTCATGGAAATCAGTAGTTCGGGATGGTGGATCTTTGTTTAATTACATCTGTTTGCCTTTTTATTTCTGTAACGAAGTGTAGAATGCTATAATTTTTATGTTTGTAATATCATTTATGTTTGGTGAAGTAAATCTATATTGATATCTACAGAATGCATCGAAAAAAATAATATACCATTGAATATTTTAAAACTGAAAATAGCACATGATGGAAAATATAAACTGAAGGTACATGGATATTTAAACTGCAATAACTAAAAATATCACATGAATATGTCAACTACATATGTTTTGTTCCTGATCTACTCTCAACAATGCGTTCTTTGTACTCCATCCAATATTGCATTGTAATTGGGTCCATTCTGGTGACATCCTTTTCCATTACTAAGGTCTCTTGGCGTTGCCGC
Source organism: Allium fistulosum (assembly GCA_030737815.1). Classification (NCBI taxonomy): domain Eukaryota; kingdom Viridiplantae; phylum Streptophyta; class Magnoliopsida; order Asparagales; family Amaryllidaceae; genus Allium; species Allium fistulosum. The sequence goes on from CM060902.1 coordinate 454,761,510, forward strand.
TCTAGCTCAAATCGGCCCTTCTCAATCTCGGTCAATTATTTTAACGCGGCAAGCTTTTCTGCACTCCCTCTTTGACGTTATGCATTTTCTCTCGCATGTTTTTCATGCATTAGGGCTAAACGAGAATCGATTTGAGATTGAACATCAATTTTCCTCTTAGTTGCTCGTTGCCCCATCGGTCTAGCATCTTCATCAAATGTGGGTTCTGCTTCTTCGTCTTCATTATCTGGGCATACATTAGAGTCCATATAAGAAGAATTGCCTGGGCTAGAATTATAATTAGATCGACTTGTTTTTTTCTTGCCCTTCGACTTTGTTTGGACATCTCTTAAGCTTTTTGCGGTGTTTGAGCTCCATTTTTGTTGACTAACAAGCAAGTCATAGTAGTTTGCAAACTGATAGTGGTGGGGTTTCTTTGTACCATTTTCTCTTGAAAATAATTTCAAGAATTGATCGTTCGCCATTCTCTTCTAAAAAAACAGAAATACAAAATGATATATTAACAAAGTGATTAGAAATGAATCTAAATTAGAAATGATATTTTTCAAAACGCTACCAATTCAGCTTCGCCACCCATTCCACTTGGATTTGGTGTTCTTATTTTGTGAACCTGCGACTCGTAGAATTGTGTTTGTCTCCCAAAACGACCCGTGATTGCAGATATTGACCTCGTCTTTTCAACATGTTTTTTGTTGTATGCAATCATGACTTTTGACCAAAACGCCTCTCCACTTTGGTCATTCCCTTTTACCGAGTCGTTAGAAAAATGACAGTAAATATAACACAAATCCTTATCTTCATCACCAGACCATGGAGCAGAAGAATGGAAGGATAGAGGGGGAGTGGTCTGGGGATGAACATTTTGAAAGGGTTGGGAATCAAAATCCCAGCTATCCATATTCATCGCTTCGGTATATGATTAAAACAGATGAGACATACTTTCAATATTATAGAATTGAGAATAGAATTGTAATAGAAGAAGAGATGTGTGTATTACAGTCTGAAAAATAGTCCGATATATGTAATGAAATCATAAATATGACCGTTTATAGCCGTTGTAATTTTAAATATGACCGTTTATAGCCGTTGGGGTCAAAATATGACCACTTATAGCCGTTGGAGTTCAAAATACGGGCCATTTACAGTCGTTGCAGATTGGAATAAGGCCGTGTGTAGCAGGGAGGGGGGTTGGACTTGGGGGGGCTTGGGCGCCCATTTAATGGGCGCCCAAGGCCTGGCGCCCATTAAATGGGCGTCCAAGCCCAGTTCAGGATCCTGAACAGAATCCAAAACTTTCAGCTGAATTGTTGCCTTGAATTTGACGACTGGAGATTATTTTCGAGCAAATTCAGTAAGTAATGGCACGACTGGAGATGCCCTAATACCGAAGGATTTTTTACACGACATCAACCACATCCACTCAAAATCATTTTACAGGGCGATCGACCGCATAGATAGTCTGATGATAGAAAGAGTATGCAATAAAACTATATGATACTTTTTAACAATAGCAACACACAAAAGAAATATTTTTGACGGTGCCGTTAGCACCACACAAAAGAAATACCAAAAGAATAAAAAATACTACTTAAGCGTCCAAGGTTGTTAACGCAAAGATTTTAATTTTTACAAACTTTGCAGGAAATCTTACTTCTAATCTACTTATTAACTTGAGTTATTGATTCATTTTAGGTGATTCTTGTCCTATCTTCAGTTTTTATCGTTTAGAAAAAGATTTCAAATAAGATCGTCAAACGTCTTGATATATTAAGGCTAGAAATTTATCAAAAATTAAGTACAATTTTTTAATCAAATCAAATTTAGAATGATAAAAATTTGTAGTAAAAATGATTGGAGTTGGTTAGATTTGTTCACGTTTGTTATTTACGGTAGTATTTTTATGAAGATGAATAAATGAATGAATGCTTGTGTAACGACCTGGATTCTTCGTTATTTGATTTAGAATATTTAAATGCTTTTAAATATTGGATTGGAATTTTAAATTGATTTTTGGATATGAAAGATTCCGATCGAAAATTTTAGAATGAATTTAAAAATTCAAATCTAGCGATTTATTGAATGAATTTAATTGTTGAATTAATGATTTAAAATCGTTTAAATAATTGAATTGAGTTGAATATGAATGGAAAACGATTTCTAATATTGATATAAATTCTATTTGAATTATAATTAAATTAATAAGTTTTAAAAACTGGAAATTTCGAGTGATTTTGATAAATTTTGAAATCGTCGATTTAATCGACGCATTAAAATTGCGATCCGGGCACAGTCTCGAAATTCGACGAAATTAGTTCTGTTGGATCCGTAATAGTGTATTATTATCAAATTTCAATTTTTATAGCATTTGGATTTTACCGCTTAGCCGTACGATCTGAAAATGCCTAGAAATAATTTAATTAAATTTGATTTAAATAGTCGATTTAAAAAGCTATCTTCTCCATATGATCGAATTAGGTCTCAAAACTTGTCCCATTACGTTCAAAATAGGGGTATAACATTAGGAACGCTAGGCGAAACGCCTCGATAGGAGTTCGGAGTTTTAAGTTATATTAAGCGAGATATTTTGGAGGAATAAATAATATTATTTATAACTTCAGGTCAAACCTTCTGAAAGACGCCTCCTTCTCGTTTAAATCGCAAGTTTTCCCCTTCATTTTCTTTCTGCTCGAAGCCAATTCGAATACGATAAAAAAATAAAATCGATCGATGGAAGGCCACGACAAGCGGCTGAAGGAGGTGGTGGCACAGTTGTCTCAGGCTAAAGCAAAAATTGTTGAGGTCTCGGGTATCTTTTGGGTGAGCGTTCTATGGTAATTAAGATTTTGAAATTTAAGGTTAATTAAATTCGTGAATAAGAGATTAGTTTGAATTAAATAATTAGTTGATTAATTATAATTAAAAATTATAATCGTTAATTTATATATATATATATATAATAATTCAAATTTTGCTTATATGAGGTTAAATCGAACGGAATAAGTCGCGTGGAGTTCAGAGTTGCGGAATCTGTGCAAAGAATTTAAATTGGAACGATTAGCAAATTAAAAATCAAGGTGAGTAAATCTCACTCATTTAGATGACTAGTATATTTTAAATTGATATGAATTATTCATTGGCTGATCGAATGGATTGATGATGATTATTATCGGTAGTTGGATATATTTCCCACCATTGGAGTGGATGAGACCATATGTGCCCCGCATAATAGCGGATGACCCTATATACGCGATATCCTCCTCAAAGTGGGATTGGTATTTTTATGTTATCTAAAATCTGTGGATGCAGGAAAATAGGTTGGAGGGATCCAACTGGATTCCTCAAAAATATATTGATTGTTTCATACATAGTGATATATGATTTGATAATCTGTTATGGATTGTTGTGTAGTTTGTTTCTTGGATGCTATAGTAGCACTAGCCTTAATTTTGGTATTTTAAATATCATAGATATTATTTTTAAATTTGAAAGAATTAACAGGAATTTTGGATATAAAAATATTTATATTGGAATTTGGATTATTTTTAAGAAATCGAGTTGGATAAAATAATAATTTGATTTTTGGGTTTGTGCTTAACTATTCGGAAAATATTTTTAATAGAGCTTTTAAAATAATTTATATAAGGGATTTTAATAATGGATTTTCAAATGATATTTCCGAAAAATATAGCAAAGAAATTGAAATTAGAATTTTAAACAGGTTTAGGAAATAATTGGAATTTAATGAGTAATAGATTTGTAAATGGGATTTTAATAGAAATTGATTTATAAATAAAGTGATTAATGTAAATCTATTATAGATTTGGAAATGAGTTTATAAAATTTATAAACGATGTTTATAAATAAGGAAAATGATATTAGTTGATAAATTGGAATATAAATTCATAGTGTGAATTTATATCGAGATATGAAACTAGATTTTTGAAAAAAAAGTGGATTCTATTTTGAAAAGCGAAAATAGTTAAGGAATCAGAATGAAATCGATGTGTTGTAAATTGAGAGGGATTTATAAATTGAAATTTGTTTATTGGAATTTTAAAATATATTTTTATTAAGAAGTTATGTTTTATTTTAAAAAGGAAATTTTTATTTATTAAACTATGTAAATTTAAAGTTAGTTAGTATTGAAATACTTCAGAAAGTAGATTTTTCAAATATTTAATATTATTTGAAATAAAAATCTAATTTTATAATCAGCTTTGGAAATCGATTTGTTTTATTTAAAAATGAGTTGAGATTGAATTACATATGTTTTAATTAAAGAGCTTTGATATTTTAAATAATTTCTTAAACGTCTTTTGAAAAATAAATTACTATTCTTTAAAAATATTTATTTTTATATATATTGAGATTTGGGAAGAGATTAGAATTGATTTATAAATGCTCTCGAGATTTATAAACGGAGTGTATTAAATGGTTATGATTTTTATAAGAGAAATCTTATAGTGGAATTCTGGAAAATTAAATGAAATTTCTGAATCATTGAAATAAGAGAACTTCGAGAAATGAATTAGAATTTATAAAGAAATTAGAAATGGGTGGTCGGAATTATCCGAAAACCACTTCGATTCGATTTGTGCGTTAAGAATTATGATATTTCGAAGATAACGGAGATGGTGATTTGGAAGGAGTTTCGGTTTGTCCAGACCCAGGACAACTTGTATGGATGAATGTTATCATTTCATTGTTTGCCTGGAAGGCAGTGTTAGCATTCCAAGAATGAATGTCATTCTAAAGGTAAAACGTAGCCTCAAGCCTCATCAACCGGGAATGACCAAAACATGGGAGATGCAGCAGGGCTAAGTGGGTCGCACCCAAGTAGGATATGTTATCACATTTCGAGGTACCCTCAGAAATATTATATTATAACTTATGAATATGGTTGTGCATGAAAAAGACAGCGCTCAATAAAGGTGGGAACACCCGGGGTGATAACATATTCGGTACTATCCAGTAAGGGGTAGGTCGGTCCTGTGTTGGCAGGGATCGTTATGTACTCGGTACACTTTTCTAGTGGTGTATTGTGGCGGGCGGTACCCTAGTAGCCCAGTCATTGTATGGAATCCAATATCCACTACGAGCCTGTACGGTTTTGATTGTGCCCAACTATGCTGAAACGTGAGATGCAAGCATTTCAGTTATTTTCTAATTTACTTTCTTTAGACACTATTATAATATTAGATGATTTTGACATAAAATGATTTGGTTATCGTAAGGTAAAACCCCATTGTGTTTATGTGTGACGTGGTCTTACGATATACCTTTGTTTCTTAAGGGATTTTTGAAATAGTAATAGTTCAAATTGAGTGTGTTTTCTCACGCTGGTTTTCCAAACTGACTCGGGTATTATTTTATTATAATGCTCAGGTCAGACCGAGTATTACAGATTTAGGTAAGGTGTAACAACCCGCATATTCATCGATTTTATATTTAAATATTTTATCGTTAATCGGATTTTGGTCCGAAAAGCTACTTTTTGCATACGGTCAAATTAGGACTCGAGACCACCTCCATTGAGTTCAAAATGATGTTTGCGATCTTTTTAAGTGTAAACTTTGATATGTTTGGAGTTAGTGGAATTTTCGCCACTTTTTCACTTATGGCTTTGGTTTGGACTGAACTTACTAACTCAGCCCAACCCCCTCTTCTCTTCATAACTTGATTCTATTTGCTTAAACATTCAAGCTTTATCAAAAATGGAGGAGGGAATGGGAAATTAAAACTCCAAGCTCAAATTCAATTGTAATCCATCATTCAACTCCAAATTCAAGAAGAAGACATTGGATTCAAGCTTCTTGTGTTGAGATTGAAGAGGGATTGATTCTTGTTTGCTTTAGGCTTCATCTTCATTGATTTTTGGTGCAAAGGTGAGATTTTTATCTCACATTCTTGCCTATAACTGTCATTGGATTGTTGGGAATGATTCCCTATCACTGGTGCATGTACATTTCATTTGGTTTGGATTGGATTGTGAAAAACCCCAATTTTTAGTGTGCTTCAGCAAAATTCCTGGGCTTAGGTCGCACTTCCTCGGAAATGGCTCGTTCCATTTAGGTCATTGGGCATTAGGTCGCTCGCGTGGAAAAAGTCTCTGCCTGCATATAGCTCGTTCATCCCTTAGGTCGTTCGTACGAGTTAAGTCGTAGGTCGCTAGGCGTTAGGTCGCTCGGCTTTGTTTGAGACGTTAGGTCGTTCGAGCCATTAGGTCGCTCAGCCTTCACGTTAGGTCGCAACATATTAGGTCGCTTCGTACCTTAAGTTACTCGGCCTATATCACTGCATATTGCTCGCATACCTTTAGGTCGTTTGCACCATTAGGTCGTAGGTCGCATGACCTCAATTCCGTTAGGTCGCATGACCCCAATACCATTAGGTCGCTAGGCCTTATTTTCTTTAGGTCGTTAGACCTTACATCTTTTACGTCGCTCGACCTCACCACCTTAGGTCGCATGAACCTTAGGTCGCATCACCTATAGGCCGCTCGCACTAATGTTTTGATATGTCGCTCGGCCTTGTTTAAGACGTTAGCTCGCTCAACCCTTAGGTCATTCGCTCATGTCACTTGGCCTCTTCTATTAGGTCGCATGACCTCGTTTCCACTAGGTCGCTCGACCTGTCTTACCTTAGGTCGCTTGACCTGTAGGTCGTTCCATTGCATCTTTAGCTCGCCCTGCTTATATTCCTTAGCTCGGCCATGTTAGGTCGCAAGAGCATTTCTACTTTGATAGTTTTGGGACTGATTTCCTTGGATTTTATTCACATCTTCGAATGTGAATTTTTATGACCGATTGTTCTACAATCGTTTTGTGACTTGTCACTTTAAAAATATGAAGGTTTCAATACTAGTAGTAAATATCAAAACTCTTTCATCAAAACGATTTCAACTCTATTTTATTACTAAGCTCTTTTTCCTAAACCATTTTCCAATCTATTAGTATATACAAGCCTTTACTTCACTCGGATGAGAAATCTAATTAAACGGCTTAGCAAAACAGGTGGTATGAAACGCTTGCGTTTACTTCGTCGGTTAATTCTTGGACTTGTTCGACTGAACCTTTTTGTGACAATTTCCTAGTGAAGATCTACAGTTTGTTCGTAAATATATAAGTTAAGCTAGTGGTTATGGGACATGAAGCTAAACTCATATATTTACTAGCTTAGTGTAATTGACACTTCTTGATGATCATGATGATCATTTTTGTGATTTAGACTAGCAAATGTGCGATGTCTCTTTGTCTACGAGGGAGACTAAACCCCATTTGTGTGATGTTTCTACATCACATATGTGGGGTAGCGCCCCATGGTCTTCGAGCCGTTCGTGTGTTCAAAAATTAATTGATAGCTTCCATGAGATAGCTTCTCGTTCGTGTGATACATATGTTGGTGAGCTTTCATGCTCCCGTTCGTGTGATAGGCCTCCCCCCATTTTGTGATTTTTGGATTTCGTGTGTTGATTTCTGGAATTTGTGCTTCACCAATTTTCGTGATTTTCATTGATATGTTTTATCAATTTTTGTGCATTGGTGAATTCGTGTGTCATTACCCTTTTGTGGTTTTGGATCTTTGAGAAGATTCTTGTGATATTGATTAATCTCTTGTTGATTATCATTTACATACTTATAGTAGTATGCCATTATGGTTGTTATACGTTTATGCCATATCTCTTATTCTATATCATGTCGTCTGATATTTATAGCTAGACTGATCCATTTATTATTTTCTTATGAAATAATACTCGGGTCAGACCGAGATGTTACAGGTGCTTCTGCTTGACTTCTTCCCAGGGATTTACTACTCTGACTTTTGGCTAGCCACCTAGATTAGTAGTTTTTGTTGTATACATTTGAGATATAGACTCCGTGATGTATACTTATTCTTTTGTGTAGCTTGTAGCTACCCTTTTGTATTATCGTGGATCTTTCTGACCACCACTCTGATGTACACTTTTATGTGTTATATTCATATCTTCTTCCGCCTTTGTGATATGGATGTCTGTGACTGATTTGTGTTATGTTTATTTCTATATTTGTTTCCGAAGATTATATATAACCACTGTGTGATAGCTTTGAGTTTGTATCGGTATGTCGGATTTCCTCCTTAAATGAAATGCATGTTTTACTATCTGACATATCAGTGCTCGCACAAAGAAGTTACACAGATGGTCGCTCCTCAACAGCCTTATTCTCCGTGCTAGTCGACAGCATTACACCGTAGTGTTCTTGGCTAGCGTGGGTATAGAGGTGGGCCGTCACAGCTTGGTATCGGAGCCAAACTTCGGAACAATGTAGAATAACTTAACAAGGATCATCGTCCTAAGTCCAACTTAGGAGTCGTGCCTTAGGAATTAATTCAAGTCTTTGTACCGATTCATCCTATTTCCTTTTATGTATCCTTGTTTTATCTATCAAGATTTGCTTGATATTTATTGGAGAATAACTTTTCTTCTTCTCTCTTTCTTAAAGAAGAGAATGTCTAGACCAGACCGTCCCATAGCCGGACCATCTACTGTTACTCCCCAGGATGGAGTTTTTATGACCGCTCAACCGCTTCTTGATTTAGTAAAGAATACTCAAGCAGCTGGTCCTAATCAGGAACCTACTCATCCTAAGTCTGGATTTGCACGTTTGTGCAACGATTATACCAACTTGGGTGGGAAACCGTTCAAAGGTTCCGAAACTATTATTGAAGTCCAGGCTTGGTTAAGAACATGCGATCGAATCTTTTCTCGCATGAATCTTATCGGTCTTCACCGTGTTCAGGTGGCCTCCAGTATGCTCCAAGAAAGAGCATTGGACTGGTACGAACTTCTTAATTCTGAAATTAATGAAGCGGAACTCACCTGGGAGCAATTCCGGGAACGCTTCGAATTAAAATTCGTACCAGAAGCAGAGAAAGTGACATTGGCTCGACATTTCATAGACCTTGTTCAAGGCGAATCCTCTGTGACAGATTATGTCGCATCCTTCGAGTCACTGTCTAAATATGGGGTTGAATACATCAACACCCCATTGAAGAAAAACCAAAGATTCGTCTATGGCTTAAACAAGAATCTCAAGAAGCCATTACTTCTAAAATTAGAAGTTTCTTTCGATCAACTCATTGATATCGCTCTTCGTCTTGAAGAGGCGGATAGGGAAAGTGATGTTGAAGTGGTGGGTGCCAAACCAAACTTCAACAACAAGAAAAGGCCTAACAAGTTCAAAGGTCCTTATCCTAACAAAAAGGGTAAGCAAGCAACTCCTGCTGCAAAGACACTTTCCCCTAGTGATGGGAAATGCTTCAACTGTGGTGCTAGGGGCCATTTTGCGAACAAGTGTTCAAAGCCCCGTTCTTGTCGCTATTGTAAAAGTGCAGATCATTATATGCATCTATACCCTAAGCTTTAAGGCAAGGAGGGAAAGTTAAACGTGGCTCAAGCCCTTGGCAACACATCTCGCGGTCAAGGTATGTCTCATTCTGTCCTTGATGGCATCATTATATTTCATAATCAACCTATTAGACTTCTCTTTGATACGGGAGCATCCCATTCTTTTATATCAAAGGAACTTGTCGATACTTTTTCCTTAAGTGTTGTTGCTTTAATGACTTCTTTAAGAATTGCGAATCCGGTTGGTGGATCCGCAACTCTTAGTTTGCTTTGTAAGGATGTGGAGATTATTTTGTGTGATTTTCCTTTCCTAGCCGATTTGCATGTCATACGTTATTTAGGCTTTGGAATGATTTTGGGTATGGATTGGCTTAACCGTTATGAAGCTCATATCCTATGTCCTGAGCGGACTATTTATCTCCGACATCCGCAATCTGTAAAGCAGATTTCTATTATTCTTAAAGATTCGGATTCCACTTTGGCTGCATCTTTATATTATTTAAATCCTCGTGATGATGATAATGATGATGAGGAAGATGTCATTTCTCGTATTCACGTCGTTCGTAAATTTTCCGACATATTTGAGCCCGTTTTAGGATTACCACCTAAGCGAGCAATTGAGTTCAGAATTAATCTTACACCTAAAGCTCAACCTATTACTCGTCCTCCTTATCGCATGTCCTATAAGGAGAATGAGGAGATGCGCAAACAATTATCCGAATTGGAGACGAAGCAATTTATTCGCTCTAGTTCCTCGCCTTGGGGAGCTTCGGCAATTTTCGTGAAGAAATCCGATGGTACACTTAGGCTTTGTGTTGATTACCGCAAGCTTAATGACCTTACTATTAAAAATAAATATCCTTTACCTCGGATTGATGATCTGTTTGATCAACTTAGTGGTGCTATAGTCTTTTCACAATTGGACTTGGCTACCGGTTTCCATCAGCTTCGTATTGCAGAGGATAGTATTCCTTTGACTTCGTTCCGTACTCATTATGGATCTTATGAATGGCTAGTTATGCCATTTGGTTTAACGGATGCTCCGGCTTATTTCGTTGACCTTATGAATCGAGTTTTCAAAGATTTCCTCGATCGGTTTGTTCTCATCTTTATTGATGATATTCTTGTGTATTCTAAAACCGAGGAGGAACATGAAAAGCATCTTCGGATTGCGTTGGAAACTCTTAGGAGTAATCAGTTAAAAGCAAAATTTTCTAAATGCCACTTTTGGCAATCTAGTGTAAAGTTTCTCGGTCATATTATTTCCGAATCCGGAATATCAGTGGATCCTTCAAAGATTGAAGCGATTCAAAATTGGAAGAGACCGGAGAGCGTGACTGAAATCCGTAGCTTTCTCGGATTGGCAGGTTATTACCGCCATTTTATAAAAGACTTTTCTAAAATTGTCGTGCCTCTTAGTGGCTTAACAAAGAAAGGTGTTAAATACATTTGGTTGGACAAATGTGAAGCTTCTTTTCAGAAATTAAAAGAACTCCTTTCTGATGCTCCTATTCTTGTTATTCCCAAAGGGAATCAAGATTTTGTTGTTTATACCGATGCTAGTCGCGTTGGTTTGGGTGCCGTTCTTATGCAAAAAGAACGTGTTATTGCTTATGCTTCTAGGCAATTGAAGTCGGCTGAGACTAGATATGCCACACATGATTTGGAACTCGCGACTATCGTTTTCGCCCTTCGAATTTGGCGACATTATCTTTTGGGAGAGAAATTTATACTTTATACTGATCATAAGTCTTTGAAATATTTATTTTCTCAAAAGGAACTTAATTTGCGTCAATAGCGTTGGCACGAATTCCTTGCCTCTTATGATCTTAATATTCTTTATACTCCCGAAAAGGGAAATCGAGTTGTCGATGCACTTAGTCGCAAGCAACAAGCGGTTGTTTCCATGATGATATCCGAATGAAATGATCTCGAGGTTTTATCCACTTGTGAAATTCGAGATCGTGTTTCCGATTTATGTTCATCTCTTGTTTTATGTAGCCTTGAGGCTCATCCTTCTCTTTTAGACTGCATTCTTGCAGCTCAAAGGCTAGATCCCGAATTGGCTCTTCTTGGCCAAAATATTGAGGATAAAGTTGATATTGAAGGTTTGAAAGACTTTGATATTGATTCTCGTGGCGGCATTCGAAAATTTGGTAGACTTATCGTACCAAATATTAATGATCTTCATAAAGATATTCTAGAAGATTCTCATCGTTCCAAATATTCCATTCATCCCGGTAGTATTAAAATGTACGCGGATATGAAGCGACTTTATTATTGGGAGGGAATGAAATTTGATATTGCTAACTTTGTTAAGTGTTGCATGACTTGCCAACTTGTCAAGGCCGAACATCAAAGGCCCGGTGGGTTATTGCAACCATTGGAAATTCCAATTTGGAAGTGAGATCAAATTTCCATGGATTTTATTGATGGCCTTCCCCGTTCTCGTTCGGGTCATGATAGCTTATTGGTGATCATTGATAGACTTACTAAATCCGCCCATTTTATTCCCGTTCGGTCGAACCGAACCGTTCCTCTTCTGGCCAAACTCTTTATCAAAGAAATTGTTAAATTACATGGAGTTCCTACTTCTATTGTTAGTGATCGTGATCCATTGTTTACTAGTGGATTCTGGAAGAGTCTTCAAAAAGCTTTAGGAACGAAGCTTAATTTTAGCACCACTTATCACCCCCAGTCCGATGGACAAACTGAGCGTATGAATCAAACTCTTGAAGATCTTCTTCGTTCTTGTGTGCTTGACTTTGGTGGAAGTTGGGAAGATCATATTTCACTTGTTGAATTTTCCTATAATAACAGCGTCCAATCTAGTATTGGTATGGCACCTTTCGAGGCACTTTATGGAAGGCCATGCCGATCTCCTTCTTGTTGGCTTGAGGCCGGTGAGAAGCTGGTCTTAGGTCCAGATTTTATTCGAGATTCCACAGAAAAGATTGATCTTATTCGTCATAGGATGAAAGAAGCCCAGAGTAGACAAAAATCCTATGCCGATAACCGAAGAAGAAAGTTAGAATTTTTTGTGGGAGATCTTGTATTTATTCGTGTTTCCCCCATGAAGGGTGTTGTACATTTCAGTCGATCGAGAAAGTTAGCGCCTCGATATATTGGGCCATTTCCCATCACCGAACGTATTGGTTCCATGGCTTATCGCCTTTCATTACCGGCTCAGTTTTCTGCCATGCATGACGTGTTTCACGTTTCTCAATTACGGAAGTGCCTTCGGGATTCCGATTCTATTCTTGAGCCCGGTGTTGTGGAAGAGATTGAAGTTTCGCCTAATTTAACTTATGAGCAACATCCTATTCGAATTATTGCTTCGGAGGTCAAACAACTTCGAAATAAAGATGTCCCGCTTGTTAAAGTTCAATGGTCCTCAAATCCTTAGGATTGCTCTTGGGAATCTAGAGAATTCATCAAGCGTACACATCCGAACTTACTTTCTCATGATCTTTAAGGTGAACTTCTTATTTCAAATTTCTTTTGTGTTAATATGCTTTTATGGTTGTTAATTTTTATTCCCATCTTATATATTGCGAGGACGCAATTTCTTTAAGGAGGGGAGTCTGCAACAACCCGCATATTCATCGATTTTATATTTAAATATTTTATCATTAATCGGATTTTGGTCCGAAAAGCTACTTTTTGCATACGGTCAAATTAGGACTCGAGACCACCTCCATTGAGTTCAAAATGACGTTTGCGATCTTTTTAAGTGTAAGCTTTGATATGTTTGGAGTTAGTGGAATTTTCGCCACTTTTTCACTTATGGCTTTGGTTTGGACTGAACTTACTAACTCAGCCCAACCCCCTCTTCTCTTCATAACTTGATTCTATTTGCTTAAACATTCAAGCTTTATCAAAAACGGAGGAGGGAATGGGAAATTAAAACATCAAGCTCAAATTCAATTGTAATCCATCATTCAATTCCAAATTCAAGAAGAAGACATTGGATTTAAGCTTCTTGTGTTGAGATTGAAGAGGGATTGATTCTTGTTTGCTTTAGGCTTCATCTTCATTGATTTTTGGTGCAAAGGTGAGATTTTTATCTCACATTCTTGCCTATAACTGTCATTGGATTGTTGGGAATGATTCCCTATCACTGGTGCATGTGCATTTGCATTTGGTTTGGATTGGATTGTGAAAAACCCCAATTTTTAGTGTGCTTCAGCAAAATTCCTGGGCTTAGGTCGCACTTCCTCGGAACTGGCTCGTTCCATTTAGGTCGCTGGGCATTAGGTCGCTCGCGTGAAAAAAGTCTCTGCCTGCATATAGCTCGTTCATCCCTTAGGTCGTTCGTACGAGTTAAGTCGTAGGTCGCTAGGCGTTAGGTCGCTCGGCTTTGTTTGAGACGTTAGGTCGTTCGAGCCATTAGGTTGCTCAGCCTTCACGTTAGGTCACAACATATTAGGTCGCTTCGTACCTTAAGTTGCTCGGCCTATATCACTGCATATTGCTCGCATACCTTTAGGCCGTTTGCACCATTAGGTCGTAGGTCGCATGACCTCAATTCCGTTAGGTCGCATGACCCCAATACCATTAGGTCGCTAGGCCTTATTTTCTTTAGGTCGTTAGACCTTACATCTTTTAGGTCGCTCGACCTCACCACCTTAGGTCACATGAACCTTAGGTCGCATCACCTATAGGCCGCTCGCACTAATGTTTTGATATGTCGCTCGGCCTTGTTTAAGACGTTAGCTCGCTCAACCCTTAGGTCGCTCGCTCATGTCACTTGGCCTCACTTCTATTAGGTCGCATGACCTCGTTTCCACTAGGTCGCTCGACCTGTCTTACCTTAGGTCGCTTGACCTATAGGTCGTTCCATTGCATCTTTAGCTTGCCCTGCTTTTATTCCTTAGCTCGGCCATGTTAGGTCGCAAGAGCATTTCTACTCTGATAGTTTTGGGACTGATTTCCTTGGATTTTATTCACATCTTCGAATGTGAATTTTTACGACCGATTGTTCTACAATCGTTTTGTGACCTGTCACTTTAAAAATATGAAGGTTTCAATACTAGTAGTAAATATCAAAACTCTTTCATCAAAACGATTTCAACTCTATTTTATTACAAAGCTCTTTTTCCTAAACCGTTTTCCAATCTATTAGTATATACAAGCCTTTACTTCACTCGGATGAGAAATCTAATTAAACGGCTTAGCAAAACAGGTGGTATGAAACGCTTGCGTTTACTTCGTCGGTTAATTCTTGGACTTGTTCGACTGAACCTTTTTGTGACAATTTCCTAGTGAAGATCTACAGTTTGTTCGTAAATATATAAGTTAAGCTAGTGGTTATGGGACATGAAGCTAAACTCATATATTTACTAGCTTAGTGTAATTGACACTTCTTGATGATCATGATGATCATTTTTGTGATTTAGACTAGCAAATGTGCGATGTCTCTTTGTCTACGAGGGAGACTAAACCCCGTTTGTGTGATGTTTCTACATCACATATATGGGGTAGCACCCCATGGTCTTCGGGTCGTTCGTGTGTTCAAAAATTAATGGATAGCTTCCATGAGATAGCTTCTCGTTCGTGTGATACATATGTTGGTGAGCTTTCATGCTCCCGTTCGTGTGATCGGCCTCCTCCCTTTTTGTGATTTCTGGATTTCGTGTGTTGATTTCTGGAATTTGTGCTTCACCAATTTTCATGATTTTCATTGATATGTTTTATCAATTTTTGTGCATTGGTGAATTCGTGTGTCATTACCCTTTTGTGGTTTTGGATCTTCGAGAAGATTCTTGTGATATTGATTAATCTCTTGTTGATTATCATTTACATACTTATAGTAGTATGCCATTATGGTTGTTATACGTTTATGCCATATCTCTTATTCTATATCATGTCATCTGATATTTATAGCTAGACTGATCCGTTTATTATTTTCTTATGAAATAATACTCGGGTCAGACTGAGATGTTACAGGTGCTTCCGCTTGACTTCTTCCCAGGGATTTACTACTCTGACTTTTGGCTAGCCACCTAGATTAGTAGTTTTTGTTGTATACATTTGAGATATAGACTCCGTGATGTATACTTATTCTTTTGTGTAGCTTGTAGCTACCCTTTTGTATTATCGTGGATCTTTCTGACCACCACTCTGATGTACACTTTTATGTGTTATATTCATATCTTCTTCCGCCTTTGTGATATGGATGTTTGTGGTTGATTTGTGTTATGTTTATTTCTATATTTGTTTCCGAAGATTATATATAGCCACTGTGTGATAGCTTTGAGTTTGTATCGGTATGTCGGATTTCCTCCTTAAATGAAATGCATGTTTTACTATCTGACATATCGGTGCTCGCACAAAGAAGTTACACAGTTGGTCGCTCCTCAACAGCCTTATTCTCCATGCTAGTCGACAGCATTACACCGTAGTATTCTTGGCTAGCGTGGGTATAGAGGTGGGGCGTCACATAAGGATACCATGGAGCTCAGGAGACGAGCTGGATGACAAAAACGTATACCCATACTTGATTATATTCCGCTGTTTGTATAGACTGTATAGTCAGCACTAGTGAGGACAAGTTATCATAACTGTCCAGATTGATTATTGATTGATGTACTCTGATGATTGTATATATATTAACAGCTACAAATTCTTTGTATAAAATCTGTTATTGTATATTATATGTTGTTCCACTGCGAATGTGAGATTTTGTGTTGTTGTTTCTATTTCTTCTGTCTTCTTCTTTTTTACCCCTATCAATCGGTATTTCCGGCACTTGATTATTCGGCATGTTATACAGTGAACGTATTGATGTCGATTTTCGAGGGTCGAAAATCCCGGGTCGCTACACTTGGTATCAGAGCTGAAGGTTAAGCGAGAACCTTGGCTTTGATGGGGATTATTCATTAGAGATAGGGTCAGTAGTACCTAGAATGAGTGTGAGTGTATTAATATAGATGAGCGCGTATTTATTAGTGAATATAAAATGTTTTATATTGTGTTAACTTATCTGTTGAGTGGTTTACGAATTCTGGTCGAATAGTGGGACGCCACGAAATCGATAAGAATTTTTAAACACTTGAACCAGGTAAACAGACACAATATTGTTTTGAAGCGGGTAAATGAAATAATTTTACCCAAACTATATTTTGATATAAAAGAAATAATTTTCTGAAATTATTATAGTATATTGGAGTGTTTGGTTGTTGTTATTATAATCAGAACAAGATTATAAAATTTGAAATGGTTATATATAACCAAATGAAAAATTGTATAAGTATGAATTATACAAATGAATTATAATTAAAATGGATTCAAACTCGAATTCAGAAATTTAAATCCCGGAAGGTTTGGAAAATATTTTCAAAAGTGTTATGAAAATGAAATTAGTGTTATTTGGAAATATTTTTGAAATAAAAATGTTTTAAAAATGGATTTATTTTGAGTGATAAAGCACTGAACTCACTACAGTCGTTGGAAAATAATTCCGATAATGATCGTGACATCGCCGGTGTTCATTTTCGAGTTTCTAAGTGATGGTTTGCTAATTTGATATGAGGATTTTGTTTGAAAAACAAGTATTGTTTTGGAAAGGAAACTTGTGTTGAATAAAACCAAATTGGTTTTGAAAACTCCAAAGAATGGGTTGTTAAAACCAAGAAAGAGGGTGGCATCAATATGTGACAACAGATCATTCGGTAGCTCTATATATTTGATTTCAAATGATTAAGATTGAAACCAGGTGTTTGAATTCTGAAATTCTCAGCTATATGGTTTGTGAATCCAGAAGAAAATTAAGTTTTTGAATTTATAACTTGGGAAATGTGAATTTCTATATGAAATAAAATTTAACTTGGGTAGAGTTAAATAAATCGAATTAGTAAAAGAGAATTGTGTAGATTAAAAATTTAACTTAAGGTAGGTTAAATTAAATTGAGTTGGAATTGGAATTGAATTTTACTTAAGTAAGTTAAATGGAATTGAATGAATTGAAATTTAACTTAAGCTAAGTTAAATAAAATTGGATTGGATTTGAAATGAAATCAAATTGAAGTAGATACAAAAATTTGAGTTGTAAAATGATTTCATAACTATAAGTTATAAATTTTAAATGGATTAACTCAAGTCGAGTTAAATTTAGTGATTTCTGGAATGGAAATCCGAATTTGAATCACAAAGTGGAATTGAATTTAAGTCGAGATAAATAAAGTAATTTTGAAAATAACTTTGTAACTTATAAGGGGGAATTAATCTAAAGGACAAAATTTTGTATATTTTTAGCCTCAAGGACACGACCTCAATATTTTAACCACAAGGACAAACATTTTCATAAAAATTATTCATAAGGACAAACATTCTTTCAAAATTATTCATAAGGACAAACATTCTTCCAAAACTGCTACCGACCTAAAAACTGATACCTAAAAACTGCTACCGATAACTACAAACTGATACCTAAAAACTGTAAAAACTGATACCTAAAGAAAGTTGTCCTTCAGGCTAAAATACTGAAGGTCTGTCCTTGAGGCTAAAATGCTGAGAAATTTTGTCCTTGACAATAATTTCCTGAACTTATAATTTGAGAAATTATATAGGTAAGAAAAGAAAATTGTGAAATCGAGAGATGAAATTGGATTTAACTTAGGTAAAATTAAATGAAAACCCGAACTTGAATTATGAAATTAATTTGAACTCAAGTAAATTAAATGAAGCGATTTTTGAAACAAAAATCATATATTGAATTATAAAATGGAAGTGAACTAATTAGATAAATTAATTAGTTAATTGAATATAGAAATGGAACTTAACTTGGTCAAGTAAAATGGATTGTGGATTAAAATTGAAATTGAATATGGAACTTGAGTTACAAATGAAATTCGACTTAAATATAAGCGAGTTAAATATATTTTGAAATGTTGTCGAATAAAATAGAAATGGATTGAAATGGTGATGGCTTAAGTTATAAATAAATTCAATTTAAGTGTAAATAAATTGAATATGACTTTAAGATATTATTTAAATGAATTTGAGTATGAAATAAAGTTTTGAAGTGGAAATGGATCTATGTGTTGTATAAAAGGTTATAATAAACCTTAACATTAATTTTATGAAATGATTCTCAAATAATATAGTGTAAATTGAGATATACCAAGTAAATGGGAATGCGACTCAATCGAAGGCAAATTAATTGAAAAGGGGTTGACTGCAACGGAATTTTATTTACATCAACTATTAAAAATAGAATTGGTTTGAAATTGTGTTGATTTGGAATTATTGAATATGAATTTGGATTATGGAATGAAAGCGAATGGAAGGAATGAAAAATAAATTGGATATAAAATCAATGCAAGTGGATGAAAATGAGGTAAATTGATTTATAATCAATTTGAAATGAATATGGGTATAATATGTGTTGATATGAATTGAATGCTTATAAATAAGGTATGAAGCATTTTAATTATATAAATGGCATATAAATTGAATTGGAAGCAAAAGATTAAGTGTTGGGACCTTATAATTGCATATACATTCAAAATACATGTTATAGCATGCATTGCTTATGAAATTCATGTGTTTAACCAGTTAATTGAATGAAATATTATTAAATTTCATATTATGGAACTTATGTGTTTAAATTAAGTAAGTACATGTACAAGGAGACTATTGGGCTAGATTTGGTTTGCGAAATTGCATATAAGATAAGTTCGCTTGCTTAATAACACTAATATATAAGGTACATTTTTGGATTAAATACCGCAATGATATAATTGTTATATATTGTGTTTTCCAACCGTGTGGGTCGATGTATATATATTTATCATGTTTTTCATATTGCAAAAGGCTCTCCATAAAAGGGAGACTCTGCCAAAATTTTCCGAAAATTAGGGTGCTAGAAAAATTTTAAAAAATTTTGTTAACGAAAATTTAATTTCGAATTGGAAGTGGAATAAAGGGTTTTGGTTTAGAATTGGAAAACTAATTGTTTGGTCGGAACTAAAAGATTAGGAAAATGGAATATCGACTTTTAACTAAGTGGATTTTTGAAAAGTACTGAGTTTGGATCATTCGTCCTACCTTAGCAATTTCGAGGACGAAATTCTTTTAAGGGGGAGGAATGTAACGACCCGGATTCTTCGTCATTTTATTTAGAATATTTAAATGGTTTTAAATATTGTATTGGAATATAAATTGATTTTTGGATATGAAAGATTCTGATTGAAAATTTTATAATGAATTTAAAAATTCAAATCTAGCAATTACCGAATGAATTTAATTGTTGAATTAATAATTTAAAATTGTTTAAATAATTGAATTGAGTTGAATATGAAACGAAAACAATTTCTAATGTTGATATAAATTATATTTGAATTATAATTGAATTAACAAGTTTTAAAAACTGGAAATTTCGAGTGATTTTGACAATTTTTGAAATCGTCGATTTAATCAACGCGTTAAAATAGCGATCCGGGCACAACCTTGGAATTCGATGAAATTAGTTCCATTGGATCCGTAATAGTGTATTATTGTCGGATTTCAATTTTCGTAGCATTTGGATTTACCGTTTGGTCGTGCGATCTGAAAACGCCTAGAAATAATTTAATTGAATTTGATTTAAATAGTCGATTTAAAAAGCTATCTTCTCCATACGTTCGAATTAGGTCTCGAAACTTGTCCCACTACGTTCAGAATAGGGGTATAACATTAGGAATGTCAGGCGGCATGCCTCGATAGGAGTTCGGAGTTTTAAGTTATATTAAGCGAGATATTTTGGAGGAATAAATAATATTATTTATAACTTCAGGTCAAACCTTCTTAAAGAAGCCTCCTTCTTGTTTAAATCATGAGTTTTCCCCTTCATTTTCTTTTTGTTCGAAGCAAATTCGAATACGATGCAAACTAAAATGGATCGAATCAATTCATAAAAATAAAAAAACGAGATTACATCGCGTTACTCTGGTCGATAAGCACGAGGCTTGAGGAAGGGCTACCGTAGAGGCTAGGCGGTGGGGTTTAGGAGTCGCGACGTAGTGGCGGCGCTTTAGGTTAATGGACGAAGTCATATGGGTCACGATGGGAGAGACGGCGACGTGGGATTGAGCGACTTCGAGATAGGGTCTTGGCATGGGGCTCGACTTGATGGCCGCGATGGTGGGGTTTGAATGAATGGGGCTGCTAGGGTTGTGTGTTTGATGTTCATCGCTGTGGAGACATGCAAGGCCACGACAAGCAGCTGAAGGAGGTGGCGGCACAGTTGTCTCAGGCTAAAGCAAAAATTGTTGAGGTCTCGGGTATCTTTTGGGTGAGTGTTCTATGGTAATTAAGATTTTGAAATTTAAGGTTTATTAAATTCTTGAATAAGAAATTAGTTTGAATTGAACAATTAGTTGATTAATTATAATTAAAAATTGTAATCGTTAATATATATATATAGTTCAAATTTTGCTTATACGAGGTTAAATCGAACGGAATCAGTCATGTGGAGTTCAGAGCTGAGGCACCTGTGCAAAGAATTTAAATTGGAACGATTAGCATATTAAAACTCAAGGTGAGTAAAACTCACTCATTTGGATGACTAGTATATTTTAAAGTGATATGAACTATTTATTGGCTGATTGAATGGATTGATAATTATTATTATCAGTAGTTTGGTATATTTCCCGACGTTGGAGCGGATAAGACCCTATGCGCCCCGCATAATAGCGGATGACCCTATATACCGCGATATCCCCCTCGAAGTGGGATTGGTATTTTTATATTATCTAACATCTATGGATGCAGGGAAATAGGTTGGAGGGATCGAATTGGATTCCTCAAAAATATATTGATTGTTTCATATATAGTGATATATAATTTGATAATCTGTTATCGATTGTTGTGTAGTTTGTTTCTTGGATGCTATAGTAGCACTGGCCTTAATTTTGGTATTTTAAATACCATAGATATTATTTTAAATTTGAAAGAATTAAAAGGAATTTTGGATATAAAAATATTTATATTGGAATTTGGATTATTTTTAAGGAAATCGAGTTGGATAAAATAATAATTTGATTTTTGGGTTTGTACTTATCTATTCGGAAAATATTTTTAATAGAGCTTTTAAAATAATTTATATAAGGGATTTTAATAATGGATTTTCAAATGATATTTCTGAAAATATGGCAAAGAATTGAAATTGGAATTTTAAACAGGTTTAGGAAATAATTGGAACTTATTGAGTAATAGATTTGTAAATGGGATTTTATTAGAAATTGATTTATACATGAAGTGATTAATGTAAATCTATTATAGATTTGGAAATGAGTTTATAAAATTTATAAACGATGTTTATAAATAAGGGAAATGATATTAGTTGATAAATTGGAATATAAATTCATAGTGTGAATTTATATCGAGATATGAAAGTAGAGTTTTGCAAAAAAATAAATGGATTCTATTTTGAAAAGTGAAAATGGTTAAGGAATCAGAATGAAATCGATGTGTTGTAAATCGAGAGGAATTTATAAATTGAAATTTGGTTATTGGGATTTCAAAAAATATATTTTTATTAAGAAGTTAAGTTTTATTTTAAAAAGGAAATTTTTATTTATTAAACTATGTAAATTTAAAGTTAGTTAGTATTGAAATACTTCGGAAAGTAGTTTTTTCAAATATTTAATATTAATTGAAATAAAAATCTAATTTTATAATCAGCTTTGGAAATCGATTTGTTTTATTTAAGAATGAGTTGGGATTGTATTACAGATGTTTTAATTAAAGAGCTTTATATTTTAAATAATTTCTTAAACGTCTTTTGAGAAATAAATTACTATTCTTTAAAAATATTTATTTGTATATATATTGAGATTTGGGAAGAGATTAGAATTGATTTATAAATGCTCTCCAGATTTATAAACAGAGTGTGTTAAATGATTATGATTTTTATAAGAGAAATCTTATAGTGGAATTCTGAAAAATTAAAGGAAATTTCCAAATCATTGAAGTAAGAGAACTTCAAAAAATGAATTAGAATTTATAAAGAAAGTTAGAAATGGGTGGTTGGAATTATAAACTGGTATAATCGATTTTGGAAATTTTAAAAGGAAATTAATTAATGGATTCCAGAATTTATAGAATTTGTTAAAGGTGAGATAAGGAATTTACTGGTGAATTGTAAAGGATTTGAGAAATGGGAAATAAACGAAATATTTCCTAAGCATTGGAAAGTAAATGATTTTGGAAAGTTACACTTAAAGATATTTCCTAAGTGTGAAACTGGAAGGATTTGAAATATTTCTCTACGAGATTATTATTACTAGGAATATTTTCAAAAAGTTAAATCATAAAAATGGAATTGAAAGGGAATATTATGAGTATTGAGGCGAATCAAAATATCCCGTTATGGATATAAGTATTGAAATACTGGAAGAGCTTTGAATATATATTTGTATATCTTTGTAAAGATATTTTGAAATGAATGTTTGAAAAAATTATGAAATGGGGCCTAGTGACTGCTTATGGATGTTATTTGATAGTTAAATAACCGACTATCAAATTTGGCCAAATTCGCTGGTTGTTTCGAAGAGACCGGGATCGGATTTAATTATCCGAAAACCACTTCGATCCGATTTGTGCGTTAAGAATTGTGATATCTCGAAGATAATGGAGATGGTGATTTGGAAGGAGTTTCGGTTTGTCCAGACCCAGGACAACTTGTATGGATGAATGCTATCATTGCATTGTTTGCCTGGAAGGCAGTGTTAGCATTCCAAGAATGAATGCCATTCCAAAGGTAAAACGTAGCCTCAAGCCTCATCAACCGGAAATGACTAAAACATGGGAGATGCAGTAGAGCTAAGTGGGTCGCGCCTAAGTAGGGTATGTTATCACCTTTCTAGATACCCTCGGAAATATTATATTAGAACTTATGAATATGGTTGTGCAAGAAAAGGAGAGCGCTCGATAAGGGTGGGAACACCCGGGGTGATAACATATTCGGTACTATCCAGTAAGAAGTAGACCGGTCCTGTGTTGGCAGGGATCATTAGGTATGATCTCGGTAAACTTTTCTAGAGGTGTACTGTGGCGGGTACCGAGTAGCCCAATCATTATATGGAATCCAATATCCACTACGAGCCTGTACGGTTTTGATTGTGCCCAACTATGCTGAAACGTGAGATGCAAGCATTTCAGTTATTTTCTAATTTACTTTCTTTAGACACTATTATAATATTAGATGATTTTGATATAAAATGTTTTGGTTATCGTTATGTTAAAACCGGTCGTGTTTATGTGTGATGTGGTCTTACGAGATACCTTTGTTTCTTAAAGGATTTTTGAAATAGTAATAGTTCAAATTGAGTGTGTTTTCTCACGCTGGTTTTCTAGACTGACTCGGGTGTTATTTTATTATAATGCTCGGGTCAGACCGAGTATTACAGATTCAGGTTAGGATACTATGGAGCTCAGAAGACGAGCTGGATGACAGAAACGTATACCCGTACTTGATTATATTCCGCTGTGTGTATAGACTGTATAGTCAGCACTAGTGAGGACAAGTTATCATAACTGTCCAGATTGATTGTTGATTGATGTACTCTGATGATTGTATATATATTAACAGCTACAAATTCTTTGTGTAAAATCTGTTATTATATATTATATGCTGTTCCGCTACGATTGTGAGATTCTATGTTGTTATTTTTGTTTCTTCTATCTTCTTCTTCTTTACCCCTAGCAATCGGTATTTCCGGCACTTGAATATTCGGCATGTTTTACAGTGAATGTATTGATGTCATTTTCGAGGGTCGAAAATCCCGGGTCGCTACAACTTGTTTTCTTAAAAATTAAAAAAATAAGAAGTGAGTGTAAAAGGATGAGAGAAGTGTTCTACAAAATCGATGGTGAGAAAAGAGGCGGTTGAAATACAGAGAAAATTTGATCTATATAGTAGCAACTTTTGCTAAAGGGGCTATTATTTTTATTATATGTCAACATTTTTACTAAAAAAAATTGTTAAAGGGAGAATCAAATTAGTGATTCTACCCATAGATAAAATAAATTCATATTTATGTTTTTTGGACGAAGAAACTCCAACATTTTAGTTCTAAGCATCTTCTATTTCAAATTAGGAATTAGGGTTTTTGAATGTTACAAAATAGACTAAGAATTTAAGGAAAAAGATGTAGGAAGATCAAGTTTGCACAAAAAGACAAAGACGAATGATGGGGAATTCACTAGACAGAGACGAGAGTTGATTGGTTAAGGAGGCCAACGATTTTGGAAGAGGTTCGCGCTTGGAAAATTTGAATAAAAAAACGAGAGAGAGAGAGAATGAGGGGGTAAAGGTTGAAAAGATGTTAGATTTCGGTGATACAATATTTTCAAATTTTAATATATTTTGGAGATATTCTAAGGAATTGTGGCTCAAATATATTGCCTTTTTTATAGATTGAAGATTTTGGAGAGTGGCTAAAAGATATTAATTACATTTTAATTACATTAAAGAAGACAAATAATTATCTACATTAGAAGCATTTATTTTGGAAGATGAAAGTAATCAACCAATTTTTTAATTAGCCGATTAAATAAGTCATTTTATCAAGGCTATTACAAATAGGTATGTTTAGTGTTCATTATAAGTGTGTAGTGAAAAGAATTTTTATTAGGGTTTGGGAATTGGGATTTTTATTTTATTTTAAGGCTTTCTGTAATGATATGTCTGTTCGACCCCCAAATATCGACACTAACACATCCACGGTATTCATGTGTCAAGTATCCAAGTGCTAGAAAGATAGACTGTTATGGGAAAATAAAAGGAAAAAAGAAACAAAACAAGGAAGAAAAAACACAATATCAAAGTCTCACAGCGGAACGATAATATATAATATTAAAAGACAATACAAAACTATCACTTTGAGATACATAACATTTCAGAGTTACAATTCTAAATACTATCATCAAGCTGGACAGTTATAATAACATGTCCCCACAAATGCTGATATGTACAATATAATAATGCAGTGGAAATAAGAGTACTACAGTAGGTGAAACATCCAACTCGTCTCCTCGAGCTCCAATGAACATTAACCAAAAGCCGTCTTTCTCAGACTATTCGAAAAATCACATGAGGAATTTAAGAAAAACAAAAGCCATGTGTCAGACTTAAGTCTGATATGAGAAACTCAATTCAAGGTCACGCCACATGTTATATAAGGTAATAGGAGTGATGTTATACAATATAAAGTTTGTAGTTATCACATATGGAAACCAAGCTCATACACTCAATCACACTTTTGGGACTTAACCAAAATCATTTCCAAAGCGGTATAGAATACTTCGTAAATATCATTAAGTACCATGATCTTAATTTCATAAACTAATTTCCCAAATATTTACTTTCGAATAATACTATTATTGTTTTTCCAAAATCTTGGAAAACAATTTTAAAAATATCGGGATTCAAGTTCTCAAAATCTCAATTTAAATCCTTTTCGCTTATAGACCATACTTATATAAAATTGCTTTCTTATATAAATTTTTTCACAAATGTTTATTCCTATAATATCTTACCTTTCTTTTAAATTATAGTAAACATATTTTACAAAACTTAGCTTTTAACCCAAAATTGTCACTGAACGCCTTATAGTCAAACTGTGATACTAAATTCACAAGGCGTTCATTTCAATGCACCTATAATATTGTCTACCCAACGCATGCAATGAAAAGGTAAAATAGCTCATAAACTAGCCGAGCACAATCAACAACCAACAGCCAATGCTCACAAATTGGTCGAGCATGGCTAATCAATTGACAAATGATAACAATGCTCATAATATGGCTGAGAAATATTAAACTAATAATTCTACAAATGATAATAATGCTCATAAACTGGTCGAACATGTCAAATCATTCTACAAAGAATAGCAAGGCTCATAAACTGGTCGAGCACGGCTAAATTAATTAATAAGGGGTAACGAATGAACATTATTAATCCCTGCATTAATTAAACTATACTATCAATTTTTACTTCTATAAGTTACCTTATATAAGATCTTTAATTTTCGTAGTTGGAATTACCTTTAAGGCATACGTTATAACAAATATAAATACACTCTCATATGTATAATACATTCAACTCATGCTAGGGCATTCCATTACCATATCTCTAATGAGCCATACCCAACCAAAACCAAGGTTCTCGTTTAACCTTCAGCTCTGATACCAGATGTAATAATCCACATTTTCAACTCTCAAATGTCGATACTAACACATCCATGGTATTCATGTGTTGAGCATCCAAGTGCCAGAAAGATAGATCGTTATGGTAAAACAAAAATAAAAATGAAACAGAACAAGAAAGAAAAAACACAATATCAGAGTCTCACAGCGGAATGATAATATATAATATCAAAATACAGTACAAGACTATCATTTTAAGATACGTAGCATTCCAGAGTTACAATTCTAAATACTATCATCAAGTTGGAAAGTTATAACAACATGTCCTCACAAATACTGATATGTATAATATAGTAATGTAGCGGAAATAAGAATACCTTGGTAGGTAAAACAACCAACTAGTCTCCTCGAGCTCCAATGAACATAAACGAAAACCTGCCTTTCTCGGACTACTTGAAAGTTCACACGAGGAATTTAGAGAAAACAAAAGCCATGTGCAGACATAAGTCTGGTAAGAGAAACTCAATAAATATGTGGCCGACATATAACAGTACTTTTGAGACTGCACGGAATGCTATAACAGTTATCCCCTCAAAAGAACCATCATCTAATAAGTACATAAGGTGATATAATAGATAATGTTTAGGGTGAAGAATAAAAATAAATAAAGATAGATGTGATGCTTATATGAATCACACCGTAATAATATTAGAACTACAATCAAAACTGCTAAGGTATGTTTGCATAACGGATTTTCCATGGAGATATCCCCAGATATACTGAGGCCAGCCTCCTACACAAAGGTCAGAAACTACCTCCGAGTGTCATATATCTCTAGATAGAATATACCAATAAGGAAAAGATAGTTGGTTCACGCCTAAAACATGATCCCAAATATCATCAGCTCCCGCGCGCAACATCGATATACATACTCTAGGTATGGAGTGATAATATCCTATTGTAGAATACAATAGCCTATGATTTTTGTTTGATGATAAGAAACATATATATATTCGTTGAGATGTATTTGATATTGTACTATTTTATTTTTCCACATAATTAAATAAATATTTGTTGAATAAAATAAATAACTCGAAATTCTTATTTAGACAAATATTTTATTCAAACAAATATTTTATTACAAATCCAAATAGTACAAATTTGAGCTCTCACTACATTTACACATTTTCAATACAACTTCAATTACAACACAATTTTCACAATATAATTTTTACATACATATTACACCTCACTACATAATTCACTCATCACTCGTATTTGATCTTCAACTTTCTTCCAGCTTGTATCCAACATCTGAACTATCTGAAAAATAAACACCGACGCAGTAAAATTGAAAAAAAATATTTTTACAGTGCACAATGAAGTGTGTGTTTGAAAATATTGTTTGCCTCGATTATTTGGGTTATTCATCATCATTTTTCATCTTACACTAACAACTTGTGACATGCATAGTGTATCACTATACATGCCACTAGGTCATGCACACCGATATACACTTGCTTGTTAAAGTCGCAGGGACAGGTGAGCATAAGGTCAAACCCAAGCAAAAACTGGATTCAACTCAAGTGCAACAAATACAAACCAACATGCAAACAGACTTGGATTAGGCAACTCAACAAGCCAGTGCAACAAGAACAGACCAGACATGCTCATGAAACCAAAAAGCAGGAACTACACAAGCAATGGTCGGTGCATCAGCAGTAGTAAACATTGGAGCATGAAAACATGAACATCATATGTGCAACAAAGCAAGAAGGTCATCAATGAACCCAGACTACAGTAACAAGTGCACAAGGACAACCTCAACCAAAAGTACTCAGACCAGGGCAGTGCACCAGACAGAATAAAGTGCAACCAGACTCAACCAACATACAACATGCATTCAAGCACAAGAATGAAGTGAACACAAAATCAAACAGTGGTAAACTCAATGGAGCATAAACACACATGAAGACTTTAAGTGGAACCAGACTCCGAATGTACAAAGGCAAAATGAAGCGCACACATATATACATACATGTATGTATATACATGGAGACCACAATTTAACTCGAAGCAAGATCACAATGCAGAACATCATGTTCAAACTAGTACAAGGCAATGCAAGAGACTCCAAGTCCAAATCAATAACATAACAACAATGATGAGCACAACAAAGGCATGAACACACATGAACACACAAGAGAGCATACATATGCACACAGTAAATAGGTAATGGAACTCGATGCAAATCACAATGCAGTAAAACTCACACAAGGCAACATGATAACATGCTCAGATGAGTTAACATGAATGTAATGCGACCAGACTTCAATTTCAACATGTACAAAGCTCAACTTCAACATGAACCAAGCAATTCAAAAACAAGTTCAAAACAGTTCAAGCACAGTTACATACATACATACATACATACATACATACATACATATATATATATATGTCAGTTCAGGTATGAAGGCAACACAGGGTAACCCAGCAAAACAGTGAAAGGAATACAAGGAAATGGATATGGAATTCGACAGCAGCTAGCAGAAAAATTACAATGCAACATGTTTAGAAAATGTCGCAGAGGGTAAGATGATTAACAAGTCAAACTTCATCAAGTTAAGACTATCTCAAATTCAAATGCCAAAGTCATACCAGAAAAGAACGGAACAATTCAACTATGTTTAAGCAGATTCGAATTCATCAGAAAAATATGGAGTAAGTCATATACGATGAACAAGTTAGCAAATAACAAGACCATACGATCAAAAATCAACGCAAGTGATAAAATCACGAAAGATTCAAACCAAAAATATACAAATGAAATATAGGGTTTCGATCCCTATAATTGCCTAGTATTATCATCGGCAAATGACCATGAGTTCGAAAAACAAACAACGAAAGCATTCAAGAAAAAAAATCATACCGAAGTCGAACTCAAGTCTGGAGCAATCTAATAACACTAATCGAAGAAACAGCGAAGCCAATTGTGGAACAAAAACATACAGCAATCGATTCGAAGTGCTAATTCCAAGCGGAGGCTCCAGATCAACAAAGCCTTAATTTTAGACCGAAGAAACAAGGCGGTGTGGATTAGAAGAAGGGATAAAAGAATAATCGGCCTGGACATACAAAAAAAATTAAAAAAGGGAGACAATCTTTAATTACTTTGGGCCGGTCTTTTATATTGGGCGTTTTTTTTTAATCTAGGGCTTTTGTTTATTTTTGTTTTTAATTTTTATTTTAAATCAGACTCTAGTTTAACTAGGTTACGAACTACGGTTTTGTAGTTCGATAATTCGCAACTCAGTGGCTGAGTTGTGGCAGGGTTTTGAGCTTGGAGTTAGGTTAATCGAGTTAGCGGGTGTCATGAGTTTACGTGTTTTTGTAAGCGTCTGATTACCTAAATTCTAGTAGAAACCTTGGGGGCAGCACGTAGGCAGGTTATTGCCGAAGCTCAATAAATCTATGTGCGATCTATACTGCATTACTTTCTGTTTATTTTTATTTTCGCATTAATTTTTAGTATTACCCTATTCATCCCCCCTCTAGGCTGAAAACAATCCTACAAGTGGTATCAGAGTTAGGAACAAAAACCATTTTTTAAATGGCCTCTTTTAATTATGCTTTTGCTGAGGGTCAGTCCATAGTTAGACCGCCCATGTTCAATGGTGAATATGCATATTGGAAAACTA
Organism: Allium fistulosum; assembly: GCA_030737815.1. NCBI lineage: Eukaryota > Viridiplantae > Streptophyta > Magnoliopsida > Asparagales > Amaryllidaceae > Allium > Allium fistulosum. Next base: position 454,791,729 of record CM060902.1, read on the forward strand.
GAATGAAATTTTTTATGAAAACCATAGATGCATGGAATATAGTTGAAACAGGATATAGCACACCAACAGTAATGGTAGGTAATCAAGAAGTTGAAAAATCTATGGATCAATGGACAGATCTTGAAAATAAACTGCAAACTGCTAACGTTAAGGCTATGAATTCTATTATATGTTCATTAGATCAAATTGAATTTAATCGTGTCTCACATTGTCTAACTACGTAGGAAATCTGGCACATGCTTGAAATGACTCAAGAAGGAACCTCCCAAGTTAAAGAATCTCGCCTTACCATGCTTAGTAGCGAGTACGAGAACTTCACGATGACAAAGGATGAAAGTGTCAAAGAAATGTATGGACGACTTTTTAATCTTGTATACAAATCAAAATCCCTAGGAAGACCATACATAGAACTGGAAATAGTCTGAAAGATCCTTAGAATTCTTCCACGAAATTTTGAAGCAAAGGTGACTGCCATTCAAGAATCAAAGGATCTAAAACAGGTTAAAGTTGAAGAACTCATCGGAAACCTCACCACTTATGAGCTAGAAATCAAATTCAAGGAAGAACATGAAAGTGGAGATACACGAAAGAAATCAATAGCTCTCACAAGAACAATGGAAAGTGAAGATGATGGTGATGATGAAGGAGCAGCTGAATTGGCACTGATAATAAAAAAATTCAAAAGGTGGAACCGCAAATATGGAAATACAGCCCAAAATCAACAACTGAAGAGCAGAATCGTCAAAGTTCTAGACAACTCAGAAAAGCAGGAGATCATTTGTCACAAGTGCAATAAACCTGGTCATATCAAGCCAAATTGTCCTCAAAATCGATTCAGCAAAGGAAAGAAACCGAAAAGGAGAAGTTTTGATGAAAGTGATGAAAATAATGATGAAAGGACTGGCAGTGAGAATAAAAAAAGCAAATCTGTGCTTTTCAGGAGAAAGAAGTGACAGTGGCGATGACGAGCCAAGCGAGGTATCAAAACTTACACACTGGCATGGAGAAGTACGCTAAAATTGAATCACAAAGAGATAGTTTGGTAGAACTAAATAAGCAACTTGATCAAATGGTTCAAAACTATAGAAATTCTGATTTTGAAAGAAAGTGAAAATACTACGAGAGAAAATTCTATTAAAAAGTGTACTCTGTTATTGAATGAAAACGAATCTCTCAAGTCACAAGTCCGACAATTGTCTACAACTTTAGGAAAATTCTCCAAAGGAGAAAGATCACTAAATATGCTATTAGGAAAACAAACTATTAATACTGTTAGACAAGGACTTGGGTATACTCAATCTGAAAAAGGTAGAAGTGAAATTAATCAGGTCAACCCCAAGTGCACGATTTGTGGAAAAATTGGACACAATCAAAACAATTGCTGGTATAGACCCAAACACATGAAAACCATACCAATTTGGGTTCTTAAAGGAACGACTGTAAAACCTCTTAAAATCAAACAAATCTGGGTGCCAAAAGGGACAAACATAGAATGTCTTGGTTCTACGCAAACTTGTTTTTCAAAATTTCTTGCCACTAACAATAATGGACCTATGAAAACAAATAGGTCACAAAAATCTTTCCTCATGTAGGTGTGTTGGCAGCCCAAGGAACAACAAGAGTGGTACCTAGATTCTGGCTGTTCCAGGCACATGACGGACGACAAATTAAAGTTCCTTAGCCTAGAGAAGCACAGTGGAGGCAGAGTCACAATGGGAAACAACGATGTATTATATGTTGAAAATCTGCACCATAATCTGATTTCAATCACCCAATGATCAACTGGGAAAATTTGAACCAAAAGCTGACGAAGGCATGTTCATGGGATACTCTTCCAGAAGTAAAGCTTATAGAGTATACAACAAAAGGACAAGAATAATCGTGGAGTCAATCAATGTGATATTTGATGAAGGCGTTGATGATCAAAGTAAGGAAACAATCAAAAGCAATGTCGAAGAGGAGAACGAAAAAGATGAAAGTGAAAATCCAAAAGAAACTGCAACCGCGGAAGAAGTCAAAAGAAATCTAGAACCAAAGATTCAAAGCAGATCATCCTCCAGAATTGGTAATAGGTAATCCTACCACAGGTATTCAAACTTGTTCCTCCTTTAGATCAAAAGAAATATCATGGTATGATTGGATCACTTCTTTATCTTACTGCTTCTAGACCAGACATTATGTTCTCTGTTTGTTTATGTGCATGGTTTCAGTCAAATCCAAAGGAATCTCATTTAAAAGCTGAAAAAAGGATTATAAGGTATCTGTTGCACACCTCATGCTTTGGTCTATGGTATCCAACTAATGATAACTTTGAGTTAAAAGGGTATTCAGATGCAGATTATGCTGGTAGTCTAGTTGATAAAAAAAGTACTGGTGGAACGTGTTTTATGTTGGGACATTGGTTAGTTGCGTGGTCAAGTCGAAAATAGAATTGTATTGCATTGTCTACCACTAAGGTATAGTATATTGCTCTAAGCGGTTGCTCTGCTCAGATTTTATGGATGATACAAACTTTGCAAGACTATGGTCTAAATTTTAAACGATTTCCACTTATGTGTGATAGCAAAAGTGCAATTGATCTCACAAATAATCCTGTACATCATTCTCGCACCAAGCATATAGATGTTAGACATCATTTCATTAGAGATCACATTTCCAAAGAAAATATCTGCATAAACTTCATTTCAACTTATTCTCAATTGGCATACATTTTTACAAAACCCCTTCCAAAAATAGTTTTTGTTGATTTCGTCTCAGTTTAGGCATTTTTAGAAATGTGATTTTATATTTTTTGGATTTGATCTTAAATGTCTAAGTTAACTAATCTGACTCCCTATTGATTATCAAAAAGATAAATAGTGACTGGAAAAAAAAGTGATGAGTGTTGATATTAATCATACATTATGACTTGTGACAGTATATTTAGTAATTTTTTTAAATAAACAAAATTTGCAATAACTTTGGTTGGTAAAAATTTCATGACCATCTCTATTTCTATCATATTTCTACAACAATCACTCATCAAAATCCAATATAGTATGCCAAAATGTGGTATTTAAACAGGAAATTATTCATTTTTTTTAAATTAGCAATAAAATCATTCAAAAAGTACGCACCCTCATTTAAAAGTCCTCACAGTTATGCATGGGTGAACTACTTGAAATATCTGATTATGTGCTTTAATGCTCATTTAAAAGTCCTCACGGTTATGCATGTATGGAACACATATCAAAATTGGATGAAATAGGCGAGTTGATTCTAACCCCATTTAAAAGTCCTCACACATGTATGGAACACACATCAAAATTGGATGAAATAGGCGAGTTGATTCTAACCCCATTTAAAACTCCTCACGGTTATGCGTGGTTAGAAGATGCTTGAAATTCATTTTTTAATAAAATAGAAATACTGCTAATCTCATTTAAAAATCCTAACAGTTATGCATGGTTAGTAAGTATTTAAATTCCTGTCATAAATATACCACAAATGGACACGACTATATGGTTTTCTATGCCGACATCACCCCTGTCACTCTAAAATAGAATATGCGCCTAAAATAGTATTTATGATTTTTGTTTGATTTTTTATTGAAATTTAATATATATACTCGATTAGGTTTTAGTGTTGTATTAATATTTATCACTTTATCACTCTTATCTAACACTATTACTCTTTTGCTGATAACAAAAGGGGGGGAGAAGTTAAGATTTTGGTAAATAAGTTCAAATTTTTTTATTAGCATATTTTCATCTAGGTTCATTACATTTTTTTATTATTGTTTTTTAATTTGCATATTTTTTATTTATTTTCATGCACATGTGAAGGGGGAGCTTTATTGTAGGAGGAGTATTAAAATAGGGGGAGCTAATAGAATTCATCAAGACCAAATACATTTAATAGAGTCATAATCTTAATATATGTTTATTATCATCAAAAGGGGGAGATTGTACAATACAATAGCCTATGATTTTTGTTTGATGATAATAAACATATATATATATATATATTCATTTAAATGTATTTGTTATTGTACTGTATTCAAATAAATATTTTATTACAAATCCAAATTTGAGCTCTCACTACATTTACACATTTTCAGTACAACTTCAATTACAGCACAATTTTCACAATACAATTTTTACATACATATTACACCTCACTACATAATCCACTCATCACTCGTATTTGATCTTCAACTTTGTTCCAGCCTGTATCCAACATCTGAACAATCTGCAAAATAAACACCGACGCGGTAAAATTGAAAAAGAAATATTTTTACAGTGCACAATGAAGTGTGTGTTTGAAAATATTGTTTGCCTAAGTTATTTGGGTTGTTCGTCATCATTTTTCATCTTGCACTAACAACTTATGACATGCACAGTGTATCACTATACATGCCACAAGGTCGTGCACACCGATATACACATGCTTGTTATAATCGCAGGGACAGGTGAGCACAAGGTCAAACCCAAGCAAAAACTGGATTCAACTCAAGTGCAACAAATACAAACCAACATGCAAACAGACTCGGATCAGGCAACTCAACAAGCCAGTGCAACAAGAACTGACCAGACATGCTCCTGAAACCAAAAAGCAGGAGAACTACACAAGCAATGGTCAGTGCATCAACAGTAGTAAACATTGGAGCATGAAAACATGAACTGCATATATGCAACAAAGCAAGCAGGTCATCAATGAACCTAGACTACAGTAACAAGTGCACAAGGACAACCTCAACCAAAAGTACTTAGACTAGGGCAGTGCACCAGACAGAATGAAGTGCAACCAGACTCAACCAACATACAACATGCATTCAGGCACAAGAATGAAATGAACACAAAATCAAACAGTGGTAAACTTAATGGAGCATAAACACACATGAAGACTTCAAGTGGAACCAGACTCCAATCGAATGAAGCACACACATATATACATACATGTATGTATATACATAGAGACCACAATTTAACTCGAAGCAAGATCACAGTGGAAAACATCATGTTCAAACTAGTACAAGGCAATGCAAGAGACTCCAAGTCCAGATTAATAACATGACAGCAGTGGTGAACACAACAAAGGCATGAACACACAAGAGAGCATACATATGCACACAGTAAACAGGTATTGGAACTCGAAGCAAGTCATAATGCAGTAAAACTTACACAAGGCAACATGGTAACATGCTCGGATGAGTTAACATGAATGTAATGTGACCGGACTTCAATTTCAACATGTACAAAGCTCAACTTCAACATGAACCAAGACAAGCAGTTCAAAAACAAGTTCAAAACAATTCAAGCACAGTTACATTCATTCATACATTCATTCATACATACATACATACATACATATATATATATATATATATATATATATATATATATGTCAGTTCAGGTATGAAGGCAACACAGGGTAACCCAGCAAAATAGTGAAAGGAATACAAGGAAATGGATATGGAATTCGACAGCAGCTAGCACAAAAATCACAATGCAACATGTTTAGAAAATGTCGCAGAGGGTAATATGATTAACAAGTCAAACTTCATCAAGTCAAGACTATCTCAAATTCAAATGCCAAAGTCATACCAGAAAAGAATGAAACAATTCAACTATGTTTAAGCAGATTCGAATTCATCAGAAAAACATGGAGTAACTCGTATACGATGAACAAGTCAGCAGATAACAAGACCATATGATCAAAAATCAACGCAAGTGGTAAAATCACGAAAGATTCAAACCAAAAATATACGAATGAAATATAGGGTTTCGATCCCTATAAATGCCCAGTATCATCATCGACAAATGATCATAAGTTCAATAAACAATCAACGAAAGCATTCAAGAAAAAAAATCATGCCGAAGTCGAACTCAAGTCTGGAGCAATCTAATAACACCGATCGAAGAAACAACGAAGCCAATTGAGGAACAAAAACATGCAGCAATCGATTCGAAGTGCTAATTCCAAGCGGAAGCTCTAGATCAACAAATCCCTAATTCCAGATCGAAGAAATAAGGCGGTGTGGATTAGAAGAAGGGATAAAAGAATAATCGGCCTGGACATACAAAAAAAATTAAAAAAGGGAGACCGTCTTTAATTACTTTAGGCCGGTCTTTTATATTGGGCTTTGTTTTTTAATATAGGGCTTTTGTTTATTTTTTTTTAATTTTTTTTAAATCAGACTCTAGTTTAACTAGGTTACGAGCTATGGTTTTGTAGTTCGAGAATTCGCAATTCAGTGGCTGAGTTATGGTAGGGCTTTAAGCTTAGAGTTAGGTTAATCGAGTTAGCGGGTGTCATGAGTTTACGTGTTTTTGTAAGCATCTGATTACCTAATTTCTAGTAGAAACCTTGGGGTAGCACATAGGCAGGTTATTGCTGAAGCTGGGTAAATTTGTGTGTGATCTCTACTGCATTACTTTCAGTTTATTTTTATTTCCGCATTAATTTTTAGTATCACCCTATTCACCCCCTCTAGAGTGAAAACAATCCTACACCTATCGTGGGTCAACTAAATCCCAAGCTATGCCCCTACTTTATTTTCTATCATTTCTGATATTGAGGCTACGTTTTGCATCTCTCACATGAGTCTTCATCACTCGAATAGAACATGAATCCCTAAATGAATTTCAGCATCTCGAACAGATCACGAATCTCTACATAGATTCCAACATAAGTCATCGGACGAATGCTAACATTGAGCTCTCACTTGCACTTACCCTTAGGATAAATAGTTTAACTCTATAACAGTTCACTTCAAAATTGTTTCCAAAAGATAGAACATGTATATCAGTTTTATAGTAATATTCGATAAGTAAAACACATACCGACCTCGGTCTTTGTAAAAACTAAATCGATGAATTTTCGATAAACTCAATTCTGAATCTTTAAGAAGTACGTGAACAATATATAAAGAGGAGTCCTTGGGATATCGTATATATAAGTTCTTAAAGCTAGAGACATTTTATATCAATGCTTCAAACGAGGGTTCTTAGATCGTATGAAACCGTGAAGCTTTTAGAAACTTCCTAAGTTAATTGGTCAAGTTCGATAGTTGACTAATCGACTATAAAGTTCAAAATAGACAAGGTCGCAACAAAATATTCAATAAACAATCCAAACAACCATTTAAACATCAAGTCAAGGTCATATCACATGTTATAGAAGGTAATAGGAGTGATGTTATACAATATAAAGTTGTCATTTGCTTTCAAAAGCAAGATGGGTCCAAAGTTAATAACTTTAATTAGTTAATGTCACTTTAACTTTATATTTGCATATACACATATATATACACAAAAAACATACATACAAGATAGTAAGATAACTCACCTAAATCCAAGCCAAACACATGCTCAAACACACAAGAACAAAGAACCACTTTCTACCATCACCCAAAAGCCTAAAGACACCACATGTTGCACTCACAACACAAAGCCAAGCTCCTCCTCCTTCCTCATGCTCACGGCCTAAGATGGAAACCCCATCTCCTCCTTGCTTCTTCCACTTTTAACTTTAGATCCATGATTCCTAAGGTGTTGGTGAAAGTTTGGTGAAGTTTGGAAGAGATTTGAACTAATTAGAGAAAGATTAATGAAGAACAAAGTGGATTAGTGCTAATCCACGTCCACCATGTTTGACATTTTATTTCTTTTGAAGCTTTTGGTTTTTATGAAATGTTAACTCATGTAAACCCTCTCCTTTAGCCCCTTTGGCCAGCCAAAAGATCCCATCATATGCCTTGCATCCTTTTAACTTTACACCTCATTTTCCTTAGCAAAATACACTTTTACCCTTACATATAAAATATCTTTTATGACCTCATGTATGATGTTAGATAGATTTTTCGTTTGATTGACACTCCAAAGCTTTCGAGAGCTTGTTCCAAAGGGATATAAGAAAGTTAAGTGAATACCAAAAATACACAGAAAATAAGTGTCGAAAGGTAAAAGAGACACAAGATTTATAGTGGTTCGGGAGCGAGATCCCTACATCCACTTTGAAGATTCTGCTTCTAGCTTTATTCCTCAATTTGGCGTACAAGTATATTTATAACCAAATCCTAAAGCTCTCTAAAAAGAGTAAGGAATATTAAATAATTGTAGAATGTCAGGGAATCTTCAGCCGGTCCCTTTTTAGTAGCACGTGGTCTTCTATTTATAACAAATTTAAGGTTCTCCGATTACTGTAGGTGCTTTCACTTGGATTGATGACCTGGCTTGCTATAGGCGGCTTTGATTTAAACACTCGTCATCGTCTGGTTGAAAGTGCTTTGGCATGGATTGCTAACATGACACTTTTATATATAGCTCCTTGGATCCTTTTTTATCCTAATCGTTGATCTCGACTTGGGCTATCTAAACCATTGGTTGTTGAGACTTGTTGAGATGTCTTTGGTCTTGGCAATTGCTGTTCTCAGTAAAGCTTGTTGTCCTAGTTGAACAACGGTCTCGATCTTAGTTGCTGCTTTGACTTATGTTCACGGAACACATGCTCTTGGATACTGAGCCCGCTTAAACTCTTGATGAAAACTAAACAATGGGTCTCGAAATTACAAGTCAAGGGATCTTCTCCAATGTTCGTAATTTGCTCTTTGTGGAAATTATGGTGTAACACATGCCCTCTAAATTTCACCTTATACAGTTGGTATGTGGTGGACTTTGGAAAGAATAGTGTCATATCGTGCTTAGTACTTGGCTTATTTGTTTCATTCCCATTATAAAGTTGACCCATAGCCTTCGGGCAAAGCAGTTATCTTGAGAACTCTCTGATGTATTGCTTTACTAAGACAACTTGTGAAGCTCTGACCTTGTTTCGAAAACAATTTGAAATCTAACCTCATCTAGAGGGTTTCAAAAATAATTTAAAATCTAACCTCATCTGGAGGGTTTCAGAAATTTAAAATCTAACCTCATTTGGAGGGTTTCGAAAATAATTTGAAATGAGTTCCTAGAGGTGAAAATACTCTGATACCATACTCCAGTCATCTAGACTTGGTCTTACTTATGTGTCAGTTTTAAAAACTACTAATGGCGGTATAACGCCTATATTTTTCATGCTACTATGAGAACGTGGTTCACTATACATCACCATGCATGATACTTTTGACCATGGCTCACTCTTTGCATGACACGATTCGACCATGGCTCACTCTTTTGCATAACACTTTGGTTATGGCTCACCAGGTGCATTCGGCATGGTCGACTTTCCATGACTCACTCTATGCACGACATGATCGACCGTGACTCACTATTATTGAGAATCTACCAAACACATGGTTTTTCTTGACCATGGCTCACTACATTGGGAATCTACCCAATTTCTAATCACCTTGGTAATCTATTCAATTCATGGTGCTACTTGACTATGGCTCATTATATTGGAAGAAGATACCCAATTTTCTAATCCACTTGGAAATCTACCCAATGCATGGTACTACTTGACCATGGCTCACTATATTGGGAATCTACCTGATTTTCTAATCTTTAATACTTTGCACAACGACGAAACTAAGTGATTGCCGTGAGGTGACATCATTTACTTAGCAAAACTAAGTAATTTCCGTGAGGCAAAATCATTCACTAGGCAAAATTAATGTAATTTCCGTGAGGTGACATCATTTACTTGGCATAAGTAACTACCGTGAGGCGAAATCATTTACTTGGCGAAATTAGGTAATTGCCATGAGGCAACATCATTTACTTAGAGAAATTAAGTAATTGCCGCGAGATGAAATTATTTTCTTACCCGAAGGTGGAAGTATGACTTTGAAATTAGCATGATGTTACTTGATCATAGCAGTACCATGGCTAAGACATTTTGATGCATTTTTGAAAGTTGCATGATATTACTTAATTATGGTAATAATCACGACTAAAACATTTTAATGCACCTTTGGAAGTTGCGTGATATTACTTGATCATGACAATAATCACGACTAAAACATGTTAATGCACTTTTGGAAGCTACGTGATATTAGTTTATCACGACAACCGTAACAACTAAAACATTTTAATGCACTTTTGGAAGTTGCGTGATATTACGTGATCACGACAATAATCACGACTAAAACATTTTAATGCACTTTTGGAGGTTGAGTGATATTACTTGATTGTGGCACTAATCACGATTAAAATGTTTGGTGAAATGTTTCAAACACTTAAACATAAGAAAACTGGAGTTTCACATAACATACCTGGTTATGGCTAAAAGATTGGTTACTGTCTCGAATTTTTGATAAAGTCTTTATTCAGATAGCAACCTTGTGCCGTGATAATGTTTCAGATGCTCGACATTCCAAGTCCACGGTATTATATTGCCATCCGGCCTCTTTAACCTATATGTTCCTAGAGGGATGATGTCATGAATTATCAAGGGTCCTTCCCAGTTAGGGCCGAGAGGTCCATTTGTCAGATCCTTGGTGTTTGGCATTATCTTTCGGAGAACGAGGCCTCATTTCTCAAATTTTCTAGTCCAAACTTTCTAATTGTAGTATCGGGTCATCTTCCGAATATACTTTATTGTTCACAAAGCGGCTTGGTCTCGGAGCTCCGGTAAAAAATCTAATGACTCCTCCCAGAGCTTCACATTCTACTGCGTATTATAATAATACCTTCGATGAGAGGCAATTTTTAATTTACCTGGGGGCATGGCTTTGAAACCGTAAACTGGGGAGAAAGGAGTATGTCCTATTGAGGTCTTGAAGCTTGTTCTATAAGCCCACAGAATGAAAAGAACTCATTTGCCCTGTTGCCTTTGGCCTTGTTTAATCTTTTCTTCGGACATACTTTAATAGTTTTGTTGGCTACCTCTACGGCTCCATTTGCTTATGGATGGGCTACCAAAGAAAAACTCTTGTTAATACCATGATCTAGGCAATATTTTGTAAACTCTCGACTTTCAAATTGAGTGCCGTTATTCGTGATAATTCTATGCGAAAGATCAAATCTAGATACAATGTTCCTTATCACAAAATTTATTACTTGATGGGAGGTTATGGTAGCTAAGGTTTCTGCCTCGACCCATTTTGTAAAGTAGTCAATTGCCACTATGGCATATCTTGCCCCTCCTTTAGCAGTCGATAGGAGACCAATAAGATCGATGCCCCAGATATCGAAGGGCTATGGACTCATCATTAGGGTGAGCTCGCTAGGAAGAGCTCTTGGCACTTTTGCATAAAACTGGCACTTATCACATTTTCTTGCATATTCTAGTGCATCTTGATTTAGTGTTGGCCAATAGAAACCTTTCCGAAGTATTTTCTTTCCAAATTTTTGGCCACCACAATGGTCTCCACAAATTCCTATGTGGGCTTCTTTCAACAACCGTTGACCTTCCGAGGCCAATAAACACCGAGAGTACAGAGTTAAGAATCCCATCCTATATAGCACCCCATCTATAATACTAAACCTTGGAGCATAATATTTGATTCGTCTTGCTTCAGCAACATCCGAGGGTAGAATATCTTTGGTCAGATACTGGATGTATGGTGACATCCAATTTTCTTCAACTATCACCGATGTTGTAGATTCGCTTTGGGCAGCTCGAGCCCATGTTATGACTAATGCTTTCTTTGGTACTTGTATGCTTGGTTTCTCTAGGATCTCAACTGGAATGAAATTAAACTCTCTTACATCCCTTAAGCTTGGATATTTTTCTAAGGCATCAGCCCTTGCATTCCGGTCCCTAGGGATACTTTCTATATGATAACTCCTAAAAGTTTCAAGTAGCTACTTTATTTGCGTAGCATAGAGAGCTAACCTCGAGTCTCGGGCATGATAGTGACCAAGAACTGTATTAACGACTATCTGAGAGTCACTGTATGTCCTAATTTCCGGGGCCTTGATAGAAATAGTCATTCTCAAGCCGGCTCATGCCCCTTGTTCATTTGTGGCTCCATCAACATAGAGTTGCCAAAAGAGTTGTTTATTCTCACTCTCTTCTTTTTCGGCTTCGATTCCAAAATCAGTACATTTAATAACGAAGTCAGCTAGTGTTTGACCCTCGATTGTTGTCCTATACTCATATCATATCTCATACTGACTGAGTTTTATAGCCTACTTAATTAACCACCCCGCAGTCTCGGGTTTACTAAAGACTTGTCGAAGTGGTTAATCCATAAGGACCTTAATAGGATGGGCCTGAAAATACGGTCGAAGATTCCTTGCTGTGAACACTAAGTTATAAGCAAGTTTTTCAATTACTAGGTAATTCTTCTCGACTGAACCTAGCCTTTTGCTTACATAATATACAGATCTTTGGGTCCCATCATTATCTCCTACTAAGGCTGAACTTATGGCCTGTTCCGAGATGGATAAATAGATGAACAAGGTTTCTCCATCTATCGGTTTAGTCAATACTAAGGGAGAACTTAAATGCTTTTGTCGGTTTTCGATTGCTTTCTTCCATTCGTCAGTCCATTTAAAAGTATCATGCTTCTTTAATAGGTTGAAGAAGGGAACATAGTTGTCAGTTGATCGACTTATGAACCTGTTCAAAGCAGCGATCTTTCCATTTAAGCTCATTAACTCCTTCCCATTAGTTGGATCCTTTATGTTTGTTATGGCTTTTATTTGATCCGAGTTTCTATCCCTCTAGCACTTACTATAAAGCCTAGGAACTTCTTGGATTGTATTTCGAAAGTACACTTCCGAGGCTTCAACTTCATCTGATATTTTCGGAGAGCTTGGAATGTCTCGGCAAGATCCGAAACATGATTCTCTGATTGCTTAAATTTAACCAACATGTCATCAATATACACTTCCATATTCCGACTTATCTGATTGGTGAACATTCAGTTGACTAACCTTTGATATGTTGCCCCTGCATTCTTAAGATCGAAGGGAATTACCTTTTAACAAAACAAACCCATGTTGGTGAAGAAACTTGTATGTTCCTCGTCCGGCTTAAATATTCGAATTTGATTATATCCGGAATAGGCTTCCATAAACGAAAGCAATTGGTGCCCACTTATAGCATCTACTAACTGATCGATTCTCAATAGAGGCAAGCAATCCTTTGGGTAAGCTTTGTTTAAATCAGTGAAATCAATATAAGTTCTCTACTTCCTATTTGGTTTCTTTACTAACACTGGATTAGCGATCTTTCGGATAGTAAACATCTCGGATGAAGTTATTTTTAGCAACATTTCGACTTCTTCTTATAGGCCATATGTCGAACCTTGTCTAAAGGTCTCCTTTTTTGCCTTATGGGTGTAAAATTTGGATCTATATTCAAGCAATGGCAAATGACCGAGGGGTCAATTCCCACCATATCATCATGAGTCCAGGCGAATACATCTTGGTTATGCTTAAGGAAAGAAATTAGTTCTTCTTAAATAGATGGATGAAAATATGTCCCCATCTTAACTGTCTCAGACTTATTACTTTCATCGAGGCACACTTCTTCTAGAGTTTTGGCCGTTAAAGCTGTCTCGGATCGAGATCAAGCCTAGTTTCTTCTTCTCTCGGAATTTCCTATATAGCATGAACAATACTTCTCTTTTTCCCAGAAGACTTACTACTCTGCCCCTATTCTATCTCATCATATTCTTTTTGATAGCTTGATATGTAGATTAATTCCCCAACCACGGAATATTCTTGCCATTGGAAAATTCTTAAGGGTTTCCTATGGCTTTCCATGAATTTAGAATTCATGGTATTAACTGTTTCCTTAACTTCGAGGGGAGTAAGTTGTTTAATTTTGATACTGTTCTCAAAAGATGAAGTTTTCCCTTTGTTAATCATGTTCAGGATTGCATAATAAAGTTGCCTTAAGATCCACTGATCTCTCCTTTCAAGCCCTTCTCCCTTCTCAGTGGGAAACTTTAAAAGTAAATGCTTAGTAGATACATACCCATCTATAACGTCGAGAGCCGGTCTTCCAAAGAAACCGTTGTACAAGGGGATGTCCATGACAACAAAAGTGGTCTCAAAGATCTTATGGTGAGGGTCACTTCCAATTTTGACCATCAAATTACACTCTCTGAGAGGCATGGTTCCTTCATCATTGAACCCATATACGGGGGCTTGACTGGATTTGAGTATACATTTGAGTAGCCCTATTTTATTGAAAGCATGTTTAAAGATTATGTTAACAGCGGCTCCAGTGTCAACCATTATCTTTGCAACCTACGAAAGTATAATTTGAGCTGTAATTACAAGTGGGTCAATGTGGGAGTGGCAGACACCTCACTTATTAGAGTCACAAATGTAATCTCCGGCCCAACCTTCTGCTTTTTCTCAACTTTTTTCATCTCATAAATCGAAATGTCCTCATTTCTGGCTTTATTAATGTACCTTTTCCAACTACCATCACTTGCCCCAGCAATGTGGGGTCCTCCCAAAATAATGCCAACAAAGTTCCGATAGGTTCGTAAAGACCTCGGAGCCTGTGCCTAAGGTTCCACTTTCACTTTCTACTAGAATGGTGGCTCCCTAAGTATTATCATTCTTCATAAACTTATTTAACTGTCCTTCTCTGCTAAGCCTGTTGATCAATGACTTCAAAAACCAACATTCTTCGGTGCTATGTCCATTCTGTCAATGGTAGCTACAATACTTTCCTCCTTGGTTACTTTCTGCTTCCTTTCCACTTCTCGGTGGATATGAAATTTGATCCTGAGTCATGGCATAGATTTGAGCATATGAATGATTTAGAGGATAAACTTCCATTACTTGGAGTTCCTTCTTAAATCTTTTGGCCGAAGTGAACTTCTTGTCACCACTCCATTCTGGATAAGGAATATTGAATGATTGTAGAATATCAGAGAATCTTCAGCCAGCCCCTTTTTAGTAGCATGTGGTCTTTTATTTATAGCAAATTTAAGGTTCTCCCATTAGTGTAGATGCTTTCACTTGGATTGATGACCTGGCTTGCTGTAGGGATTTAAATACTCATCATCGTCTGGTTGAAAGTGCTTTGGCATGGATTACTAACGTGATGCTTTTATATATAGCTCTTTGGATTCTTTTGTTTATCCTGACCATGGACCTTGGCTTGGGCTATCTGAGCTGTTGGTTGTTGAGACTTGTTGAAATGTCTTTGGTCTCGGCAGTTGATGTTCTCGGCTAAGCTTGTTGTCCTAGTTGGACAACGATCTCGATCTTAGTTGCTGCTTTGACTTATGTTCTCGAAACACATGCTCTCGGATGCTAAGCCCGATGCTTAAGCTCTCGATGAAAACTAAACAATGGGTCTCGAAATTACAAGCTAAGGGATCTTCTTCTCAAATGTTCATAAACCGCTCTTTGTGGAAATTATGGTGTAACATATGACATCATCATATTTTATTTTCCATGAATGGAAAAAAATATATTTCATATTAATGATTTCCTAAGTATTTTAGTGTATGTAAAAAATGTTTGAACAACTTCCGATGAGTAAAAAGCTATTTATCGATAAAACAATTTTTGGTCACATTATCAATTTTTCTTCAAAGTATTTATTTTTGTAAACATTTTTCTAAAACAAGTTAACTATCATTAGTAATGATTTAAAAGGGGATTAACAAGGTTATTAAATCAATTTAATCACATTTAATTCAAGATTCAAATATTTAAATAATTTAGATATTTAAATACGAAGTGTTTGAAATTTCGGGTCGTTACACTTTCTCCTATAATCTTTTGGAGGAATTTATTGGTTTTCTTCACTTAATATCTCTTCTTAAATCTAACTACATAGGGATCATTGTTTAACCATAACAGTTGGTATTAGATCCTACTACATAAATTTTTCTAAAGACGTTTTGGTAATGGAGAAGATAAGTATTGAAAATTCAGCAAGAAAAATTGAGGCTTACAGAAGGCGAAGATGGAGGATTTTCTATACCTCAATGATCTTCACCAACTATTGGAAAACAAATGGTAGAAACCTGGTGGTGTAACTAAAGCGAAGTTGGAAATATTGGATAAGAAGGTTACAGTGACTATTCAGTGTTTTTTGAAGAATACATCGTTTTATATTATTGCTAATGAAACATTTGCTTATGCAATTTGAAAGAATTAGAAGGGATCTAAGTGAAGGAATCTGTAACAAACAAGGAACTTCTAATACAAAGATTAATAAATGAAACTTAAGGAAGGTGGGTTAATTAGTGAGCATGTTAATGATTTTCGAGCAATCGTGAATCAATTAGTGGTCGTGAATTACAAGGTGAATGATGGGATGCAAGCCTTGATGTTGATGACTTCATCACCAGAGAGTTGGAAACCACTTGTGGTTACGTTGAACAACTCAAATTTAGATGGAGTTTTTTCAAATGGTTAGTAGTCTACTTAATGTGGAGATGTAGAGGATGAACCTAATTGATGGAAAAGATAAGGAGAAAGGTGTTTGCGCCAAAAATGGTCACAAACCCCGAATGTTGTGAAAGCACCAGTGTATGAATACAAATCAGCAATATTCAAACACAAATCTCAGATCTAAACAAACAACAAACAGCAATCCAGAAATAATGAACAAAACACGAGATTTATAGTGGTTCGGCTATCTCCGGCCTACGTCCACTCCAAAGTTTTTATCTTTTATTGATCGATTCTTGAAGATTACAATTTCCTATCGCGTAGTACAACGGATTTTATGATTATAATCTGAGTCTAAGGCAGAAATGGTGATCTGGAGTAAATCTGGCAGAGTCCGGGCGCTCTTAGCTCTCACAATTGTCCGACCCCCTTTCTGAATGACCTGGGGGTCTATTTATAGGTGTAGGAGGCTGATATTTCGCCTAAACTGAAGGGAGACCAGTTCTGGCACGTGAGGGGGCCCACATGCCCGCTTTCTGGAAATCTGGGCCCACTTTGGGATCGATTCGACCCTTGGTTCGAATCGATCAAGAAATCATCCAATCTAGCTGAAATTTGGCGTGAACATTCTTCATCATGTGCTTAAGCTTCTGTGAAAATTTCATGGCATTTGGACTTGTAGAACTCGAGATATGATCGATTCAATGTTGCATTTCTGGAGAACAGGGATACTTCGAATCGATCTTGGTTCGAATCGATTCGGTCGACTCGATGCTTGCTGCGACGTGGCGCGTGTCTCTCGCTTCGATCCGTTTTGTACTCCGGTTTGACTGGGTCGAATCCATGGCTTGGATTCGAGGTAATGGATTCGAAGGATTCTCAGTTGAAATGGATTCGAAGATGATGGAGTCGAAGCAAGGGAAGTTCGACGGAGTCGAGGCAAGGGAAGTTCGATGGAGTCGAGGCAAGGGAAGTTCGATGGAGTCGAGGCAAGGGAAATTCGATGGAGTCGAGGCAAGGGAAATTCGATGGAGTCGAGGCAAGGGAAGATGATGGAGTCGAGGCAAGGGAAGATGATGGAGTCGAGGCAAGGGAAGTTCGATGGAGTCGAGGCAAGGGAAGATGATGGAGTCGAGGCAAGGGAAATTCGATGGAGTCGAGGCAAGGGAAAATGATGGAGTCGAGGCAAGGGAAATTGATGGAGTCGAGGCAAGGGAAGATGATGGAGTCGAGGCAAGGGAAGTTCGACGGAGTCGAAGCAAGGGAAGTTCGACGGAGTCGAGGCAAGGGAAGTTCGATGGAGTCGAGGCAAGGGAAGATGATGGAGTCGAGGCAAGGGAAGATGATGGAGTCGAACAGTACCTTCTTCCTACCTTGTATCGATCGTATCTTCTCCGTACAAACTCCGATTAACCTGAAACTTGAAACGTAGCCTCTCCTAGTCCTCATCATCATTTCCAATCGATTCCGTCCTGATTGGAGCTCGAACAAATTTTGACGATATCCATTGCAGCCTTGTTTCCAATTGAACTCCAATCCTGATATCCAGCCGATTTGTTGATATTCCAGCTTTGACCAAAAAGCGGGATAACATTTGCCCCCCAAAACATGCCTTGTGATAAGAAGGCGTGTTTTGAATAATTCCGTATCTGATACCCAAAGTCCGTAGCCAATTCCATGTCCATCCGAACTCGAAGACCGAGCCTTTGATCCATTCTTATCCAACAGCCAATAGCCAAATCCAGGACCTCTCCGGGCCGATATCCAAATCTATAACCTCTCTGGGCTCTTGTCAAGCGCAATCCACACACGACGACCGTGGTCCAGTGTCCCTGGACGCTGATGTAACCTCTCCGGGTTCTTGCCAAGTGCAATCCACACCTGACGACCGTGGTCCAGTGTCCCTGGACGCTGAGCTAACCTCTCCGGGTTCTTGCCAAGCGCAATCCACACCCGACGACCGTGGTCCAGTGTCCCTGGACGCAAGTAATGCCGTGGCTTAAGTCCTAAGCCGAATCCTGGTCGCTCCGGACCCTTGCTGAGCATAGTCCATACTCAACGACCTGAAACAATAATTGATAATAGGAGGCCTAAGTCCTAGGCCGAATCGTGGTCACTCCGGACCCTTGCCGAGCATAGTCCATACTCGACGACCGTTTATCAAAAACAATAAAGAATCCAATCAAAATCCAATCCGAAAATCAGAAATCCAAACCGACATCCAAAACAGAAAACCCAAAACAAAAACCAGTCATCCGAACGAAAATCCAAAGCAGAAAGCAAACAAAAACCAGGAGTTCAATCCAAACTCCAAAACCAAACCAGAAAACTAAGTGTCCAATCCAAAAACAAAAGACAGATTTCGCAAAACATGGCTTTGCGGTTTATCATCATTCAGAGCATGCCTAGGGGCTATCTCCGTCCCCATACATGTGTAAATGACTCGGTTGCTCGCCAATGGTTTGCTACTTATTTCATATTATCCTGATCAATTGATTACCAATCGACCATTATTCCTGTACCTCATATCCTCATGGTTTGAGGTAGGCGGTGGTTGCTCCTGCTCCACCGCTGCATTCCGAGCCCCAACATACTGCCTTAACTGCCCATTCCTCACATGCTCCTCAATTATATCCTTTAGGTGCCTGCAGCTGTTGGTATCATGCCCGTCCAAATCGTGGAAGAGACAATGCTTTCCAGATGCCCTCTCCCGCTCGGATGATTCTCTCCTAGCCGGCCTCCGGTAAGGAAGGCGATTCCGAGTTTCCATGAATATCCGCTCCTGCGTCTCGTTTAATTCTGTGTATGTGGAAAACTTTGGATCCTTCCATTGCTTCCTGGATTTTCCTGAATCGTCGCCCAACTTCCTTTTTCCTTTATCTTTGTCCGAGCTTCCGTTGGATGGTCCTCCACCCCCAGTCACATTCACCTCTCTTAACTTTAAGTCCATACATGCATCTTCTTGCCGAAGGAACCTTTCAGCTTCGTGGAAGAATTCCCCGAGATCCAGTGGCGGGTCTCGTACTAAAGATACTTTAAAATCTGAATCCTCTCTGACTCCCGACACTGCCGCCATCAAAACCATCGATGGATCCGGCCGATCCACCGAAGCAACCGCCGCATTAAATCGAGTCAAAAATGCTCTAAGTGATTCATCCGTCCTTTGCTTTACCGATGTCAACGTCATCACGTTCTTAGGTCTTTTGATATGAACCCGAAACTGTCCCAAAAACCTGTCCACCAATTCCTTCCAAGTCCTGATAGATCCTTCTTCCAGCTGCCTAAACCACATTGCCGCTAGATCTGTCAAGTATAAAGGGAAACATCTGGCCATCACATCCTCCGATGCCCCCAGTACTTCCATGTGTCTAGTATATCTCATCAAGTGATCAGTTGGGTCAGCTTTGCCATTATATGCTTCCACACTAGGTAACTTGAACTTAGGCGGATTCTGAGCTACCCTGATTTCTCGAGCGAACGGACTCCTGTTCACTCCTTCCGAATCTCTATTGGTCAAACCTCCACGCATAGTCTTCCTAATAATTTCCATTAATCCAGCGTTGCTTGTTAGGGGTTGCCCCCCATGCTCTCGTGGGAACTCCGGCACATATTCCTCATGTGGCTCATTAGCCGCAACGTTGGCTCTAGCTTGCTGTACTCCCTCCAAAGGTCCTTCTGCGTTAGATCCTGCGGGCCTGCCCCCAAGCCCTTGTTGATTGCCTTCCGGTTCTGTATTCTGTACTCCATTAGGTTCCGCAACCCTAGTTCCTTGTTCCACATTTGTAGTTGCTGTAGTTGGTCCAAGGTTCTGTGTTCCTGTAGCTCTTATCTGCTCGAAGAAAGTCTGCATCATATCCTGTTGACTCTTCAGCAACCTCTCATGTAAAGAATTTGCCATAGCTTCCATTTCATCTCTGGTAATGTAAATCGAAGCTTGTCCTTCTCCAGCACCAGAGGATGCCTCTTGACTTCCTCCCTGTTGGCTTCTCTCAGCTCTTTGCCTTCTACTTGTTTGTCGAGTCATTGTCTTTCAAAACTAAACTTCAATCTGATGTAGCGGGTGCTAGTCCTTCTCAGTGAAAGCACCAAAGTGTTTGCGCCAAAAATGGTCACAAACCCCGAATGTTGTGAAAGCACCAGTGTATGAATACAAATCAGCAATATTCAAACACAAATCTCAGATCTAAACAAACAACAAACAGCAATCCAGAAATAATGAACAAAACACGAGATTTATAGTGGTTCGGCTATCTCCGGCCTACGTCCACTCCAAAGTTTTTATCTTTTATTGATCGATTCTTGAAGATTACAATTTCCTATCGTGTAGTACAACGGATTTTATGATTATAATCTGAATCTAAGGCAGAAATGGTGATCTGGAGTAAATCTGGCAGAGTCCGGGCGCTCTTAGCTCTCACAATTGTCCGACCCCCTTTCTGAATGACCTGGGGGTCTATTTATAGGTGTAGGAGGCTGATATTTCGCCTAAACTGAAGAGAGACCAGTTCTGGCACGTGAGGGGGCCCACATGCCCGCTTTCTGGAAATCTGGGCCCACTTTGGGATCGATTCGACCCTTGGTTCGAATCGATCAAGAAATCATCCAATCTAGCTGAAATTTGGCGTGAACATTCTTCATCATGTGCTTAAGCTTCTGTGAAAATTTCATGGCATTTGGACTTGTAGAACTCGAGATATGATCGATTCAATGTTGCATTTCTGGAGAACAGGGATACTTCGAATCGATCTTGGTTCGAATCGATTCGGTCGACTCGATGCTTGCTGCGACGTGGCGCGTGTCTCTCGCTTCGATCCGTTTTGTACTCCGGTTTGACTGGGTCGAATCCATAGCTTGGATTCGAGGTAATGGATTCGAAGGATTCTCAGTTGAAATGGATTCGAAGATGATGGAGTCGAAGCAAGGGAAGTTCGACGGAGTCGAGGCAAGGGAAGTTCGATGGAGTCGAGGCAAGGGAAGTTCGATGGAGTCGAGGCAAGGGAAATTCGATGGAGTCGAGGCAAGGGAAATTCGATGGAGTCGAGGCAAGGGAAGATGATGGAGTCGAGGCAAGGGAAGATGATGGAGTCGAGGCAAGGGAAGTTCGATGGAGTCGAGGCAAGGGAAGATGATGGAGTCGAGGCAAGGGAAATTCGATGGAGTCGAGGCAAGGGAAAATGATGGAGTCGAGGCAAGGGAAATTGATGGAGTCGAGGCAAGGGAAGATGATGGAGTCGAGGCAAGGGAAGTTCGACGGAGTCGAAGCAAGGGAAGTTCGACGGAGTCGAGGCAAGGGAAGTTCGATGGAGTCGAGGCAAGGGAAGATGATGGAGTCGAGGCAAGGGAAGATGATGGAGTCGAACAGTACCTTCTTCCTACCTTGTATCGATCGTATCTTCTCCGTACAAACTCCGATTAACCTGAAACTTGAAACGTAGCCTCTCCTAGTCCTCATCATCATTTCCAATCGATTCCGTCCTGATTGGAGCTCGACCAAATTTTGACGATATCCATTGCAGCCTTGTTTCCAATTGAACTCCAATCCTGATATCCAGCCGATTTGTTGATATTCCAGCTTTGACCAAAAAGCGGGATAACAAAAGGGAAAGTGGAAATCTGATTGAAGAGGTTCTTCTTGCAAGGAAGGGTAATTGTCCAAATATGAAAAGAAGATCAATTAGATCGAACATGGAAATATATTTCATCTGCTGTTACTGTAAAAAACCAGGTCACCGGCTGAGATTTTGCAACAAGTTATAAGTGATAAAGAATTGATAAAAGCATTAAAGGAAAGCAAAAATAAGCTTGAGAAAGGCAGCAATAACAAAGTGAATTTTGGTATTAGTAATATTCTATAAGTTAATAGAAGAAAAGGAGATGGGTGAGTGCTTGATTTGGATGCATGTCTCCATATATGTAACTAAAGGGATTATTCAAGGAGTGGGAAAGCAAGGTGGAGTCCTTTGATGGTGGAGATGTTAAGGTGAAGGGTATTTGGTTTGGTTAAGCTAAAGATGTATGATAGAAGGGTTGTGAAACTCACGAGAGTTAGGCATGCTCCAAAAATCAAGAAGAATCTTATTTCAATAGGAAATTGAAAGAAAAAGGCTGCAACTTTTCAACTCGAGTTGGAGTCACAAGGGTTTGAAAGGATAATATGAAGATAATGCGCACAAAAAAGGGAAGCAACAATGTGTATAAATTACTTGGAAAAATTATGTAGAATGAACGAAGGTCTCAAAGTGATGTTGGAGAAGTAGATTCATCTGAATTAAAATGGAGCCAGCAATGGAAAGCCGTAAACACCACATGGAGGCCTTTGTGGTATTACCACTAGTTCTGATTTATTGATAATATGCATGTTCGATCGGAGGCGTGCATAATTAGGTGGTTTGGAGGTTAGCTAGTTTTTGGTATGAAGACATGTGTTGCCAGAGTAATATTGGATATTATTTGGAGTTTCATGTTATAGGTGGAACTTGGATGATATTTACAAAAATATAGTATCAAGGTGGAGATTATTAGACTTTAGTGATATAATTTTTTCAAATTAAAGTAGATTTTGAAAATACTGCGAGGAATTATGACTTAAAGAATATTACATCTTTTATAATTAAAGAAGGCAAGGAATTATCCACATGGAAAGTATTTATTTTGAAAGATGAAAGTAATCAATCAATTTTTAAGGGTGTTACTATCTACACACCGAATATAAACCTCTCATCCATTTTTCTTCTCACCTACTAAATTATTTTATACACCCACCCACATCCACCAATTTAAAATTTCATTTTCCTTCCTGCGTTTTCTCTTTCTAAAAATAAACCAATGTTGATATTATATTTCCTCCCTCAAGTCAAATTTCATCCAAAACTAAACCAACACTATGATATTATATTTCCTCCCTCAAATCAAATTTTTCCCAAAACTAACTAATGTGAACAGTATCCAAACTACTACAACACAAACAAAAAACAGTTTATGAAACTGTTCAATTCTAAAACCTTTTTCCACCACAGATTAAATTTCTGTGTGCTCTACTATTTTGATCAAAATTAAATTTATAATACATACTAACTTAAAACAAAACAAAAATACAATAAATTCAACATGAATTTAATGAGATTACAACAAAAATAAATATTTTGCATACTTTGAATAGTAATAGAATAAACAATCAATTCATACAATAATTTATTCAAAAAAAAATAGGACTTGCTTACATTGTTATTTTCAGTATCTCTGCCATTAACTGATGTAAGAGAAGCTAGTACATTGTTATATAATCAGGGTTTTGGTATTTTATATTCGCGTTGTTCGGTTATGCAAATCGTATGACCATTTATTCATCCGGTTTTGCATACCTGGCTGATTGTTTGTAGTATTTTCTTCGAATTAATTTTAATTTCTATTTAAGTGGCATTATAGAAGTTTGCATTTGTATAGATAATAACACCCTTTTTAACTAGCTGATGAAAGAAAGTATTTTATCAAGGCTGTTGTAAATAGGCATGTATATGGTTCATATGTGTGATGAAAAGGGTTTTGTATTATGTTTTTGAGAATTGGGATTTCTTCTCAATTTTAAGGCTTTCTCTTATAATCTTTTGGAGGAATTAATAAAAGATGTTTTGAGGAAATAATCTGTCTATTGTTTTTATTCACTTTATATCTCTTCTCAAATCTAATTGTGTAGGGATCCTTGTGATAACCATAACAAAAAACATAATGACTTTGTACTAAAATTAGCAAAAGTATGACTATTCCTCCTATAAATTTTAAACTTCCTAGAACCCTTTATATTGTTTCCCTTAGCGAAAACAGTAGTCCTTTACAAATTCTAAAGTAGATATCTTCAACACAAATAACATTAGAGCAACTCTAACAACTCACACTTCAGACTTTTGTAACATTGTCAACGCATACCAAAAAAATTAGAAATCCACCCCCTTACGTAATTGTCATAAGAATAAATATTTTGTACACATAAAAATGGATATGGATGTCGACATGAAGGCATCCACATCCGAAGAATATCTATTTGGTTATGGTCAATATTATAGTTTATATTATGTGTATTTTAGTATAACAAATGATATGCATTTATTATTTTATTAAGTTAATAGTTTATATAATATCCATTTAATGCATATCTACTGCTTAAATCTATTATCATCAATTTATTATTTATTGTTTTTTTACAGTCAATGTGATTGACATTTTTTACGTTAAACCGAAATTTTGTATTCATGTATTTGGATTTATCAATCGTTAGCAGATATGATAAATATCCGATGTTCATTTATATTCATGGATATTCAATATCCGAAAATAATTTTATATGTGGATCTAGATGTGACACTATTCACATTTAAAAGTATCAGTTGATAGGCCTAGGCCTCTGACAAAGCAATTTAACTTTAATAAAGGCTAATATACAGTATGAAAGTGAAAATCCCAAATTGGGTGTGGAAATTTGCTTAATAAGAAATTGAGTTAAGACGCCTTTTAGATAGGCATCCAAAGTCAAGCACTTATTAGATGATGCTTATTTAATAAGCCTTTGAACTCAAATGTCTACTAGTTAGGTGTCCTACTTCCAACGGTCATTAGAGCCTACTTTTTAAATATAAGAAAAAAGCTACAGGTCCCAATTTTTGACGTTTTTATAAGAATAATTTCTGTAGAAATGAATATGTAAATTAGGTCCCTATTTTTGAGAAATAGAAAACGCTAACTTGCACTTTTCAGACAGAAAATGCAAAGGAACTTATAGTTTTCGGAATTTTTTTTATAAAATTCGATAATGGTGAAAAACTGTAGTTATTTACTAAAATTATACTTAAAAAACAATTATTATTATTTGCGAACAAAGAAATTTGATTTTTTCGATTTTTTTTTTTTGAAAAACACAAGTTAACTTGCACATTTTATCAGGAAATTGCAAGCTGGTTTGCGCTTTCTGATTTAGAAAAATCGTTATCTAATTTACATATTCATTACTATAGGGACTTATAACAACATCAGAAATAGGGAATTGGTGTGCAAAGCCCCAATTAAATACCTCCACATATACACTCCAAACTTCACTCATAATTTGTTAAATTCACCACATTCTACACCATTTCTACTACTATAACTAACATATCTTCCACTAATATTAATAAATAACTTATTTTCACTATTTGATTCATTCACACAAACATGAAGTATGAATGATTTTGCACCCAAAGATGATCGTGGAACCCCTCTTAGCTTCCATTCCTCCATCCCATTGAAAAGTCAAAAGTATTACCATTTATGTTACATGTATTGTCACTATTAAAAAGACTTGATAAAAAGAAACGACCAAAACGCCGAGACTTTCTAGAGAAAAGTTATGGCTTTCTACAATAAAAAACATGTCGATAAGGTCAGCGATCCGAGGATGTTTTAGAAAGATCAATCATCAAACCAAATTATTTGAATCAAGTATTTAGAAAATCAAGCAAGCAAACCCTAATGGCGAGGAAGAAGAAGCCGAGTCAATATGTTTCTTAATCTTCCATTTATTATAAATTTGAAATATCATGTATTCATTTGTTCTATTTTCGTATCTTGAAAAAAAGCGAACGATGAATTCCTAAAGTTATTTGACAGTGAAAATGGCACAACAAAAGCCTCGCTGTTACTACTTGGAAAATTGTTAAGAACTGCTTACTGTTTAATGATAATAAACAGTACTTGGTTTACATTTACTAAGTGTGATGCATATAACTTTTCAGCTAAAATTAAAGAAGCATAAAATTATTCAATATGACTTCGGTCTTTTATTCACAATGTTGTGAAAGGATTTTCAAAGTTCATAGATAAAAATACTAAAAAGGTGAACAAATCACATCCAAACGACAACTACAAAATTTTGGTTTGAATAAGGCAACAATATAAAATTTTGAAGGGCAATTTATTTTAAACTTAAGAGCAATAATATAGAGGCAAATAATCAATCAAGAGGAAAGTGAGGAGAACAATTTAACATAAATACAAAGAAAATCAAATAAATCATATCAAGACATTTATTAATTCAAGAAAGATACAATACATATAGATAAGCAAATACAACTCATTTACTATGTGGATTGGTACAAAAACAACATATTTTTCCAAATCTCGATACAAATATATCTATAGATATAGAAGACTTTTTGAGTCCAACTTCAAACTTCTAATACACATAGAAAACTTCAGTAGCTAAAAAAGAGATATAAAATATAGGGAAATAGACATTCTCTACTTTATAAAAGTTCTTCCCTTATTTATTCATAAAGCTTGGATATCACAAAGCTTTAAAAAAATTCATCATAAATATCTCAATCATCTTGGTAAAACATATATGATCAATAGGTACATATTCAATAATATAGAGCAATTCATCTTGCTTTATCTCATAAATCTCAGAGATTGTATTTCTTCAATGCAAACCAATCCCTCAAAATTACTTAGACCATTTAACAATCAAGTGATAGAGTTAGGGATATGCCTTAGGGGAAATTATGTAATTTATTACATATATCTAACTCGTTGACCAATCTTGTTTGAAATAAAGGTGTTTTCTTTCTATTATATACTTGATATAATGTAGTTATATTAATTAATAAGTATATTTAATAGAAATTTATAAATGGTATGTTTTGTGATAGTAGTTACAAAATGTTGTAACCGTGAGTAATTTATAACAATAAAATTAAATATACCATTTTAAATGTTCCTGGTCAAAATGCATCGAGATTGGATATTGATGTATCCATTGAGACTAGAGTACGTAACGCTCTCCAAATGTTGGATAGTGTATTACTCATAACTGTTGGGGGCACCTAGGGGTTACATACTGATAGTTATTGGATAAATATGGAATGACTCACTCGATAGTTTTCTATTGGTTAATATAACTGAGGTCAAATAGAAAATATCGATGTGACTGATTTACACAGTTCCCTCGACTTGAGAATACCGTGGATCTTTAATATGAAAGCTCCACTTTGATTATCATCAAATCATGGCACGACGTCCATCGGTTGGGTCGAGTGGAAGTATTGGAAGTGAAGCACTATTCAAGAGAGGATTCGTCTTCTCAGTTATATGGGGTTAGCATCACGGTCAACTCAAGTCAACCAAAGTCAAAATCTCTGGCCAGAGTAGTTCGATTAATAATAATTGTTATTATTGAACCAAGGACTTTGTGTTTGGATTATAGAGTTGAATGTGAACAATGTTGGAATTTTTACCATTACCAAATTCAATAAGTCCAAAGTGATATAGTTTTGACGAAGAGAATTGGTGTAAATAATTCTCACGGCTGGGTAACGCTTAATAAAGTGAATAGATTTTATCGAAGTTGAGTAAGCGATAAATTTGGCCATAATATCATGCCACCTGCTAAGTGAAGGGTGAACATTAACATTCGAATAGTTCGATGTTAATCGCTGACCGAATTTACACCAAGGAGTCACACAACCAAAACAATGAATTCTCTTTAGGCCAAACAATTTAATTAGTCTATAATTGTTATAAATTAGTTAATATTTATGAAATATTAATTATAAAATTTGTATATGATATGAGAAATAAAATTGTTGCATATATTTATAAAAGTTATAAATATATTGATCGATATGAGATATCTATAACAAATTAAGTTAAATATAATTGTGTATATTTAATTTGGGTTAAATGGGCTCACAACCCATGCATCTTAGAGCGATAGGCGGCTGGTCTAGAGAGAGGAAGGGGCGACTACTATGTGTGTGATTAGGATTTGGAGATGTATTGTAGAGATCTAGTTGCTTCTCTCTTATCTTACTATATAAATTATGATCTCAAAACTCTAATTACATTCTAAATCATTTTTTTGAGCCGCCACCTTCTTCTTCTTATTCCTTTTAATGGCAAAAACTATCCTCTAAAAATATCCCAAAATCTCAAATCCAATTCAAGTTAAAACAAAACTATTTGATAGTGAATGGTCGTTGATTATAGACTAGCAATATTACGAATCAAAGAATTTTAGAGAAAGAGATTTCACTATTTCAAAGTGGACTTTAAGGCAACTACTCCGGGTAATGTTTTTCTGTATGTTAATCATATCATTGTGGTTTTAAGATTTGTTAGTCATTTAATCTTATATATATAAATTAGATTATTTTTATTTCATTAGTTAGGTGAGATTTTTGTATGTATTGTTGTTGTCACAATGAAGATTGGATATGTGTATAAAGTTTATAGATCCAATTCATGTTTTATGTTTGTAATCTGATGTTAAACATTAAAATAAATTTTAGCATAAAATTATATATGTTTATATATACATATACATACATATATATACATATATATATATAATAAATTTATAATTTAAATATTCACGTACAATTTGAATTAAAACATACATTTTCATTTTTACTGATAACGTTGATATGAAATTTTCTTAACACTTGTTTATGTCTACTATGAATTCTAAGTGCTGAAAATAATTTTTTATCATTTATTTATATATTATTATTATTATTTAATGATTATCTGATTCAATAAATTCATGTAAAATAACATGTGTTTCTAAAATTAATTTTTATACTTTCTAAAATTACCACATCTTATCAGGTGCACTAAAAAAATTCATATTTTTCAAGTTAATTTTATATTTTTTAAAATTAATTTAGTTTCGGCCTACTATCTATTATTTAATTAAAATATTATTTTAATTGAGAAAATTCCAGAAATTTTTTATAAGCCCAAAATTATGTTTCCAGATTTTCTAAAATTATAAAAATTGAATTTTCATCATGTAATTATTTTATATTAATTTATTATGGCTGATATTATTTAATTCAATATAATATATATATATTATATATATTAATTATTAAAATCATTGTAAATTCAGATTTAACATGTTTCCTAATCAGTAAGAAAAATGATTAATTATTTTAATATACATATATGTATCTATCTATATATACATATATTATTTTCGCTATTTACGGTTTAATACATAGTTATATAAATAAATAATCTTTTTTGCAATATTTTAATGATGAAATATATATTTTATACATACTTTAATATATATATATATATATTATCATTTGAAATTTATAACTATATGTTCATGCACATAATTAACAACATACAATACATACAAAATGAGCTAATGTGTTCATTGCTATCTATATCCCAACATCTATATACATGCATGTTATACCCTGCACTGATTACTATGTTGCACTTGCGCGCACATACACATATGTATATGATTCATACATACATATATATATATATGTATGTATATGTATATATGTATATTTATCTAAATATAATCAAAATTAAATAAATCTTTTTACACAACCTGATATTAGGGCTGTCAATGGATACCTAAAAAATCTGAAATATGTCCGCATCCGCATTCGAAAAGCGGATAAATATCTGATATCTAGAAAAACGAATGCAGATGCGGATATGAAGACACCGCATCCAAAAATTATCCATCTGGTTTTTGTCAAGATTATAGTTCAATTTATGTGTACTTTAATGCACTGAAAGATATTCGTTTATTATTTTGTTAAGTTAGTGGTTTATATTATATGCTCACAACACTTATTAACTGATCGAAACTATTTATTATCATCATATATGTTAATTTTTAACATTTTTATAATTAATGGGATTGAAAAATATTTATATTAAACTAAAATTTTCTTTTTATAATTCTTGCTTTATCGGTTGTTAGCAGATAGGATAATTATCCGATGTCCGTCCATATCCGTGGATGCAGATATCCAATATCCGAAAATGATTTCGGATGCGGATGTGGATATGGCACTATCCGCATCTGAAAGCATCCGTTGATAGGCCTACCTGATATGTTACACTTGAATACATTTGGACTTTGTCACTTTTCATGCCATGAAAAAAATGTTAACTATCGACATTTAATGAATCAATCAATTTAATTAAAGAGGGAAAATGAAAAGTTTCTCTCTCCATTTAATGCAAGTTATGCTCTCAATTAATTACTTGATTTAGGGAAAGAAGCGAAAGGTTTTCTTTCCTAAATTAACTCTTATAAATATTAGTTAGGTGTATTTGATACACTATACATTTAAAATTTAAATTTGTTTTAAACTTCCCTTTAACTAATTTAGATAAAATATACGATTTTATTTAAACTAAATTTAGAAAAGTTCTAAATGAATTTAGACTTCGTAGGCCCATTAAAGATCCAAAATGGTTAAATATTTTGAAATTTATCTATTTTTTCCGTTGTTGGTTGGCTCAGTTCCGTCATCATGGGCCTAATAAACCTAATTACTCATTGTAACGACCCATAAATTTGACACGTTTAATATTAATTAATAATCTACAATCATTAATTTAAAGGTGTAACGAACAAGGATTTTCGACCCTCGAAAATCGGCATTAATACGTTCACCGTGTAGCATGCCGAGCAATCGAGTGCCGGAAATACCAGATCATTAGAGGAAAGAAAGAAAGAGGTAGAAGAAAATAGAACAACAACACAGAATCTCACAATCGCAGCAGAATAATATATAATGGATAATAACATGTCTTTATACAAAAAGAACTATAACTAATTTATACATAACATCATCAGAGTACAACAAATCAACAACTCAAAACTGGACAATTATAATAACTTATCCTCACCGGTGTTGACTATACAGCCTAGCACATACAGTGGAATATAATCAAGTACGTATAATACGTCTTCGTCATCCGGCTCGTCTCCTGAGCTTCATAGCATCCTAACATGAACCTGTAATACTCGGTCTGACCCGAGCATTATAATAAAATAACACCCGAGTCAGTTTGGAAAACCAGCGTGAGAAAACACACTCAATTTGAATTATTAAAGTTATCAAAATCCTTTGAAAAACAAAGGTATCTCATAAGACAACGCCACACATAAACACGATGGATTTTTACCTTACGATAACCAAAATATTTTATATCAAAATCATCTGATATTATAATAGTGTCTAAGTACAAATACTTATTCAAATAGCCAAAATTGTTACATTATTAAATTACAGCATACTAGGCTCTATAACCAAAACCATATAGGCACGTATTGGAGAATGGATTCATTACAATGACTAGGCACTGGGGTACCACCTATCACAGTACACGTCTAGAAAAATGTACCGAGGACCTCATCGGGATCCCCTACAACACAAGACCGGTTCTACCCCTAACCTGGATAGTACCGAATATGTTACCACCCTGGGTGTTCCTACCCTTATCGAGAGCTCTTTTTTCATGCACCACCGTATCCATAATTTATAATATATCCAAGGGTATCTAGAAAGGTGATAACATACCCTAATTGGGTGCAACGTACTTAGCCTTGCTGCATCTCCCATGATTTTTAGTCATTCTGGTTGATGAGGCTTGAGACTACGATTACCTTTTTAAGGAATTATCACTTAGAATGCTCATTGTCCTCCAATGACAATATGCTAAAAACATTCATCCATACAAGTCCGTTTTGGGTCTGAACGAAACCGAAGGCACTATTCCTACGACATCCATTTTGGAATCGTCCTTAGTATTAGTAGCGATTAGCCCTTGCACTTCAATGCTCCATCTTCGATTCCATGCTCTTGTCTTCACTTCGAAACGTATTTGTTGGATCAAGGTGGTTTTCGGATAACTTATCCGATCCCGGTCTCTTCGAAATAACGTTTGATATTTTCGGTAAACTCAACTCCGGTTCTTTAGGAAATAAACAGATGAAAATAAGATTGGAAATCATCTCCTAACCGTTAGTGGACGGATTTCCTTAATGTCGTCCTAGAAGAACAAAATGAGTTTATACGTACCGTATAACATCTTCTGACGGTAGCTGTACCATATAATTCCTGTGTTTCTCCTAGATATTTCCAAAGTTATGTTTTTAGTCCAGATTTGATAGTCGGTTATTTAACTATCAAATAAACAATCATTCAACCAAAGATTCATTTTCCACTGAAATCCCTAAGCCTTATTTAATTTAAATTTCCATAAATTAAATCTCTTTATCAAAAAGTTACATACTTATCTTATCGAAATAAGTATGTTCACAAACCATTCCTTTCGAAAATATTTGAAAAACCTTTTAAAATAAATATGGAAAGCACTACGCGGTATCAACCCTGGATTCACAGCTTAATGATTACGTCTCTATCCCAAAGAAATCCAAACTTAACTACTGGCAATCACTGCCTCCCGATTCCGCCATGAAAGTATACCATTACTTTCCGAAAACTTTATTTAATAATTAAATATACTTTTAACAATTAAAATAATTACTTAACTTTGAAACAATAATTAATTCTGATTTATTAATAAACTTCTAATCGATTTACAAGACTTGTTATAAACTTATAATTGACAGTTTAAAAATATTTAAAAATATTTAAATAACTAATTTTTCTGGAATATTTTTATGCTAAAAACAT
Organism: Allium fistulosum; assembly: GCA_030737815.1. NCBI lineage: Eukaryota > Viridiplantae > Streptophyta > Magnoliopsida > Asparagales > Amaryllidaceae > Allium > Allium fistulosum. The sequence continues at coordinate 454,824,460 of CM060902.1, forward strand.
TTTTGAATTACCTAGTTTAATAATTAAATATCCTCCTTTTAAAGCAAACTCAACTTCTCAATAAAAATATATTTCTCAATTCCAATATAACCAATCTAATATTTATAAACCTCTCTCGATTTAACACCAATCGATTTACGTCCCCAATTTCATAAATTACTTTTTCACATTTCCAAAAGTAAATCTACCATTCCTTTTTAAACCGATTTACCCATCTCATTTTAAGTTCTTACAGTGAATTTATATCTTCAATTTATCAAATGATAATCATTTCATTTTATTTATAAACATTATTTATAAATCCCATAGTCACATTTCCAGTTTACAACGGTTTCACATCACATAAATCCATTATAAATCGATTTCTAAATTATATTCTATTTATAAATCAATTTCTTAAATAACCCAACTATATTTCAAAAACTAACCAAATCTCGATTCCCCTTCTATTTCGCAATTTAAATGTCTTATTTAAGATCCAGTGTAACCAATTTTATACTTATTTCCAAATTCCCTTCTATTCTCCCAAAACTTGTTAAAAATCTTGATTTTAAAACCCTTTTTATTTAAACGAGTATTACCCAAGAATTATTATTTAAACCCCTTTATATTCATTATTCCAAAATCTCTATTCACAATATCACGAAATAGTTAAGAATAAATTTTAAGGTTAAACCGTTTATTTTATCCAAATCAATTTCTTTTAACTAATCCAAAATTCTATATAAATACTTAATTCCAAAAATCCCTTTTTAATCTCTTTTCAAATTCAAAAAATATATTTATGGTATTTTTTGAAAATACTAAAATCTAGGCCAGTGCTACCATAGCATCCAATAATTTCAAATCACACTATAGTCTATCACAGATTATCCAAACATATCATATATCACTATATATGAAAATAAATTCAACATTTTTAAGGAATCCAGTTGGATCTCTCGAACCTATTTTCCCTGCAACCACATATGTTAGATAACATAAAAATACCAATCCCGCTTCGAGGTGGGATATCGTGGTAATATAGGGTCATCCGCTATTATGCGGGGCGCATAGGGTCTCATCCGCTAAAATATGCGGGAATAATCAATCCACCTACCAATATATATTACTATATATATATATATATATTATAACATCCAACTGATAATAATAATTATCAAAACATCCAATCAACCAATAATTTAATTTTCAACATTTTAAATTAAACTAGCAATCCAAAAATGAGTGAGATTTACTCACTTTGATTTTTATTATCGCTTTCGCGTTCTGGTTCCGATTAAATTCGAACGTGTTTGAATTTGTCAAAAAATTCAACAAGCTCTAAATTCAATCAGTTCAGTTCATATGCGTCCTATTCTTCGATACGAACACAACGCAACAAACCGCGTCTCGATCGGACCTAAGACGAATGAGATACACATTTTATAAGAATTGGAAATTTAAATTAACAATATATATATAAATAAATAAATAGATCCACTCAACACCTTACCTAGCCCAACACGAGACGACCCGGACCAAACCCACTTCCACACATTCTTCTCCAATTGTCGTCCCATGTACACGTACATAGAGTACCCATTCGTGTGCACACCACTGACACCGAGCTCCAGCCATCAACTCGACACTCTGACCATGCCAACAGCCTCGCCATCGAAATCTCCACCTCCCCATATCAATTTCCCCAAGCTCGAGGCCACCAGGAAAAATGCAACCATACCTCCTCCCTTGCAACGGTAAAATGTCGCACCCCTCCATTCTCAACCACACGTCTTCAAACTCGGCACCCAAGTGCCAAATCTCCATACGAACATGAATCCGAGCTCCATACTGCAAATCGTTCACCACACATATCCTAAAAGCTAACCCTAGCTCGCGTTCATGCTCTCGACGTTAAAGTTGAACTTTATAAATCAAGGCCGCACCCATCAAAGAGCATACCAGATCAAAGAGAAAAATAAAATAGGATTTCACAAGCTGGTTTCATGATTTTTAGACAAGTAAATTGTGAGAAATAATTTTTCAAAGCTTGGTATGCTTTATTTTTTTCCCTGTGTTGTAAATGCTCGGCTGTTCAGTTAAAAAGGAGAAGATGCGTGTTTGAATAGGTAAAGGTCATGATCGTAGGTGGCTGATTGGATAGAGTAGATAGTTGAAAAGAAAAGTTGACTAGATAATATATATTAACTAATTTCAAAAAGTCTCGATTTATGCAGCTCAAAATTTTGAACTCCTATCGAGGCATGCCGCTAGGCGTTCATAATGTTATAACCCTATTCCGAACGTAATGGAAAAGGTTTCGAGTCCTAATTCGATCGTATGGAGAAGATAGCTTTTTGGATCCAATTATTATATTGAATTTTCGATATTAATTTCAACGTGTTTTTATACCGTACAACCAAATGATAACTCTAAATGCTACGAAGTTTGAAATCCGATAATAATTCACTATTATGGATCCAATGGAACTGGTTTCGTCAAAATTCGAGACTGTATCCCGGATCGCTATTTCTACTCATTAATTTAAACGAGCTATTTTTAAAATCGAACAAATCACTTTTAAATTAAATATAAAAGTTCAATTACCTTCATTCTTATTAATATAAATTTAATAAACGTTTAAATTATTTTTATCAAGCTTAAAACTCAAGATTCAATGTTTTTAACCAAATTCCAATTATTAAATTATCCAATAAATCATTATATTTGAGATTCAAGTTAGAAATTAACTTTTAAATATTTAAAATCAAATAAATATTCCAATTTCAAATAACCAAAATTCTGGATCATTACAATAGGGGTAATAAAAATATATTTTCGAGCAGAGTTGTCTTTTAAAATTTTAGTCATTCCATTCTATTCAGAATATTCAAGAAACGAATATAATATGTTCTGGTTTAGATAATGGTCGAATCAGACATTTTTGAAGCAAGAATTACTTTAGACGAAAAAACTCAAATATTCACTATAAATATGTGTTGTTCTTATTCCCAGCCGCGATGAGATCAATTCCTCCTCCCTAATCCCGAAATCTTTCTTAATCGCATTTTAATGGCGAACAATTTTCTCCAATTACAAATTATTCTAGAAATCCAATTTTTTCAAACCTTATCAAATTATTCGTCTTGACGAGATAAAGAGATGGTAACAAATCATTTTTGGCACAACGCTTGATTTTAGTGGAATTGGTGGTCAAATATTTAGGTGGAGAAACCCTAAATCGAATTAGGGCTTTTCAGTTGAAATGAAGTTAAATGTTGGGGTTAGCAAAATTGGGTCAAGCATGATTGGTGGGTTTAAATAGTGGTGGTTGTAGGTCATGATGACTGTGGCATCATAATTTGGCCGATAAAGGCAGAAAAGGGTTGTCGGTGGCAAAGATAGGCGATCGGTCCAAGATGGACGTGTAGGCCATGGTAAGCAGAAGATGAGGGTGGTGTTCAGAGATGGCGGTTCAACCGATAGTGGCTAGGACAGGCGATGAAAAGGTGTGAAATGGGTGATCGGGTTGGAATGATTACCATGCATTGTGGGTACAATGTTCATTTTGTCCCTTAATTAATTTTATTTACAAATTAAACCATATATTTCTAATTTGTGTAACTTCTACATACGGCCACTATTTCACGTGTGGTTTGTTACATCAGGTTCATGGCAAAATTTTAGGCATTTTGACATATCGTTTACTGACTTTTGAGATTGTTTGTGAAAGTTGCCTTAGTAGGATTCATTGGTTGTAAGTATTTACATCTTTAAAATATCAAATCGATCTTTATTGATAAAAGTATACCTGTTAGGACTATATCTTTTATCGATATTTGGATGTTTTGGGTGATATTCAAATTTGGTTCTTCATTTATTATATTATTACATGTTTGGATGATGAATACCTTATGATAATTGATTATAGATGTATAGAAAATAATTAATTAATTGGGATTAAGTGTAAATGGACGACTAGAAAAATAATAATATTATTTATTAAATTTAGGGTTAATATTTGTGAATAATCATAGTTGATAAATTGTACTAAAATTAATATGCATATTTTAGTAAGGTTATTATTTATGAATTTATGGAGTAATTCGTAAATAATAACAAAATGCCTATTTTAAAGTGAATTTGAAAAAACATTATCATTTATAAAGTAAAATGTAGTTTAATAAATAATAATATGATTTTGGCAAACTATTATTATTTTTGAGTTTTACTGTAAATAATTAAATATTAGAGGATTTTAGGATAAATTAACGTTGTTTGAGATAAGTAGCATTATTGAACTTTTTGGAAATTTAAATGAGTGTTATTATTATTTGGGTAAATTATAATATGACTACTTTTACAAGTATTGTTGGAAATGATATTGTTATTATTTAAAGTAAAATAATGAGAGACATATGAGAAAGTAATAAAGAGAAATTTTTAGAATTATTTTTTATTTAAATTATTGTTATTTTTGAAATAGATAATAATAATGTTTGAGTATTTCAGAAGTGAAATATTAGATATTACTGCAATACTTAATTTGGATTATTATTTTTTTGGGTTGAAAGAAATGAAGTGAATTAAAAGGGTTTTTATGAAAAAAGTCACCATTTTTGGGAAAAGAATAATCATATGCTTTGAATGGGAGTTTTGTAATAAAAACTGATTTTTGTAAAAATAATAATATAATATTTTTAAAAGTATTTAAAGTAAATAAATATTATTATTTAGGGTAAATAACTATAAAGCGACACCCTGACATGTAAAGTAAAATATAATTATTTTAAAGTCGGTAAATAATAATTGAATAATTTATATTATCCGAAGTAAATAGATAGTATTGGAATAAATAATAAGGGAGCGATTCTACTACATCGGGGATGAAGATTGTTCATTTGTCGTGTGGTTTAGTGTTTACCATTATGGGATGTGCTACTTGGGTAGGATATATGTTTTTTTACTTACCATGTGGGGAGGCAATTACCTTTTTCCAAAATCGGTAATCGATAAAATAGATAAAATTAGAAGGGATTTTCTATGGAGAGGAGAAATTTCCTATAGTATTATTAATTATCTAGTTAATTGGGAAACAGTTAATAAATCAAAAGAAAATGGTGGTTTATGAATAATTAATTTACATAATCTTAATGTGTCCTTATTAGTATAATGGTTATGGAAATTTAATGATAATAATGAAAACTTATTTAGAAGAGATGATTTCGAATCAATTTTATGGGGGAAATATATAAACTTCACCATATTATGTCAATAATTTGTCATACTTTTGGAAATCTGTATTATTATTATTTAACCATTTTGAACTTAGGATAAGTAATTTTGTCCACATGGGTAATAATACATCTTTCAGGCATGATTGATGGATTTTGGTTATCCCTCTTAAAGCAGAATATAGAGAACATTTTTGATAATTGTCATTCCAAAAACGATTTAATTTATGAAGTTCTCGGATCTATTAATGATTTCCCATGGTAATTAAATTTTAAACATGCACTTGAAGGAGTTACTTCAACTCAATGTTTGTTACTTTGTATGAAATTTGAATTTTATGACATAGATAATGGAAGTGATATTAAAATTTGTTGCTAGATAATAGTAAAAACCTCTCCTCTGATTCGTTTTATAAAATTTTAAAATTTTCAATAATTTAATCAAATTGATTTAAATTTTTATGGAAAACTAATGCACCACCTAAAACAATGTAACGGTCCACCTTTTGGGACAGTTAATCGACAATAAACCACACATGTTAACTCAACCATTCAAAAGGGAGGACTGTTAATGGGGTAAATAAGAAAATAAGAGAAAAGAAGGGAAACAAAACACAGAATCTCACAGTGGAATGACAAAATATAATAATCAAATAAACGGTTCATGAAGCTGTTTTACAAATAACATTTGATTACACTTTTACAATACAGATCAGAGTTATACATATAGTAGGAATAAATAAATAATACAGTGGAACAACATGATGCAGTGGGATAAAATAATAATATAATAGTAAACTCCATCTTCGTCCTCCAGAATAATGTCTTCAACACTGAAAAGCTCAGGCTGACCCGAGCGTAATGAAAAGACAAAACACTCGAGTCAGAACTAAAAGTTCTTATATAAGTTAAATAAATAATAAATAATAAATAAATATGAGTGCAACAGCTTCAGAGATGTTTACATGATTTTACATCTCCTATCCAGTGTCTAACGTGCGTGGAATAACTTAAAAGATGTTCGGGATTCCATCTCCTAAGGATCCGTTAAACTATTAACATACATAGTACAATACGTTATTATATTAGGTCTACAGTAAAGTAAAGTATTAAAATAGCGTTAAGGCGTTACCATATACCCCTTAACACATTTTATATAAATGCCATAGTCTATACAGTACTGTAAACTCCACCGTAAATTGGTGGGCTATCAGGGAGCACTCCATAGGTACGACACAAACCAAACTCGTAGTGGGCGCGATCAACATAAATATGACAAGGCACGCGAAACAATGCCCAGGGTAGGATACTACCGTTTTGCACTCCCAGACTGGTGGTAACACATAGCAGCTACTACCGCCCACCTCGGAACACACTCCCAAAATCAAATCAAGGGTGGCCATCAAATCAATCGTAAAGTAATAAATATGGTATCGAAGAAATGTGCCCGATAGGGGGAGCGACCCCACTTGGCCCAGTATAGCTCCTGTTTTAGTCATTTTAGTTATGACCCGAAAGTCAAGGCTATCCATCATCATTCTCTTAATTCATTCCAATAGCATTCGCCAAACCATCCTACTTCATTCTGGATTCTCCACCAGGTGCACAGTTGTTAAAGTGGTTTTCGGTATTGGTAGAGAGTATGACAATATCTGATCCCGGTCTCTTTAACAACCAAACGCTTATTTCACACCGGTTGGTTCTTTTACATTTCAAACCGATTCACAATTGATATCAAAATATCATATTCACTTCAAAATCATATCACTTTCGAAATCATATTCACTTTCGAAATCATATCACTTTCGTAATCATATTCACTTTTGATATCATATCACTTTCAAAATCATATCACTTTCGTAATCATATTCACTTTCGAAATCATATCACTTTCGAAATCATATTCACTTCAAAATCATAACCATAGAATAGGTTAAACCCTCGTATCAAAATATTTTCATTTAAATCAACTAAATCTGAATCATAATAGTTCCAACTTTACACAGTTTGAATATTGAAAGTAGTTTATATATTGGAATAGTTATACATTAAAAATAGTATAGATATTAAAATATATATATATATATTAAAAGTTGTTTATAAATTTAAAATAATATATATATATATATATATTAAAGGTTGTTTATAAATTTAAATAATATATATTAAATAGTTTATATTTTTAAAATAGGTTATAGATCAAAATAGTTTATATATTAGAAATAGTTTATATATTAGAAATAGTTTACATATTAAAAATAGTTAATGTATTAAAAATTATTAATATATTAAAATGGTTTATATGAGAAAAATAGGTTATATGTTAAAAGAGTTTGTAACTTAAAAGAGTTTATATCGAAAATAGTTTCAAATTAGAATTGTTTCTTCCAATTTCACAAATCAATTCAAATCAACTTTAGTTCCAAAAATTCAATTTAAATCAATCTCAATTCAATGATTTCAATTCGAAAAGGCTAAAGGTTTCAATTTAAATTCTCATTAAAAACCATTTCAATTTATATCAATTTCAAATCCATGTTTGAACTAAAAATTTAAACCACTTCAAATTCAATAGGTTTCAAAGTTTAAATGTTCAAACGTTTGCAATAACTTAATTTTTTGATAAATTTCATTTATTTTTAAAATTCAACTTTAAGATTTCAATTTAAATTCTTTAAACAATTCATTTAAACCAATTTCAATTTCAACATTTTAAAGCTTGGATTTTGAAAATAATTCAGTTCATATAAATCTAATTTTATTTCAAAATATCATTTAACTGGATTCAAAATTTAAGGTTTTAAAATCATTTAATTTAACCAATCCGGTGTCCGTATATAATTTTCTACCCTATGGTCAAGTGATACAGATATATATCATTTCAACCAACAATAAATTTAAATTTATGGGTATATATCATTTCAACCCGCAATCCCGAGAAAAATTCAAAATCCATAAAATCACTCGAGCCTATCATTTCAATCCATAACGATTTTTCCCTAATCTATAAGATCGTTCAGGTATGTATCATTTCAACCTATAGTGATTTTTCCTAACAACAAACTAAGGGAATTGCAGTGAGATAACAGTATATAAAATAAACATAACATCAAATCATCCAAAATGTCAACAATTAAACATCCATCATAATCATCATTCAATTCAACCAATAAATCACAACAATTAACCGGTTATCATTATCAAGTGTTTAACTAACAAATTAAATTAATATTAATTTAAATGGCAATTCAATTCAAATAAACTCAAATTAAATTTAAATGACAATTTAAAATACCAAACAGCAATCAATAAAGTTTCAATCACATTATAAATTTAATTTAACTAACATAAAATGGTTTAGTATTCGTGGGTGGGTTAAATCACTCACCTTTGATTTTTCGACAATTTAAAATCCAAATAAAGCCCAAAAATCTAACATTCTTAGAATTCAGCCAAACTAGTTCCATAATGTTCAGAATTCCGATACGATCGCAATGGAGAAAACCGCGCATAAATCCGAGCTCGTATGAAAAAGTTATGCATGTTAGAACGTTTAAACTTTGAATTGAAATTAAAATAGAAATAAGGGCAAATAGAAAGTTGACATGTCACCTGCCCTTGCATCGCGACTTTGCCTGAACCCTAATCTTGAACTACGGTCGCCAACCTAAAAGCTCAACCGCACGCAACCACGTCCATCGCCTCTCCGATCAGACGTCACCATGTGAACCACCATCGCAGGCCGACCCCACGCCCACCTCGCCAACGTTCACGATCGCCTCCGGCCATCACACGACCACGCCGCCGCTCGCTTTGAACGCTAATTCTGGTGATTCCAGGCACACCTAAGATGAACTACGACCGTAGATCGACTTGCCTCGACACCCTCTACGCACCAGTGCTCGCCGACTGTTCCCATGATGAAGATCCACCGTTGAAATCGAAACCCTAGGATGGACGGTCGAGAATAAATCGCCAATTTCTAGCCAAACCATGATTCTATTGCAAAAACGATTGATGCAGTAGATTGCGCTTGTCAAGAGCTTTCCAACGATATATTATTTTCTGTGATTTGAGGAGTTTGAATTTTGGAATTGATTTTTATTTGAAATTTGAATTTAGGAATTAGGTTTCTGCCATTGAGAAGGAAAGGAGTAGATGGAAAAATAGTACGTATAGAAATAAGAAAAAGGCTACTAGGGTTTCAGAAAAAAAATATGTTTATATAGATAAAGATAGATAAGAATGAATGGACAGATCGAATTGGTGAAAATGATTACGCGAACTCGGAAAGCCCGTTTCTTTCCCGAAACGAAAGTAGGTCATCCAATATATCAAAATATAGGTTTTCAATATTTTTAAACTCAATGGAACCAGTTTCAAACCCAAATTCCATTGTATACAGAAGTTAGCTTTAAAAATTAGATTATTTTAATTGAATTCATTAAATTGATTTCTAAGCATTTCGAGACCGCACGATCAAACAACAAGTCCGATCGTTGCGAAACTTGAATCCTACAATAATTCACTATTATGGATCTGATGAAACTAGTTTCGTCAAAATCCAAAACGGTGGCCAAAATGGCTAATTTTCACGTTAATTAAATAAATTATTATCAAATTGGTTTAATCACTTTTAAATCCAAATTTAATAATTAACAATTTAATCATTCTTGATTACACCGAAATTAAAATCTTTTAAAATAAATTTTCCATGTCATATTCAATATATAAATATTGCACTAATTACAGCGTTCAATTACAATTGTAATAAATTCATTAATTATAATTTAAATTCCAATAAATTCATTTATTTTGATTTACATTCTTATTATTCAATCAACAATACCCTATGAATTTTATTAACATAAGTTTACATTTCATTACATTCATATTTTACAGTTATCATCTCTTATCATATTAACTATAATATTTAGTTACATTAATTCCATAATTTACCAAATTTAATTCCTTATTTACGATTATAGCCAAATCAACTTTACAACAATTTCAATTAATTGAAGTTACATTAAAATAGTTATCAATTACATTAAATTAACATTATTAAATTACATTTTAATCATCTTTTCCATTTGTAAATCATAAATTTTAATTTTTCATAATATTTATTCAAAATCTTATTAAATTTAATATTTTTAATTATCGAAAAATACGGGTCATTACAAACAAAATTACATATGTGATTGATTTTACATAAAAAAATAAATACAATTGATTTTAAAAAAAAAGAAGAACTTGATTACAAATTAAAAATGTATTTTTTTGTATTTTAAATTTGGAAACTATTACGCATTTTTATTATGATTGTCTTGTCACTGTTTCTATTCTTTTAAACACCTATAGTATTTTTTGATTTTAACATGATTAATAATGATTTTAATTGTGACTTTGCTAGAGTAACTTTAGGTTCTACTAAATTAATGGACATGGGATTTTATTAGATACTACCTTCACTATTACCCATCGTACTTATCGTTTGAAAGAAACCTAAGAATGTTCAATAATATTAATAATCTTTTTGCAAATTTTATTTATGCTATTACTTTGTTTTATTATAACTGGTTTGCTAATCCAAGCTATAAATTGGCTAAAAATGTTCTTTTTAAGAAATACCTTAACAAAGTAGGTTTTTGTACAAATATTTTAAAGGAAAAAAGTGTTTTTAATAATAGAAAAAAATAACAATGCTTTAAGTTCTGTTTTAGTGGATGTATTTAATGCTAACTCTTCAGATTCTCTACTTTTGCTTGGAAACAAACCTAGATTCGGTTTGTTTTTAAATTCATTTTTCATTCTTTTCTTTTCATATATACTTTTACTAAGTTTATTCGGGATTCTATGCTTAGTCATAATGTATCTTATAGTTCTTTATATTTTTTCATTAGTGTTTTGATTATTTAGGTTTAGTCAAGATGCAACCTTTATTTTCTTTATTCTTCACATTTGCTTATACTTAGTCTGTTCTGCTTACCTAGGTTTAATTTTGTTTCACCTTAAGATTCATTTATTTCCCTTTATGCTCTTATTTTTTAAAAGAAGTTAATGTTATTTTTTTATAAAATAAAATGTTGTTGGGGAAAATTAAATTATTAATGAAAAAGGTAGTTGTTTAACAGGTAAATTTAGTGACGAACAATACACGAGACTAAGCTTCGTGGTTTTTTTTGAGAAAAATGAGTAATCCTCTATGAGGAGGAAAACACTCATATAATTTTATTATATACTTAAAATGGGAGCTACCAATAAGCATGGTAGGTGGTTATTCCCTATGAACCCATACGAGTAAATTAGAAAAAAAAACCCTCCTTTAAAAAACCTAGAAAATATCTAAAATGCATGAAAAGAAATCAACAAAACAAAACCGTAGCCACAAAAAATCAAAACTAGCAAAGGAGAAGGGTCCATGATGAGAGAAAGACCTCATCCGGTCTTCTAAGAGGAAGTGAATAGTATGAATAACTACTAGGCATGTCCAAAGAGGCTATAAAAGGCCCTGAAGCATGTCGAAACTCGGCTCATTCAAGGAACGAGAACACCTGAGTTGAACGGCCCATGTCAATAGCCAAAACCGAAAAAAGAACTCAATAGACAAAGCGATGCTTAAACATATATAGGTCTATTATATAAATATATATGCAAAAAGATAGAAAGTAACATATACAAGAAATAGTAACGTAGGTATGACATGAATCGTGAGAGGGAACAAACTTCGTTACCATTAGATGACGTATACCTGATAATTTATAGTTGGAACCAAAAGCAAGATGGGAGCTATCAAAAACCTACTCATAAATAAAACAACCACATGGGCAGCTATGTAAAAGAGCTCAGTCAACTAGACCAATGGAAGTAAGACTATGACTTCTAAATAACATAAGTTTGAGTTGCTAAAGGACAACAATGCAAAACATAAGCTAGTTACCTAGCAAGAGTAGGGAGTTAGAATGATCGTGTGTGTTATCATCTACTAGGATGACAATTAAGACATTATTTTTTTCTATTATGAACAACAACTCTATCTCATAAGGTATCAATATGGATTTACTTGTTTAAGAAATTACTTAAAACCGGTGATGTCAGCTAATTTATAGGTATTATTTGAAATCAAATTAAAACAAAATAAAACGATTATATATGTCAAATTATAGTAGTTGAAGTAATTTATTATTATTATTGAAAAATCCTTTATTTCTGTCAACCTAAATATATCAAGCTACGATCGCGAAAATAATTTTTAATAAATTCATTACCCATAAGTAAAATGAAATGTCAACCTAAACTAATAAGACTCATAATTAAGAATGTTAAAAGTAATATTAAAATGAAAAATTCTAAGAATACATAGAAGCGTTAAATTAGCAAACTAACAATCATGGTTTAGGTGTGTAGTTGTTTCTAGGTTCATATTGCAGAATTTTTTTTTTGTTAATATGCACATTCTTCTTTTATAATTGTTCAACGGTATTGAGCATCCCATGTAATATTAACCATGTATGTAACTTGGATTTGGAGGGTGCATCCGCTTTCCATGTAATTTTAAAAAAGTTAGATTTAACACTCGAGAAATTTAGAAATTTATGAAATGAATTAAATGTAAAGCTATTAGTCTTATCCCAACACCAAATTTTAATATTATTGTTATTATCTATATTGTATAATTCTATTTTAGCACATAGAAAAGCAAACTGGTAGAAAATAGTTCCTTCCAGTGTCCGATTAAAGCTGAATTCCCCAGGAAAGTTCAAGTTAGGTCTGTAGATTAATACATTTTTAAAATAACAAATATTGCAGAGATTTGTAAATTCTACTTCAAGAGGAATTACGGACATCCAACAATCATGGTAGAAGAATGTGTTATTCCTCAAGTGGAAAATGTTACCAATACCTGGATTGAAAATATTCAAGATTTTTGAAATTGATTTCCAAAGTGTGACAAATTATTGTGGTTGCTAGATGTTAATTGGTGTAAGTTAAGATAGCCACCATGAAATTGATTATAAATTAGTTCTTTCCAAATTAATTTGCCGTTATTAGTATGAACTTCTACAACAATTTCCCTAATAAAGAAACATCGAGGCTAGAAGATTAATTATTCCTAACTCTCCCTCCTCCTAGATAATCAAACCGAATCTCAACTATCTAGACACCTTAAACTACTACTGGAGTTATCCCTAGCCTACAAAAAGTCTCTCCTAATCTGATTTATTTTACCGATTGCCCATTTTTGAAAAAGATAGAACGACATCTAATAAATGGGAGCTACCGATAAACCAAAGTTTACTAGAACTACTGTACCCGCTCTCGATAAAAATTTATCGTTCTATCTACATAATTTTCTGCTAATTTTGTCAATGACAGATAACCAGTCATCATTCCTAAGTTTGGTAAAAACCCTAAGTAATATATGGGAAATTTCATAGTGTTATAGTTTAACATGTTGACAACCTGACTCTTTATGTTACTTACGTTATTTAGTAAAACTGAACGTTTATCAAAATTAATTTGTTGGCCAGATAGTAGCTCAAAGCTATACAAGATAAATTTAAGATCTATAATACGATGAGGCAAATACGAAGTAAAGAGAATGGTGTCGTCTGCGGAATGGAGAATGAAGTGACCAACACTCGTGACTACATTTACAAACCTATCTAAAATCCCATCATCAGTAGTTAGCTTGATAAGCTTAGTAAAAACGTCGGTCACTAAGTACAATAGAGGTGACAATGGATCACCTTTCCTAAGTCCACATTTTGATTGTATTTTATTACCTAAAACACCATTACCACAATATTAGAATTGCCCATTTTAAGAAGAGCCATAATCTAGCCGATCCATTTTTCACTAAAACCACTATCCACTAATAAGTCTTTAAGGAAAGTCCAATACAACGAATTAAAAGCTCTGGCAAAATCAAGTTTTAAACGCATGCAGGTGACATTATTTTTACTACAATAGTTATGAAAGAGTCTATGCAGTAGGATCGTATAATATGGAATAGTAAAATGGTCTAGGTAGATAGTAATAAGCAGTAAGTAAAGTAGACACCAAGACTTTATACTGGTTCGGACCTCTTGTCCTACGTCCAGTCCCTAAGCTCCTCTTAGGAATTCAACTAACCAACAACCCTCACTTAACCCAAAGGAATAGGTTTACAACTTACCCGAACAACCGAACGGGATTTCTTGCCTCAACTACCGAAGAGGACTTCAAATTGGATACAAAAGGTATTTCTGACTTATTGTGTTCTTGATAACACTAATGAGTCAAATTGAGTACAACTTTCCTATAATCTTATCCTCGAGAGTATACAAAGTGTTTGTGAAGATTTAGGAAATGTGAATTGCTATGAATCAAAAGGTGTTATAGTTAAAACAGAGATTCAAGCAATTGGTTTGTGATTGCTTTTGAAAACTTAAGAAATCTGAAAGTATGTTCAAGTAAATAGAAAGATTAAAGCAATTAGAATTGGTAAATCAAATGATGTTAGAATCATGTATTTATTCTTGTAGAAGAGGTGCATGTGTTGCCAAAGGTTGCAGAAAAGAGATGCTTCTATTTCCATTGGAGAATGGTTGCAACTGTTGGGAAGAGGAAGGTGTCTATTCAGAAAAAATTCGCTGGTTTAAATTCAGTCGACTGAGCAGGATATTCAGTCGACTGAAAATATAAAGAAAAATTTCCAGGAAAACTTTCAGTCGACTGCGCAGGAAATTCAGTCGACTGAAACTGTGCATATTTGTAAATGTGTGCTAGTTTCAGTCGACTGTCCATGCCTGTTCAGTCGACTGAACTATAAAAGTATGCACAGTGAATGTGTGAATAAAAATGAAGTTTTATGAATGTGTTTTAGTGTTCGTGCAAATCTCTTGAGGATAGATTTTAACAAATAATCTAGACTTTAGACCTATAAAAATCATACTCATGTTTATACTTTGGTCTTCATCGATCTTCCTCTGATTTTGCATATATCTCTTCCTTTTTGTTGAAGCACATTGTCATTGATCAAAATCTTCGTGTATCAACATTCTCCCCCTTTTTGATTGATGACAAAACTAATGTGTTATAGAGATGTATTGACTAATTTTCTCCCCCTGAATGTATGCACTTATCTTTCCTACAAAACAAAGTTAGCTACATAGATTTCTCCCCCTTTGTCATCGACAAAAAGGAAGTAATAATCATAGATGTATAGTATTAAAACAATCACTGAACAATAGAATTCTAAGATTATCAGAGAATAGCATAGTCAATAAAAAAGTTGCATAAGTAGCATAGATGCACGACTTAAACAAGTTAAATCAAACCATAAAAAATTACTGATCTTTATCCCAATCGTAAGAACCTTCACGATCTCCTTCAGGTTCTCGAATAACAGGTCCACCTGTGGGTGGTCTATAAGCTCTTCCTCCTTAGCCACCACTTGTTCCGCTTGTACTGCTGCTTGTATGTTCTTCGGATGATGTCCAAGTGAAAGTTGGTGCCGAACGTTTGCCAAGTGATGTTGAAGCGGTAGTGGAGCTTGAGCATGAGATGGCATTCCATAACTTGTTGAAGAATCCTTTAATTTTATCAAGCTTGTGATCTACCTTCTTGAGACGATTATCAAGAATTTGTTGATTCCTTGATAAGATCCCCAAGATTGATTGGTGGAAGTATAACCTGGCTCAATGATACGAATTTCATCATCTTGGTCTAAAGGTTCTTCTTGTTGAGGTGGAGGAGGTTGATGTTGTTCTTGATGTCTAGCTTCCCATTCGGCAAGAGAAATAATGCGAGGAGGTCTTGCCGGAAGTTGCATTAGGCTTATGGTCCGATGGTTTATTTGGTGCACCATTGTATTCTCGGACTCAGGTAATGGCATATCAACATTGAGAAGTAATCGCATGATATACTCACCAAAATAGATTGTCCTCATTTTGCCATTATTAAATGTAAGGAATTCATCAAGAATCAATTGAACCCAATTAACTTGATAATTACCCCAAAGTGCATAGAGTGCGCGATAGTTGTTAAGGTATACAAGTTCATATGAACCCGTTCTTGGGGTGATTGTTCTCATAAGAGCTTTGTGGAGAATTCTAGCTCTAAGACGTAAGGAAGTGGATTTAAGATCCCCGATGTTGATGTTATCATCCAAAAATTGATGATTGATGTTGTCGCGAATGCGAGGGTTAAAGTCTATTTCTTCAAGCTTGCTACCAAGGTTTGGAGAACCTAAAATGTGTGAAATGCGGTCGAGGGAGAACCAAACTTTCTTTCCACATACCATACTCCAAACACTATCATTTGGATTTCATGGAGTTTGGTGTCCAAGATTAAGGTTAGCATAAAATAATTTTACCATGATATGATTTATTGCATGGTCGTTTCTTTTTAAATCCAAGAGAGAAGTTAGACCTGCTTGATCCGTTAATGCTTGGATGTTGTACGTCTGAAGGCTTTGAAAATCAACAAAAGAACGTTCGAAGATATGAGAATTCTTTATCTTATTCCATCTAGTGACAGCTACTCCATCGTAAAGCCATTATGCTATTTGAGCATCAATTGGCTCGGAGGATGAAGAGGAAGAAGCTCTAGATCTCTTTGGGGTCATTTGTATATAATTTGAGTGAGATTGGAGCAATTCAAGAGTTAGGGGTTTGAAATTAATTGGGGAAGAAGATGTTGTTGTAGATAAAAAGTGAAAGGGTAGGTAAAAATCTGATGGTTAAAAAGAAAAAACAGTCTGGGAATTGGCGTTCAGTCGACTGAATAGTCTGTTCAGTCGACTAAATCAAAGGACGAAATTTTTCTGTGTTAGATTTAGTCGACTGAACAGTATATTTAGTCGACTGAATTTTTAGCTGAAATTTTCTGTTGAATTTTTAGTCGACTGTGCAGATGGTTCCAATCGACTGAGCTATGTAAATATTGGTTTTCTCTTTAAGTTCAGTCGACTGAGCAGTGGGTTTCAGTCGACTGGCACATGCATTTTTGTTGTTTCTTCTAATTTTTGAAAGTAAACAATTTATTTAAAAGAAATAGTTACAATTATATAGATGTAACATCATGAAAATATATTAAAATTGACTATTTCTTCGAGGATGGACTTGGAGTCTTTTTTTCTTCGTTCTTCACATAATTTATATCCCATGAATTTGGAGTATACTGAGGAGTCTTTGGGGACGTCCAAGGATTCGAGGGATCAGCCGGTGTACGGTAAGATGAATATGGATCGAACACATTACTTGGTCGAGGTAGGGGCTCGCTCACCTCATTTTTCTTTGAACTACAAAAATGTAAACCAATTTTCTCAAGAAAGCTTAGTCGTCTTGCCGTTACTTTCTATTCAAAATATAATTCTCGTTGAAGATTAATTTGTTGTTGTTGAAAATGATGAATCTCGTCAATCTTTCTTTTTGTATCAGGGGAGGTAAAAAGTCCACGTTTTGCCTTCTTTGATTCCGGTGTGTAGCCAGTGCGATAGTTTTCCCATTTATACACTGGTTCATGCTTTGGTGTTGGCGTTGGAAGTTTTGGTGATGTAGGAGTGTTTTCGACTGAGGAGGTGATGTTGATATGGGAGTTTGAGCTGTCGTAAGACATTTTTATATAGAATTTTCAAACTTTGTAATTCTTTTGAAAATAATTATATGTATAAAAGTATATTTATAGTATAAAAATGCTAAAAAAATGTGGTGGAAAATTAATAAGGTTTTAGAACCAATCATTGTTTTATTGGATTAAAAGCATTGTTTAGAAATGGATGGATTAGAGACATCCTTTAATCTATTATGTATTAGGTAGTTGAATAGAAATATATATATCTTGAATAAGTTTGTTTTTGTTATTCAGTCGACTGGGCAGAGTTGTTTAGTCGACTGAGTTTATATATTTTTATAATATTTGCTATAAAATATCTTTAAAAGAAATTATTCCTAATTCTCATCGCAATTTTATAAATGAGTTTTCTAATAAAGTTTTAGTAAATATATCGGCAATCTGATTTTCAGTAGAAATATGTTCTAAATTTATGATTCCTTTTTCGATATTGTCACGTAGAAAGTGATGACGAATATCTATATGTTTTGTACGAGAGTAATTAATCGGATTTTTAGATAAATTTATTGTACTTGTATTATCACAATATATTGTAGAGTTTGTTAAATTTATATTAAAATCCTTAAGTGTTTGTTGCATGTAGATAACTTGAGTGCAAGCTAAAGCGGCTGATATATACTCTGCTTCACAGGTTGAAAGCGAGACACAATTTTGTTTCTTACTAAACCAAGATACAAGTGATTTTCCAATGAAATGGCACGTACCACTTGTACTTTTTCTATCTGTTCGAGATCCACCTAAATCAGCATCACTGAATGATACTAACTCAAATGGACACTCTTTTGGATAGAAAAGACCAAAATCTTTAGTATTGTTAAGATATCGTATAATTCATTTTACCGCTCTTAAATGTGATTCTTTAGGATTAGATTGAAATCGTGCACATAAACATACACTCATCATTATGTCTGGTCTACTAGCGGTTAAGTAAAGTAAGGAACCTATCATACTTCTAAACAATTTTTGATCTATACTTTTGCCATTTTCATCTCGATCGAGATGAGTTGTGGTACTCATAGGAGTAGGCTTTCCAGAAGTGTTTTCCAGTCCAAAACATTTAATTAGATTAGCACAATATTTTTCTTGATTTAAGAAAATTCCATTTGTTAATTGTTTAATTTGTAACCTGAGAAAATAAGATAATTCTCCCATGTGTGACATTTTGAACTCCTTAGTCATTATATTTGAAAATTCTTTACATAAGTTTTCATTAGTTGAACCAAATATAATGTCATCTACATATATTTGAATTATTAGAATGTCATTAGTAGTGTTTTTAATGAATAGAGTTTGATCTACTTTTCCGATTTGAAATCCCGAATCTAGTAAATAGCTTTTAAGTCTCTCATACCAAGCACGAGGTGCTTGTTTAAGACCATATAGGGCTTTCTTTAATTTATATACATGATCCGGATATTTTTCGTGTATGAATGAAAGGGGTTGTTCTACGTACACATTTTCTTTTATAAATCCATTTAGAAAAGCACTTTTAACATCCATTTGATAAAGTTTAAAATTGTGAAAACAAGCGAAGGCTAATAGAATACGTATTGCTTCAAGTCTTGCAACGAGAGCAAATGTTTCTTCAAAGTCGATACCTTCTTCTTGATTATATCCTTGTGCTACTAGTCTAGCTTTATTCCTAGTTATATTTCCTTGTTCGTCTACTTTATTTTTGTAAACCCATTTTGTTCCTATAACAGATTGATTATTAGGACGAGAAACTAAATCCCAAACATCGTTACGTTCGAATTGATTTAATTCTTCTTGCATAGCAACAATCCAGTAGTCATCTGTTGATGCTTCTTTAGGATTTTTAGGTTCTAATGTAGAAATGAAAGCAACATGTCCCATTTGGTTTAGCTGACTTCTAGTTTTAACTTGAGAATCAATTTCACCGATTATGTTTTGTACAGGGTGATCTCGTAAGATTCTAGGTGGAGATCTAAGTTCGGTATTATTTATATTTTCAATATTTGTATTGTCTGTATTTATTATAAATTCATCATCATCTTTTATACTCAAATTTTTATTAAAGTTTTCATCAAAAGATACATGTAAAGTTTCTTCGATTATATTTGTTCATTTATTAAAAACTCGATATGCCTTACTTCGTTCTGAGTATCCTACACAAATTCCTTCATCAGCTTTTGGATCGAATTTTCCTAGTTGGTCTTTTGTATTTAAAATAAAACATTTTGATCCAAATATTTTAAAATAAGAGATATTTGGCTTTCTATTGTTAAAAAGTTCATATGAAGTATTTTTAGTTAATGGTCGAATAGAAATACGATTTAATACATAACATGCAGTAGCTACGGCTTCTGCCCAAAAATGTTTTGGTAGAAGGCTTCCATTTAATAATGTTCTTGCACATTCTTGTAATGTTCTATTCTTTCTTTCCACTACTCCATTTTGTTGAGGAGTTATAGGAAATGAAAAGTTATGATTTATTCCTTTCTTTTTACAAAAAGATTCAAAAGCTTCATTTTCGAATTCGCCACCATGATCACTTCGTATATTCTTAATTTTCAAATCTTTAGTGTTTTGAATTCTTTTGACAAATGTTTTAAAGTGCTCAAATGTATCACTTTTATTTTTCATAAAAATGGTCCATGTATATCTTGAAAAATCATCAACTATTACAAATACATATCGATTATGATTAGTGGATTGAACTTGTGTTGGTCCAAAAAGATCCATATGAAGTAATTCTAGTGGTTGTAAAGTTGAAATATTTTTCTTAGATTTGAAAGATGATTTTGTTAATTTTCCTATTTGACAATCATCACAAAGATTTTTTATCTTAAAGTTTATCTTAGGTAAACCTCTTACTAATTCATTTTTAGAAAGTTTTCTAATAGTTCTGAAATTAATATGACAAAATCTTTTGTGCCACAACCAAGGATCATTATCTTTGGCTAGTAAACACATATTTGTATTATGATTAATTTTCATATTTAAAACATAAATATTCCTATCTCTATTTCCCTCAAAAACAAGATTTTGGTTTTGATCAAAAATACTACATTTATTTTCCGAAAAAGTTATTTTAAAACCTTTGTCACAAAGTTGACTTATGCTTAGTAGATTATGTTTTAGATTTTTAACTAATGAAACATTTGTAATAAGAGGTAAATTTGATGTACCGTAATTGCTCACATCTCCTTTGCCAATGATATAGCCTTTTGAATTGTCTCCGAAGGTAACCGAGCCACCATCAAAGTATGTGATGTTTGTAAGCATATCTTTGTCGCTGAGCAACCACTGTCTAGTATCCATTTCTTCTTTTTGGGTGGGACCTCAGATTCTTGAGCCATAAAGCATACATTCGCTTGTTCATTGTCGCTATCATTTTCACTTTCAGATGAAGATGAATCTGAATCATCCCATGTTACAGAGAATGCCTTCTTTTTGAATTTTTCTTTCTTATTTTTGTTCTGATTTTCCTTCTTTTGCTCTGGACAATCTTTTTGCATGTGACCTTTCTTGTGACAGTTGAAGCATTCTATATTCGAGGATGAAGGTTTGTTCAAGTAATTCTTTTTGAATCCGTTTTTATTTTCTTTTCTATATCTTAAGAATTTCTTGAAATTTTTGGCTATAAATGCTAAATCCTCATCTTCAGACTCCGATTCTTCCTTTTCCGCATGAAAAGCTACATTTTTTCTTTCTTGTGCTTGATCTTTCTTGGCTTGCATATTTACTTCATACGACATAAGATTTCCAATTAATTCTTCTGGTTTCATTGTAGATAGATCATTTGCTTCTTCGATTGCTAAGACTTTTCTCTCCCATTCATCAGTGAGTGAATTTAGAACTTTAGATACAATCAAAATCCGTGTATTTTTCTCCTAGTCCTATTAAGGCATGATGAATATCTTGAAACCTTGAGTACATGTTATTGATGGATTCATTCTGTCGCATTCTAAAGTTTTGGAACTGGTTCTTTAGCATGGAGATCTTTGTTTGTTTAACCTTGTTTGTGCCTTCATGTATGGTTTTAAGTGTACTCCATATATGATGTGCAGTAGTACAAATGCTAATACGATTGAATTGATTTCTGTCCAAAGCACAAAATAGCATATTCATAGCTTTGGCATTTGCACTAACTTCATTCTTCTGAGCTTGCATCCATGTAGAATATTCCGTTGTGGGTACAACGAGTTCTGCTTGTGTTGCATTCCAGGCTTCAAAACTTGTTGCTTGCATATAAATCCTCATCCTTGTAGCCCAATAGTTATAGTTTTGTCCATTGAATAGAGGGGGCTTTGAGTAGATTGTCCTTCCGCAAATGTAGAGTTATAGGTAGATGTTGTGCTTGTGTTGTTTTCCATATTATCAATATGTCAAATAACAATGTTATGGTTATAGGACGACCTTGCTTTGATACCAATTGAAAGAGTCTATGCAGTAGGATCGTATAATATGGAATAGTAAAATGGTCTAGGTAGATAGTAATAAGCAGTAAGTAAAGTAGACACCAAGACTTTATACTGGTTCGGACCTCTTGTCCTACGTCCAGTCCCTAAGCTCCTCTTAGGAATTTAACTAACCAACAACCCTCACTTAACCCGGAGGAATAGGTTTACAACTTACCCGAACAACCGAACGGGATTTCTTGCCTCAACTACCGAAGAGGACTTCAAACTGGATACAAAAGGTATTTCTGACTTGTTGTGTTCTTGATAACACTAATGAGTCAAATTGAGTACAACTTTCCTATAATCTTATCCTCGAGAGTATACAAAGTGTTTGTGAAGATTTAGGAAATGTGAATTGCTATGAATCAAAAGGTGTTATAGTTAAAACAGAGATTCAAGCAATTGGTTTGTGATTGCTTTTGAAAACTTAAGAAATCTGAAAGTATGTTCAAGTAAATAGAAAGATTAAAGCAATTAGAATTGGTAAATCAAATGATGTTAGAATCATGTATTTATTCTTGTAGAAGAGGTGCATGTGTTGCCAAAGGTTGCAGACAAGAGATGCTTCTATTTCCATTGGAGAATGGTTGCAACTGTTGGGAAGAGGAAGGTGTCTATTCAGAAAAAATTCGCTGGTTTAAATTCAGTCAACTGAGCAGGATATTCAGTCGACTGAAAATATAAAAAAAAAATTCCAGGAAAACTTTCAATCGACTGCGCAGAAATTCAGTCGACTAAAACTGTGCATATTTGTAAATGTGTGCCAGTTTCAGTCGACTGTCCATGCCTGTTCAGTCGACTGAACTATAAAAGTATGCACAGTGAATGTGTGAATAAAAATTAAGTTTTATGAATGTGTTCTAGTGTTCGTGCAAATCTCTTGAGGATAGATTTTAACAAATAATCTAGACTTTAGACCTATAAAAATCATACTCATGTTTATACTTTGGTCTTCATCGATCTTCCTCTGATTTTGCATATATCTCTTCCTTTTTGTTGAAGCACATTGTCATTGATCAAAATCTTCGTGTATCAACAAGTTAATGAATTCTTGAATAACCACAACCCCATTCGTGATATTTCTACCCTTGATAAAAGCAGTTTGCGTACTATCGATTAGATCATACATTTTAGAGCTAAGCCTATTAGCTAAAATCATCGAGACAATTTTAAAGAAGCAATTTAGAAGCAAAATAGGTCTAAAATCTTTTACTTCATTCGCACTAACTTTCTTATGTAGTAGAATTACATTAGCAACATTAAAACTTCCTAAGTACAACATGCCATCGTAGAATTCGTAAAACAATTTAACTAGATTCGATTTTTAAGCTTTGTGATTTTAAGAATAAAACTAGTTGGAAACCAACAATAAATTTCAATATTAAGTTTGAAGTATTAAAAAATTGATGTGTTTTATCATTACAATCGTATCTTTTAGTTTTATGATCTGACTTTTGTAATTATTCTTTTTGATCGAAAGATAATTTCATGAGGGACAACTTTTATATTCATCGTTTTTAGTAGTTTTAATAATATTAAAAGTTGTTTTAAGTTGAATAATATTCCCACGAACTTTAATTTTCAAAATTATTGCAGTGTGTTGTTTTGTTCATAGCTTTCAAACCCATTTTCTGTTTTTTTGACAATTTGTAGTTGTTGGAAAGCTATGTTAATAAGAAAAAAATTTGTTATAAGAGTTGGGAAATTTTTTGTGGTTTGCTTTATGAAATCTCAGTTTCAAGATAGTAGTCATGCTTTACAAAAACAATTTCCATATTTTATAGTGTTAAATAAAATAATAATAACTTATTAGGCACTCTATATTTCCATGCTTCGAAAGATGTTTTGGTAAAGCAATTGAGCGAACTATAACTTTACTTTTGGAAACATTATTAAGTGATCTATGCTTTTGACACTTAAAACTTGATAGGAACATAGCATACTTTATGTATACATGGTTATACACCTATATATGATGCAATGCTTCTTAAATTTATATATGTGACCTGATATGATTTGTTTGAGTTGAGCATGGAAATATGAAGGCATTTTGGATTCATGTTTGGTACCACTTTTCTACACTCGCTTCAAAATTAAATAAGCTTACCTTAAAATTCAAGATAAGGTATATTTTATGCATTTATAGATGTATATACATACATACTGTTACCCGGTACCCTGGCCCGGCTATATTGGGCTGATCACGGAAGACAGATTCGACTGTTGATGAGAAGAGTGACCGCGAAGCCACGGCTACAGGACCCAAATATAGAGTCCAAACAGTCATACGAACCCCGGACTGAACGGAGATAATAGACAGACAACGCAGGATGTCGGAACTATGGAGATTAGTTTGAATGGAACAGGGATCGGCCTGGTCATTTGTCAACTTGAGATAGCAATAGGATCGGTATTGCAAAGTAAGATGATAAGGGGTCGACCTTGGTGGTTATTCAACGGATCGACATACATTTGAAGAGTTAGGGGTTCGGCATGATTACTTGGTAGGATAGTCAACTTGAGTGGAAATATGGAGGGATCAGTATAAGTTGTAACGCTATAGGGATCAGCATGGCATTCCATATATGAAGGGGTTGGTATACATGTCTCTGGCACTATAAGGTTCGGCGTAACATCCTAAAGCACTAGGGCTTGGCGTAACACTCTAAGATGGATCAGCATAATGTTGCTTATGAGAAGATGGGTCGGCATAATGTGGCTCGTGAGATATGGATCGGCATGATGTTAATCATGAGATATGGATCGACATTGTGCGCAACGAACGGAGGGATCGGCTTAACACATAATGGATGATTTGGCCTATCATGGAACAATGAGAAGATTCGGCATGTCGGCACATGGAAGGATCGGCATTCTTCAGGCTATCATAAAGCCGAGTCAAGGATTGAAGAAAAGCAGGAGCTCCACACATCCAAACACCTTGATATTTGAAGCACTATCATGTTGGAGCATAAGGGAGCTACCATAGGGATCGCTAGCCCAAACTCAACACATGGAGGGATCAGTACCGATCCCTATCCATTGAGAGTTGGGCCTATCCCTCCCTATGGTGGGCCCATATGGTTGAAAAGATCCTGTTGCCAAAGTTCCAGTCAGATTGAAGGCTGCCTTCATTTATAAATACAGGCCTAGGGGGTCATTCTAGGGATTCTTAGGCTGTTGGTTAGAGACCACCATTATTATAATCAACTTCCTCCATTCCTTTCTTATATCTTGTTGTTTCTTGTTGTTTGTAATTGTAATCAAGTTAATTGAAAATCAATAAAGAGAATATTCAAAGTGGACGTAGGCAATCAACGCCGAACCACTATAAATCTTGTTGTTTCTGCTTTCTGCTGTGTTTTTCTTGTTATATTGTGATTTTCCTCTTTTTTCATTAAATTTCTTCATTTATTTCACTACTTAAACTTATTCTTGGGTGTTTGTGGCCGATTTGGTTGCAAAAATTTTGGTGCTTTCACTAAGAGACTTGATTCTTAGTCTGTTAGGATCCCTTTTGTTGCTACTGGATTGAAGAAATCCCTCGAAGGAGATCCAGATTCATCTCCAGAAGCTTGCAGATACTATTCAGATTTACCAGAATCGAGACAAAGAAATCCAGAATGGTGAGGCATACCAGATCGACTTCCCAGAATGTTGATGCAAACGAAACTGCCAACACCCAACAAGAAGCTCCAAGTAACCAGCCTGCTAATGTGAATGTGGAGCCTGCTGATGTCCAGAATCCCAATGATTCCATCACTAGAGCTGAATTCAACAACCTAATGAGGGAGCTGATGGAGAGCCGTAGGTCACTAAACAAGCAAATCCAGACTAGTGCCAACTTGATGAACCAGATTGCTCAACAGCAGTGTCAAAGTGCTAGAAGGGATCTTGCTTCTTACTCGACGTCGGATAGTTAAGCCTCATCAGACGAACATCACAGGCATAGGCGTCACAAAGTTGAAGCGGTGCGTACAGGGACATCAGAGCAACGCTTGGTAGACCAACATGGTATGCCAAGACGGATTGGTGCCGACCCCTCCCTAGGGATCGGTACCGATCCCTCTGCCAGAGGGGTTGTCCCTCAAGTGTAATTGGGAAGCCGTGCCGGAGCTGGGTCTGGAAACTTTGATGCTGGAGTATGTTTGAATGCTGACCAACTACCTCTTCGGAGGGACGACGAGATGAATACTCATGGTGCACATCAGGAGGATGATAGGCCAAGGAGGCGTGAGATGGCCGTAGACATCGACCGAAACATTCACGCGAGGTGGAGCGCGACCACCACTTGGCATCGCCAATCCAGACACCGGACTTATCGACGATGGTCAGACAGCTGGTAAGGGAGAACCAGGGTTTGGCGAATGATTATTGGGGAGTCTCTAGGAGCCACACCCCATTTGCTGACAGTGTTTTACATGCAGAGTATCCTAGAAGATTTAACATGCCTATGATGCCTGCCTATGATGGGAAAATCGACCTCAGGCAGCACATCATGAGGTACGAATGGTTGATGGACTCAGCAAAAGCGAATGATGCTACCAAATGTAGATGCTTCCCTATAACTCTCTCAGGGATCGCCACGATGTGGTTCACAAGATTGCCCTCGCGATCAATCTCAAGATTTGATGAATTGGAAACTAGGTTTGTGGAGCAGTTCCGGATCCACGTTACTCGCCCTAAAGATGTGATGTCATTATCCAGTGTAATCCTAGCTCCAGGGGAACCGCTGAAGGACTACTTGCAGAGATTTCATGTTGCTACCATTGGAGTCGGTAAAATGACCATGCGATACTTATGGTTGTGACGAGAGGGGTTGACCCGAAATCAGAATTCGGCGACTGGCTAGCTGGAAAACCGTCGGCCATGCTGGAACGTTTTTATTCAAAGGCAGCTCAGTTTATGAGGAATGAGGAAGCGAGATTATCTAAAAAGAGCAATGATGTAGGGCCCAGTAGGGAAGCGGTGCAAAGCAACATCGCAATAAAGCAGTCCGACGAGAGTTCTGGGAAGGTTCAGGTCAATGTTCAAAACAAGACGAATCAATAGAAAAGAAGTAATGATAGGAATCAAGACCGGAAGAGGGAGCCCGGAAGGCCGAAGCCTAGGTTCCTATGTATGATAGCTACACACTTCTTAATGCATCTCTGGAGAATATTTACCTGTCCACCTGTAATACTTTTCAATATAAGAAGTCGCGTCCGAAGGAGTCAACAGAGACACAAAAGAAAACTAGAAATTATTGTCAGTTCCATGAATGTTACGGGAACAACACGAACGAGTGCAGGCATCTCCAGGATGCTACCGATAAATTGATTTAGGAGAAGAAGTTACATTAGTTTCTGAAAAATCTGTAGGACGGCGGACATGGGACATCTGACCCCAATCGAGGGCAAGCTCCGCGTAGGGCCGAAGAGCCTGTGCGGAACAGGAGGAAGATTGGTAATAAACATGATAGTTGGTGGACCACACCTCGTGGATAGAAGTTGGCAGGAAATGGAGCGCTATGCCAATGCAATGAAACATGTGGATTTTGAATGTTGTTCAAATACGAAGGACGGAACTCTGGCCAAGCAACAGCAGACGATGACTGATGATATAGTGTTCAGAAGTAGGGATGCCAATAGAGTAGAGGCCCCTACTATTGATCCAATGGTCGTTTCATCCATGATTGGCCCAGCTCCGGTAAGAAGAATTTTGATTGATTGTGTAAGTTCTGTAAACATTATCCTTAAGAAAGCTTATGATCAAATGAGAATGGAGGCCAAGGATTTGAAACCGTCTAAAGCTCGAATACACGGTTTTAACGGTGTGGCGATTGAGGTAGTTGGTTATGTCGATATTGCTGGTTGAGTTGGGGAAAGGTGAATGTAGGAGTGTGCTGATCCTACCATTCATTGTTTTAGATGTTGAATCACAGTACAATGTTTTTCTGGGCTGTTTAGCCCTGGCTGAATTTCGGGCAGCTCTTGCCCCATGGTGTTTGACATTGAAATTTGCGACTGATAACTAAGTAGGTGTTGTGCATGGTGATCGGGCGACTGGACGTGCCTGTTATGTGGCTGAGTTGAAAGAGGCTCAGTGTAAGGAGAAGGGAAAGGGTGTGGACAAGTCTGTCTGCATCCAAGTTACCGAAGATCGACAAATGGCGCCTAAGCCTTGGCTTGGGTGCCACAGTCAGTTCTACAGAGATATAGATCTGAGGGACGATGGGGAGGAGCCCAAGGAGACCAACGCAGTGTCGATGAGCTGACGACTGATATAACAGTCGGCCACAATGACCCATCATGGGCGTTGAAGATTGGATCGCAACTCAGCCCTTCGATGATGAGAGAACTTATTGATTTTCTTTGAGCAAATCTGGATGTATTCGCTTGGACTCATTCTGACATGTGTGGGATCTCGCGTGCCATTGCGAGCCATGCATTAAACATTGATATGAAGTATGTTCCAGTGAAACAGAAAAGGCGGGGCATGGACCCAGATAAATCCGTCGCCCTTAAAGAGGAGGTGGATAAACTTAAAGTCAATGGGTTTATTCGCGATGCCCTCTATCCTGAATGGATATCCAACCCCGTGCTGGTGAAGAAGGCGAATAGGAAGTGGAGAACGTGTATCGACTATTCGGATTTGAACAAGGCATGCCCTAAAGATAGTTTTCCTCTTCCTAGAATCGATCAGCTAGTTGATTCAACTGCAGGGCATGAATCGTTATCCTTTATGTATGCGTACTCGGGGTATAACCAAATACCGATGCATGCCCCAGACAGGAACATACTATTTTCATGATGGATGTTGGGTTATACTGTTATGTGGTAATGCCATCTGGATTAAAGAACGCCAGAGCAACCTAGTAACGTCTGGTTAACCGAATGTTTAAGGATCAGATTGGGAGGATGATGGAATTCTATGTGGATGATACGCTCGTGAAGTCATGACGATCAAATGGCCAAATTCAAGACTTGGCAGAGATGTTCGATATCCTTCGATTCTATAACATGAAAATAACCCTCTGAAGTGCTCATTCGGTGTTGCGTCAGGGAAGTTCTTGGGTTTTATTGTCAATGCTCAAGGAATTGAAGTTAATCCAGAAAAGATTCAAGCCATTCGGGATATACAAGTGCCTAGAACCATTAAACAAGTGTAAAGTTTGAACGGGAAGGTTGCTGCTTTGAGTCGATTCATCTCCAGGGCAACTGATAAATGCATTCCTTTCTTTGACCTGATAAGGAATGGAAAGAGGAATTTTGAGTAGATGCAAGATTGTGAAGATGCATTCTGAGCTCTGGTGGATCATTTGGAGAGACCCCCTGTCTTGTCAAAGCCAATTGATCATGAGCAGTTGTATATTTACTTGGCCCGTATCGTCGCATGCTATAAGTGCTGCCTTGATCCACGAGGAGAATTGGATTCAGAGACCTGTGTATTACGTCAGTAAACGATTAACAGGTGCAGAAAGAAACTACCCAAAGATAGAGAAATTGGCGTACTGCTTGCTAATCGCATCATGCAAACTTCGCCCGTACTTCCAGGCACACCCGATCAACATTTACACCGACCAGCCATTACGACAGGTCCTACAACGACCT
This sequence comes from Allium fistulosum, assembly GCA_030737815.1. NCBI lineage: Eukaryota > Viridiplantae > Streptophyta > Magnoliopsida > Asparagales > Amaryllidaceae > Allium > Allium fistulosum. The sequence continues at coordinate 454,854,313 of CM060902.1, forward strand.
GAGACATCTGGAAGGTTGCTTAAATGGAACATTGAGCTCGGCCAGTTTGACATTACATATCTGCTACGAAGAGCAATCCGGGGATAGGCATCGGCAGACTTCATAGCAGAGTATACCGTACAGGATGGGCCTCCAAGGAGTGGTGTAATCCCTACTGTGCGATGGAAGCTGTACACCGATGGAGAACCTAATGATCATTATTTCGGAGCTGGGATTGTTCTTGTAACCCCTGAGAACCAGTCAATTTTTCTACGCTTTGAAGCTTGATTTTCCTACTACAAATAACGAAGCCGAGTATGAAGCATTGATCGCTGGGCTTAAACTCGCTAGAGAGCTCAGATTAAAGTCTCTTGAAATCTTTTGCGACTCACAACTGGTGGTGTATTAAGTTAGAGGATTATCAAGCTAAGGGAGAATAACTTTCCCCATATCTTACCCGAGTTCAGGAGCTGTTGGCGGACATCGAATACTATGACATTTCGCATATCCCACGTGAGTAGAACGGAGAAGCCGATTCATTGGAAATGTTCGCGAGTACTGGTGGTGCACAAAAGATGGGATTGGTCCCAGTTGATACATTGCATACCCCAATCATAAATATGATGAAAGTTGATCGAGTACTGGAAGCGGAGCCCAAAGGGAGTCGTGGATGACTCCATTTAAAGACTACTTGTTGTGTGGAATCTTGCCTAAGAGAAGAAACGAAAAGCGGCAAGTCCTTTATAAAGCTTCGCGGTATATTATGCAAGAAGGAATTATGTATAGAAAGGGGTTTTCCGTCCCCTACTACGGTTGTATCGCTCATGACGAGATAAAGCGCATTTTGAAAGAAGTCCATGAGGGAGAATGTGGCGATCACACTGGGGGGCAAACTTTAACAAAGAAGATACTCCGTTACGAATACTACTGGCCAACTGTGAACTAGGATGCTGCTGATTATGTGAGGTGATGCGATAAGTGCCAGATATATGCAAAAGTCCCAAGAGCCCCGACGACAGAGATCACACAAATGGTTAGTCCATGTCCATTCGCTATGTGGGGTATTGACATCATCGGCTCTTTACCAATCTCCAAAGGTGGCGTGAAGTACGCGATTGTCGCGGTTGATTACTTCACCAAATGGGCCGAAGTGGAGCCTTTAGCTATGATCACAACCAAGAATGTTACCAACTTCATTGTTCGAAACATCATATGTCGCTTCGGTCTTCCATGGACTATCATGACAGATAATAAGACTCGGTTCGATAGTGCTGAATTTAAAGAATTCTGTCGGCGATATCGTATTGAAAAGAGGTTTGCGGCAGTCGCTCACTCTCAAGCCAATGGACAGGTTGAAGCTGTAAACAAGATTATCAAGTCTATTCTGAAAAAACGATTGGAGAAGGCTAGAGGCAAGTAGGTGGATGAACTTCCTATGGCACTTTGGGCCTACAGGACCACTCACAAGTCCACGACTGGCCATACTCCATTCGCTCTTGCTTACGGAGCCGCGGCAGTTATTCCAGTAGAACTTGAAGTCCATTCTCACTACGTGACTTACTACGACCCCAGAACAAACCAAAATCTTCTCTCGGAATCTTTGGACTTTATCGATGAGAAACGCGAGGAAGTCGACCTGAGAGCGGCTGCACATCGACATCGAGTCGCCCGATATTACAACACAAAAGTCCGATCGAGAACCTTTAAAGTTGGCGATCTTGTCCTGAAACGAGTTTTTTTGGTCCTATCGCACATGAACCCGACATGGAAAGGACCATATGTCATTGAACAGAGGCTTGAAGAAGGAAATTTCAAGCTATCAACTGTTGATGGCGCGACACTTGCAAGAGCGTAGAATAGCGAGCATTTACGATGCTATTTCACCTAGAACATTTCTTTTATATTTCAGTACTAGTTACTTTCGAAATTTTCTTTAGTATTTGATCTTTTGGATGTGTAATAAGACAAGTTAGTTTGTTCCTTTCCATGTGATGAATAAAATCTTGAACTTCTTTTGCATAAACGGTTGTTATTGCATTTTATGTTAAGTGTACAATGAAACTGATTGATATCAATATGTGTGATGTTTGAACAGATTCACGGAGTTTGAAATCTACCAATAATGCCAATCCCCGATGAGATCGAACAAGACGAGCTCCGTAAATTTGCTCGGTTGATGACTCCCATAGACAAACAAAAAGCCGGTACTTGCAAGGAGGAACAAAGGTCGCCGGTAATTTGGAGATTGAAAAACAATATAGGTGGAAAAACGACTGCCCCGGGCAGATACATGACTGCCCACGAGAAATCTCTAAGTCCCCAGAGTGCGGACTGGAGTGTAGACAATTCGGGTGGAAAAACGACTGCCCCGGGCGGATACACGACTGCCCACGAGAAAGCTCTAAGTCCCCAGAGTGCGGACTAGAGTGTAGACAAGCCGGGTTGAAAAACGATTGCCCTGGGCGAATACACGACTGCCCATGAGAAAGCTCTAAGTCCCCAGAGTGCAGATTGGAGTGTAGACAATCCGGGTGGAAAAACGATTGCCCCGGGCGGATACACGACTGCCCACGAGAAAGCTCTAAGTCCCAGAGTGCGGACTAAAGTGTAGATAATCCGGGCGGAAAAATGACTGCCCCGGGCGGATACACGACTGCCCACAAGAAAGCTATAAGTCTCCATAGTGTGGACTGGAGTGTATACAATTCGGTTGGAAAAACGACTACCCCGAGCAAATACACGATTGCCCACGAGAGAACTCTAAGTCCCTAGAGTGCGGACTGGAGTGTAGACAATCTAAGTAGAAAAATGATTGCCCCGGGCAGATACACGACTGACCACCAGAATATTCTAAGTTCCTCGAGTGTGGACTGAAGCAAAAGCATAAGTCGAGCGCGAACCGACTGCTCGTGAAATAGCTTTAAGTCCCCAGAGCGCGGACTGACTTGTGAACTCAATGAGTGAATGGACATATTTCGACTGTTCTCTATCCCACGAATTCCAACCTCAAATCGACGGAAGAAATTCAAATTGCTAAAGGCGGGATGTGACAGCTCATCACAGTTCCGGCTTAGCACTCCTTACAATTTAAGACAATGACTACAGAGAGGCCTTGAGATGGAGATAGTGAATTATTAACGAGACTTTCGAAAACTATTACAAGTACATGGAATGGAAAGTAATTATTCAACTATTGAAGTAATGAATCGCATGGTAGCTAATCAAAAATAAAACAAAAACCTCTGTTCACTAGTTTCAAAAAATCCATTACAAGTTATTCCAAAAGTTCGGGATTCATGACCGTTCACTTACTACTAAAAAAACAAACAAAACACACATTCAAATTATTCAAGCTATGTACAATGACACAAAGTGGTAACTATTTCTTCAACCTTTTCTCCTTCTTCGGTTTCTCAGGAGTAGAATCAGTTGAGCATCTTTTTCGGGACCCTTTGCCACTCTTAGTTGGAACACTTGAAGAAGTAGGAGGAATTTCATCGGGGATCGACCCGTCGGGTGGAATGACCTGCAGAGGTACAAGATCGGGATCTCCAACTACCACCTCAAGGGGCTCGCTTTTGACCTCGCGCTTCGATTTCTCCTCCTATTCAATCTGATTCTTCATGCTGATTTTGGTGGTGTGCTCCGAAGCACCCGTAATCGTCACGTCATCAAGTTCCTCAACAAGAGATGGGTCTTCGGGTTTGTCTTCATCAAGTGCCCCGATGACTTGAGCATCGGGCCCCGAAATATCTGATGTGGTCGGAATTTCTACTGCTCTCTCCTGTTGCACCATGGCGACATCGCTCCTAGGAGTTTGTTCAGGACCTTGATGACCTGCAAAAATTTGTTAAAACATAGACATTAGTTGAAGGGCGTTACACGTGGAGGACAACGATCTTGTAAATATGAAGAAATTAAGTACAATACCGACATCTGGTTGACTCTCGGTAGTTAAGGGAGTGCTTCCTTCAAGAATAGGGGACAAATCTGTGGATCATGGCCGGATTTGTCTGGATCATAGCCAATATTTTGCTCCGATGTGTGAGAAGATGATGGTCCGGCCATTTGGGTAGGAGAAGAACCCATAGGATCGATTTCAGAAGATTCAACAATATCCTCTCTTTCCTTAGCCGATGCAGGAGCCTTAAAGAATTGAAGTTTGGCGGCGGGCAGATCGGATGGCTCATTCCCTCGAAGCACTTTCCGTACAAGTGATTTTTCATTAAGCTCCGCTTCTCCCAATTCTTCCTTCTTGATTTTGACAATGAGCACCCAGGCTTCAGCTAGTGACTCGAGATAACCTTCACCAAGAAAGGTCAATTCGCGGTGAAGAAGAACTTTCGCATTATATTCGACGATAAGCGGATCGAACAAGTTCTTGATCTCAGTCCTGCCGGACTCGGTAGTAGCTTCTACCCGGGAGTTAACCTCATCAAGCACTTCCGTTTTTCCCTCCTCGTAGGCTTCTTCCTTCAAAATTTCGATCTTGGCGAATTGGTCGTCGAGCTTTGTTCTTAAGCTTCTTGTCTCGACGATCTCCTCACAGTACCTCTACGATTCTTTCTGCGCCTCAATCTTTTCCTCCCTCTCTTTATTTAATAATTTTTCCAGCTCTTCGACACGGCGAGCTAAGGCATCTTTCTCCTTTTGCAAGGAGTCTTTTTCTAAGGCCAGAGTGCCACTGCGGTGAAGCACCGCATCCAGTTCTTTTTTGTGCAATGTCTACAGGCGATTTACCGCCTCTGCCGTTTCTTTTGCATTCTCCTTTGCTTCGGCAAGTTGGGTTTTTATATTCAAGCAGCTCAGCTGTAACGACCCACTAATTTGGACCATTCAAATCGACAATAAATCCACACATGTCAGACTTGAATAATTCAAAACAATAGATTGTTAATTTAAATTTGGCAAAATCTCAGCATATACAGTAAATAAATCAATCACAGAATCACAGACATAGAGTAATACAATAATACGCAGCGGAAAAGATAAAATAGTAGTTCATGAAGCTACTATATAAACATCAGAGTTAAAAATAAAATACAACAGAATATCTCAAGTACAGTGAAGTCTCCAGTACGAATAGATGACCTCTCTGAACAAATCAACTGGAAAGCTGGAAGCTGAATCGATAGTTGGATCTCCAAATGAAGCTCCAAACTCCAAAGGTGAGTCTCAAATGCTGTATCGCTCGGTTTGACCCGAGCGTAAAGTAAAACACAAAACACTCGAGTCAGGATTAACATTCTTATTTCAATAAATCCAACTCAAGTGAAATATCAACTGAAATACAATTAACTTAGAGGATGTTTGGGATAACCATCCTCTAAGGATTTGTGGAACTATCTATAATGTAGAAATATACACTATAACACTGTGGTCATTCAATTTAATTTATACTTCAAACCCAAATATCATTTCATTTCAAATATATCTATTTTCCAAAATAGTATATATAGGTTAAATAATTTATAAAGTAAAGTATTTATAATTTCCTTAAGTCTCACAAATTTCTTCAAATCAACTCAAATTCCAAATTCAAATTTATTCAAAGCTCAATTCATCAATTCAATTCAGTTCTAAATAGATCATTTAAATTTTCAATATATTTCAAAGCTTTAATATTCAACATTTTCAAAGTTAAATTTAACAGTTTCATATAGCTCTTGATTTAACTTCATTATTATTTAATCAGGGAATATTCACTTAATAAATTCAATATCATTTAACTAGCCTTAAATTACATTTTTTTTCTAAATATTTCCTTAAATTTATTTAAACAAGACATATTCATTAAATTACTTAATTCAAACCCAGGTTATAAATCATATCTTAAATCCCAATTTCAATAAGTTTCAAATCGGTTTAATTAAATAAAATTATCTTCCCAACCTTAACTTATTCAAATTATTACCGAAATCTATTTTGAAACATAAATTTAAATACTTAACCATATTATATGTATTAAATCAATCTTAATTAAATTATATACTATTATTAAATCTATTTATATACCATTACCATTTATATATAATAATTTAAGAATCAACATTTATTAAAACCATATATTTCTTCCCAAATCCATAGAATTTATTTCAAAGTATTTATATATATGGACCAACGGTGTTTGTATATATATCTATCATAAGGTTAAGTGATACGGATATTTATCATTTCAATCCGTAATTTAAATATATATACGGGTAGATATCATTTCAACCCGTAATCCCAATTTCAATTCAAATGAAAATCGCTTGGGTTTATCATTTCAACCCATAACGATTTCCTCCTATTCTAAAGTCCGTTCGGGTATGTATCATTTCAACCCATAGTGAATTCTATACTAACAGGGAACTTGCCGAGTGATAACAGGTAATATAAAATACAACAACAGGCATATATCATAAATAACAATAAAATATAAACATCAGGATATGGTGTCATATCCCACAGGTGAACAGTTAAAGATAATAGCATATATAACAATTTAAATAACTACAGCAACATATTTCAATTGTCGTTTCAATTGAAATCAAATTTAATAAATATAAGAACGTTAATCGTGAGTGATTGCTCACCTTTCGAGGCTGGAGAGATTTGACACTGAAATGAGTTACGAATCCAAGCATGAATTTCAATAGCAAAGCACGATAGACACGATTTCGACGATCAAGGCTGATAAAAGAATCGATGAGAAAAAAAATCAAATTGAACTTGATATAATTCAAACAAGATGATACGATATTATTATTTCCCTAAACCCAATATTAAGTTTTAAAAATACACCTACATTTTGAAATAAATATTGAATTTTTAACATATATATTAGTATAGAACAATCAAAACAAACTTCACTTTAAACATATATACATTTCCAAATAAATATTTAAATCCATACTTATAAAATAAAACATATACATTTCTTAATATAATACGCATATATAAATTTGGAAATTCGGAACCTGTATATTTATATTTTAACATATAACACACATATACCTACATATATACATATACACGTTGGAACCAACGATAGGTATATAACAAATATAAGCTGATTTACATAACTTCCTTATTTATAGATAACAACCAAAAGTATGAAGAAGTTATTTTATTTAAAAGTCAATACTTTATTGAAGTTAATATATATATATATATATATAACTAAGCATGTTTACGTATTCAACAAAACAAAACTTTGAAGAAATAAAACTGCGTTGAACCAAAAGCTACATATATTTAAAAATCCAACAGAGTATATCATACATACTAAGATATATAAAGCATCGTATATAAATATTATTATCAAGTTGTCTCAAAACTGATAACAAAATTTGGATGTATACCATATCTTTGACTAAATATATATTATTACAACCAACTTTGCTTTAAAATACAAACATAACGTATGATAAAACCTGGTATATTATTATATATAAGCTATAAATAGACGAACTGTATAAGCAACCTTATAGAAAAATATAGAATACTGTCGCATGATTTAACAGGCATACAATTTAAAGTCAATACATCAAACAGGGCTCGGCTGTACCTTTAATACATCAAACAGGGCTCGGCTGCTTCTAATATATATGTGAGTGCGATAATGCCTTTTAAAATAAACATACATATTTTTAAAACAATCTATAAGGAAACGAAATATGAGTGAATTAGAAGAAAAAAAATACCAGGCTTTAGACTAATACAGAGTCTTATAAAAAAACATACTTAGGCATATATATAAACAGCTTTGGGAAAAACAAAACAAAATATTAAAATAAATAAATTACCTATATATATACAATATTGAAATCTATGCTTAATGAATAAAATATACTGTAAGCAAATATATAACTCAACTTATAAAACAATATATAAAATATGTGATATATACCACAAAGATCCAACAACCGGTTTTAAGTATATATATATAAATCGAAAATTTTGTAACCATTTTACACCCAACTTAATATTATCATATACAACCAATATATCTTTATAAACCACGGTTGTTAAAATCAAGCATATAAACAGATTCTTTAAACAAAGATTTGAAAAGTTAAAGGCTTTAAGATGAAAATAAAATATATACATCACTTACATAAAAACAGAGAGGCTCGACTTGCCTGGGTTCGTGGCCGATGATGGAACGAAGGCAACAGTGAGGGGAGAAACAAAGGCCGAGATGAGGGGATGACTGGTGGAGGTGAAGGCCGAGCGATCAGGCTATGGGAAGGGATGGTGGCGTGGTGATGAGGAGGAGGTCCAACGATGGTGGGTTGAGTGTTGATGCCTTGGCGAGGCAAGCTCAATCGGCTGGAGAAAGGAAGCAGAGGGTGGGTTCGTTGAGGATTTTGCTGGAACGTGGGAGGAAGAGAAGTTTGTGGTGGAAGAAGAACAGTATGAGTATTATAGATATATTTTCCTCTGAACATTCAGAAAGAAGAAGAAAGGAAAGGCAAAAGTCAAGCCCGAGTATTCAGTAAATCAATTAAAGCAATGGGAAAGTTATAAAGTAAAATGAACCGTTTGAAAATAAATGAATACGAAACGTACACTAATTTTATACGTTTCCCTTTTTCGAAATGCTACTGGAAGAAACAGCATCAGAGGAAATAAATATATAAAACATGAGCAGTGGAGAATGAAGAGACCCAAAATAAACGTATAGACAAATAATAAATTGTAATGAACATTGATTCAGCAATGGTATTAAAGCAATTTATTGCTTGATTGGACCGTACGTTTCAAATTTTGAACCCAAAGGAAATTTGTAGAGTCACAGTTTAAGGTACGTTATAACGAACAGTTTATTGTTTCTGTCGCGTACCGGACCTCAAAAGGCAGGAATAAATATACCATTGAGATCAGCACGACGAGGCAGACAGAACGGTATACAAATATTAGTGGTACGATCATCCGATCAAAAGTCGATAATCAATACCAGAAATGCTGCTATTTTGCCAGAATTAAGATAAACGGAGCAATAGAAGTCCAAATTTGGAAAAACAAAAGATGACGTCTCACTAAGAAGAGGATTTAGAAATTTTCTATAGAAAAATATTTAGGTTTGTAAAATATTTTATTACCATCAATTATTAACTGATTTAAATTGAAATAGAATTTCACAAGAAAATAGACTTTAATATTATCAGATGAAAATTTACCAGTTGCTATGTTTAAATATACGTATTTCAAATAATAAATTTTTAATTTCAAATTTTATTGTTTAAAATTTCACAAAATTTCAATTAATTTAATAAATAAAATCACTAAAATTTATGGGTCGTTACATCAGCGTCCTGATGCTTGATGATGTCCTTGTCATGAATAGCCTCCAACTTGAGGCGGTCGATTTCATGTTGGCATTCGACGGAGACTTCGAAGATTTTCTCGGCCGAGTGAATAAATGATTCATGCTGGATGTACACATCATTCATGCATGTTAGTGAGCTCTCTTTGGCACTTTCAGGAATGACGTATATGGAAGGGAGGAACTTAAGTCCATCAAAGCATATTCTTAGAAAGGTAGCTTTAAGTTCAGCTAGCTTCTCCGCTGTTGTAGAGTCAGGAGTGGGAACCGAAGGAGGCAGATCAGAAGTAATAAGTGGGTGTTTGCCGAAACGGCGCTCGCATGATTGCCTCGAAATTGACGACCCAGAATGTTGGTCATGAGGCGCGGCAGCATGAGAGCCACAATGTGAAGACTTATCTTCGCTCTGAGAGGGAAGGTTTGAGTGATCATCATGACGAGGAGCGTGTGACTGAGATTTCCGTTTGGACGAGGAAGAAGACTCTCGTGAATAATAATCTTTGCTTCGCCCATCATCTTTCTCTCTATGTCTCCCGGATTCGGAATCTCGGCTCGAGCGATAATAAGTAGAAGACCCCAAAGATGGTCGAAGGCGTGGGAATGTGACATTGCACCTGTGAAGAACCAAATAAGAGCACGTTAAAAGCTGTCAAACAAAGAATTAATAACGTGTGTATAGTGGGCTGCAAGTGTTAGTGTGTGTCCTAGTGCTCCCCCCGATGGACCAGTGACAGTGGCTTTACTCATCGGAGTATTCACCCCTCTGTTGGAAGGATGGACGCCTTCAACGCTTCTGGTGGGGGAGTTGAGCCCTTCGATGTTGATGTTAGGAAAGTCGTAAGTTAGTATATCATCTGGAATTGGAAGGTTGGAGAATCCCTTCAATGAGCTTTTCATTTGTTAGGAAGATGACTCCTTTTCAACCGGGGTAATGAAGAATTCCAGATTTGCCCCGACTTTGCTATTTCGCAGCTTGTACACCAACCTTTTCTTCCTCTTTGGGGGTGTTTGCATTTGACCAACCTGCAAACTTTTAACCACCGATGCTTTTCCAAGGCCTACGTCTTTATTTCTCGGCCTAACATCTTGAGATTCTTTGATCTTCCTCTCTTTTGTGTCTTCCCGAGTTCCTTTGGCAGAGGGCACAATGGGGTCGCTCGTTTCTACTCTTTCCTCAGCAACAATTTTCGGGGCTGCTTTACTCCTAGAGAGTCCGATTTTGCGGCCGTCTTCCAACAGCCCGAATAATGAAAGCAGCTCATCAGTGATGAGGAGTTTAATGTCCCATTCCTCAATGGGAGTGGTACGAATAGCATCAATGGCTCTAGAATACTCGATGCCTTCAGGACAAGGACGAACACCTGAAAGAACTTGGGATGTCAGTATATCCAAAGGAGTAATTATGGCATGAATCATCGAACTAAAGATGAAGGCAGGAGTAACACTTACGTCTTTCTAACCATCTCCTTGCGAAGCTAGGAGGACATCATACGTAAAACCACTCGTGCTTGAATAGGGAGAGCTTATTCTATGCACCCATCAAGACTTGGAATTTGGGCGAAGGTTCAAGGAAGACATATGAGGGACTCCCTGACCGTCTTTTGAAGTTGGAGATATATCTGATGTCTTCAGGATTGGGCTAACGGAACAGAACGTTCATAAAGAGAAGGAAGGTCCGTGGATGAAGGCATAGCTGTTGGGATGCAACTGGGCAGGAGCGATCCTTAGGTACCTCAACATTTCATGAATAAAGGAGTTGAAGGGTGGCACACATCCAGCCCATCACATAAAATTGTTGCAAGCAGTATATTCGGTTGGGGGCAAGTGAGGTCTTTCTTGCCTCGATGCAACTAGAACAACTTCAAACGGAATTCCATGTATAGAGCACAATCGACGAAGAGCGGCTTCGCCAATTCTAGAAGCCTGTGAGTTGACAGGGTTATCTAGAACGATGGCACCCTCGATGACATCGGGATCCAGACTGGTAGCATCCGTTGGTAAGACCGCAATGTCAAAAAAGAGATCCATTTGCTAGTTAGATGCCTTTGCTTGTTCTATATGGTGGCTCGGGGAAGGTTTTTCAAATATGGTGGCGGGGCTTGATCTTGCCTCAGAACTGATGTGTTTTGCGGTTGATTCAGAAGACATTATGACTGAGCGCTTCGTGCGACTTGAGATCTATGTCAACTATACTCAGTAGATAATCAACATTAGAAATAATAACCCGTTCCCCCCGTGTCGTGTGTGAACTAGTGTAGCGCAGTGGAGTGTGAAGCAAATATGAACAGTTCAGAATCATTAAAACATGAATGAAATGACAAGACTTAGAATTACATCCAGAGAGACTACCATCGCTGACCGTGTCAATCAACAAGGAGGTTGATCGGCAACAAAAGCTTTAGGATCGGTTATCAACATATTGAGCTATGAAGTTTTTTATCCAGTTCTTCATTTAGTTCATGTCAAGGAGTCCTGAGATATGTTTATTTAAGCTTAAGTCCAACAGTTCAAGTCATTTTATGTTTGGGCAAGGCAGTGTGCAGTTCAGTGTTTAGATGACTTAAGTTGAGTTAGCATTCATTGTCAAAACCAATCCCTTAACACACTGTGCCGACCCCTTTCCTTCAATCTCTATATTGATCCCTACGTTGAGACTACTAACATCGATCCCTTAAACAATTAACTCCTACCGATCCCTCATAAAGCCATTTCCTACACTTCAACAGCCTACCGATCCCTTCCTTCGAATATGTCCTACCGATCCCTCATCCATAATAACACCCTACTGACCTCATCAAATTGTCTTATACTGATCCCTCGACTTACTTCTCTTCAACCCATCCCAAAACACTTCATAACCGAACCCTCGTCGACGCAATTTATCACTGATCCCAATTTTACAACTTCACAATATCAACACCAGACCCTTTTACTCAATCCACATCGAACCCTCTCCGACTAAATGGATCCTTCTTTTCCTATCTCCTTTTCCACTTCCTTATCCTCCTCTTCCTTACATATGAAGCCACATATCAACCTACCACGGCCAAAGAAACACTCAAACTCACCAAATCCTAAAACTCGCAAGTTATTAACACAAATAAAAGAAGGGTTTGTACCTATATGTATCTCAAGTTAAATTAGAGGTCGAGTGTTTGGGCTTTGGAATCGGAAATTGAGGAGGAGCGATTGTGATGAAATGTCTTGAGTTCGTGTTTAAGTTTGAGACTTACAGTTAAAGGAATTATGCCTGTGAAGGGGGGCTTTGTGATGTTACGGGTTCGGTAGGGAGGAAGCAAGAAAAGTATGCAAAGAGTAGATAAAAAGATTAAGTAAGAGTTGTGGAGTAGAAAAGTGAAGGGGAAGAGGTGACAGAGCTATGCTTATATACACACATGTATGAAAGGAAGTGGAACTGGTTACTACGGGTTGACCAAGTCTGAAGCAAATAAGGATCGACATTGGGATTTGCCGACCCCTATTAGCGTGTATCTAGCAAGGGATCGACATGTCAGATGCCGATCCCTCCACAAGGAAATTAAAAAAAGAACAAAAAATGGAAGGAGAGAAATAATGGACGATTGAAAAATGTCAGACGATCAGTATCATAAAGGTTCGATTGCAAACACGAGCGTACACAATATTATGAAAGTTGGTAAAGACCTGCGAATGTTCGAACACGTCCGGGAGCCAACAACAGAAACATGCATGCGAATGTGCTTGAGAATGATTTAAGAATTCAACCTTTCGAAATTAACTAAAATTGCGGTCAGGCCTGAAACGGTCAAGTTCAAGATCAAATCAAATAGAAGAAAGCCTATGAGCCCCGCATGACCGAGTTTGTATATGCTAACGAAATACGACATCAGACTTGTATTATTGAAGGTCGATAAAGGAATAGAAGTCAACCAGGGAGTTAGATGGACTTCTTTTCGGCAACTCGGACTTTTTTCAATTCAAAGCACCTCATGTTACTCGCAAGTCGTGCTTTATGGGGCAAGTGTTACCCGGTACCCTGGCCCGGCTATATTGGGCTGATCACGGAAGGCAGATTCGACTGTTGATGAGAAGAGTGACCGCGAAGCCACGGCTACATGACCCAAATATAGAGTCCGACGGTTATATGAAACCCGGACTGAACAAAGATAATAGATAGACAACACAGGATGTCAGAACTATGGATATTAGTTTGAATGGAATAGGGATAGGCATGGTCATTTGTCAACTTGGATGAGATAGCAATGGGATCGGTATTGCAAAGTAAGATGATAAGGGGTCGACCTTGGTGGTTATTCAAGGGATCGACATACATTTAAGGAGTTAGGGGGTCAACATGATTACTTGGCAGGATAGTCAACTTGAGTGGAAATATGGAGGGATCGGTATAAGTTGTAACGCTATAGAGATCGGCATGGCATTCCATATATGAAGGGGTCGGTATACATGTCCCTGACACTATATGGTTCAGAGTAACATCCTAAAGCACTAGGGCTCGACGTAACACTCCAAGATGGATCGACATAATGTTGCTTAAGAAAAGATGGGTCAGCATAACGTGGCTCGTGAGATATGGATCGACATGATGTTGATCGTGAGATATGGATCAGCATTGTGTGCAACGAACGGAGGGATCGGCTTAGCACATAATGGATGGTTCGACCTATCTTGGAACAATAAGAAGGTTCAACACGTCGGCGCATGGAAGGATCGGCATTCTTCAGGCTATCATGAAGCTGAGCCAAGGATTGAAGAAAAGCAGGAGCTCTACACATCCAAACACCTTGATATTTGAAGCACCATCATGTTGGAGCATAAGGGAACTACTATAGGGATCGCCATCCCAAACTCAACACATGGAGGGATCGGAACCGATCCTTATCCACTGAGAGTTGGGCCTAGCCCTCCCTATGGTGGGCCCATGTGGTTGAGAAGATCCTGTTGCCAAAGTTCCAGTTAGATTGGAGGCCGCCTTCATCTATAAATACAAGCCTAGTGGGTCATTCTAGGGATTCTTAGGCTGTTGGTTAGAGACCACCATTATTGTAATCAACTTCCTCCATTCCTTTCTTATCTCTTTCTGTTTGTAATTGTAATCAAGTTAATTGAAAAGCAATAAAAATAATATTCAAAGTGGACGTAGGCAATCAACGCTGAACCATTATAAATCTTGTTGTTTCTGCTTGTTGTGTTTTTCTTGTGATATTATCATTTTTCCTTTGTTTTCATTTAATTTCTTCATTTATTTCACTACTTAAACCTATTCTTGAGTGTTTTTGACCGATTTGGTTGCAAACACATACATACATACATATACATATACATATACATATATATATATATATATATGTGTGTGTATGATATAATGTTGTTCTCCTATTTCGAATGCCCCATTAATAGGATGCCTCTTTAGAGATGTATTTACACTGCATCAGGAACAACATTATGATATTATAAAAAATGTTAATAAATTCTTGAAACACATTATTTCAAATTATTATGTTGCCATTTTTGAAAATACTTCTGATGTTACAGCTTTGAAATCTGCAATGCCTAAAGGTGTTGTGCATTTGGAAATAGTAACATTCCATAGATGTTGGTGATTAAGGATTTGCAACACTTAGTCGATGTTGTAAATATAGGGTTTGTAACTCCTAAAGGGTGTTATGATTTCGAGATCTATAACACCAAAAGAATGTTGCGATATCGAGTTCTAAAACACCCAAAGGATGTTGCAGATTCAAACCCTCAACACCCACTGGATTTTGCAAATTTGGGATTAGTAACACTAAAGGGATGTTGTGGATTTCAAATTTGAAATGCATAAAATAAAGCTAATTTCATAAGCAATACATAACTTGCAACCCCATAAACATAAAACTAACAAAAGATTAACAGTTGAATTGATAATAACTAGCAATAATACACAGATCATAGATTCTAATGTAAGAGCATATACGAGACAATTATATAGTCCGTTAATAGTCAATATATGACACTAAATGAACATAGTTATATTGTTAGTTAATAACCTAATCTTTTAACCATTTTGTCAAATTCATAAATTAAGTGCCATGTTGTCAACATGCATTAGTGCACCAACCTGCCAGGCAAAACAAACATCATTGTTATATCGGTTGTCATGCCATTAGTCCACACTACTATATTTAAAAGCATTATATATAACATCATAAGCACCCTAATGTAAAATCATCAACCATTTGTTAAGCTAGAGTATATTTTGATTTACACATTAACTAGATGTTTAGGCCAAGTAACCAATCATTTTAATGCAGTCTTACTTTACAGAAATTTACAAAAAAAAAGTCATCCAAACTGGGCTATATGAGGTTCAAGGTTCTACAAAATACCTATTTTATGTGCATTATTTTGTTATTTTTGAATAGTAGGTGACATTAATATTAATAAGCTTATGCTTCTGTAATTCCAATCATAAAATTGCTCAACAACGGTGTATATAAAGCTATAATTCTGTAATTTTGCAATTCTGCATCATGCACAGTGAATAGTGAATAGAGAAAAAGCGAAAGATAGTAATAAAGCTATGTATAAAACCATGACAAATTAAGAGTACATTAAATTTGGACGATTTAAACCTATTCCAAATTTATTAAGGAGAAGATATTAATTGATTCCCGTAATCGGTCAAATATGAAAAACAAATTGGAAAGAGAATCATTAATATCCTAATAGATATTAATTGATTTGAGGAATCAATCAGATAAAGATATATGTGAAAACAAACACAAATATGCTAGATTTGTGTTGAAATCAAATCAAGCGAATCCCGAAATATTTCATCCTTATCTCCAAGGCAATCTTCATTCTTGCTCCTATAAATATGAATTTTTGCTCATCTTTTATCATCACAAGACCACAAGAGAGTTCTCCACAAAATATCTTCAAAAAGACCCATATTTCTGTATTTATTGTAGTGTGAGAAATTTATATTGAGTGATTTGTTTTCTTCTCATATTGTACTCCTCCTTGAAGTGAAGAAGTAACCAAAGTTGTTGGGTCCGAGGATGTAGGCATGCCGAATCTCGTTATATCAGTGTGTTCTTTCCTTTTCTGTCATCTATCTATAATTTGTGCTCTTCGGTTTTTCTTTTTATTTTCTATGTTGGATTGGAATTGTTGAGATTGTCGATAGACTAAATCATTGGGTATTCTGCTTCCGCTATACAAAACTTTGATTTTTCACTACAGTTTGTTATCAGAGCTTGTTGTTCTATTTAAAGACTATTTCAGCTATTTCTAATTACACAAAGAATAGAACTGGTACAAGCTCTACCAATTATGGAGTCTCTAGATTTGATGGAAAGGGAGATTTTGGCACATGGAAGATGAAGATGAAAGTGGAGTTGAAGAAAGAGAGGACTTTTAAGGTTGTCTCAGATCCAGACAAATTGAATAAATTAGTACCTGAAGAGATTGAGGAATTTGAAGAGGACGCTCTTACTACCATCCAACTTAGCCTTTCTGATGAAATACTTAGAGAGTTTTCTCATGTGAAAACTACTAAGGAATTATGGGATGCTCTTCAGAAAAAGTTCTACAAAAAGTCTCTCACCAACCGCATCATCTTACAACAACAAATTTACTCATTCAAGATGAAGCCTGGAACCGATGTATTAGCTCACGTGGATACCCTAAACACACTTGTTATGAATCTTCGAGCAGCCAAAGTAAAAATTAAGGATGAAGCGCAAGCTGTCATTCTTTTATGTTCTTTGCGAGTATAACACTTTTGTTAACTCAATGAACTAAGGGCGCTCTTCTATTTGCTTGGAGGATGTGAAGACAAATTTGCATAATGAGATGTTGAGGGAAAAGTTAGCAAACATGAGCATGGAGAGTAATTCCGAAGGCTTTATTGCGCAAAGGGAAAGAAGTAAGAGTAGACCCAAATATGGTGCATATAGAGCCAAGTCAAGATCTTAGTCAAGGGGAGTAGAAGACCTGGACATTATATTGCAAGTTGTTCCAAGTTGGAGAATAAAAACAAAGCCGTTACCCAAAAGGGTTCAGCTACTACAGCGGAAACATCAGATTCAAATAGTGATCCTGGCACTTTTACAGCTTCTGCCTCTTTTATGAAGAGTACTATGTGAATTATTGACTCTGGAGCATTCTATCATATGACACCTGATAGACACCCTTTTCCACTTATTGTCAGTTTGATGGAGAAGAGGTTCTCATGGGGAACAATGCTACTTGTCGCATTATTGGTATTGGAACGGTGAAGATCAGGATGTTTGATGGTGTTGTTCGTACTTTGTGTGATGTCATACATGTGCTTGATTTGAGGCGTAGTTTGATCTTCATTGGAGCATTGTGCAACCTTGGCTTGAAGTGTGTAATGCAAAAAGGTTCATTGAAAATTACAAATGGTTCATTGATAGTGATGAAAGGGGTAAAAGATGGAAATCTATATTTGCTAAAGGGTACCGCTGTTGTTGTAGAGTCTTCTTCGGTCGTTTATTCTGTTGATTCCGATTCTACCATATTGTGGCATTTTCATATGGGACACATTGGAGAGCGCAGTTTGAAAGTATTGAGAAAGCGAGGTTTGATTGATGGTATTCATCATTCAAAACTTGGCTTTTGTGAAGGATGCGTACTTGGAAAGCAGATGAAGATTTCTTTTGGCATTGCAGAGCATAAGTCTAAAGATGTTTTAGAGTATGTTCACACTGATGTTTGGGGCCCCACACCATGCCTATCTTTTGGAGGAGCCAGATATTTTGTATCATGATGATGATATTTCTAGAAAGGTATGGTACTTTATGAAGTCCAAGGATAAAACTTTTAATAGGTTTCAAAATTGGAAATCTCTTGTTGAGAAACAGTCTGGAAAGAAAGTAAAGATTCTTCGTTCTAATAATGGTGGTGAATTCACTTCTCCACAATTCACCAAATTTTGTAAGTCCAAGGGAATCAAAAGGCACCACACCACACTAGGGGACCCTCAGTTAAATGGAGTTGCAGAATGGATGAATCAGATTTTGTTAGAAAGAACTCGTTGCTTACGTCCGACTGCTAGATTAAAGTAGAGATTTTGGGCAGAAGCATTATCTACGGCGGTTTTTCTCATCAACCATACACCTTCTACCGTCATAGATATGAAGATTCCTGAAGAAGTATGGAAGGGAGAGCCTGTTTCATATTCCTCTCTCAGAGTGTTTGGTTGTCCAGCTTATGTGCATAAGAGCAAAGGGAAGTTGGATAAAAGATCGCGCAAGTGTATTTTTCTTGGTTATAGGGGAGGAGTTAAGGGTTATAGGTTGTGGTGTCCTACTACCCAGAAGATTGTTACTAGCAGGCATGTTACATTTGATGAAAAGACTGTGTTGGAGGTGGAGCCTGATTCTTCACTTAATGATGATGTTGAGAGGACAAATTCAGAGTATCAAACACAAAGTAGATCATCAGAATTCCATACAAGTAAAAAGGGTGTTCCGATGACACTGTGGTTGATGAGGAGAGGACAGAGGATCAATCTCAAGGTGGAGCTCAAATTCAAACTCGACCAATCAGAGAGAGGAAAAGACCTAGATGGCTTGATAATTTTGTGGGATTGAACATTGAAGACATTGACTTCGATGACATGACAGCCTATGCATTAAGAATATTTCATGATTAGCCCAGAGACTATCGAGATGCCATTAGTTCAGTTGATAGTTCTAGTTGGTTAGTAGCTATGGAGGAGGAAATTGAGTCTTTGCACAAAAATCACACTTGGGATTTAGTGTCACTTCCTTTCGGCAAGAAAGCAATTGGATGTAAGTGGATCTATAAGGTGAAAGACAGCGACAATGGTGACTTGAGGTACAAGGCGAGATTAGTTGTGAAGGGTAATGTTAAGAGGAAAGGGGTGGAGTTCCATGATATTTTTTCTTCCAATTGTTAGACACACTTCCATTCGCATTCTTTTGGCATTGGTTGCCAACTTCGACATGGAGTTGGAACAATTAGTTCAAGACAACATTCTTGCATGGTGATCTCGAGAAGTACATTTACCTACAGCAACCAAATGGGTTTATTGACAGCAGCGGGCTCAGTCATGTTTGTAAGCTTAACAAATCTCTTTATGGTTTAAAACAGTCTCCTAAACATCGGTATAAGAAATTTGATAAGTTTATGATCTCACATAGTTTACTCTAAAAGCTTTAAGGACCAATGTGTCTATTTTAAAAAGTGTAATTATAATATCATCTATTTGTTGTTTTATGTTGATGATATGTTGATAGCTTCTAAGAGCATGACTAGGATTTCAGAGTTGAAGATGCAGCTCGGCAAGGAGTTTGATATGACTCTAAGAGGTTATTGTGATTCAGATTATGCTGGGGATAGAGATGGTAGGAAATCAATTTCGGGCTATGTTTATACACTTGGCATGGGCCCGATTTTTTGAAGATCCAAGCTACAGTTCGTTGTAGCATTATCAACCACTGAGGCGGAGCTTATTTCTATTGTGAAAGCGACCAAGGAAGGATTGTATTTGTTGCATCTTTTGATTTGTGTTGAAATCAAATCAATTCGGCAACATTTATTTGTAACAAAAAAAATCCCTTGTTGTTACATGCTACCAATCTCATATATATATGCTGATATCTTTTAAAATATCTTGCGATTTGGGACTAATCATAATCCAATCTACGCACTCACTCTAATACAATGCGAGCCACATCTAACAGAGTACTTGAAGCGTTTTTTCCTCTGTAAAACTTTATGGCATAGTTTTCCTAATGGACTAAAAAAGTGAGACACAAGAGTATCTTTATACTACGTGCTAAATTGCTAAGCAATAAATTGTAATTTAATAAGTTTGCTATATAACTACATACACATCCTGATATCAACGAAATGACTTTTAACATAATTAAGCTCACGATAGACAAAACTCAAATAAAATGTTGAAGTTTCTTCGATTCAAAGAACCTTGTTAATATGTCCATCAGTATGCTTATCGGTAAATGATTATAAGCATATAAATACAACGTATAAAAACAGATTAGTCCATTATCGGATGAATAGTCTCATTTTTCAATAATACCAATACAGAATGTTCATCTTCATAATAACAAAACTGATGGTGTAATGGCCTAAATATTTGAAAAGGATTCATGACAAGTTGTATTGTTGTTAACATTCACCGGTAAAACTATTTTTTCATTGCTTTATAACTATCTTGTAAAGCTACGTAATGTAACACGCTTACGATAATAGTCATAAATTTTGTATTATTTAGGTACCGTGCATGTCTTCATAACTATCCAAAATCCTCAAGAACAGACAATTTAGGACAATGAAAGAGATATGTAATAAGAGGAGCCTAATTTGATCCAGTCACCAAAAATAGCATGTAATTCAATCAATAAGATGGAAAATAAAACAAAAGACAAAGACCTAATTTTTGAGCCATCATCAGTGTTAGAAGCAAGAATGGTTAACCCTTCTTCACTAACCTTAAGCAGCCCCTGTAGCCAAATATTGTCAGTAGTTAGACCAAAAAATTAATTAATAAGATACAAAATTAATATAAGACTTGCTAGATCTCAAATAATAAATAGAAGTCATATCATTATATTTTTAGATCATTATAACAACCATGGATGTACTTAAAGTCATACAGTCATATGTGTTGGAATTCCTAAATACCAAAATGAATGAAAATAACATAGTCCCACATTGCCAAAAATTGCAAACTATTCTAGTATATTAATAGCTTTGCAAAGAACATACACACGCGCGCGCGCTGCCGCCGTCCGACCGAACCGAGTCGGGCTTGGGTTTGGGTCTAATATGATCCTAATTTTACTGCAAAACTGGGCTGGGTTTTTTAACAGTTGCAGGTTATACGAACAGACGCGACTGTTCATAAGCGGACGCGAATTAACTGAGGAGGTGCGACTTCTGAAGTGGACACAAACCGTTAGACGTGAGACCTGACTGAAGAAACGCGGGCGAATAGAAGCGGGTGCGGCCGATTGAGGATGCACGGCCGAACATATACTAGGATCAGGCGGTGCGACCGGTTAACGAACAACAGCATTCAAAAGACACATTCTCATTCCATTCCATTCCTGATCATAAGATACTAGGAGCAGGCGGGTGCGTTTGAAAGGATGCAGACGAAATTATAAATAGAAGATAATCCTGATCACATTCTCATTCCATTCCAATCTAATTTCTTCTGCTTCTTCCTTCTCTACTGCTCTAAATAATATATCACAGAGTTGACGTACTCTTTACAATCTCGTGCAGATTACGTCTGTTGTATCTTGGGAGACTTTAAATAAAGTCTTAAGGAAATTGTCACGACAAGCCTCAGACGAAATTTCCCTCTTCAACCGGTTAGATTTATATAGACATATATATTTCTTTTTCTTTTTGTGGTATACTATTTCATTAAATAGTATAAAGATTGATTTAGCACTATAGTTATTATTACTATAGTTGTTAATTTGTTGTTGTAATTTAATTATGACATATCTATTATTTAAATTAACTAATACATACTTCTAGAGTAGTCGAAATCTGTTTGATAAACTTGTGAGACGTGTTTATAATTGATTATTCTCTGTTTTGGTATACTAGACGTATAACATCTTAAGACTTTACTGTTTTAACTAAAACAGAGATGGCAACAGTAGAGCTCTCAACAAAAGCTACTACACATAACAGACCCGATCCTTTCAAAGGAGATGGTGACGATTTTTTAACATGGCAGAATCAGATGCTATTTTACCTCACCACACTCGGTCTGCAATGGTATCTCGAGGAGGAGGAACCAATTTCTGCATCAGGCAAGGAATCAGATGTTGCTACGTGGAAACATTCTGATTTCCTATGTAGAAACTATATTCTGAATTGTCTCAACAAGGTGCTATACAAAGTACATCAACCTCAAAAGACAGCAAAAGCACTCTGGAATGCACTTGCCATGAAGTACAAGACGCAGAATATTAGTCTTAAGAAATTCATTGTAGACAAATTCATGGACTACAAGATGGTCGACTCCAAACTGGTGACTGCTCAACTGCATGAACTGCAAATCATCATTCATGAACTCAAAGCGGAAGGTCATAAGGTTGGAGAATCGTTTTTGGTTGAAGCCATCACGGGAAAACTGCCGCTGTCATGGAGAGACTACCGCAACTATCTAAAGCATAAAAAGAAAGAGATTTCTTTGCAGGACCTCATCGTACGATTAAAGATTGAGGCAGATAATCATGGAATTACCAAACAAAGCGAGGAGGCGTTGGTAACAGAAGGGTCGAAGAACAAGAATAAAGGCCACTTCAACAAAAAGAAGAACTTCTCAAAGAAGAGGAAAGCTCCTGAAAACAAACCCAAAGATAATAAGACCAAGAAGTTTAATGGTGAATGTTGGGTTTGTGGCAAAATGGGACACGCCGCTAGAGATTGCAGACACAAGAAGGAACGCAACTCAGAGGCAAATATAGTTGACAACATGGAAGTGGACGAGTCCAACTTTTCGGTAGTTATATCTAAATGCAATTTGGTTCAGAATCCTAACCAATGGTGGGTGGACACAAGAGCTACTCGTTATGTCTGCTCTGATAAATCCATGTTTTCAACATATCAAAAATTCGATCAGGAAGAAAAACTCTACATGGGTAATTCTGTTGTTTCCATGATCGAAAGAAGTGGCACAGTAATCCTCAAGTTTACTTCTGGAAAAACTATCAAGTTGAATGACGTGCTCCACGTTCCAGACATACTCAAGAATCTGATCTCTGGTTCAGTACTATCAAAGAAAGGATTCAAAATGGTGTTCGAGTCAGACAAGATGGTTCTGTCTAAAGCTGGAATGTATATCGGAAGGGGATATTTATGTGATGACCTATTTAAGGCAAATGTAGCCGTTATCGGCAATAAAACTATGTATTCTGATTGTGCTATTAATAAAATTGAAGTTTCTTACTTGCTTGAGCACCGAATTTTACTATGGCATGATAGATTGGGACACATAAATTTCCGAAAAATGAAAACATTATCAAACTTGGGATTAATTCCGAAATTCCAAGTAGATAAGAACTACAAATGTGAGACATGTGTAGAAGCAAAAATGGTTAAAAAACCGTTTCAATCTGTTGATAGAAGCACCGAACCACTAGGTTTGGTTCATACAGTCTTATGTGATTTTAAATCATTACCTACAAGAGGTGGGAAAACGTACTTTATTACGTTTATTGACGATTATACGAGATATTGCTATGTATATCTTTTGAATAGTAAAGATGAAGCAATTACATCATTTATAAAGTACAAAGCTGAGGTAGAATATCGGTTAAATAAAAAGATCAAGATATTGAGATCTGATCGAGGTGGAAAATATGAATCACCATTTGAACAGTTCTGTGCCGAAAATGGTATAATTCATCAAACAACAGCTCCATATTCACCACAACAAAATGGTGTAGCCGAGAGGAAGAACATAACGTTAAAAGACATGATTAATGCCATGCTTTTAACCTCTGGTCTACCGACGAACTTGTGGGGGGAAGCCTTAAATACGGCTAATCACATATTAAACAAAGTCCCTCACAATAAAACAGGAACAATTCCATATGAGTTATGGAAAGGACACAAACCAAGTTTTAAATACCTCAAAGTGTGGGGGTGCTTGGCAAAAGTTCCAGTTCCGCCTCCCAAGAAAGTCAAACTTGGACCAAAAACAGTAGATTGTTACTATCTAGGGCCAGCCCAAAATAGCAGTGCCTACAGATTTTTGGTATTCAAGTCTGATATAACTGATATTCATGTAAATACAATCATAGAATCTAGAGATGCCTCATTCTTTGAAGACGTGTTTCTGCACAAAAGGAATGAAGGGAATAATGTCCCTAAAAGGACAAGAGAAGAATCAAGCAATTCAAATGAAGATGAAACTCATCATGAGATTGAGGAAGTTGAACCAAGAAGAAGCGTAAGGGCTAGGACTTCCAAGACATTTGGTTCGGATTTTTTCACATATGTGTTAGAACATGAACCTCAAACGTACAAGGAAGCAATGTCATCTTCTGAATCTTCATGTTGGAAAGAAGCAATCCAAAGTGAGATTGATTCAATTCTAAGTAATAAAACTTGGGAAATTGTTGATATTCCACCTGGAATAAAACCTATTGACTGCAAATGGATTTTCAAGAAGAAAATGAAAGCAGATGGCTCTATCGACAAGTATAAAGCCAAATTAGTAGCCAAAGGATATCGTCAAAAAGAAGGAGTAGACTTCTTTGATACATATTCGCCGGTAACACGAATAACCTCTATAAGAATGCTAATAGCAATTGCATCGATTTATAATCTAGAAATTCATCAAATGGATGTAAAGACAGCGTTCTTAAATGGAGATCTCGATGAGGAGATCTACATGGAGCAACCTGAAGTTTTTGTTTCCAAAGGAAATGAAAACAAAGTCTGTAGATTAGTAAAATCATTATACGGACTAAAACAAGCTCCAAAACAATGGCACGCAAAATTTGATAGTGTCATGATGAGAAATGGTTTTCATATAAATGAATGTGATAAATGTGTTTATTATAAACAAATTGGACAATCATATGTGATGATTTGTTTATATGTAGACGATATGATAATATTTGGTCCAAATACTCAGGTAATAGAGACCATAAAGAAGATGTTAATTAGCAATTTCGATATGAAAGACTTAGGAGTTGCAGACATTATTTTGGGAATCAAAATAATAAGAACACCTAATGGAATTGAATTATCTCAGTCACACTATGTAGACAAAGTGATTGAAAAATTCCAAGACTATGTAATTAAAGGAGTGAGAACACCTTTTAATCCATCAGAAGTACTGCATAAAAACACTAATGAGAGTGTAATGCAACTGGAATACTCTCGTGTAATAGGATGTCTCATGTATCTCATGAATTACACAAGACCAGATATAGCTTATGAGTAAGTCGACTAAGCAGGTATACAAGCAATCCAGGAAAGGAACACTGGAAAGCACTAATAAGAGTGCTTGGATATTTAAAAAATACCACTAATTATTCCTTACATTATGGAAAATATCCTGACGTCCTAGAAGGATATAGTGATGCAAATTGGATTGCTGATTCAGAGGAATCAAAATCAACAAGTGGTTATGTATTTACCTTAGCAGGGGCAGCAGTGTCATGGAAATCTAGTAAACAAACATGCATAGCTCGATCCACTATGGAATCAGAGTTCATCGCTTTAGATAAAGCAAGCGAAGAATCCGAATGGCTTCATCATTTTTTAGAAGTTATTCCATTTTGGCCTAAACCTGTACCGGCCATATGCATACACTGTGATAACCAAGCTGCGCTAAGCAGAGCGCACAACTTTGTGTATAATGGAAAGTCATGACATATTCGTCGACGCCATAACACAGTTAGGCAGTTACTCTCAAATGGAACTATTTCCATAGATTATGTAAGAACAAATGATAACCTAGCGGATCCATTTACTAAAGGTTTATCAAGAGAGGAAATTGACTGCGCATCGAGGGGAATGGGTTTAAAGCCTAAACCAACAAGAGTTATCTTATACGGAAACCTTTCCTAGCGACTGGAAATCCCATGGACTAGGATCAATAGGCAAACAGTTCTGAGTAACTCAAGATGTAATGCAATTACTTGGACATAGTCCAACTCCATTCCTATGGTGCACAATATAAATGCATGCCTACAGAAGTATTTAAAGGTTAAAACTATGTTTTTTAATGATGATCATATCTTGAATATAACAAGTGGGGTATATGTAGGATACTCTTAATGGTTGCGATCACCTATGTTAGTGTGAGCTGGGTCGGCTCTATGAGAATATTAAAGGCTTATATTTTCTATAAACACTCGCAGAACCAAACAAATTTGTTCAGGACCAAAATGAACACAACCAAGAGATTGGATGAGAAGGGAATCAATGCTTCGTAAAGCTTATTGTCTGGATATACAATAAAGGCCGACGGTTCAAGATGAAATAATTCACCGATTAGCCAAGTAGATCCGATAAGTTTTAACTAGGGAAAGTTCAAAGTGAAATATCTACTTATCCACGATAAAGCATTATTCCATATGTACTCTGTGATATTTCGCTTTGTGTGGGGGATATGTATATTATCATTCATGTGGGGGATTGTTGGAATTCCTAAATACCAAAATGAATGAAAATAACATAGTCCCACATCGCCAAAAATTGCAAAATATTCTAGTATATTAATAGCTTTGCAATGAAGGGGTTGGGGCCTTGGGGCACCCAAATGTTTGCTTCGTTGTGAGGAGGGAGATCATGCATTACCACCACACACACGCGCGCGCCGCCGCCGTCCGTCCGTCCGAACCGAACCAGGCCGGGCTCGGGTTCGGGTCTAATATGATCCAAATTTTACTACAAAACTGGGCCGGGTTTTTTAACAGTTGCAGGCTATACGAACAGACGCGACTGTTCATAAGCGGACGCGAATTAACTGGGGAGGTGCGACTTCTGAAGCGGGCACGAACCGTTAGACGCGAGCGGGTGCGACCTGACTGAAGAAACGCAGGCGAACAGAAGCGGGTGCGGCCCGATTGAGGATGCATGGCCGAACAGATACTAGGAGCAGGCGGGTGCGACCCGTTAATGAACAGCAGCATTCAAAAGACAGCAGGTGCGACCCGTCAAGCGGACATGACTGTTTGAAAGGATGCAGACGAAATTATAAATAGAAGAGAATCCTGATCACATTCTCATTCCATTCCAATCTAATTTCTTCTACTTCTTCCTTCTCTACTGCTCTAAATAATATATCACAGAGTTGACGTACTCTTTACAATCTCATGCAGATTACGTATGTTGTATCTTGGGAGACTTTAAATAAAGTCTTAAGGAAATTGTCACGACAAGCCTCAGACGAAATTTCCCTCTTCAACCGGTTAGATTTATATATACATATATATTTCTTTTTCTTTCTGTGGTATACTATTTCATTAAATAGTATAACGGTTGATTTAGCACTATAGTTATTATTACTACAGTTGTTAATTTGTTGCTGTAATTTAATTACGACATATCTATTATTTAAATTAACTAATACAGACTTCTAGAGTAGTAGAAATCTGTTTGATAAACTTGTGAGACGAGTTTATAATTAATTATTCTCTGTTTTGTTATACTAGACGTATAACATCTTAAGACTTTACTGTTTTAACTAAAACAGAGATGGCAACAGTAGAGCTCTCAACAAAGGCTACTACACACAACAGACCCGATCCTTTCAAAGGAGATGGTGACGATTTTTTAACATGGCAGAATCAGATGTTATTTTACCTCACCACACTCGGTCTGCAACGGTATGTCGAGGAGGAGGAACCGATTTCTGCACCAGGCAAGGAATCAGATGTTGCTATGTGGAAACATTCTGATTTCCTATGCAGAAACTATATTCTGAATTGTCTCGACAAGGTGCTATACAAAGTATGTCAACCTGGAATGCACTTGCAACGAAGTACAAGACATAGAATATCAGTCTTAAGAAATTCATTGTAGAAAAATTCATGGACTACAAGATGGTCGACTTCAAACCGGTGACTGCTCAACTGCACGAACTGTGAATCATCATTCATGAACTCGAAGCAGAAGGTCATAAGGTTGGAGAATCGTTTTTGGTTGAAGCCATCACGGGAAAACTGCCGCCGTCATGGAGAGACTACCGAACTATCTAAAGCATAAAAAGAAAGAGATTTCTTTGCAGGACCTCATCGTACGATTAAAGATTGAGGCAGATAATCGTGGAATTACCAAACAAAGCGAGGAGGCGTTGGTAACAGAAGGGTCGAAGAACAAGAATAAAGGCCACTTCAACAAAAAGAAGAACTTCTCAAAGAAGAGGAAAGCTCCTGAAAACAAACCCAAAGATAACAAGACCAAGAAGTTTAATGATGAATGTTGGGTTTGTGGCAAAATGGGACACGCCGCTAGAGATTGCAGACACAAGAAGGAACGCAACTCAGAGGCAAATATAGTTGACAACATGGAAGTGGACGAGTCCAACCTTTCGGCAGTTATATCTGAATGCAATTTGGTTCAGAATCCTAACCAATGGTGGGTGGACACAGGAGCTACTCGTCATGTTTGCTCTGATAAATCCATGTTTTCAACATATCAAAAATTCGATCAGGAAGAAAAACTCTACATGGGTAATTCTGCTGTTTCCATGATCGAAGGAAGTGGTACAATAATCCTCAAGTTTACTTCTGGAAAAACTATCAAGTTGAATGACGTGCTCCACGTTCCAGACATACTCAAGAATCTGATCTCTGGTTCAGTACTATCAAAGAAAGGATTCAAAATGGTGTTCGAGTCAGACAAGATGGTTCTGTCTAAAGCTAGAATGTATATCGGAAGGGGATATTTATGTGATGGCCTATTTAAGGCAAAGTAGCCGTTATCGGCAATAAAACTATGTATTCTGATTGTGCTATTAATAAAATTGAAGTTTCTTACTTGCTTGAGCACGAAATTTTACTATGGCATGATAGATTGGGACACATAAATTTCCAAAAAATGAAAACATTTTCAAACTTGGGATTAATTCCGAAATTCCAAGTAGATAAGAACTACAAATGTGAGACATGTGTAGAAGCAAAAATGGTTAAAAAACCGTTTCAATCTGTTGATAGAAGCACCGAACCACTAGGTTTGGTTCATACAGTCTTATGTGATTTTAAATCATTACCTACAAGAGGTGGGAAAACGTACTTTATTACGTTTATTGACGATTATACGAGATATTGCTATGTATATCTTTTGAATAGTAAAGATGAAGCAATTACATCATTTATAAAGTACAAAGCTGAGGTAGAAAATCGGTTAAATAAAAAGATCAAGATATTGAGATCTGATCGAGGTGGAAAATATGAATCACCATTTGAACAGTTCTGTGCCGAAAATGGTATAATTCATCAAACAACAGCTCCATATTCACCACAACAAAATGGTGTAGCCGAGAGGAAGAACATAACGTTAAAAGACATGATTAATGCCATGCTTTTAACCTCTGGTCTACCGACGAACTTGTGGGGGGAAGCCTTAAATACGGCTAATCACATATTAAACAAAGTCCCTCACAATAAAACAGGAACAATTCCATATGAGTTATGGAAAGGACACAAACCAAGTTTTAAATACCTCAAAGTGTGGGGGTGCTTGGCAAAAGTTCCAGTTCCGCCTCCCAAGAAAGTCAAACTTGGACCAAAAACAGTAGATTGTTACTATCTAGGGCCAGCCCAAAATAGCAGTGCCTACAGATTTTTGGTATTCAAGTCTGATATAACTGATATTCATGTAAATACAATCATGGAATCTAGAGATGCCTCATTCTTTGAAGACGTGTTTCCGCACAAAAGGAATGAAGGGAATAATGTCCCTAAAAGGACAAGAGAAGAATCAAGCAATTCACATGAAGATGAAACTCATCATGAGATTGAGGAAGTTGAACCAAGAAGAAGCGTAAGGGCTAGGACTTCCAAGACATTTGGTTCGGATTTTTTCACATATGTGTTAGAACATGAACCTCAAACGTACAAGGAAGCAATGTCATCTTCTGAATCTTCATGTTGGAAAGAAGCAATCCAAAGTGAGATTGATTCAATTCTAAGTAATAAAACTTGGGAAATTGTTGATATTCCACCTGGAATAAAACCTATTGGCTGCAAATGGATTTTCAAGAAGAAAATGAAAGCAGATGGCTCTATCGACAAGTATAAAGCCTGATTAGTAGCCAAAGGATATCGTCAAAAAGAAGGAGTAGACTTCTTTGATACATATTCGCCGGTAACACGAATAACCTCTATAAGAATGCTAATAGCAATTGCATCGATTTATAATCTAGAAATTCATCAAATGGATGTAAAGACAGTGTTCTTAAATGGAGATCTCGATGAGGAGATCTACATGGAGCAACCTGAAGGTTTTGTTTCCAAAGGAAATGAAAACAAAGTCTGTAGATTAGTAAAATCATTATACGGACTAAAACAAGCTCCAAAACAATGGCACGCAAAATTTGATAGTGTCATGATGAGAAATGGTTTTCGTATAATTGAATGTGATAAATGTGTTCATTATAAACAAATTGGACAATCATATGTGATGATTTGTTTATATGTAGACGATATGTTAATATTTGGTCCAAATACTCAGGTAATAGAGACCATAAAGAAGATGTTAATTAGCAGTTTCGATATGAAAGACTTAGGAGTTGCAGACGTTATTTTGGGAATCAAAATAATAAGAACACCTAATGGAATTGAATTATCTCAGTCACACTATGTAGACAAAGTGATTGAAAAGTTCCAAGACTATGGAATTAAAGGAGTGAGAACACCTTTTAATCCATCAGAAGTACTGCATAAAAACACTAATGAGAGTGTAATGCAACTGGAATACTCTCGTGTAATAGGATGTCTCATGTATCTCATGAATTGCACAAGACCAGATATAGCTTATGCAGTAAGTCGACTAAGCAGGTATACAAGCAATCCAGGAAAGGAACACTGGAAAGCACTAATGAGAGTGCTTGGATATTTAAAAAATACCACTAATTATTCCTTACATTATGGAAAATATCCTGCCGTCCTAGAAGGATATAGTGATGCAAATTGGATTGCTGATTCAGAGGAATCAAAATCAACGAGTGGTTATGTATTTACCTTAGCAGGGGCAGCAGTGTCATGGAAATCCACTAAACAAACATGCATAGCTCGATCCACTATGGAATCAGAGTTCATCGCTTTAGATAAAGCAAGCGAAGAAGCCGAATGGCTTCGTCATTTTTTAGAAGATATTCTATTTTGACCTAAACCTGTACCGGCCATATGCATACACTGTGATAACCAAGCTGCGCTAAGCAGAGCGCACAACTTTGTGTATAATGAAAAGTCACGACATATTCGTCGATGCCATAACACAGTTAGGCAGTTACTCTCAAATGGAACTATTTCCATAGATTATGTAAGAACAAATGATAACCTAGCGGATCCATTTACTAAAGGTTTATCAAGAGAGAAAATTGACTGCGCATCGAGGGGAATGGGTTTAAAAGCCTAACCAACAAGAGTTATCTTATACGGAAACCTATCCTAGCGACTGGAGATCCCACAGACTAGGATCAATAGGCAAACCAGTTCTGAGTAACTCAAGACGTAATGCATTTACTTGGACATAGTCCAACTCCATTCCTATGGTGCACAATATAAATGCATGCCTACAGAAGTATTTAAAAGTTAAAACTATGTTTTTTAATGATGACCATATCTTGAATATAACAATGGGGGCATATGTAGGATACTCTTAATGGTTGCGATCACCTATGTTAGTGTGAGCTGGGTCGGCTCTATGAGAATATTAAAGGCTTATATTTTCTATAAACACTCGCAGAACCAAACATATTTGTTCAGGACCAAAATGAACACAACCAAGGGATTGGATGAGAAGGGAATCATTGCTTCGTAAAGCTTATTATCTGGATATACAATAAAGGCCAACGGTTCAAGATGAAATAATTCACCGATTAGCCAAGTAGATCCGATAAGTTTTAACTAGGGAAAGTTCAAAGTGAAATATCTAGTTATCCACGATAAAGCATTATTCCATATGTACTCTGTGATATTTCGCTTTGTGTGGGGGATATGTATATTATCATTCATGTGGGGGATTGTTGGAATTCCTAAATACCAAAATGAATGAAAATAACATAGTCCCACATCGTCAAAAATTGCAAACTATTCTAGTATATTAATAGCTTTGCAAAGAAGGGGTTGGGGCCTTGGGGCACCCAAATGTTTGCTTCGTTGTGAGGAGGGAGATCATGCATCACCACCACACACGGGCGCGCGCCGCCGCCGTCCGTCCGACTGAACCGAACCGGGCCGGGCTCGAGTTCAGGTTTGGGTTTGGGTCTAATATGATCCTAATTTTACTGCAAAACTGGGCCGGGTTTTTTAACAGTTGCAGGCTATACGAATAGACGCGACTGTACATAAGCGGACGCGAATTAACCGAGGAGGTGCGACTTCTGAAGCGGGCACGAACCGTTAGACGCGAGCGGGTGCGACCTGACTGAAGAAACGAGGGCGAACAGAAGCGGGTGCAGCCCGATTGAGGATGCACGGCCAAACAGATACTTGGAGCAGGCGGGTGCGACCTGTTAACGAACAGCAGCGTTCAAAAGACAGCAGGTGCGACCTGTCAAGTGGACGCGACTGTTTGAAAGGATGCGGATGAAATTATAAATAGAAGAGAATCCTGATCACATTCTCATTCCATTCCAATCT
This sequence comes from Allium fistulosum, assembly GCA_030737815.1. Taxonomy (NCBI): domain Eukaryota; kingdom Viridiplantae; phylum Streptophyta; class Magnoliopsida; order Asparagales; family Amaryllidaceae; genus Allium; species Allium fistulosum. Next base: position 454,886,956 of record CM060902.1, read on the forward strand.
AATTTCTTCTGCTTCTTCCTTCTCTACTGCTCTAAATAATATATCACAGAGTTGACGTACTCTTTACAATCTCATGCAGATTACGTCTGTTGTATCTTGGGAGACTTTAAATAAAGTCTTAAGGAAATTGTCACGACAAGCCTCAAACGAAATTTCCCTCTTCAACCGGTTAGATTTATATATACATATATATTTCTTTTTCTTTCTATGGTATACTATTTCATTAAATAGTATAACGGTTGATTTAGCACTATAGTTATTATTACTATAGTTGTTAATTTGTTGTTGTAATTTAATTACGACATATCTATTATTTAAATTAACTAATACAGACTTCTAGAGTAGTAGAAATCTGTTTGATAAACTTGTGAGACGAGTTTATAATTGATTATTCTCTGTTTTGGTATACTAGACGTATAGCATCTTAAGACTTCACTGTTTTAACTAAAACAGAGATGGCAACAGTAGAGCTCTCAACAAAGGCTACTACACACAACAGACCCGATCCTTTCAAAGGAGATGGTGATGATACTTTAACATGGCAGAATAAGATGTTATTTTACCTCACCACACTCGGTCTGCAACGGTATCTCTAGGAGGAGGAACCGATTTCTGCACCAGGCAAGGAATCAGATGTTGCTACGTGAAAACATTCCGATTTCCTATGCTGAAACTATATTCTGAATTGTCTCGACAAGTTGCTATACAAAGTATATCAACCTTTAAAGACAGCAAAAGCACTCTGGAATGCACTTGCCACGAAGTACAAGACGCAGAATATCAGTCTTAAGAAATTCATTGTAGACAAATTCATGGACTACAAGATGGTCGACTCCAAACCGGTGACTGCTCAACTGCATGAACTGCAAATCATCATTCATGAACTCGAAGCGGAAGGTCATAAGGTTGGAGAACTGTTTTTGGTTGAAGCCATCACGGGAAAACTGCCGCCGTCATGGAGAGACTACTGCAACTATCTAAAGCATAAAAAGAAAGAGATTTCTTTACAGGACCTCATCGTATGATTAAAGATTGAGGCAGATAATCGCGGAATTACCAAACAAAGCGAGGAGGCATTGGTAACAGAAGGGTTGAAGAACAAGAATAAAGGCCACTTCAACAAAAAGAAGAACTTCTCAAAGAAGAGGAAAGCTCCTGAAAACAAACCCAAAGATAATAAGACCAAGAAGTTTAATGGTGAATGGTGGGTTTGTGGCAAAATGGGACACGCCGCTAGAGATTGCAGACACAAGAAGGAACGCAAATCAGATGCAAATATAGTTGAAAACATGGAAGTGGACGAGTCCAGCTTTTCGGCAGTTATATCTAAATGCAATTTGGTTCAGAATCCTAACCAATAGTGGGTGGATACATGAGCTACTCGTCATGTCTGCTCTGATAAATCCATGTTTTCAACATATCAAAAATTCGATCTGGAAGAAAAACTCTACATGGGTAATTCTGCTGTTTCCATGATCGAAGGAAGTGGCACAGTAATCCTCAAGTTTACTTCTGGAAAAACTGTCAAGTTGAATGACGTGCTCCACGTTCCAGAAATACGCAAGAATCTGATCTCTGGTTCAGTACTATCAAAGAAAGGATTCAAAATGGTGTTCGAGTCAGACAAGATGGTTCTGTCCAAAGCTGGAATGTATATCGGAAGGGGATATTTATGTGATGGCCTATTTAAGGCAAATGTAGCCGTTATCGGCAATAAAACTATGTAATCTGATTGTGCTATTAATAAAATTGAAGTTTCTTACTTGCTTGAGCACGAAATTTTACAATGGCATGATAGATTGGGACACATAAATTTCCGAAAAATGAAAACATTATCAAACTTGGGATTAATTTTGAAATTCCAAGTAGATAAGAACTACAAATGTGAGACATGTGTAGAAGCAAAAATGGTTAAAAAACCATTTCAATCTATTGATAGAAGCACCGAACCACTAGGTTTGGTTCATACAGACTTATGTGATTTTAAATCATTACCTACAAGAGGTGGGAAAACGTACTTTATTACGTTTATTGACGATTATACGAGATATTGCTATGTATATCTTTTGAATAGTAAAGATGAAGCAATTACATCATTTATAAAGTACAAAGCTGAGGTAGAAAATCGGTTAAATAAAAAGATCAAGATATTGAGATCTGATCGAGGTGGAAAATATGAATCACCATTTGAACAGTTCTGTGCCGAAAATGGTATAATTCATCAAACAACAGCTCCATATTCACCACAACAAAATGGTGTAGCCGAGAGGAAGAACATAACGTTAAAAGACATGATTAATGCCATGCTTTTAACCTCTGGTCTACCGACGAACTTGTGGGGGGAAGCCTTAAATACGGCTAATCACATATTAAAAAAAGTCCCTCACAATAAAACAGGAACAATTCCATATGAGTTATGGAAAGGACACAAACCAAGTTTTAAATACCTCAAAGTGTGGGGGTGCTTGGCAAAAGTTCCAGTTCCGCCTCCCAAGAAAGTCAAACTTGGACCAAAAACAGTAGATTGTTACTATCTAGGGCCAGTCCAAAATAGCAGTGCCTACAGATTTTTGGTATTCAAGTCTGATATAACTGATATTCATGTAAATACAATCATGGAATCTATAGATGCCTCATTCTTTGAAGACGTGTTTCCGCACAAAAGGAATGAAGGGAATAATGTCCCTAAAAGGACAAGAGAAGAATCAAGCAATTCACATGAAGATGAAACTCATCATGAGATTGAGGAAGTTGAACCAAGAAGAAGCGTAAGGGCTAGGACTTCCAAGACATTTGGTTCGGATTTTTTCACATATGTGTTAGAACATGAACCTCAAACGTACAAGGAAGCAATGTCATCTTCTGAATCTTCATGTTGGAAAGAAGCAATCCAAAGTGAGATTGATTCAATTCTAAGTAATAAAACTTGGGAAATTGTTGATATTCCACCTGGAATAAAACCTATTGATAGTGTCATGATGAGAAATGGTTTTCGTATAAATGAATGTGATAAACGTGTTTATTATAAACAAATTGGACAATCATATGTGATGATTTGTTTATATGTAGACGATATGTTAATATTTGGTCCAAATACTTAGGTAATAGAGACCATAAAGAAGATGTTAATTAGCAATTTCGATATGAAAAACTTAGGAGTTGCAGACGTTATTTTGGGAATCAAAATAATAAGAACACCTAATGGAATTGAATTATCTCAGTCACACTATGTAGACAAAGTGATTGAAAAATTCCAAGACTATGGAATTAAAGGAGTGAGAACACCTTTTAATCCATCAGAAGTACTGCATAAAAACACTAATGAGAGTGTAATGCAACTGGAATACTCTCGTGTAATAGGATGTCTCATGTATCTCATGAATTGCACAAGACCAGATATAGCTTATGCAGTAAGTCGACTAAGCAGGTATACAAGCAATCCAGGAAAGGAACACTGGAAAGCACTAATGAGAGTGCTTGGATATGTAAAAAATACCACTAATTATTCCTTACATTATGGAAAATATCCTGCCGTCCTAGAAGGATATAGTGATGCAAATTGGATTGCTGATTCAGAGGAATCAAAATCAACGAGTGGTTATGTATTTACCTTAGCAGGGGCAGCAGTGTCATGGAAATATACTAAACAAACATTCATAGCTCGATCCACTATGGAATCAGAGTTCATCGCTTTAGATAAAGCAAGCGAAGAAGCCGAATGGCTTCGTCATTTTTTAGAAGATATTCCATTTTGGCCTAAACCTGTACCGGCCATATGCATACACTGTGATAACCAAGCTGCGCTAAGCAGAGCGCACAACTTTGTGTATAATGGAAAGTCACGACATATTCGTCGACGCCATAACACAGTTAGGCAGTTACTCTCAAATGGAATTATTTCCATAGATTATGTAAGAACAAATGATAACCTAGCGGATCCATTTACTAAAGGTTTATCAAGAGAGAAAATTGACTGCGCATCGAGGGGAATGGGTTTAAAAGCCTAAACCAACAAGAGTTATCTTATACGGAAACCTATCCTAGCGACTGGAGATCCCACGGACTAGGATCAATAGGCAAACCAGTTCTGAGTAACTCAAGACGTAATGCATTTACTTGGACATAGTCCAACTCCATTCCTATGGTGCACAATATAAATGCATGCCTACAGAAGTATTTAAAGGTTAAACTATGTTTTTTAATGATGACAATATCTTGAATATAACTAGTGGGGTATATGTAGGATACTCTTAATGGTTGCGATCACCTATGTTAGTGTAAGCTGGGTCGGCTCTTTGAGAATATTAAAGGCTTATATTTTCTATAAACACTCGCAGAACCAAACAAATTTGTTCAGGACCAAAATGAACACAACTAAGGGATTGGATGAGAAGGGAATCAATGCTTCGTAAAGCTTATTGTCTGGATATACAATAAAGGCCGACGGTTCAAGATGAAATAATTCACCGATTAGCCAAGTAGATCCGATAAGTTTTAACTAGGGAAAGTTCAAAGTGAAATATCTACTTATCCACGATAAAGCATTATTCCATATGTACTCTGTGATATTTCGCTTTGTGTGGGGGATAAGTATATTATCATTCATGTGGGGGATTGTTGGAATTCCTAAATACCAAAATGAATGAAAATAACATAGTCCCACATCGCCAAAAATTGCAAACTATTCTAGTATATTAATAGCTTTGCATTGAAGGGGTTGGGGCCTTAGGGCACCCAAATGTTTGCTTCGTTGTGAGGAGGGAGATCATGCATCACCACCACACGCACACGCGTCGCCGCTGTCCGTCCGACCGAACCGGGCCGGGCTCGGGTTCGGGTTTGGGTTTGGGTCTAATATGTTCCTAATTTTACTGCAAAACTGGGCCGGGTTTTTTAACAGTTGCAGGCTATACGAACAGACGCGACTGTTCATAAGCGGACGCGAATTAACTGAGGAGGTGCGACTTCTGAAGCGGGCACAAACCGTTAGACGCGAGCGGGTGCAACCTGACTGAAGAAACGCAGGCGAACAGAAGCGGGTGCGGCCCGATTGAGGATGCGCGGCCGAACAGATACTAGGAGCAGGCGGGTGCGACCCGTTAACGAACAACAGCGTTCAAAAGACAGCAGGTGCGACCCGTCAAGCGGACGCGACTGTTTGAAAGGATGCGGACGAAATTATAAATAGAAGAGAATCCTGATCACATTCTCATTCCATTCCAATCTAATTTCTTCTGCTTCTTCCTTCTCTACTGCTCTAAATAATATATCACAGAGTTGACGTACTCTTTACAATCTCGTGCAGATTACGTCTGTTGTATCTTGGGAGACTTTAAATAAAGTGTTAAGGAAATTGTCACGACAAGCCTCAGACGAAATTTCCCTCTTCAACCGGTTAGATTTATATATACAGATATATTTCTTTTTCTTTCTGTGGTATACTATTTCATTAAATAGTATAACGGTTGATTTAGCACTATAGTTATTATTACTATAGTTGTTAATTTGTTGTTGTAATTTAATTACGACATATCTATATTTAAATTAACTAATACAAACTTCTAGAGTAGTAGAAATCTGTTTAATAAACTTGTGAGACGAGTTTATAATTAATTATTCTCTGTTTTGGTATACTAGACGTATAACAATATGTTGTGTAGCTACATGAAATCGCAGAATCAAAATAATATTAATATCATCATTCTCTATCTAGCTGATTTAAAAAGTAAGCATTTTTAGAGAACTACCCAAATTTTTCACAAAACCAGTTAACAAACAAGAATTGCTGTCTAATTATATTTACTTCGGATCTTATTACAAATATTCCCGACGCGGGACTATAATCCAAAGAATTGTAGTCTAATTATAATTTTCATCCAACAAACTTGGGGAAAAAGTATACCTTGTCTACATCATAGACAAGCAAACTACCATCCAAAGAAGGAGTAATTCCTAGAACAGAAGACCCTCCGATGAATTTCCAATCCTCTAAGTCAGATCAATCAAGCTTAATTCTTTTTATCCAAACGCATCCAATGAGATTAAAAAACTCAATGGTAACACTCACTGACATGACATTGCTTTATAATTACATGTTATGTTTATCAACTGATAGGGATTCTAAACAAAGGATAGTTATACACTCCACTATTTAAGTACTCCTTCCATTTTAACTATATTATGAGTTAAAGATTCAGTTATAAAATATGCCAAGTATATCATTATAAACTATACTCTTATTCAATTCATGGTTCTTGGGGGAAGTAAAATATGCTAAGTAATATCATTATAAAATCATCTATAACTATACTCCTTGTCAGATGTCCTATAACAGTTATGGCTATTCCTGGAATTGATCTAACAAATTCCAGAATATGAACAGAAAATTCATGAGAATTCTACCACTATGAAGTACTAAGTTAAAAAATTGAAATGATGATCAACAATCCTAACAAGAAGCTCACACAGTGGTCTAGTTTCTACCACTACAAGGAAAAAGGCATTTTCCGACGGCAGAAAACCGTCAGCGGCCGTCGGAAGCCGCCGGAAAATGCCGTAGGAAAATAGGCATCGACGTGCAGTGTTTCCGACGGCTTTCAACACATCTCGTCGTTCGTATTTCCGACGGCTTCCGACAAATTCCGACGGATTCCGACACTTGTCGGAAACCATTGGAAAAATTGATCTAAAAGCGGTCGGAAGCCGTTGGAAAAATTGACCTGAAAGCCGTCGGAAATCTACTGCATTTTTTATATATTTCTGCTGCAATATAGCCTTCCATCCACATTTTCCATACAAACACTATTCTGCAGAATCCAATATATAATATTCCAACCAAATATCAAAAACCAAACTATACACAATTCACCAAAAAAAACATAAAATTAAGTCAAAACACATAATCATCACCCATCATCACCCAACATCCACAAAATTATACAACAAAACAACTAAGTGTATCATAACATAGTACATAAATAGACAACTACCTCCACCATCTACCAAATCATACAAAACAGAAAAAAACATACCGACCAAAGCAATCAATCAATCTCCTCTAGAACCAGAGCCAGTAGAGGAAGGGAAGCGGTCACCATACTGCTGCATGTACTCGGCGATATGCTGGTCTAGCAACTGTGTGGTCTCTATGGCCTGCCTACGGTTCTGCTCCTCTAGCTGCGCCACTCTAGCCCGCAAATCTTCGATCTCTGCTGCTGGTCTGTAATAAATATTTAATTTAGTTGTGTGATCTCTGTAAGTGTATGTGCAGGTATGTGAATGATTAGCAGTGTAATAATGTTATTTAATTTAGTTTATGCATGTTTATGTAAGTGTATGTGTAGGTATGTGAATGATTAGCAGTGTGATAATGTTATTTAATTTAGTTTATGCATGTATAATGTATACATTTGAAAATATGTTCTTTTGGCCGTTTTTAAATTGTGATTCAACCATTTATTAACAAAAATAATAGTACGTTACATTAAGAGATATCATTGCTTTTGATCTCATTAATAGTAAATGTGACAAATTTATGCATGTGTACAACATATATCAAGCAAACTAAATTAAATAACATGTCTTTTTCGTTATTTTTTTTGAAATGACATTCAAGTTTTTCTTGTCTCCTTTGAAAGGATAATTTACATGGAGAAAATATCGATGACAGTCAAACCATGAAATTTTCTTACCATGAGGAAAAGAAAACGCTCGTGTTTCATCCATGCAATATGGACATGCTAGACGACCGGCAGTACTCCATCCTAAAAGCATTGCATAGGCAGGAAAATCACTTATAGTCCACAACAAAGAAGCAAACATACAAAAAAATTTCTTCTTGGACACATCGTATGTTTCTACTCCTTCGTTCCACAGTATTTTTAACTCCTCAATCAACGGTTGTAAATATACATCGATTCTTTGTATCGGATCGTCGGGGCCAGGAACGACAACAGTAAGAAACATTATTGCGTTTTCATATACATCCATGGAGGTAAATTATACGGTGTGACGATAATGGGCCAGGATGAATATTTAGAATCAAATTGAGAAAATGGCGAAAAACCATCCGTACATAATCCTAATCTAACATTTTGACTCTCCGCTGCAATATTTGGATACGTTTTATCAAAATGCTTCCATGCTTCTCCATCGGCCGGATGTGTCAACGTACCCTCTTCCTCCGTTCTCACACTATGTCATCTCATATTAGATGCAGTTACAGAAGATGCATATAATCTTTGAAGCCTTGGAGTGATGAGTAATTAATGCATACGCTTGTACGGAATTTCCTTCCCCTTCTTTTTTCTTGGTTTGTATCTCTCCTGATTACCAATTTTACAATTTCTAAGGTTTGCGTCTTCTTTCCAAAACAACATGCAGCCTTTTAAACATGTATCTATTTTCTGATAAGATAAACCAAAAGCTGACATAAGTTTTTTAACTTCATAGTGATTTTCACACATTAGATTATCGGGCGCATATATCCTTTTGCAGCTTGTACAACAGTCGTAAACCAAACTTCAGTGATGTTGTATTTTGACTTCATCGTAATGTATTCTGCGATTACTGACAGCTGAGTGCCGCTTTTACAACCATCCCAAATAGGTTTCTTAGCAGCATCTAGTAAATCATAAATTTTTATTGCTTCAATATTTGGTTCTTCAAAATTTCCATTATCGTCGTCAACTTCAACCATAAGAAACATTGATCGTGCTGCATCTTCGACCAAATTTTCTATACGGGTCGTCGTAACTATTTCGTTAATGACACTTTCAGACTCTACAGAAGTATTTGCTACAACTTCTCCATGCCGATCCCAAACATAATACTCGGGTACGAAACCGTTTTGGCACAAATGAACTTTCACAATATCTGGTAACAAATACTTCAAATGTCTACACCTACTACACGGACAACGAATTTCTAGATCGTTTCCGTTATTATATTAAGCAAATTCAACAAATACATTTATACCATTATAAAAATCTTCTTTTATTGAGCCTCTCAGTCCTTTTCTTTGGTACATCCATCTCCTCCGATCAACAAAATAATCAATCATTTTTCCTATTTGAAAAAATGAGTCACAAGTTCAAAATTTAATATTTATTTTCAAGAATACAAATTCGAAAAAGATTATTTTCATGGTTGTATAATATTTGAATTTAAAGAACTATTTCACAAATTAAAAAATATTTTCAAATATGACACATTTTATTTTTTAACATATCGATACAAAATTTTGTACAAAAAGATATTTTTTTTCCATGGTCAGGCATCCTACTTCCCATTACAAACACAGTAAGCATTTACATTTCGTATATTACTTCGTCTCAAACGAGCATTTTCCTTTTGTTCCCTGCATTGTACACAAATGCGTGTATGCAGGAAACAAAAAAGAAAAGTTAGGCCGAAATTTTATGAACGGTTTGAGACGAAGTAGTATACAAAATGTAAATGCTTACTGTGTTCATAACTTGTACAATACAGAGACAAATCCAACAAACATTGTACCAGATGAATATAAATGGTCGTTTTTTGAAAAAAACGACTATTTATATAACGATTATGCACAACACTCGTCAAACGGGGCTAAAAACCCACTAAGGGACATTAGTTAATTAAATGTCCGACGTATTTTATTAATACATTTCAAAAAATTATTAATATACCACATTTGTTCCGCGTATTTTATCGAATAAGGCTGCTTTAATATTATTATGATTTTCCAATACAATCAAATTCTTTTAGACTCGTGCATTCATTATTATTATACAAGTCAAGATGTTATACAACTCATGTCTTTTTCCAATTAACACAATAAAATGGTATAAACAACACATATACAATGATTTACATATACGCACAATCATAAATTATACATACTCTTTTAAACTTCACGATAACATATGAAATAGGTATACCATGAGATGCTATAAACCGTTATTACGCTATTGGAAACAATTGCAATTACTAATTAATCCTAATTTATCAACTTATGCAAATCTAGATTTAGGGTAAAAATTAGATTTTTGGCAAAAATAGGATATTATACCTGAGATTGAGAGCAATAGAGTTTGATTAGACAGCCGTGGAGGATCCGGAAGCTCGAAATTAGAGATTGGAAGCTTGGAGAAGGGAATTGGGGGGTTTTTTGCTAAAAAATTTCGTGTTAAGAATGAGGAAGAAGAAGGCTCGGCTGAGCCCTGTAATTCACGAATTTCCGACGGCTTCCGACGGCCCGTCGAACACCGTCGGAAAAGAGCCGTCGGAAGCCGTCGCTCCTTGCTGTCGGAATAAAAGCATTTTCTAGTAGTGTGCTAATGAGTAGTCAGACGGCAGTTCATAATATGTTCTAATACCTGAATGTAATATACATACGTATTTAAATATATTAAAATCTATCATTATGTGTTAGCTAATATTTTGGTTTGATTATCAGTTGCTTTCCTGCATGTAAATGAACACTAATAGCATCATTCATTACCTGAAATACACACATATATCATATGAGAACACAATGAATATTGTAGTTCTATAATCTCAGGGTGAAATAAAATATAAACTAAGAGTACAGCTAATTTATAATGCAAACTGTAAAAGAAATTTGTATTTCTTAAAGCATACAATTATTTCTAACACATGATTTAGGCTTGCAAGTACCCAATGATGTCGAAAAGAATTCACTGGCTAAGACCCTTAGTTGAAACCGATGTTCAAAGTTCCGTTCCGTTCCGGTCTTTGAAATTTTTTAAATTTTCGGTTCCGTTTCGGAAATTCTAGTTTAATTCCGGTTTACAAATTCCGGTACTTTCTTGTAAATATGCTAATAAATATACAATGCTAGCAATTCATTCAAATTATATAGAAGATACAAAACATACAACATAAAAAATTTAATACCAAAAACCATTTCTTTGAGCATCATACGAATTGTGCTCATCGTTATCTTCGTTTTGTGTTCGATTACAATAAGGTAAAAAGGCGTACTGCTGCATTTGATCTGAATTTAAAAATGTCGTCATCATGTTATCAAATGGTGAGGGCTCATCTTGGCTACTTGATCTTCAGTGTTATTTGTTTGATTTACCCCATAATACAAATAACCTTCAGTGTAGTCAGACGTAGAATACCTATAACCAGCAACATTATTATATATGTGCATGTCTTCATAATTACGTTGATCTTCATTTTCAACATTCAAATTTCTATCTCTTCGTCCACTATAATCATCTACATCTTTTGTAGTATAATTTTGGTTAGGTCTTTGAGAATCACCATAAGCAGAGTAAACACCATAACCACTAGAATCAATACCATGATCACTAGCATTACCCGAGTCATTATTTGATGAACTACTATTTTCACTATTATGATCTTTTGTTCTTTGTGCAAATATATTATCATTATCTGACCAAGGATTGTTGCTTCTATCATCAAGCAGTGGATTCTCAACTTCTCTAGTCCACTCCGCTAATGGATCTTCCTCATGAAAGATGTAATCTACGTCAATAAGTTGATCGGTTGTTTGTTGCTGTTTAGCATGTCGTACTCTCAACCGCATATTGTAATGTACAAATACCAGTTTTTCCAAATTTTCCATTTTTATTCTGTTTCTCAGCTTTGTATGAATCATTGCAAATGTTGTCCAGTTTCTTTCACAGTTTGAAAAAGAAACCGTTTGACTAAGAATGCACATTGCTAAATGTGTTAAATTTGGAGCAGCTTCTCTGTCAATTATTGACCACCACATGGCGGGAAGACATGACTTAACTGCTTGTTTTGCTTTTGCAAAACCAAACACACCAAGTTTCATTCTGTATTTTTCCACATACACAACATTTATTAATAGACATGTCATAATTTGAAAAAGAATCATAAGTAGTTGAGTATTATGTTTTATTACCTCTTTCGAAATTTCAATTTGCATAGCAATATCTGGTACCATTCTTTCTAGATTGTTTGTCCATCCATTTAAAACTTCATCATCATTTGTTGCTTTATCTCCATATTGAATATGTGCATTGAGAAAATAACCTAAAAGAATTGAATGGTTAAAAGAAGGTATTAACATGATATGCATTCGTATAATTGTGTAATAGCTAAAAGAATTATCTGCTGCATGAATAGGTCGATGCAACTGTCTTTTCCATCTTTTATCGATTATATTCCACCATCTTTGATACTGTCCTGAACCAATATTTTTCTTAATTAATTCCTTCGCTCGATCCATTGCTTCGTACAAATATCCCATCTTTGCTTTATCATCATTGTCAACCATTCTTAAAACTTTTACAAGTGGACCAAATACGAGAATAATAGCAGCAATGTTAGCTCAAAATTTATCGCTATGAATCAAGTTATAGACAAGAATTGCTGTTTTTTTGTCTTTAGGACCGAGTTTTGGAATCTTTGCACTCCACTCCCTCGAATAGATCATCCTTCTCAAATTCTCTTTATGTGTGTATATGGATTCTAATGCAATAAAGTGAGTAGTAAACCTGGTTACCACTGGCCAAATTAATTCTTTGTTGTTTGTTTCTTTTCTCATTATTGTAAGTAGCCAACCATGATTGTATATGAATCCTGTTATTGACTGGCAATTTGATATAATAATTTTTACCTCAGCTTCTTTTGAAATATCCTCTAAAATCAAATCGATGCAATGTGCTGCACATGGTGTCCAATATAGTTGTCTTCTTTTTTCCATTAGTAATTGACCTGTAGCTTTATAATTTTCTCCATTGTCAGTTACTATTTGCACAATTCTATCTTCTCCAATAAAATTAACGACATTATCCATTAGACCACAAATATACTCAGCACTTTGAAATTTGTTAGTGGCGTCTATAGATTTAAGAAAGACGGTTCCTTGAGTGGAGTACACAAGAAAATTTATGATTTTTCTTCTATTTTGTGTGCTCCAACCATCACACATCAATGTGCAACCATACACATCCCAAAATTTGGAGTAAGTATCAATATGTTGTTTGATTTCAGCGCACTCTAAATCTAAATAATTTTTCGAAAGTTCCCCTGGAGTGGGTGCTTATCTCCAGGACCAGCTTCTGCAATGGTATCAACCATTGTTTGATAATAAGGACTACTTGCAGAATTATGGGCAATATGGTTAATATAAAAAAATTTAGATATTGCACGTCATATATGTTTTTTGGCATCTTTAATGCCTTTTATTGCAGTTTTAATTGAAGGTTGAGATTTACCTCCTCGTGTTTGAACATATGAATCTATCCTGGAAGTTGCACGTATCTCAAAATCATTATCCACTCTTAAGGATTTAGAACGATCGGTGCGCTTTACTCTGCTGGATCATACGCCTGAACGTCGTCTTTCATCTCTAATATAAGATTCTTTACTTGCTTGAAAGGCATGTTGAATATCTCTATCATCTTCATTTCCATCACTTCCAACGTCTGAATTTTGTTGTTCGGGTATGCTCATCAATTCTTCTTGCACACGTTGTTTTTCAAGCTTCCCCTGGCTTCGTTCGTTTCTCTTTTTAATTAGATGTTCCCGTATCAGTTTTCTGACTTCTTTAGGAACATTTGGACATGGTGCAACATCGCCAGCCATTGCTGTCAAATGTTCTTTCATACGTGTTACACCTCCACCAGAAATTTCTTTATGGCAATAATTGCACTTCGTTTTCTTTTTATTGATACCGACTGACGTACAGTAATTCCAGACAATATCACGATTTGCCATATTCAAGCACCTAAATAATAAACAAAAATTATACAAATTATATAACATAAATTTGTTAATATCAACTTCAATTAACTAAAAAAATTATAATAAAAAACAATGAATATTATATAAAATAATCGAGTTACATATATGTTTTGAATTATTCGAATTAAAAGTAAACATGCACCTTGAAAACTTACATTCATGCCTATGAACCAGAAACTTACATTATTCAAAACATATGCTCATATTTAAAGTAATTGTCCGCTAACCTAATTGTAAAGCTAGGTAATTGTCAAATAGCCTATCAACAGCCCATTAACAAAATTTAAAGCCCAACCCACTTTATTATTTCATCCCCAAATCATTTTCCCTAAGTGTTTACTGCTCGAAGACGCCTATGCAATTCACGTTTCCAGACTTTAAAGTCCAAACGCGAAAAAGGAAAAAAAAAAAAGAATACATGCTTCAAGTCGCGCGTTTAATTTGATCGAAGCTTTCCACACGGCTGCGAATTCCAAAATCAAATACCTTCTTCCAGAGTAAATTTCGGTTGCTCACGGCTTCGATTTGATGAGTTTTTGTGTATTTTTCTAAGATTGTTATGCTTTTTATAGCCAAATATTTGATTCATTTGCAAGTTTGAAAGTTGACCGTGATTTGATGTCTAATTTTTTGAGCATAACGTTAAACTTGAATTGATTGAAGCCTGCTAAGATTCTTGATTTATGAATGAAATGATTTAAAGTTGTTTTGCTTTTTTCAGTTTTTACTTTACTGTTTTTTTTTACTGATGATTATTTTTGACAGTTTTTTTTATTCTCTTTGACAGTTTTATTTTTGCTGATGACGGAACAGGTTTTTTTTGACGATTCCGTTCCGGTCATCGCCGGAACCGGGCCGAGATGGCCGGAGTTCCGGCACGCCGGACGGAATGTGGAACCTTGGTTGAAACTACAAGGGGATACATAAAAAAGAGACAAGTTAAACCATATTTAACCTAACATACAATCATTTACCTATGTAGAAATTATGCATTTACTAAGTCATCTACTATTTCTACAATAATATAAGCTATACTACAATTAGTTTGGAACTACATATATGAGTTTTAAGCAATGGAGATGATAAATATTTACCACATCAGGCTGTTTAGTTAGATTGTCCAGAACTGGCTGCATTTTAAACTTTGATAAAATTTGGAAAAAAAGGAGTCGATCGTCGGTTGGTGCTAGATCAATAAATCAACAAGTTAGGCTAAAACATTATCAAACCAAAAACAACAATCAGTGGAAAACCTGCCATCACAATGGCAGCTGTAGTTTGATTTTTTGCCAGGCCTAAACCGTACAGGCATCAGAAACCAGATGGAAGTTCAGTCACTATAATCGCTCGGGTTACAGTTGCTTCTGTTAGGAAACTCAGAGAGAAAGACCCTGCTGATAAAACATTGCTTTACAAGCTCACAGATAAAGAGTCTGCTATCGAAGGTAGCCATAACCTGGAGCATACTGATAAACTAAGGTGATTCTGTTCTAGTGTCCTTTTTGTGATTATATCTAGCTTGTCATATCGTTCTACTTTTAAGATTTTCCTCTAGTAAGTGTGGAGATTTTGTCATTTGGAGATCTTAAGTTTATTGACTAAGATATATTGACTTATTACTATTGCATTGATAAAAATAGTATGAACATTGTCGTGAGGCTAAATAGCTTCACCACTTCAAGTAATAAAGTGTTGATTATCCATTGGAGAAAGAGAGAACTAGAGTTCCTCCATAAAGAAAGATGAGGAAAAAATCCTAACCAGAGAAAGATGAATAGAGGTTAAAATTCCTATATTAGAGATAGAGAAAAAGGGAGTTCATCTCTATTGTTTGGAGAGAGATAAAATAGTGAATATCTTTTATGCATTCAAAAGAAAGTAATACACTATCATTGGGTGAGAAATTTTTACTTGTATTTCCATTACTATACAGTGGAGTGGTGTTTCCTCCCTTTTTTAAATAAAATATAATTTCTCCCACTCTTTCATTTTTTTTCTTCTAATGCTTTAATCCTAACATAAACTTACTAAGCTCTAACGGTTTCTTGACACAGCTGCAACAGATAACAGAAGAAGAAAAGGCAAAGACAGCGGCTCACCCATGGAGGTTGTGCACCATAATCCAGGTCGAATAACCCAAATACATAGTCCACCTGCTGCCAATACTAGCAAACAGCATTGTCTTCACATAGCGTACAACTAAATGAACACAATGTTCGCCCTCCAAGGCAAAAAGATTGAGCCTCGTTTAGGCTCCAAGTTGAAAATACTTGTTGCCTCTCTATCGCTGATCAACACACTAAGTGTCATAATGCTGGTTCCTATATACGACTCTGTAATTGTTCCTATAGCAAGAAAGTTCATGGGCCATGAATGTGGGTTCACCCAACTTATCCGAATCGGCGTTGGCCTTGTTATTTCAATTTTTCGCTATGCTTGCAGCTGGAGTCGTGAAGGTTGTTAGCCTTAGAATCGTTGCTAGAGAAAATCTTTATGATTCCAAGGATTTTGTTCAAATGCCGATATTCTGGCAAGTGCCATACTACTTCGTTGTTAGTGCACCTGAAGTGTTTGCGAATACAGGAACATTGGAGTTCTTTTTCGATCAGGCACCAGATGCAATGAGGGGCACGTACTCAGCACCGGCATCGAAAACTTTAGCGTTTGAGAGTTATCTGAGCACGGTGCTCATAATCATTGTTATGGATGTCACTACTAGAAATGTAACACCCTGAAAATTCTAAAAATAAATTAAAATATTAATAAATGCAAAAATGTAGTTTTACGTAAAGGGACAAAATAATACATTTCCACAAATGTTGGAATCAAGCCTCGAGACCTCTTCCATTGCGTTTGAAATGTCGTTTGCAGTTAGAAAACATATATAACTTGTTAAATTTGATAAAATGGATCAAAATTAGCAAAAACGGTAACTAATGGTATTTTAGTAATTATTAATTTTGGTTTTAGATCGGATAACCCTAGTTTTCAACTTTAAATTAGACCCTATCACTCACTCCTTTTCAATTTAAACCCTAGCCGCCATCTCTCTATTCTGTATGTACAATTCTTCCTCTTCCTCTACTGAAAACTTCTCAAATCCAAACAATACTCCTATTTTATTTAAAAAATTTCACACCAAAAATAAAATGAAACACATCAAATTCAAAGAGGAAGAGAGAATCAATATTTGAAAAGAAAGAGAGAAGGAATGGCGAATCAATCAACTTAGAGGCCTAGGAAAGAAGATTCAAATCAAGTTAGAAGAAGGAGAACTTTACAAAGGTGAGTGAATTGATTATGACGTTATGTTGATCCATAAATAATTAAATTTCTTTATAACTCTACCGATTTAAAAGTATAATTGTTAAATTTGGAATAGTAGTTTCAACCTAGATTTTAATTGAATTACAATTTCAGCTATAAAACAAAAGGAATAGTAATGATGGAAAACCTTTGTTGTTAATTTAATAGAAATAATCATATAAAAAGGGGAAAAGGTATATTAGAGTAGTTCACCCTAAATTTTATAGATTTTAACTTTTGGATGATAAAGTTTTAGTTAAATTGGATAAATGAAAGAAATCGAATACCTTTTTATTTCGTCTTGAATTGGTTATATAACTTGAAATATATGTAGACATTTCATTTGAAACACTTAGGTAGTTAAATGAAAAGTTACATACATGCATTTTTTTTTAAAACGGATTCTTTATTAACACACACATACACGCACACAGATATATGTATGTATGATCGTTGGAATTAACTAGCTGAATTCGTGTAAATAAAGATAGAGATTATACACAAAATTTGGTTAAAGAGATGAACCTTAAGTCCACATTCAAATCCGCGAAGAAGATGACAAAGTAAATACAAACAAAAATTATAAAATCTGGAACAACACCAAAACCAGACTTCTAAAGGGAAAATCAATCGTCTGAATTAAGGTTCAAACATCTGGATTTAAGACAATCTTGACTCGAGAGAATTTAGTTCAAATTCGACTCGATTCAAACGTCTAAATCCTATTTTAGACGTTTGGAATCAAAGCCAGACGTCTGACAAAGGAAGTCGGATGTCTAAATGTCTGGATATTTTTTTTTTGAATTTGTTCAGGGGGGAAACCGACCGGAGTCGTAAAACCCCCCCTAGTGCACCTAGCCTGGTCCACGAGCACCACATAAGTGGCTGATCTGAGCGTATGCACATGGTAAGCTCTGGTAGTAGGGCAGTCCGGGAATCGAACCTGCGACCTCATTAACAGGAGGCAGGTGTCTCAACCACATAAATGTCTAGATATATATATATATTTTAAAAATGGATCAGACGTCTAAAATAAATTTTCTTTGAAGTTTGGATTCACTACAACAAAAATACCCTATTACAACGCCCTTTTTACAACGGGCATTGGCTGCCCGTTGTAATAGAAGGCTATTACAACGGTCCATTCAGGCCCGTTGTAATAGATGCCCTATACAACGCCCTTTTTACAACGGACGATGATAGCCCGTTGTAATAGAAGGTTATTACAATGGTCCATTCAGGCCCGTTGTAATAGAAGGTTATTACAATGGTCCATTCAGGCCCGTTGTAATAGATGCCCTATACAACGCCTTTTTTACAACGGGCGATGATAGCCCGTTGTAATAGAATGCTATTACAACGGTCCTTTCAAGCCCGGTGTAATACATGTCAGTTTTACAACGTTCACAAAATGCTCGTTGTAATAGACGACAATTTTACAACGGTCACAAAATATTTAAGGTTAAATAATTGCTATTACTATTAATATTTAATAATTAATTTAATAATTAGTAATTAACTATTAGTAATAAATATAAATATTTAATAATTACTATTGGTATTTAATACACAACAACAAAAGACCATATTACAACTGTATTTTTACAACTGCTAAAAAATGGCAGTTGTAATAAAGGTTTTTTACAACTCCTTTTTTCAAAAAGTTGTAATAAACTTATTTTCAACAACTCTTTTATTTTGCCAGTTGTAATAGATGTCTATTACAACGTTTCTTTTTTGGCAGTTGTAATAGATACCTATTTTTAACAACTTTTCATTTTTATCAGTTGTAATAGCTGCTTGTTACAACCTTTTTCGTTTGCCAATTGTAATAGATATCTATTTTTTACAACTCTTCTTTTTGTCAGTTGTAATAGATGTCTATTACAACCTCTTTTGTTTGCCCATTGTAATAATTAATTAATAATTATAATTAAATAATAATACTTAATAATTAGTAATTAACAATGAATAATTTTTTATTAATAATTAATAATTGATATTAAATAATAATAATTAATTTTAAAATAGAATAATTAATATTAATAATCATTATTCGATAATTAATAAATAATTATTATTATTAAATAATTAATAAATAATTATTCTTATAGTAAATGAACTTCAAAGTCGGGGCGAATATTTGCATGACTTAACCGACGTGACATATAATAACAACATTGATTTAACTGACGAGAGTGGTTAGTCGATCACTACAAGAAATAATGTTATGTGTAGTATCAAAAAACATTCAAATATAACATTTGAACTCTAATTACATTCGTTAGTTTTAATCAAACAAAAGTAGTTTGAAAAAAAAACAATGGCGGAATTTTTTGGCGGGTTGACCAAAATATTTCACTTTGCCCGCTTTGTCTTTAATTAAAACTTTCTTCACCGCTTCCCCATTCTCCGAATCCCAAATCATTCGTCTCCCAATTCATTCTAGGGTTTCACAAAATCCCTTAGTTTTTCACATATTGCATAACCACCTTTAGATTCGCGACTCAAGAAAGGCAAGAGCTGTAGCTTGCCCAAGAACAGTACACGATTGACGTGACTCCAAACATCGACGATGGTGGCGACTTGACTGCGATGACGACAAGGCGGTGTCGCGACGCCTCGAATCAGACGCGACTCTACTTAGACGGTCCGCAGCCATGAAGACTCCCCGGCTTCGACCAATTAGACGACAACAGGCAATAGGCAACTCCAGTGCAAGGATCTTCGATTCTGACTTGTTGCTAACTTGTTGAAAATGACTAACATGTACTTAATTTACGCATCAATTTTCCCATTTTATTTGCATTTTCAAATGTTAGTGTTTTGTTTTTTCCATATCTCATTTTAAGAAAAAATTTGATATGTTACGTATTGATTTGGTTTGAAATACGATAGGAATATCAATAGTACAGTAGCTTGGTACCTTATAAAAAATACAAGACTATATTATAGATCGTTGAATGTGATGATTTTTGTTTTTGTATGCACAAGTTGTTTGTTGACAATCAAGCATGGAGTTGGCACTGTGATATTTCAGTTATATAAGTAACTTTCGCTCCAAAGCTTTCATTCCATTGTATCCATTTTTTCATTATTTGTTTGGTCATTTTGTTGATAAACTAATTTGTGTGTTGATAGGTTGATATTTGGACAATGCTCATTTCTGTTTAAATCAGATTCTATTATGTTCAGTTAAAGATGATTCTAAACCCATGTATTGCTCCATAGCATTCATCTGTTTGCTCTTTTTTTATGTATTTTATTTTTACAGATTGGCTCTAATAATCCAGTTCATAAACTATGATATAAACTGTTTTCCAATGTATTATAAATATTAAAAAAACTATGATATAAACTTTATACTTAAATATATGAATTTTTTTGGACATTTGGTGTTGAATGAAAAATAAGTTGAAAATAACACCTAAACAATTGAAAAAAAGCCAAAATTATGTTTTTGGCAACTAACATAATGCATATCGATAATGCATGTATGGTCATGAATCTCTTTTTCTTAATATGTTAGTATCCAAATTTCTTATTGTATAGCGGCACTATCATTCTAATCTAATATCAATATACCACTAATTTATGTACTGAATCTTGTCACCAAATATTATTTCCCCTATCACAGAGCCAACTCTCATTCAGATCTAAGACCATGACAGATAAAATATACCTTGTACTTGAAAAATATATATTAGGAAATATTTTTACTCGCCAATGGACATACGTTAATCTAATGTCCTGCATCTGTCACCATCTATCGTCATGTTATATTGAGTATTTTCTTCTAATTTTGTTGACCGCCTGCATTATCGTTGTCATTCGTCTGTCCTCATTTTTATATTAAGTAATTTATTTTATTTCATTACCATGTTTTAGAGGGATGTTTAATTTGACAGTATGTTTAATGAGGTTTTTCATCTTAGGAAGTGCTCATGAATCAACCAAACCATAATTTGCAACTCTTTTATATGTTATTTGGTAATTTATTCTTTCAACCTAGTTCTTTTTTTTTTCTGATATAAGCTTTCATAGCCTCAAATTCCTCTCTGCTATGTAGCCTTTAATGAATGTAGCCTCAAATCCTGGTATGCAAGTTTAAAAATAAAATATATTAATGTCAAAATTTAGGTGAAATTGGGCAATTTGGATCTGCACGATTTTTAACTATGTATCTATGTTATTTGTTTAAAATTGACTATGTAGCCTTTAATGAATGATTGGTTCTGATGAACTCTCGTACTTAATCATCGTTTATTTTAAACTATCATCAAATCCAACCGCTCATTTGTAATAAAATCCAAGTCCAATATGGAATAGGTGAGCATGATTTCATTCAGTTTTCACTTGAGTATAAATAAGTCAGAAAAATATGTACTCATGTTCCTAGTTCACCCATAGATACCAAGCAATGACATTATCTTTTATGTTTCACCCCAACTAATATGACATTTCGGAAAATACAACTTAAGGTTGCCCACATAAATTAGCAAGATTGATCTTAAAGATAGGGGCATGTAATAGTTGATAGCATATCAGTGGGAAACTATACAGTTTACCTCTTTATATACAACTTTAAAATGAGGAAAGTCCAATCAAATTTGTTTACCTCTTCATGTTGTTTGAAGGTGTTGCTGTCGGATGTGGTTGGCAAGCCTTCGTGGCATATGTTAATGTTGCCTGCTACTACATCATAGGAATTCCATTGGGCGTTCTTCTTGGTTTTTACTTCAAATTTGGTGCAAAGGTAATAAAGGAACATCCTTTGGAATTTAAAATACATAAAAATGATGTACATGTAAATCGCCAAATAAATATTAACAATAAATCATCATATAATATTACTGTACCTAAAGAGTAACATATTGGCTGATTGTTTGCAGGGGATATGGAGTGGCATGATTGGAGGTACCTTATTACAAACCATCATATTGATATGGGTCACTGTGAGGACTGATTGAAACAAGGAGGTATATATGTTTTCTTCTCTATTTTATGTAAAATCTGCGCACATACATACACACACACATGAAAGAGAAATTTTACAGCAATATCAGGGATGGATCTAAGTATTGAACACAGTAGGCTTTGGTCCAAGTGCAATTTCGAAAAATTAAGGGGGGGTGGTGTGTGTGTATAATAAAGTGAAACATGATTAATGGCCGACAGTATGTCTGATCCTAGCATGAATCTAATTTCATTATGATACATACTTTATTCATCTAACTAGAAGTTGCAAGAGAAAAAATATGAAAAGTAAAATTTATGCAAATATGCAATCTGTTTTATCAGTTTGTTAATGTGTGACCCAAATTTAACAATTAATCATTTGTTATGTTTAGATATTGCAAGCACGACAGCGATTAGACAAATTGGATGATAGTACCAAACCACTTCTTGTGGGACAGTAATTAATGCGTAGGTCATTATTTTCCTCTTATGATCTTTGAATTTGCTAGTTATTAATGCGAAGCATTGGTGTTGGGATGGAGACAAAGAAGTGGATGATTTTACTTAGAACATGATATTTGTAGCGGACTGTTATGTGTTAATGCTTTATGTATTTAGCATGTAAACTTATCTAACTTTTTGGAGTGTTAGAATTCTATGACTCTAGCTTTTAGTCTTTTCGTATGTGATTTTAATTATTTTACGACAATATTTAGTATTAGTATGGATGTATTGCATGGATGTTGCTGTCATTCTTTTTTTTAATTTGCATTTATTTTGCAACGGGCAATGTGCGTTGTTATATGAGCTTCTTACAACGGTCACTGCACGTTGTTATATAAGATTTTTACAACGGTCAACACACGTTGTTAAATAGGTATTTTACAACGGTCAATACATGTTTTTACAACGTGCTTTGCCCGTTGTAAAATGTGGTGGATCTATTACAACGAGGCCTATTACAACGGGCACATGCCCATTGCGAAATCCATATTACAACGGGCATTGCCCGTTGTAAAAAGACCGTTTTGTTGTAGTGATTATTTCCAAGCCCAGATTGAACCTGGAACTGATTAGGCCAAGTAGGGCGCATAAGGGGGCTTGTTCCCACTTTCTTAACTTTTAGGAGTTCATATTGCTTCATGGTGCATGTGCAATAGGAAGAATCAGTTTTACACTAGATAACGTACCTAAGTTCACACTTCATGGCGGACGTAATGTGGAACTTGACAAGGCGTGTGATGGGAGCACAGTTAGAAGCACTTATTGTTACTCGGGCATGTCTAGTCACATGTTAAACATGTTGGAATCGGGGAATGGAGATGAAGACATCCGCAATAGTAGGATTATACGGCTAGGAGGTGGCTGAAACCACAGGGGAATCGCTATAGTGATTTCTTTAGTTACTGGCTGAATGATAAAGAGCATATGTAACGCCCTATCTCTATACCAATGCTACCAAATAGTATTAATAGAGGATACTCTCTTGTAATATGGAGAATAAAGCTTATTAGGAGCGACCACACGTAAATATTCCCTTACGCTAACATCGGCACGTATTCTTACCTCAAAATATATCAACAATAAACGTAACCGGTATCAGAACAAAGTAATAAACACGTGGACTTATCAGGACAGAACATACAACATATATAAATAAACACAGAGTCACAGATCGTAGCAGAAAAATATAATATATCACAACATATATTGCTTACAAAAGTTACACTTCAATATATCAATATATGTAATAATAAGCTTTCTGTAACAGCCCGCACCTCACTTAACGCAGATATTGTCCCCAACTTAGTCACCTCCGCCTCATGGGCCAAGCCAAGGTGTGGGATTTTGTTCCTCAAAAGGCCTCGACATTATTATGAGGTGAAGGCTTTGGTATATAAGCACCCACTTCTTAGTGTTTTTCCACGATGTGGGACTATTATTCTCATTTTGAAGGGGTGTTACAATCTCCCCCCCCCCTTTAGAGCTCAACGTCCTCGTTGGCTCATGAACACAACACCACCCAGGCGTCGTGTCTGTAACACGTACATACCACAATTCCGGTTGGATATGGCTTTGATACCAATGTAACAGCCCGCACCTCACTTAACGCATATATTGTCCCCAACTTAGTCACCTCTGTCTCATGGGCCAAGCCAAGGTGTGGGGTTTTGTTCCTCAAAAGGCCTCGACGTTATTATGAGGTGAAGGCTTTGGTATATAAGCACCCACTTCTTAGTGTTTTTCCGCGATGTGGGACTATTATTCTCATTTTGAAGGGGTGTTACAATCTCCCCCCTTTAGAGCCCAACGTCCTCGTTGGCTCATGAACACAACACCACCCAGGCGTCGTGGCAGTAACACGTACATACCACAATTCCGGTTGGGTATGGCTTTGATACCAATATAATAGCCTGCACCTCACTTAACGCAGATATTGGCCCCAACTTAGTCACCTCCGCCTCATGGGCTAAGCCAAGGTGTGGGGTTTTATTCCTCAAAAGGCATCGACGTTATTATGAGGTGAAGGCTTTGGTATATAAGCACCCACTTCTTAGTGTTTTTCCGCGATGTGGGACTATTATTCTCATTTTGAAGGGGTGTTACACTTTCATTTATAGTATTCTTCATACAATAAATAATTACATTCAAATTTACTATTATTGTAGAATATTATTTTATAAAACATCACGTTTATTCAATTCCCATAAAAATAAATTCAACACTGAATATAACTTTTAAATCCATATTTATTAAATATACATTGTACTAAAATTTTTTACTTTTTGGAAATATTATTTAAATCTTTCATTTCTACTTGTAAAAATTCATACCCTCAATACTATCGAAAATTCTCTATTTTTATTTTCAAAAGGACTTTTATATCCAAAACAATTCCAATAAATCATTTTATTGTCCAAGCCCTTCTATTTCCAAAACAATATACTTCATTCTAATTTTAAAATACTATAAATAATTTTTCAAAGCTTTCAATAATCTTTTAAAACTAGAAAATCAATCGAACATCCAAAATATGAATCATGGAGCAAAATTCTCTAAAATCATCAATCATCAATATAAATTTTATCATGTGGCTGAGTTAAATTACATCGAATTCCGGCCGTTCTTACAATGCACGCACAACAAATTAATAAACTACACAAATCAAAATACAAACGGGTGGCATCTCCTTTTCATTTTGATAAATCCAACGTACACAAAATCTCAACATCGAATCCAAATTCATATCCAATATCACAACAATAAATCCAATATCTCAAATAAACATCTCAACCACACAATTCAACCAACATATAGAGCAATTATTTGTTAAGCGATAGGAAATAAATATAATTATGAGTTTAGAAACTCACCGATTTGCAGAATATAGGAACTCGTGTTCAACATGGCCAGTAACATGTCATAGCTGCCTCCATCGAGTAGCCTATAAGCATCATACACCTCATCATAACCACCATCATCCCACAACCGTCATCAGAATCGACACCACACCCCATGTATGCACAACCAACCCCAACGGTCGCACACGCGCCTCCTCCAAGTCGCCAGCCTTCACGAACACAAGCCACTGCCTGTGACATCAACTTCGAGACTCCAGCACCAAATCTCGCTTCATGACCTCAACTCCTCCCCATCACGAAAATAGCAGGCCGCACAAACGCAGTCACTCCTCTCTCCCTGATGTCGCTAATCGCCACCAAGTCTAAACACCTCATGCAATATATTTTTATTCGTGATTTGAAAAGAATTTATTAAGTAAATTCAATTTATTTAAATAAAACCTTTTTTAACTAGATTTCAAAAGTAAAAAAATTATTTTCAGAATAATAATTATCATAATCGAATTTGAATATTTTAATTTTAACTTATATTTACATATTATTACAAATAGAAAGCAGCGTTGTTATAGCATAACACACGTTTACCATTGAGAAGGTGACACAAATGCTTTCCTAGGTCATAAATCGTCAAGGTGGTATATTCGGCGCAAGCCTAGACATTTTCATGTTCGCTCAGTGTGTAAGTGCGATATACGTGATTCTTCATTGAGAATGCTAACTCGACGTTGGTTAGGAAGATATTTATATGGTTCATATTCTAGGAATTGACCTAGAGTTATTAGTTGTTGGTTGTTCAATCCTTGATTGGAAACCTTCATAAGTTATTTATGGATCCAGCTATAATAATAGTTATACCATATGATTTGTAAAGTGACCAATCATTTATATGTAATACACAAACACAAATAGACACCCTAGGTTGTGTAGATTATAGATGAAGTTAATTGCTTGTCAAAACCATATATTAGTAATACAACTCATTCACCAGACTTTACCTGATCCGCTCCTTTTCTTTCCCTTTTATACCCATAATAGGAGGATAGGACAGTAGATGATTTGGCCAGGATACAGTACATTGAGGAGGAGACTAGGCGCCTAGAGTTACATTTCTTATAATTATTCTTTATGTATTTTATACAATATTATTCTATCAATCGGACTTTATATTATTATTTGGAGACATTATTTTATGAACTATGTGTTGTTGAAACTATTATCTGATTGGGTTATTTTCAGCACTTATATTTTATTTTCTTCCACTGTGAGATCTCAAAGTGTAGAATACTTTAAATGTTATATTAGTCTTTATATCATGTAATGTTCAAAATCCTTGATGACTCGTACTTCTTGCATGACGCGAGTTCAAAAGTCACTTTAGGCTTTGAATCGGTGTCTCCGGGGATGAGGGTTGTCATAGTTGACATCAGAGCTTAGGTTCAGGATTCTTTAGGGATTTGGTGCATACTAAAAGTGTGTACTCGTATATTTTCAGAAATTATTACTATATATGTATAAGTTAATGCAAACTCACCCTTATAATAGGAGTAATTTACAAATAAGTAAGAATGAGCAATCGAATTGGAAATAGTTCTAGTGAGGCAGCTGAGGTTACAGACATGAACATTCCTAGATGGTTTCGCCGGCATTTTCAAGCAAGAGACCATGCTGAACTCAACCCCATGGAGGACCCCAAGTGCAAGCATAAGTTGCAGCCCTAGCTCCTCCACTTTCTTTGGACTTGCCCAAGCCGTGTCAAGATTCTCAAAGTCTGGATGGAAAGAATTATTAAGGGACTGAATCATTTTTGGAGACGCAGGCATAACTGAGGAATTGTGATAGGATTTTTTATTATGATTGGTGTGGAGGACGTAGTGAAGAGATAGTTAACTTCATGGCACTTGCTAGGAGAAGTCTTAAACGGGTGGGAGATTGTTTGTAAAGACCCACTATTTTGGACCATTCAAATCGACAATAATCCACACATGTCCGACTTGAATAATTCAAAATAACAGATTGTAATAAAATTTGGAGCAAATAAAATCAAATATAGAATCACAGACACAGAATATCAGAATAACTCGCAGCGGAAATAAAATACCATAGTAGTTCATGAAGCTACTATATACAAACTCTCAAAACATATACAAAATCTCATAGTCAAAATAAATATAACAGAAGTCAGGATACATAAATCAATAATACAGAGACAATACTGAATAAGAAATAACTGGAATAGAAGTCGATGAACCGATAGATAAATAAGCTCCAACAGATCTCTAGCTCCAGAAGGTGAATCCAACGCTGTGATTCTCAGGCTGACCCGAGCGTAAAGTAAAACACAAAACACTCGAGTCAGGACATATATACTTATACAATGTAAACCAACTCAAGTGAACTGTAATAGCAATGCATAATAACTTAAAGGATGCTTGGGATCGCCCATCCTTTAAGGATCCAGAAAACCATCAATTAAATAGTAATATCAATATCACAGAAATGTCCATGTCGAAATAAACCATGCAACTAAAAGTGTTAATGTGCATCACAGCCATCATCAGGAAATCAAATGACATACAGAGAAGTATACCCGTGGTTATAGTATTTCAAAATAATATTTTATATTTCAAAAATTTAATATCATTTCAAATCCTAATCTTTATCAAAATAAAGATTAAATCATTTACAAACCATTTCAATATATTACAATATCATATCCTTTCAAAACTTCCTTTCAAATCATTATTTGAATTCAAATTCAATTATCAAATTTAATACCCTTTAAAATTCCAAAATATCATTCATTTATTATCTTATCAAATCACCCTTTAAATAGTTTTCCATTTAAACCATTTAAAAGTGAAATTATTATTCTTTCAAGTCAAGTATTCAATTTCCAAAGTTTCAAATCATTCTGAGTTCATTTAATAGGTCAAAATCCATAAACATTGAAAATTTCAGCCTTTCACAGCATTTAGAAAAAACTGTTATAAGTTATATTTGAAAACATATTATTTCAGCAAAGATAGCACTTTAGAACTGCTGTTATATCTCATTTTAGTTGAAATTTAGTTTAAAACAGCAAATACAGCATTCCCAGAAATGCTGTAATAGCTCAGGTTCAAAAACAAGGGTTTTACTTAATTTCAGCAAAGACAGCAGGCAGCTACAGCAGTTTACAGAACTGTTGTAATAGCTCTTTATTAAGTTCATTAGCTTTTTCATTTACTACAGCAACTACAGCATTTCAGAAATGCTGTAATAGCCTCTTTTTACTAAGTTTTAGTTCAATTCTGAAATCATAGCATTTCTGAATGCTATTAAAAGTATTTTCCAGATTTTAGTGTATTTCCCAGCCAATAATAAAATTCATTTTAAACCCTTTTAACATTATAAAAATCATGTTTAAACATTTAAAAATGTTTATATAATATATCATTTAACACATGATTTTTATTAAATAAATCTATTATAGTTAAATCAAATTTCAATAAATTATTTAACAATTTCAAGTGTAAAATTACTTTTTCTTCACATTTTTACAAAAAACTTCACACTTCAATTTTTTCCATTTTCCAATAAATTAAATTTTCCATTTTTATTTATATAACTTATTTTCTCATTTTTATCCAAAATTCCAAAATTTTCCAACATAAGTTATATTTTCAA
Source organism: Allium fistulosum (assembly GCA_030737815.1). Taxonomy (NCBI): domain Eukaryota; kingdom Viridiplantae; phylum Streptophyta; class Magnoliopsida; order Asparagales; family Amaryllidaceae; genus Allium; species Allium fistulosum. The sequence continues at coordinate 454,916,001 of CM060902.1, forward strand.
AAATTCCATTTCTATTCATTTTTTCAACATTTTTAACTTATTGAAAATTCCAAATTTCACTATTTAAACATATAAAAATTCAATTTAAATCAAATTTTCATATTTTTATACTTTTTAAATTTTATTTAAACATTTTCAAAAACTGTAAAAATAACCACGGGCATGTATATAGTTTTCTAGCCTAATTCAAGTGATACAGATAATATATCGTTTCAATCCGTAATTTACAAAGAAAATCCGGGTTTTATCATTTCAAACCCGCAATCCCAAGTCAAATAAATAATTGAAAATCACCCAGGCCTATCATTTCAGCCCGTAATGATTTTCCCTTATTCTAAAGTACATTTGGGTATGTATCATTCAACCCACAGTGATTCTAATCTACAGGGAACTTGCAGTGTGATTAACAGATAAAAAAATGAACAGTTAACAATATATAACAGTAACAGATTAGATTACAGGTAAATAAACAGGTTTAACATCATATAATTAATAATCACAGACAGGGATAACATAACATAATAGTACTACACATTCAATTGTTGTCAATTCACATTTGCATAAGTATAAATGTTAGGTGAGATTACTCACCTCTTTTGCTGGAGACGTAAGTTAAAATGACACAACACAAACTAGAACACAATGACAAAGCTATGAACTTGAGTGGAGAGCGAGATCCAAGTTATAGATCTTGTGTTACAACCCAAAACAAAACCAAAATAATAATTAAAAATCAATACGATTGAATTTGAATAACTTTGAAACAAAAAGCAGTTTGAATACGAAACTTTTTGCCTTGCTTTCTCTACTTGTTTGCATGGCCTAGGGGATCAATTAGGTCAGGTTTGTACTTGGTTTGGATCAGGTATGGGTCTGGAAAAGGTAAGGCTACAAGGTAGAACATGATGGAGGAAGTTACAACATAGGGATGTGAAGGGGTTTAGGCTAAAACATGGTTTTTGGCAACCAAAAGGGCTCGGTCATGGGGTTATAGGCTTGGCCAGTCAAGCTCAGGTTTGGATAGAGGTTAGAGTGGTGTGGGGAGGTCTGGAAAAGGTGGTGGTGGCGGCCTATGGTGGTGGTGGTGGTGTAAAATGAAGGGAAGGTTGGATACATGGCTCGGGTAGGCAATAATTGTAGAGTTTTCAATGTTTTTGTGGAGTTTTGCTCAAGGGGAGGCCATGGCACTTTCAAGTCAGTGGAGAATGATGGTTTGGCTGTGGATTTAGTGGGGAGGAAGGGATGGTGGTCGATGGTGGTGATGGTGAGGCTATGGGCCGAGCAACATAGGTGAAGATCAAGGCCAATTCAAGTGAAAAACAAGGCAAATTCAAGGAAGAAAAGTAAAAAAAAATAAAAATAAAATAAGGAAGCCATTACCAAACTTCAGAAATGTTTTATGGCCGAAAATTGTGATGAATGAGAAGTGATTTCACGTGAGAAAGAAAATAAAACTCACGGCAAAAATTAAAGAAAGGAACGGCCAAAATATGAAGAGTCTAGAAAATGAAAAGTCATATGTTTTAAAACTTTAGCCTCTTCAATTTCCATTTCTATTAAATCAAATAAAACAAATAAAATTTCAGTAAATGAATTTAAAAACTGAAACAAAGTAAAATAAAATAAAAATAAATAATTAAATTTAAAGAAAATAGAAAAAGAATAAAGAAATTGTTTAAAAATTCAAAATAGGACTTAAAAATTTCAAATAGAATATCACTAGTTTTAGAAAAATTATAACTTTACTTCTAAACCAATAAAAGTCAAGTAAAATAAAATAAATGCTGAACAAAATGAAGTGTACATGAAAATAAAATATTTTCTTAAGAAAATAGAAAATAAACAAAGAATTTCTTTAATTAAATGAAACTAGAAATTAGGAATTATAAACAGAATACAACCGACATTGGAAAATGTCAATTACACTTTGAAAAATGTTTTAAAACCAAAATATATACATAACATGTTATTTTACCCATATAAATATAAATTAGAACATTACACGACCAAAAAAATATTATTTATATAATTTAAAATAAACAATTTTGTTAAATACAGCAAATTACACTCAATAGTTAAAAAGGCGTAACTTTCACAATATTAATCAGATTTTAACGAAACGAAAAGCATTATTCTTAAAATTTTATTTACTTTCATAATAAAAGATAAAATTCAAATTTTCAAACTTTTCAAAATTTTAAATTTAAAAGTCAGAGTTTGACCATATCGACCAAAATTCACTTTTCCGGAAAATATTCTATTTATTCATGTTTGGAATTCTAATTCACATCAAAATCAAAATTTATATTTAAAATAACAAAATTTATTCATTTTAATAAATAAAATAAAGTATCTAAATCAGGAAATTCAATTTAAGATAATTACAAAATACAGGGTTGTTACATTGTTATTGCTAAGATAAATAATACTAGGGTTGCTTGTACCGATTATACGAGGCGCTTTGGGACTAAGTTTATTTCTGAGGCAAATAGGGAGTAGAGCCGGTGAAATTCTTTCATTTGGAGCAAGATAACCGCAATGTAAAGGATTATGTGAATGAGTTAAATTAGTTGGCTAAGTATGGCTTAAACCTTATCAATACACCAGCGAAAAATGCGGTGAAATTTGCTATGGGGTTGAATCCATCTTTGAGAGACATTGCTTTGAGCCATGTACCTATTGGAGCCACTTTTGAGAGCATGGTTGAGATGGGGTTACTGAATTCGATTAGGAAGGAAGAACCTAAGAAGGCAGAGGTGAAGCTAGTTCAACAAGACCACCGCAGAAGTGGAATGGGAACTCAGGGAAAAATAAGGGAACCAAAGTTCAAGTGCAAGAAGTGTCAGGTAAGGGGCATATGGCAAGGTATTGTAGGACAAGTATTGCGAAGATCAAATGCTACAACTGCAATCAATTTGGGCAAGAGAGAGTGTCTAAAATGCACCTAAGACTTCTATCCAGGTTGTTCTAGCATATGCACTTGATGTTATTCCTAGTTCGAGTGTTGTTCTAGCTATGGATAAGGGAAAGAAGATCATTATAGAAGATGTGTTAACTCCATCTGATTTATCTATTCATAATTTATTTAACACCGAAGCATCGCACTCATTTATTTTGACTAGAGTAGTACATGAATTGCACTTAGAAACTAGTATAGTTACAGACCCTGTAGTAGTATCGAACCTTGTTGAAGGATCGATTCACTTATCCATGATCTGTAAGGGTTTGAAATTGTATATTTTTGTGTCGGATTTGATTTTGATGCTTTTGTATAGGGATTTTCTGGATTTGGTTTAATTTTGGGAATGGATTGGATGGTTGTGTATGGAGCAATATTAGATGTGATAGGAAGGTGGCTCACTTAGGTACTCGTAGTGGGAACAACCTTGAGTTTTACTGTGATCCCAAAAGTTTAGTTATGTTTAGTTACCTATAGTCTTTAGACCTATCACATGATAAGTTAGCTTCAGTACGAGCGGTTCATGACTACCCGATACCATTTTTGAAGTTTTTAATCTTCCCCCTCCCCCCATATGGAGATCAAATTTTGAATTTATCTTGAAGAGAATGCTAGACCTATTGCCTTACCCTTAATGTATGGCTCCTATAGAAAGACACAAGCTAGATAAGCAGGTGAATTGTTGGAGAATAGCTATATTTGGAGAAGTATTTCAAAGTGGGGAGCACCAATTGTTCTTGCTACCAAAATAGATGGTTCTTTAAGGCTTTACATCGGTTATTCTGAATTGAATAAGTTGAAAACGAAAGTAATTATCCACTGCCACGTATAGACAATTTCTTTCATCAGTTAGTTGGAGCAAAGGTATTCTCTTCGCTTGACTGTGTTATTGGGTTTCATCAGTTTCGTGTAGCCAAGGATAGTATTTAGAAAACCTCTTTTCACACATCTGATGGAATTTATAAGTGATTAGTAATGTCATTTGGACTAACCAATGCACCAACATATTTCATTTGCTTCATGAGTCGAGGGCTAAGTTCATGGTGGTATTCGTTGGTGACATATTTGTCTATTCGAAAAGCGGAGAAGAGCACGTGTTACATTTAGGACAAGTGCTCAATACTTTCCATAGCCATATTTTCCAAATGCCGTTTTTGGCATAAGGAGGTCTGCTTTCTAAGCATGTTGTCTCTCAGCATGGACTAGCGATTGATCGTAGTAAAGTTGTTGCAGTATAAGATTGGCATGTACCAAAGAATGCCACAAAGGTAGGAAGCTTTCTTTGTTTGGCTGGCTATTATAGAAAATTCATTAGGTACTTCATTAAAAATTTTGCACGGTTGACACGCCTTACCAAGAAAATTTTAGTATTCTCATGGAAATCGGAATGTGAAGGTGCTTTTATTAAGCTAAAGGAGTTGTTGACTAGTGTACCCTGTCATAGTACTCCCTGATGGTACGAAGGCGTTCACAGCATATACCGATGCTTGTGGTACAGGACTAGGCGTAGTGTTGATGTAGGAGGGTAGATTTGTTTGTTACGTTAGTCGACAACTGAAGGTACACAAGAGAAACTATCCAACCCATGATCTTGAGTTGGTAGCTATTGTATTCGCCCACAAATCATGGAGGCATTATATTTTAGGGAAGCAATTTGAGCTATTAACGAATCATAAGTCTCTGAAGTATCTATTCTTCCAAAAAGATCTAAATTTAAGACAGCAATGGATGGAGTTCTTAGCGTCATATGATTTCAATATCTCATACACTCCAGGAAAGTGCAATTGTTGTAGCTAATGCCTTGAGTATGAAGCATTTGATGTAGAGCTCTATGTTTTTGGAATGGAAGCACTTGGTGTTCATTTCTACATTTGATTTTCAACCTTCATCATATATTACACCATGATTGTTGGCAGCTTTAGATGTTCATCCTTCACTTACGAACCGTATTGGTTTAAGTCAGAGGCAAGATAAGGAGTTGTTGGGCATTTTTGAGAAGCTAGATAGAGGTGAGGTATCTTTGGTTATCCCCTGGAGATAGGTGAAATTAAGGGTGGATGTCAAGAGATAGATGTCCAAACTTTCGTTTCCTAAAGATTGGAAATGGCGTGAAGTTAATAGTTTTTGTAAATGTGGCCTTGTTTACGGCCGAATGGAGGACATTCGACCAACAATAAACAAGATTGGCCACATATTGACAAAAGTAATATAGCTCTATTTACGGTTGAGCAGGATGCACTCAGTTGAAGATAAGTAGAGTTAGCCATAGAAAAATAGTTTTGTTTAGCCAAGAAAGAAATATATTGGCAGCGATAAACAGAACTAAGTAATGAAATATCATCGAGCAGTATATTTATTTATAAATTTAGAATTACAGTAAATAATAGCATTATATAGATACATGCATGTATAATGTAAATGCAATTGAATTGCAGATGATTATATTATATATGCATGCAGATATACATGGAAATGAAACAAAAGGGACAATAATGTAAATACAAAAAAGATTGAACTGAAAATAGTCTTTTATTTACCTAACTTTTGTAGAAATGCTATGGGGCTGCTCCCATACAATGATGGCATATATACATAAAATGCCAAAAAAGAACAAAATACAATGAAGCCAAAACAATTTGTTTTCAGAAACTAGGGTGACCACTTACTTCCCTCCCCCTCATTTGCTGCTCTTGATAACTAGCTTAGCACGGTGCGTTTTCATGATAGTCTTCGTCTGCTCTTTCTCCTCCTCCTTCCCTGTAGAACTTTCCTCGAATGGAGAATCTTCCTCCTTGGTTGTCCAATACATAAGATTTTTGATTATTCCAGAGGCAGGATCGGAGGTCTTCGAGGCATCCGCGCTACGACCTTGGGGAGGTTTGATTTTCAAAGGGGGAATTTGGGAGTAAGTGTGGATTTCCCAGAACCGGCTGGTAGCATCTCAGTTCATGGCTCCTTCTTGACCTTTATCTCGTCAAAATCAAGCTTTAGCCTCTCCGTCATGGACATAGAATCAAAGTCCTTTGCACTAACGATGGCCGCCTTCTCTTTTAAAGATTGGTCGACATCCTCCAACCCTTCAACATGTGATGATGGAGGTAGACATTGTTGTGATGGTACTTAGGCCCGGAGATTGTGTACCAGGTGGTGGAGGTGGTAACGATGGATGAACTACTAACCTGACAGAGAGAGAGAGAGGTATAGATTAGTGATGACGGGCGAGAGTTAAAGTCTCTCAAAGACTAGAGATACACCTTGAACCACTGGAGTGTTCATCGAAGGAGACTTAATGACTTCTCCCTCCTTAGGTATAGATTGGATGGGTTGAGTAGCCAGAAATTGAGGTGTGGGGTATCAGCACCAAACGCAGCAGGAACATGCACCTTGGTGATGGCGGTCTCAGAGGTGGCCACCATAGAAGGGACAATATCTGTTGAGGGCTCTTTTGTAATCGAAGTGGAGGTTTCCATAGGATGTGATGCATTGGTACCAATGGGAGTCTCAACAATTGCCTTCCATATAGTTCCAACTTGTGCCACTAAGATTTCATTCCTTTTTTTCAGGGCCATAAGGTCTTCTTCATCCAGAAAAATTGATTCCAAATAATCCTCATTGACGCGTTACCAGATCTACTGGCCCTGCGTAAGATTTCTTCACATGCATCGGCCAAAGTTACCGGGTATCTATCTTTAAGCCATTTTAGATTTTCCTTTTCTATAACATTGGCAAATAATTGGAAGAGAGTGCCTTCCATACCATCATCGATTTTAGTGTCCATTGCTTTTAGCTCTATCATTTCTTCTCTGGTGCCGAAGAACTTAACTTAAACTCGAATATGCGCTTCTAACTTGGCCCTCAAGTCAGCTTTAAGCTTAGCTACTTTATGCTGGAGCGTTGAAAGTTATTCCTTTTTGGATTTAAGTTTTTCCTATAGGTTAACGTTTGTAGGATGAGAGGTCTTCAGCTGATCATTTATAATGGCGGTCGCTTACGTGTGGACACTTGATAGGTCGACAATTCTTTCTTTGTAGTCCTTGGCTGACTTTTCTACTTCTTCCTTTTCTTTGTAATTTCAACCAATTCTTCTTTGTAGCCTCCTATTATCTTGTTCTGATTGGCCTTCTCTAAGTCGAAAGAATGGATAATTAACCAGTTAGCTAGATTGATGTTAGAGAGGCCCTTCGCAAGCTTTTTCCATTCAAGCACCTACTTCACGACCTCTTTCTGTTTATCGAGACCTTCTTTAGCTTATTTTTTCAAGATGCCCCTAGCGTTGTAATCAAAGATCACCCCCATTAGGCAGAAGCCAAGTAGAGCCTCTTGCATCTTTATGGTGATGGCTTAAGATTGGCCTTCGAGGGGTGGAGGAGGAGCAATGTGACATAAAATTCCTATACTAGTATAATGAGATGGAAGCATTTGTATAAGGCCTGCTGCTTTGGATTGATGGGAGATGGAAATAATGGTGGTAGAAGGTTGGGATAATGGAGGTTGTTGCTGATGAGATTGGGAGTGAGAGTGGACTTCTAGGGGTCTAAGTCGCACCCAAAGTGGTCGCACAGACCCCGTTGTTAATCCAACCGGCATTGTTTTCTTTCAACATCGCATCACTCCTGATAATGGCGACGATGCTCCCTATCCTTTGAATCTCGATGCTCCTTTCCCTTCCTTCTCCTACTTTTGGTGCTTGACTCCTAATAAGAGCTTGGGTGTTGATGGTATGCCTCTGAAGTTGAGAAACAATATTGATCTACGTCCGAATGGATATGGCTAAAGCATTCCCTACCTATTGTACTTGAAATAAAGAAGGGATATATTATAATCAAGATGCTGGATTAAGAACGAGTGTTAAATGTTTGTGTTTTTGATCCCAAAAGTGTGTGAAGTGATGGTGTTTCCCTAAGTAACCTATGGACTGTGCTCAAGGGGTCCAAAAGATAAGGTTTCATCACCCTCGACAATCGCAAGAATATCCCCAAAAGGGAAGCTGAATTCACGGGGGCTGGTGTTTAGCATGTTTTCAAAGCTTATTTATCCAGAGCCAATAGGCCTGTCAATAGACACTTTCGAATACGAATAGAGCCATATCTGCATCCGCATCCGAAATCATTTTTGGATATCGAATATTCGCATTCGCGAATACGGATGGATATCAGATATTATCCTATCCACCAATGATTGATAAATCAAGAAACATAGATAAAAAAATTAATTTAAAATTAATCTTCATTCAATCTCATTAACTGTAAAAGCATGCAAAATCAACAAATATGACAATAATTAATAGTTTTGAGTAGTTAGTATGCATTTAATTCATATAATATAAACTATTAACTTAATAAAAAATAAATAATTATTTTTATTTGTACTAAAATACACATAAAATAAACTATAATCTTGAAAAAACCAGACGTATAATTTTTGGATGCGGATGTCTTGGTATTCGCATCCGCATCCATTTTTTCGGATATCAGATATTTATTCTCTTTTTAAATACGGATTTCAAGTTTTTCGGGTATCCATTAACATCCTTAAGAGCCAAAAACTAACAAGTCCCTAAAATCACCTCGTGTTCTTAGAGGATCCTATAGAAGGAGTTTCTTCTTTAGTGGGTTCAAGGCTCGATAAGGGAGAAAGCTATGAAGACTTGGCTGATCATTTCGAACAGGCAGGCACTGTGACTATGGTGCCTTCGAAAGATGTCTTCCCAAATGATTCATCCCCAACGGTCATATTCCTCATCATCATTATCCTCATCTTCCTCTTCATTACCTTATTCCTCTCCTCCTTCCTCTCTCTATTCGTCTCTGTCTTCAACAATATTTTCTTCTTTACTTCTCTCTTCCCCTCATAGATTAGCATCGCCTTCTTGACCCTCTTTATCCCCTTGATCTTTGTCGTCAGAATCGCATGCTCGGACAGAAGGACCGCTAGTGGCTTGAGATCTTTTGGTGGGAGTCTATTTGGAATGTTATCCTGCCATTATATAGAAGGTGATATTGGAAAAGTTGAGCGTATATAAGAAGATAAGAAGTCGTCCGGAATCTAAAATCGATCCCCTTCAAGAACTCCAAAGTTTTGACATATTCATCGTTGACTTCTCATTCGGAGAGATCTGTGAAGGATATAGAAAGGTTGTTAGAGCTTAGGTGATGAAAACCTAAGCTTGAGAGAGACATTGAATAAAAGCCCTTACTGCTAGAAAATAAAAAGTGATTGAAGCCTTGGAGGCTGCAAACGAAGAAATATTCGCTAGTGCTTTTGAAGTAACTGTGCTTATTATAGAGTTCCTTTATGACCTTGCAATGGTTGTACGCCTATTAGCAAAGAAGGTGAACCTTAGCTCTTTTAAAAGCTTAAAAGGAAAGTGAGCTCTTCGAATATTGGAGGACAATTTAATTGCGTCATAATGAGGATGTATAGAGAAATGAGCAAGACATAGCCATTGAGATTTATTCATGTAGGAGCAACCCATCTCTTGAAGAAAGAACTTGAGAAAGTCATTGAATAGTGGCATGGCTCCAAATAGGCACATATATCTATTGCATGCCATGTAGCCTAGATGTAGCAGATGAGCCTGTTGGATGCGTGTTGGTAGGTGAACCTCGTTCTCAAAATTTCCGTATTAAAGGGAAATTGAGTGAAGTGCCTCTACATTTAACTCGGATAGTGTATAATCTCGAGGATTATTCAAGACTGTTAGAACAGGTCGTTCATCCATTGGAGGGGCAGGACCATAAGGCCGTGTAGCCGAAAGGGCCTGGATTTGAAGTTTATAAGTTATAGTATGTCTCGCTTCGAATGGAATAGACGTGGAGGCTTGACAATAGAAGAACCCACCTCTAGAGGGATAGAAGGGCAGGTGGTGCTTTAAGGCAAGGAGATTGTCTAGTCACTTTGAACTGAAAAGAGTAATGGCAAACACGGTCAGGTATGTTTTATTTTAATAAAATACTTTAATCAAACTCGCATAGCCGATGTACAGAATGGAGCGGATGTCGACTTGTGTTGACCAATCGAATTATGCACATTGATTGAGGCAATGTGGGGTGTCAATCTATGTAGTGTATATCCTATATTTATAGCATGGTGAAAGTGAACACTCTATGTAGAAAGCTTGCTCGTGATGGCAAACGAGCTCGGTTGCATAATGGAACTGTGTGTCAGAATTTACCTATTATCATAAAACATATGATAATGGAACTGTTGTCTAGAGCGACATGGAGTTCTCTTTGAAGGAATGCAGGATCTAGTGTTCAACTTGAAATGTTGGCATGTGTGTTCTATTTGGATGATAGAGTGCATTCGGTGCGGCCGTTGCTTAAAACCATCTCATTGAATTCGAGCCATCAATTCACATTCGACCGTTCGATGAAATTGATTATGCTACTTTTATGTATGGAAATTTATCACACATGAAAATTCAAGCCTGACTATGGGAAATCTCAGAGCAACGACTTTACAGATTCAAGCTCACAGCAAAAAAAGAATTTTTTGGAAAACATGGATTCAAACCCGAGTTTGTTTGGTTTCAACCTAATGGAAATCAAGTTGTCCCCAAACCCACGTATCAACTCGGACAAGTAAAGCAGAGCCCTAACATGTGGTCGATTATGGATCCACGGCAACAACCATGGCGATGATGGTGATGGAAATGGCACCAGCGACATCGAATCTAAGGCCAAAAACCCACCTATGTGTTAAAATCAAGATCTGGAAAATAGGGAGCGCCTTGAGCAACACGGTGCCAAGTTGATGTTAGTAGTGGTGAAGTCGATGATAGTGAAACTAACAATGCCGATGCTAGGGGTGGTGGCAGCTTAGTGGTAAAGGCAATGAGATGTCGGTAGCACTGGAAGATTGAATTGCAAGAGGAAAACCAAGTTTGCTACGAAATGAATCAAGTGAGGGAAAATGGCTAAGTGTTGGAATATATAACTTGATTTTGGAATAATGTCGGTACATACATGATCATGATCGGTTCCAATATGTTTTGGTTGCTAATTTTTTTTTAAAAAGGAAAAAAAGAAGTCTACATGTTCGAGACATGACATAGCTTACAGAAAGTTAAGGACTCTAACTTTGCTCCGAAAAAGAATGGCACGCCGATTAATTGAAGTAATGAAAAGACGCTCTTGGAGTAGATGCAATGCTTCAAAGGTGATGATTAGTCGACAAGCGAGTCTTGTATAGCTAGAATTATATAACTAATATTGATCCAAAGCATGCTTTGTTTACACAAAAGCATACTTTTGGGGGTAAGTGTTATTTATCACTTAAACCGAGTCAGTTCTTAGTGAATCCGAACTTCGAGACAAAGACAAAATAGATTAAAAAAACTTAAGGGGTTTCTTGGGATGATAGAGCATAAGAAGTTGGAGCCAATTTGGAGCATATCGATTATGGTTGGTACTGACAACAATTATGGTCTGCACCGAGAGACCCACTTTTGAATAATTAGGTGAACCATTCCAGTACTTCACAGAAAAAGACAAATCCTACACAGGACAAATCCTATCAGTATTGACCTGATTTATTGCAGTAGCTTTGACAACTTAGCATGGAAACTTGAAGATATGGGCAAGTATGAGGAAGCAAGCATTTTGGTGATGAGCAATTGTGCTCGATACCGACCATATTGTGGTCGGTATCGACATGAGTTTGTGCATGAATTACACTCTTTCCTTCCTACTCACTTGGATCTGAGTTTTTATACGGTCTCCCATTATCTGGCAACTCTGGTGGACAATTTTGACTATAAATGTGAGTGATACTGCAATGAGAAAAGGACTTATGGACTTAAATTTTTGGCTCTTGTTCTTCACTCTCTCTCCGTACTTCAACTTCTACCATGAATTGTTGTCAACTCGAGATTGCATTGCTTTCTAGACTTAAAACTTGGGAAATTGAATGTATTCATGAAAATCTCTAAGTGATTAAATAAAGTGGATGTAGGAAGTGATTTGAAGCCGAATTACTATAAAAATCCTTGTGTGTCTATTGTTCTATTTCGTTTTTGATATACTTTCCCTTGTTTTTGATCGATTTGGGTTGTTGTGTCACTTTTGACGCAGCAATTATTCATCGGATTTTTAGGTACTCATTTGAATAGACTGAGAGTAGTGTTTTTAAAGTTAGAGGAATAAGCCTCCAGAGACATATAGGAGACAAGGAATATTAGAAGTACTTCCACTGTATAGTTTGACTACTTTATTTTGTTGTTGAATGTAATGATGGGGTTAACAACCATCTATGTAGTTATGACTTTGATCATCCATAGAGACATCTTCATATGCCACTTTTGGAATTATAATTTTATTCATTATAGTTTTTAACTAAATGATGTAATTGTGGAATTATATAATTTAAACATAATGAATTTGCAAAAGAATGAATGCAAATGTTTTGTGATTTTTTTTTAAATTCTTGTACTCTTGATGTTAATGATACAATAAGTGATCTCATTTTTCCACTAGGAAATAATGATAAGGATAATAAATTGAACCTGAGCCTGAGCCTCAACTAACGCAGTTTGGGAAACCTTAATGAATAATAAATTGAACCACCCGTCGAACACTTATACGAAAGAAGCTTCTATAGAAGCCTTTAAAGACTCTGACGATAGGAATTTCTAAAGCATGGAGAACTATAAGAGGCAAAGAATACGGAATGGCAAGGTTAGAAAGGAGAAGAAGCTTCATCTTATCTTCCAGCACAATAACAACACCCCCATGTGAGGAAACTAGCACAAGGGGGTGGAAGCATTGTAATTGGCTCTACAGAAAGCACAGTAGGTGTAACGAAATGGAATTTGATCGCTAAATAAATGAATATTTAAATATATTTCAAATAAATAATAAATAAATTTTTATTAACAAATAAAACTATTTTAAATAATAACTAATAATGATAAAATTATTTTCAAAATTTGTTTACAAATATATATAGTTCATAGAGCAATAGAAAACGTGACCGGAAATTATTTTCCGAAATATTGATTTTTCATTAGTTAAAAGTCATCTAAAATATCATAGCACTATTGTAAACACACATGCACACACTACAAACTTCTTAACATGGTATGTACATATATATATGCATGTACAAAATTAGCTCACTTAAGTATATAATAAGGTAAAAGGAGATTTTATTTTTTAAAATTATATATATATATATATTAACATATAAAGATATCTTTTTCAACACATAGTACATGAGGATATGGCATGAATAGTTGCATGAGTGGGGGAGGGTACATGGTGAGGATGGAAATGAGGGAAGGAGGAGTGGAGATGCGGACATACTTATATATTTAATTTAAGCACTTACATATTTTTAAGCAAATTTCCTAAGCCTATCTATACCACTACTCTTTCATGTTTCTCATTTTACAACCTCCATCTTCATTCTAAAGTTCCTAAGAGCTTGAGAGTATACATTTATGGTTCTCTTCATAAATTTTAAAGTAAGAAAAATCACTTCTTTTTACTTCAAGTCTCCTCTTAATTTTTAACCAACATTGTTTAGGTAAATTTGTTTTAAACCAAAGGATCTCTTATCCATGGTATTGAGTAGCCAAATGAATTAAAGTAGTTGTAATAAAACATTGGCATGTTTTATTGAAAGTAAGTCAATTCGTATTTATCACAATACCGCACTTCGGGAACGTGATGAATACAAGGGGTTAATTTCGATAAGTGGGTCATGATAATCTAAGTACATGGAATGTATGTTCATATGCAAATATTTATGCCCTGATAGTGGAATGGTCCACTATAAATAACTTGACCCTTAAAATTATCGAACGTTGGTTTGGAGAGACCAGGATCGAATAATGGTGTTATCCAAAAACCATTTCGAACCAATGTAAGCGTTCAAATTGGAAATAGTGAAAGCAAGGTCCAAGATGAAGATTTTGAAGTGCAAGGGCTATTTTCTACTAACCTTGAGGGTGATTCCAAAATGGGTGACGTGGAAGTAGTGCCTTCGGTTCGTTCATCTCCTGAACGACTTGTATGGATGAATGCTGACATTGTGTCAATATCTGGAAGGCAATGCAGCATTCCAAGTGGCAGTACTATAGTAAAGGTAAGTGTAGGCTCAGGCCTCATCAACCGGAAATGACCAAAACAGGGTATGCAGCAGGGCTATGTGGGTTTCTCCCATCAGGGTGTGCCATCACCATATCTAGAATCGATATTTCACCCATTTTGTATACTCCGGTATGGTTGCTGATCCCGACTGTGGTGGTGATATATTCTTTGTACTACTAGTCAAATGTTAGGCCGGTTTTGTGTAGTAGGGGTACAAGAAGTTCTTGTCAGACCCTAGGTGTATTTTACTAGAGGTACACCTTCCGGAAGGTAGTTCCTTACTTGGTCATGCATGGAATTCATTCTCCAATAAGTTCAGTACGGATTTAGTTGTACCTAAATATGTTGAAATGTGAGATGCAAGCATTTCGGCTAAGTTCTACTTTACTTGAAAACCCTAAACATTATGATAATATCACTGGATTTTGATATAAAGTGTTTTGGTTATCGTAAGGTAAAAACCCGTTCGTGTTTATATGCAGCGTGGTCTTACAAGATACCTTTGATTTTCAAAGTTTTTTATAAAAGGAAAAAAAAGCTGTTTTGAGTTTACTCACACCAAACCCATGTCTGACCCGAAGTTTTATTTACTTTTCCTAAAACTCTTGGGTACTCAAATTTGTATAAGTAACCAAGTGATCCAGGTTTCTTATGGAAGCATTTTGAAGGAGCTGGAGTAGGTGTATGTTTATGTGTAGGCATCAACATACGTGTGTATCAATGTATGTGTGTGTATAATTGTTTCTGTATTCAAATAATTAATTAAGTACTCACCCTCCTTTAACTTTCCTATAAATACCAACTCGTTTGACGGAGCTATTGGATCAAGTGCATCGACAGCGGAATAAAGAAGGGATTTTTCAAGAAATTTTTTTATTAAGTTGCACTATATCTTATTTTATTAAGTTAGTAAGTCCCAAAACCACTAACTCAAGGGAGGAAGGATAAAATTCAAGAGAAATCAAAGCCAAGAAGATTAATGGTTCCAAATTTAAAAGGAGAAGAGATTAAATTAAGTTTTATTAACCAAGGTGAGTAAAATATTTCTTTACAAAATTATTCTAACCTATTGGATTTGGATTTGACTTTCATATGAACGTTTTGATGATGTTAAACATGTGTGGATGTTTGAATATTGTTTTAATTATGGTTTGAAATTTAGTTAAAGTGAATTAGTTCATGCTTTAGGGAAAACATGGTCAAAACACATCCAATGCCATGAAATTTTGATATGATATGCTTAATGATGAAATAGAAAAATTTATAACTTACTTGGATCCCTCACAATGACCCCTGTATAATAACACACGAAGGCAGTACACAAACAAATCACAAAGACAAGTATATACATACACATATGCATGCATATGAAGGTATATGAAACTGCACACAAACACACACTGATATATATATATATATATATGCACATGAAGTCAACAAAAATTGGTATCTCCCGAAAGCTGCATGTGAACTACATGCAGTGACACATGAACTATCTCTCAAATATAGTTCACAACACACAATGACTCACTCGGCAGAATATTTATACACGGAAGCCTATGAAGAAATATAAATACACGAAAGCTACTGTTTAAAAGTTGAAATATGTGAAAGTAAATTGAACAAAAATATTTATTCAAGAAGGCATAATACAACATGTACCTCACCATTTCTGAACGTGCATAGGTCACGAAGACATGTAAATGAAAATAAAACCACGTGACTAAATATTGAACACAAATACACACACACATATATACATATACATACATGCATACATACATATATATATGCCATCTCACATGCATGATCCATAAACAAATTATATAGTACACGGCCTTAAATAATTCAAGGCATGGAAAATATAATACACGATGAGGTAGGAACACGTGTAAGCATGGCATAAATTGAAAGGGAGTGTGGATTAAGGACCTTAAGACCAATTTAACACTAGAGGGGGGTGAATAGTGTTTAATGCATTCTATGACTTATATGGACTAAATTAAAATTATGACACAAACAAATGCAGAACTTAATCACAAAACAATCACAGAATCAAACACAGATGCAGAAAGTAAATAAAAAGCAGTAAAAGGAAAGAACACACCGGATTTTATACTGGTTCGGAGTTACCCAACATCCAGTCATATGCCAAGGCAGAACACCTTATACAGATTTTTATTATACCAAAGTCGAGATTACAATCCTCAGTTTCTAAAGGCCTTGAGGTACCCTCCTGTCTCACGAGTCTGGGGCAAACTCTCTTGATTTATGGGCCACAAGATTACCCAATTGATTTCCAGGCACAATCACACCTTATAGAGAGACTCGATAAACTTTTGATTACAAATTGATCCTATAACTCTGAATAGCACTTTGATCTTCGAGAGAGGGCAGAGAGTCAAACAAGAATGAGATTCTAATTTGATTCACTTGAGAATTCGGCAGAATTTCGGCATGATCTAAAAAATATGAATATTTTAGAATATGGATTTGTTGAGAAGAAGGAGTGAAGAAAATAGTTAGTTAAAAAATTCGTTTGTGAAGGCTATTTATAGAGCACCAATAGTCATAACCATTCGTGAAGAGATTTAAACGAATAGACACTTCTTTTGAAAATTGAAACTTTTGAATTCGACAGCCACCATGTCGACATGGGGTATCCCATGATGTCGACATCCCTATGTTAAAAATAATATAATTTTTTTTTAAATGGTATTGAAATGAAAACAAAATGAAATGACTCTGGAGTAAAATAAACTAATTTTACTATGTTTTAAAACACAAAAACAAAGAATATTTTAAAGCTAAAACATCTATTTGAAAATCATTTGAAAAGATAATTTGAAGGCTAAAATATTTTGAAAAGCAGTTTTGAAAATCATTTTGAAAAACCATTTTGAAGTAGTTTTGCAAGCTTCTTCCTGCAGAATATCTCATCACATCAGGACTCGAGAACTTGTACAAAACCAGGATGTTCGTGGGTTTGTAAGCCACTTGTCGTAGGTTTGTAAGCTACTTGTCGTGGGTTTGTAAGCCACTAAGAAGGTAGAAATGGGTTCCACCTCAAATGAAATTCGAAATGAAGATTTCCATGCTATTATGAAGTTTTAACAAAAACTAGACACATATCTTGAAATCTTGATCTTGATACTCACAAGTCTTCAAACTTGATTTCTTCATCCTTGATCTTTATACTATACAGTCTTCAATAATCAGTACCTGCCTTATATATATCCTGCATACTAACATTCATATATATCTAGACAATAGTGTTAGTATATAAGTTATAATAAAATAAGTTACAAAGGTTGTTGTCATCAAAACCACTATCTCTAGTTCCTAACAATCTCCCCCTTTTTGATGATGACAACCTTATAAAATATACTTACCACTTCGATCATACCATAACCCCCCCTTACACCAACAACTTCCCCTTACTCCAAGCCTACTATTTTATATAACTTCTCCCCCTTTGTCATCAACAAAACAATAACCTATAAACCTTGAACTTAATAGAAAATGAGATAAACAAACATATGACATAAGAATAATAACTATGTATGAGTTAAATATAGCATCCTAAGTTAAATGGAATTCAAGATTTTATACACCAAAGATTGTTTTTAGAATAACATTAATTAAGAAAACACATTATATACAAATTAACAAACTAATATACAATCAAGAAAGAGAAAAAAGAAAAACGAAAAACGCTTAACGAGGACCCTTAACTATTGGTGATTTATTGACCGAACAATTTGGATAGTGGAGACATAAGTTTCCACGTTGTTCGACCAAGTTCCCATTAGCATCAAAAAGGACCTCTCCAACGCAAATCACGCCATTGTCTTCGTCCATATGAACATACGGATATGGCAGAGAAAGTTCTTCTTCTTGATCCTTTTATGGTTCTTCCATAGGCTCTTCTTCTTTAGAATCCATGGCTTGTGACGATTCTTCGATGAAAATGGGATTGGCATAGTTATCCATAAGGAATTTTTGTAAATTCCTAAGAATTCTGCCTTGCATGTCTTGTTCTCTGGTCATTCGCAGTTGACTCATTTGAATTTCCATCATCATTTGAAGCAAATCTTTCATTTTCTCTTGTAATTTGATGACTTGTACGTGTGTGGAACGTTGAAAAGAGCCAGAATGAGGAGAAGTGGGTGAAGAAGGTTCATTATTAGAAGAGGAAGCCATTAATTTACCATTTTAGAAGTTTATAGCAGAGAATAAAACAGAGGAAAAGAGTAAAAGTCGAAATATATAAATATATAACCAAATAACTAATTTTAAAGGGAAATTTAAATTTGTAAATCTCGGCCTAGGGGGATGGGTCATGTTGACATGCCCAGTTCAATTTTTGAGAAATGTTTATTTATATTAATTATTAACTATACTTGTATTATTTATAATTTATATTTCAGTTAATGAACATATACCTAATTCTCTTCTAAATTTAGTAAAGTTTTGTTCATTTAATGGTTTGGTTAATATATCAGCAATTTGTTTTTCAGTATTAATATATTCAAAAGTTATGACTTCTTTACTTATATTACCTCTAAGAAAATGATGTCTAATATCAATATGTTTTGTTCTAGCATGATGAGTTGGATTTTTAGATAAGTTTATTGCACTAGTATTATCACAATAAATTGGTGATTTAGTTATAGTTAATCCAAAATCTTTTAAAGTTTGTTGCATATATATAACTTGAGAACAAGCCAAAGCAGCAGATATATATTCTGCTTCAGTTGTTGACAAGGATACAGTGTTTTGCTTCTTACTAAACCAGGAAACCAGAGAATGTCCTAGAAAGTGACAAGTTCCACTTGTACTTTTTCGGTCTGATTTACAACCAGCGTAATCAGCATCACAATATGAAATTAAATCAAATACATCATTTTTAGGTTAAAATAAACCATAATCTAAAGTATGTTTTACATATCTTAAAATTCTTTTAACATCTTTTAAGTGAGTTTCTTTAGGTTGAGATTGGTATCTTGCACAGAGACAGACACTATGCATGATGTCAGGACGACTTGCTGTTATATAAAGCAGCGAACCAATCATTCCCCTATATAATTTTTGATCAACATATTTTGATTTATCTTCTTTACTTAAAGCTACATTAGTTGTCATTGGAGTTGGTTTCCCACTAGAAGTGGTCAATCCAAATTTATTAATTAAATCCTTGGCATATTTTTCTTGACTAATGAAAATTCCTTTATCTAATTGTTTGATTTGAAGTCCTAAGAAGAAGCTTAGTTTTCCCATATGACTCATTTCAAATTCTTTAGTCATTATATCTGAAAATTCTTTATTCATTATGTTATTAGCTGACCCAAATATTATATCATCTACATATATTTGTTCTAATTGAATATCATTTTTGTTTCTTTTAATAAAAAGAGTTGTATCTATTTTACCAATTTCAAAACCAGATTGTAGTAAATAAGATCTTAGTCTTTCATACCAGGCTCCAGGAGCTTGTTTCAGACCATATAAAGCTTTCTTTAATTTATATACATGATTTGGAAATTCATTATTTTCAAAAAGTGGAGGTTGTTCAACATAAACATCTTCTTTTACAAAACCATTTAGAAAAGCACTTTTAACATCCATTTGATATAACTTGAAATTATTGTAATTTGCGAAAGCAAGTAGAATCCTGATAGCTTCAAAGGTTTCGTCATAATCAATTCCTTCTTCTTGATAATAACCTTGCGCGACTAAACGAGCTTTATTTCTCACGACCTCACCGAGTTCATTCATTTTATTTTTATAAACTCATTTTGTTTCAATTATACTTTTATCCTTAGGTCTAGGAACAAGTTCCCAAACATCATTTTTGGTGAACTGATTCAATTCTTCTTGCATAGCAAGAATCCATGATTCATCAGATGATGCTTCCTTTGGATTTTTAGGTTCAATAGTTGATATAAAAGCTACATTACTCATACTATTTAGTTGATTTCTTGTTTTAACTATAGATTCAATATTTCCTAGTATATTTTCTATAGGATGATCTTTTAATAGTCTAATTATTTTATTAGGTTGAATGATTTCACAATTAGTTTCATTAGGTTCATTATTTAAAGTTACAAAATCTTCTTCATCTTCTATTTGTACAGTATCTTTAAGATTTTCATCAAACGATACATGCATTGTTTCTTCAATAGTGTTAGTTCTTAAATTATAAACTCTAATGCTTTACTTCTATTAGAATATCCGATAAAGATACCTCTGTCGGATTTAGGTTCAAATTTATCTAAATTATCTTTTGTATTAAGAATAAAACACTTACTACCAAAAACTTTAAAATAAGCTACTATGGGTTTCTTATTGTAAAGTAATTCATATGGTGTTTTATTAGTTAATGGTCTAATTAAAATCCTATTTAATATATAACAAGCTGTAGCGACTGCTTCAGCCCAAAAGTTTTTAGGTAAGTTACTATCAGAAAGTATTGTACTAGCACACTCTTGAATCGTTCTATTCTTACGTTCTACCACTCTGTTTTGTTGTGGAGTTCTTGGAAAAGAGAAATTATGAGTGATTCCTTTTTTATTACAGAAATTCTCAAAATTTTCATTTTCAAATTCTCCACCATGATCACTACGAATAGTTTTTATTTTTAAAGAAAATTGATTTTGAATTCTTTTAGCAAAATTCTTAAATAATTCAAAAGCATCACTTTTAAGTCTAAGAAAAATTGTCTAAGTATATCTAGAATAATCATCTACAATTACAAAAACATATTTGTTGTGATTAATTGATTGAACTAGAGATGGACCAAATAAATCTAAATGAAGTAATTCTAGAGGTTTAGAAGTAGAAATCATATCTTTTAATTTAAATGAACTTTTCTTAAGTTTTCCTAATTGGCAAGCATCACATATACTATCTACTTTAAAGTTTAACTTGGGAAGACCTCTAACTAAGTCAAGTTTTGATAACCAAGATAACAGTTTGAAATTTAAATGACCAAATCTTTTATGCCAAATCCAAGGGTCACTTGTATTAGCCAAAAGACATAAGTTATCATTTGAAACTTTCATACAAAGGATGTAAATGTTTTTTTTCCTAATTCCTTCAAAGATAATATTTGACTTATTATCTTCGATGTGACACTTATCTTTTCCAAATTTAATTTTAAATCCTTTATCACATAGTTGACTTATACTAAGCAGATTATGTTTTAAATTCATAACTAGCAAAATATCAGAAATAAGAGGATTTTTAGAATTACCGACATTGCCGATGCCAATCACATATCCTTTTGAGTTGTCTCCAAAGTTGACCAATCCACCATCTTGATATATAATGTCATTGAGTATCTCGGGATTTCCAGTCATATGCCTTGAACAGCCACTATCAAGTATCCATTTATCTTTCTCAATTTGCACAGTTTGTCCATTGGTTGTTGATTCTTCAAAAGCCATGTAACATGTCTGTTCCTGCATAACAAACCAATTCGGTAGATAACTTTATTTTTAATAAAAACTATATGCAGACCTATGATACTTTGATGAAATGCATAGATTCAAACTAGTATTAACAAAATTTTCTAAAAATTCCATTTTCAACTTTTCAAGTTTCAGATTATGAAAACTATGAAAACCTATGCTCTGATACCAATTGAAAGGGAGTGCGGATTAAGCATCTTAAGGCTAATTTAACACTAGATGGGGGGTGAATAGTGTTTAATGGATTCTATGACTTATATGGACTAAATTAAAACTATGACACAAACAAATGCAGAACTTAATCACAAAACAATCACAGAATCAAACACAGATGCAGAAAGTAAATAAAAAGCAGTAAAAGGAAAGAACACGCCGGATTTGATACTGGTTCGGAGTTACCCTACATCCAGTCCTGTACCAAGGCAGAACACCTCATACAGATTTTTATTATACCAAAGTCGAGATTACAATCCTCGGTTTCTAAAGACCTTTAGGTACCCTCCTGTCTCACGAGTCCGGGGCAAACTCTCTTGATTTAAGGGCCACAAGATTACCCAATTGATTTCAAGGAACAACCACACCTTATAGAGAGACTCGATAAACTTTTGATTACAAATTGATCATATAACTCTGAATAGCACTTTGATCTTCGAGAGAGGGCAGAGAGTCAAACAAGAATGAGATTCTAATTAGATTCACTTGAGAATTCGGCAGAATTTCGGCACGATCTAAATATGAATATTTTAGAATATAGATTTGTGGAGAAGAAGGAGTGAAGAAAATATGAAAATAGTTAGTTAAAAAATTCGTTTGTGAAGGCTATTTATATAGCACCAACAGTCATAACAATTCGTGAAGAGATTTAAACGAATAGACACTTCTTTTGAAAATTGAAACTTTTGAATTCAACGACCACCATGTCGGCATAGGGTATCCCATGATGTCGACATCCCTATGTTAAAAATAATATAAATTTTTTTTTGAAAATGGTATTGAAATGATAACAAAATGAAATGACTCTAGAGTAAAATAAACTAATTTTACTATGTTTTAAAACACAAAAACAAAGAATATTTTAAGGCTAAAACATCTATTTGAAAATCATTTGAAAGGATAATTTGAAGGCTAAAATATTTTGAAAAGCAGTTCTAAAAATCGTTTTGAAAAACCATTTTGAAGTCGTTTTGCAAGCTTCTTCCTGCAGAATATCTCATCACATCAGGACTCGAGAACTTGTACAAAACCAGGATGTTCGTGGGTTTGTAAGCCACTTGTCGTAGGTTTGTAAGCTACTTGTCGTGGGTTTGTAAGCCACTAAGAAGGTAGAAATGGGTTCCATCCCAAATGAAATTCGGAATGAAGATTTCCATGCTATTATGAAGTTTTAACAAAAACTAGACACATATCTTGAAATCTTCATCTTGATACTCATGAGTCTTCAAACTTGATTTCTTCATCCTTGATCTTTATATTGTACAGTCTTCAATAATCAGTACTATATATCCTGCATAATAACATTCATATATATCTAGACAATAGTGTTAGTATATAAGTTATAATAAAATAAGTTACAAAGGTTGTTGTCATCAAAACCACTATCTCCAGTTCCTAATAGTATAGACATATAAAGGCAGGCGATAATAAATAATTGCTCACGAAGACTATACTTAAAGGCTTATAAACTAGGCACGATGTAACAACTCATACCTTAATGGTCCTAAATTTTGACAAAAATCGAAACACAAGTCCATCAAAGCACAGATCATTGGATTTGGTACGTGCAAATAAGCATGAGCATTATCATAGATTGATAGAAATCTAAACTCATAGCGGAAACAATAATAGGATAAGAATACTGCTTATGACTACTACCTTGAAATTAATGGTATTCCCTGGATAGCAGATTGTCACATCAGCATCAAACATAGAAGAAAATGATACTTCTCCAACAACTAAATACGTCCAGCTCCAATGACCTGTTACTCTGAATCTATCCTATGTGTTGTAAAGAGGAAGGGATCAGAACAACGTTCTTGTGACTGGAACATCATAAACTGACCATTACATAAATTTATATCGATTGGTTTCCATTTAATTGTTATGTCTATTAAGGTTAGTAATTCTAATCTAACCTTGCATTGCACACATGATTACTTACCTACCCATTCCCAAGGTATAAAATACTGACGAAGCCTTATCAACCACCCAATTACTTCCATACCCATTTGCCACTTAATACTTCTAAATATAAAGTGAGCTTCTACTATCACCACATAATACTTTTAAAAGAGAAATAGGTCGACTCCGTCATTTAAGACCTCAATCGATGTAGACTCGGTCATTTAAGACCTATTCCCAAGGTGGACTTCTAGCATCGTCATTATTGGTTTATTGGTCCTAGCTATAGAGACTTTTGACCACTATATATGGCCTTATAATTTATAATAGCCATACTACTAGCGCATCTATCACTATTAAAGTCTTAACAATGTGAGAGACTGTATCCAAGCCACTTAGTACCTCATTAACAAGGACTAGGCATTTCTCTAACCATTTAACACCTATTTATAAGTAGGCCTTTGCCACTTAATACTTAAACCGAAGGCGGACTCCTCACTGGTACTATCTAGCTGACATTGCTCGGAAATCTCATTGGTATACTTAGTACTTCTTTTATGGGAGAGAGGAAAACCCTAGATCAGCCACTTAGTACCTCAAACCCGAAGCAAACCCTTCTCGAGATATATATCATCACTCTTAATTATAAATATGGAATCTCATTAGGTTACTTCTTTCGGTAGGGAGGTGAGACCTAAGATAGCCACTTAATATCAAACATTGAAGTGAATCTTTTTGGAGATGTCATTATTTATTTGGAATCTCACTAGGTTACTTAATACTTCCTTTTAGGAGAGAGGCGGATCCTACAGCCACTTAATACCTCAACCCAGAAGCGAACCTAACCCCTATAGAGATATCCATCGCTGCTCCTAATTCTAAATTTGGACCATTTAATACTTTTCATTTAAGAAAGCATGTCCAATTTCTCATGCCATCACAGGTCCTAGGATTAGTTATATCTCACATCAGTAGTAAGTGCACCTGA
Source organism: Allium fistulosum (assembly GCA_030737815.1). NCBI lineage: Eukaryota > Viridiplantae > Streptophyta > Magnoliopsida > Asparagales > Amaryllidaceae > Allium > Allium fistulosum. Next base: position 454,940,631 of record CM060902.1, read on the forward strand.
CTACTGGTAGCCTCAAAGTGAAGGCAGTCTTCCATCGAGTGACTCTACTGACCTTGCATCACTAACATGCTAAGTCCAATTAACCATCATATGCCTTTACTTGTAATATCTTAGGTAAACATTAGACTTAGCTTACTAATTCCCTTTTTATTCAAGGCAAAAAGATTTACCTTAAATAATTATCTATCCATAAGTCTCCTTTTAATGCTCATAAATGTCAATTTGTCAATAAAATCCTAACGGACATTTTCTAAGACATTTATATATGATTACTAATTTCAAATTTGTAATCCTTATATCTATTTCATTTTTATCAGTCCCTTTTTATCCATTTGCCTCTGTTAATTGTAACTCCTAAATTCATTTCCATCAATTGCACATTAATTGGAGTTACTGTCTTTAATTCTCGTACTAACCAATTGTCTAATCTAATTCTATCATTATTTCCCATTAATTGCCCTTTAATTGGGAATACAATCTTTTATTTTATATTAATTATTGGCAATTCCTAATTTATTGCCCATTAATAATTTCCTAATTTTAGTCTCTTCCATAAATATAATAATAACTAACGAACATTACTTATAAATAACGCACGAATAAACGTTGTTCTTCTTTATTAATGCAATAAATACGTATAAACTGCCTAATAAAATTGTCTATTCGTAACCAAATATATTCTAGTCATAAATATGTAACTAGAATATGCTTTTCATATTTAATTTGCTAGAATTAGATTCCTTAGGAAGATTTTCTACTATGATTTCCATAAATTAGTTTCACACAAAAAGAAAAGATTGACATCTGAAATTACAAGGAATGGATAATTTCTTTATAATTGGAATAGACAATGTAAACTATAGAGAATAAATCTATATTTTACATATCACTCCCCTTTTGTTTGTGGGTATTCCTTGCTAAATCAAACGTCACTCTTTTTTAATGAAAAGTGAAAAAAGTAAACAAATTATAAAAATCAAACAGATGTTCTTCCCATAAATTAAACTATAGAAAATATACAACATAACACAAATTGGACAATAATCCAAAAATTCTATTTTACATTCAAGTACAGATCTGGAATAAACATATATAACATTCAAATTCTAAAATTTTGAGACTGATTTTCAGATTTAGGTGTAAACATATTTCAAATTGGATCTAAAACAATATTATTTAGGCAATAGTTTTCTACCCTAATTTAACCCTACAATTCAAAAATAAAATTGATTTAGGCATAAAAATCAAACGTATGCCAACGAAGAAGATTTGAAATCATAAACAATGTATAAAATTTCTCACTCACCTTTTGAAAGCGATCCAAATCTCCAAATCTGAAGTAGAACCTTAAATTCATCTCCAAATCTTTTTTAATCCAAGAAATATGTATAAAAATGTTATATACATACATTAGAATTACATATCTGAGAAGAGACTTGGGATTGGAAGAGAAAATATATACAAATATATAAATACATATAAATTACCAAAAATACGCGTACAATTGATTCTCTTCTCCTTTTCATTTGATTTCTATTCTTCTTTAATTTGTATGAATATAAATACAAATATCTTATTTTTATAATTTAGAAAGAAAGTGGAGAAGAATAACTAGTAGAGCTTCACTACTGCCTCTAGAATAATATGAGAAGAGAAGTGAGGGTTAGGCCTGAAATTATAGGCGTAAGAATCAACCTTAACCGTCAGATCGAAATATATTAAATCCAAGCCGTTGGGCCCAGGCTAACCCTAACCACCACATTGGGAGTGGTCGACCTATACCCCCGTATGAGTGTCACCACATGCAACACATAACCAAATAGATATCACAACAGCATCCCATACCACCGCGTGTTACTGGTCCGTTTATTCTGTGCTCACACATCACACTCGCTCCTTCAGTATCCTATATAACAAATCCAAAGAATAACTAATAAAGTATTACCAAATACCCCATCCCATACGGTATTACTAATCCGTTTATTCAAATTTCCTGTCACACAAAATAGAATATCATAAAATCATACAGAAGGATGTCAGCACCGTATGAAGTCATATTAAAGGAAATAATCAAATTAATATATAATGGTTAATTATTGATAACAACAAGTAAATATGGTAGAAGAAATAAGAAATTAAAAAATGAAGCAAAATAATATTTAAACAAATGTGTAAAATAAATATCTTATACTCTTAATTATTGGTTAATACCTTTAATTCATTTATATAATCACAGACAGGATTTAAATACAAAAATTCATTTCCAACCTATATATGTATTCAAACTTCCAAATTGCTTTATAAGTTACATATAATTATACAAGTCATTTCCAAATTATCTATAATCAAATACTAATTTAAAATAAGCTAAATGGCTTTTAAAGTAATTCCTTTATATTTCAATCCACCGATATATAATTCAAATCTTCCTATAAATATATTCAAAGACATTATTTATTATATCAAAATCACTTAGCAACATCCAAGAGTCTTTTAATAATCTTCTATAATTAAAAACTATTTCCAAATAAATTTATATTATGCCAAATAAATTATTTACAAAGATATATATATATATATATATATATATATGTTAATTCATAATAACTTTTATATATTGACATTTAAATAAATTACTAAACTTCATAATTTTCCAGGATCATAAATTAATTTCAAATAAATTTATATTAAGAAAATTAGAATTCTAGAATGAAAATATATTACACTATAATAACATTTTAAATATACATATGTATAATAAAATTCCAACCATTATAAATCATTTTACATAAAACTTTTAATATAAAATGTAATATTAAATAACACATATAATCATGATTTTAAATCCATTAGAAATAAAAATTGAAATATAATAAAATAATAAAAATCATCTCAGAAAAACAGAAAATGCATACGTTCAGTTGATTGAAATTGCTCCTCAATCGACCGAATCCGATCGACTGAACAATTCAACCGTTATCAAATTTTTGGGTTTTCTTCTCGGCTATGAAATTTACAAAGGTTCAGTCGATTGAGTTCTTCTTCCAATCGACTGAATTACTACAAATCTGAAAATGATCTTATTCTAACAATTCAAATTCCAAGTTATCTTATTGTTATTTAAAAACTAATCAAAATAAATCAACATAAGTTCTATAAGAGGTGAACTTACATGAAATTCATACGCTTCAACATATACAGAATGAAATTCAAGTATATAAACATAGTTATGAGTAAAGAAACACCCACTTTGGCCATAGCTAATATAATTTGTTTATACCTGTTCATTGCCTCTTCTTTGAAAATCTTCATGCTCCAAAACTTGGACAAAATGCGAACTTCCTCTTGGTATATGGTGTAGTAGGGTGTTGAAAGGCTTATATTTTAATTTGGGGATTTTAGAGATTTTAGAGATTTTATTTTTGTTTCTTCTGATTTTAGAAAGAAGAGGAAGGACTTATTTCCATTTTTGTTTCTTGGAGAAGAATAGAAAAGATTGAAGAAGGCTTGAACGTGAATGCAAAAGTAAAGAATGGGGATTATCTAAACAAAGATTTGTCTAGAAAAGGGTTTCATGAAAGAAGTTTGGGCTTCGAGCTTTGATGTTTGGGCCTTACTTAAATACTAATATCCTTTCCATTTCATTTTATTTCTTCTATTTTACAAAATTATCTTCTACTCAACTAAAATCACTTTCAAACTCCAAACTAAAATCATGTTTATATTACTGAAGTGATTACAAAACATTGTCAAATTTTTATAGAATTTGTTTCCATAAGTTTCTTTTATTTTAATTAATTATATTAAAACCAATATATTGGGCCCACTTTTAATAAAAATCATTATCAACCAAATTAATTCAAATCTATACTTAAAAATCATTACCATCACAAATTTTCATTTCTCAATCATTATATAATTTTATAAAATATCAATCTCATATTTTAATTTATTTACTTTAAATCATTACCTAATTATATTTTAAATGCCATTACTAAATAAATTCCGAAACTACTCATTTAAATAATAATAAAAACTTATTTTCCTTTAAAACACGTTTATAATCCCTATTACTAATAACATTAGACTTTGTACAATTATTCAATTACTTTTATCATATTTAAAAATATTTTAAATTCTAAAGTATATTTGTCATCGATTAAACATTTAAACTCCTCATTTTATTAATAATTCAAAATCTTCAAACTATTTACTTCCCAAAATACTTCACTCAAAAAGCTGTCTAATAATCCTTCGTGAAACAATTTAGATTCCATCAAAATATTTTTATTATCCAAATTCCAATATTTACCAAATAATTCAAAATTATTCTCATTAATTATTTAAAAATCTATTTTTATTAATTAAATCCATTATTATCATTAATTAATTACTGCTAAACACCGGGTTGTTGTAGAACTCCCCTTTAAGAAAGCTGCATCCTCGCAATTTCCTAGAGGAAAAATCCATAACGAGCTAAAATAATTAGCTTTACCACACCTACTTTAATAAAATCTTTACATACAATCAACTGAATAATACACACTTATTTAAAACAACATTAATTATTATATTCCTCGTGGCTCTTTAACAATCATGGTGTTGAGTTTATGATCAATAAATTTAAACTTTGATTTTTACAGAAGATCTTTTTGGATAATTCACAAAACATTTTTCTAACCAATCTTTTATTTCAAAAAAATCTAACTTCTCGAACATTCTTTTATATTCATAATATTAAATCCATATTAATTTCTATCACATATACTTCCAATATGCTCATACTCTTAAACTCATTTTACCTAAAATATTATCAATCCCTCTTTAAACACAAAACAATTTGTATATGATTCATCAACATAAAAATCAAATTTTAAATTCAATTAAAAACCGACAATACTACAAAGTACTTCTAAATTCACTTTACTACATTCTTCGTATTCATGAGAAACTATTTCCAATCTAAAAGTTACCTTTCTAATTCCATAAAATCTCTACAATTATGTACGATATGTTCTATTGAAAACATTTTACAGAATATTGGTTATTCACATAATATGTTTCCTCAAAACTTTTACTCTTTCCATATACTTTTTGAAGCTATATTAGTTCAAATAAAAACCATAAATTTACATGTGCAAATTTATGCATATCACAATATATCGTAGCATAAATTATTCGCACAATTCATACATATTACAAACAACCATTTAGCATATAGGGCATATAATCACAACATCATATATCAAACAATTTCAAATTCTAATATAAAATATATTGATGATGCATCGTCGTGAATTTCTAGTGGCTCACTTCGTCAATTGGCTGCAATGTTGACCATTTGATCAACATTGCCTCACAATCGTCAATTGAAAATGCATTTATTATTTACAAAGCAATTTATTTTATAAAAGGCTAATTCTATTTGTACACTATGAATTACTTTATCTACACCATTAAATTTTTAATTAAATTTAAGACAAAAACACACTTTTTAACAAAAAAATAAAAAACAATATTGAAGGATGAAAATATACTAATATATAAATACTCTTTTTCCACATAGTATTCGGTCAATATAATAACTATAACAAAGTAATCAAAATTTCTATACACCATTACTTGATTAGATTTAAATTTATTTCCAATATCAAATTATATTCATAAAGTTTCGAGCTTTTCTTACCCATAATCAATTTTAACATTTTGAACCTCAACCTAAACATGAAAATTAATTTTTGAAATTTAGTATTTAATATAATATGAATCATACAGTACAGAATTCTTTTCTATCATTTAAATTAAATAAAGTTTGAATTTTACATCAACACCTAAATAGTTTTACATTTTAGTATTCATATATTAAATTTGAGTTTCTTCATACAAATAGTTAAATAAATTCAATACCATTCAAATCTATTAAAATTAAAATTTGGATTCTATAAAAGTGAATTTAGTCAATTCAGGAGTAAAAGTTTCTTAGTTTGATTTATGCATGAGAGAGGGGTACTGAAATTACATAAGTATTTCGTTTTTATTCCAAAAAGAGTGTAGTTTTGTAATATGTATGGTGTATATTAAGTAAAAGATGATCTATATGATTTTGACAAATATTTCAGTGTATGTATAGTGATTTATGACGTACGAATAGAATTTGACATTATAAAATAGTACTTCTACATATTCATCTCAATATATTTTCGAAACATATTTTTAAAAATAATACTTTATCACAATAGTACACTCTTAAAATATAAATTTCAAGTGAAGACAATTTCTAAATCTTCAAAATTTTACAATAAGTTTTACTAAAATTCTATTTCAAGGTAATATTTCTCCTATCAAAATATTTTACATCACTTCTTAAAGCTTTATCTAAATACACTTCAAAACATAATTCAAAATTATTATTTTAAATGTTATCTTTATTTCAAAATATTTTTCTCAAAATATTACTTATTCTAACCTCAAATTATTTACTATACTCAAATAATAATTCTACATTTTCTTCTATTCTATACTCACTTCAAAATATCAAGTTTAACTTCCTTTAAAATATTACTAAAAAATATTAATTTCAATACATTTTCAAACTATTTTTCTTCTTTTCAAAATATTACATCATTTTCCAAAACTTTAAAAAATATTCAAGAATTTTCAAAGCTTTTCAAAACTTCTCAGAATGTTTCAAATCTTTGTGTCCACATGCCTCGTTGTAGTGTTTATGAATCCCTATTGATAACGTTGATTAGTCGCATTGACCAAACTTCTTAAAGCACTCAATGGATAGATTAACACAATTCAATTTCAAAATTCTTCGAATTATTTTATCTATATTTATTTATGTATAATCAAATGCCACTTTTATAAATATAGATTCTATTAAAAGCTTTCTAATTAAAACATTTCTTACTTTCATTAAATATTCTTCTTACCCTTTATATTTATAAATTAAAACTATACTTGCTTTCATTTAAATATCTGCTAATTTTTTGCAAAAATAAATCATTTTCACCAAGTCAAAGAATATCAAGCAAGTATCAAAATTTTAAAACCATTTTACTAAATATTTTTAATGATGTATATGCATAAATAACAAGTTATAAAAATAAAATAATCAAAATTCCTAGTGGTTGCTTCACTACTAAAAGCACCGCAAGATCTTAATATAAATAATTATAAATTAATACAAATAATCGTCAATCAATCAAATATAAATATAAATAAACATCAATGTGCTTAGCGGAAAGTAATCCATACCTTTCCGCTGCGCACTCTAATCACTTATGGATCAGAACATATTTATTTATACTAGACCACCGGAGGTTAATCATATTATATTTCATACTTCATAGGTAATAGTAAAGTATTATATTCATATACAAAATACAAATATGTCTCTAGATGATTACTCCAGTAATCATCTTATATTATATAGACATACACACACACTCTTCTCCACCCCCTCGGCCTTCTCTTCTACCTCATTAATCTTCTAGTCGGCCCTATTCATCTTGGACGAAAGGGTCACCTCCTAAGCATTTCTAGTTTTTAAATCAAGATAAAGTGTAGTTACTTCTTTTCGCAAGCAAAGGGCATCAGCCCGACCTCAACTAATGCAATTTGGGAAAACTTAATGAATAATAAATTGAACCACCCGTCGAACACTTATACGAAAGAAGCTTCTGTAGAAGCCTTTAAAGACTCCGACGACAGGAATTTCTAAAGCATGGAGAACTATAAGAGCCGAAGAAGACGGAATGGCAAGGTTAGAAAGGAGAAGAAGCTTCATCTTATCTGCTAGCTCAATAACAACACCCCCATGTGAGGAAACTAGCACAAGGGGGTGAAAGCATTATTATCGGCTCTATAGAAAGCATAGTAGGTGTAACGACCCAGAATTTGATCGCTAAATAAATGAGTATTTAAATATATTTCAAATAATTAATAAATAATTTTTTATTAATAAATAAAACTATTTAAATAATAACTATTGATGATAAAATCATTTCCAAAATTTGTTTACCAATATATATAGTTCATAGAGAAATAGAAAACGTGACCGGAAATTATTTTCCGAAATATTGATTTTTCATTGGTTAAAAGTCATCTAAAATGTCATAGCACTATTGTAAACACACATGCACACACTACAAACTATCTTAACATGGTATGTACATGTATACATGCATGTACAAAATTGGCTCACTTAAGTATATAAACATATAAGGTAAAAGGAGATTTTATTTATTAAATATATATATATATATTAACATATGAAGATATCTTTTTCAACACATAATACATGAGGATATGGCATGAATAGTTGCATGAGAGGGGGAGGGTACAAGGTGAGGACGGAAATGAAGGGAGGAGGAGTGGAGATGCTTGCATACATAAATATTTAATTTAAGCACATATATATTTTTAAATAAATTTCCTAAGCCTATATATACCACTACACTTTCATGTTTCTCATTTTACAACCTCCATCTTCGTTTCAAAGTTCCTAAAAGCTTGAGAATATTCATCTATGGTTCTCTTCATAAATTTTAAAATAAGAAAAATCACTTCTTTTTGCTTCAAATCTCCTCTTAATTTTTAACCAACATTGTTTAGGTAAACTTGTTTTAAACCAAAGGATCTCTTGTCCATGCTATTAAGTAGCCAAATGAATTAAAGTAGTTGTAATAAAACGTTGGCACGTTTTATTGAAAGTAAGTCAACTAGTATTTATCACAATACCGCACTTCATGAACGTGATAAATACAAGGGGTTAATTTCGATAAGTGGGTCATGATGTCCTTGTCTATTCCAAATCTGAGGAGGAGCATAAACATCATTTGGAAGTATTGTTGAAGACATTGAGGAGACATGTCCTGAAGGCAAAATTTTCCAAGTGCCATTTCTAGCAACCGGAGGTGAGATTCTTAGGACACATTGTGTCAAGAGAAGGCATTTTAGTTGACCCAGTGAAGGTGGAGGTTGTTCAAGAATGGAAGCGATCGCGGACTCCTACCGAGGTTCGCAGTTTCTTAGGTTTGGTTGGATACAATAGGAGGTTTATTCAAGATTATTCTAAGATTTCTTCCCTTTTGACAAAGCTAACTAAGAAGGGGGAGAAGTTTATATGGACTCCAAAGTATAAAGAAGCATTTCTAGAATTGAAGAAGAGATTGACCAGTGCACCATTGTTAGCTGTTCCAGATGGAAATAGTGGATTCACGGTTTATACAAATGCTTTTGGAGTAGGGCTAGGTGTTGTTTTGATGCAACATGGTAGAGTGATTACGTATGCAAGTAGGCAGTTGAAGCTTCACGAGAAGAACTATGCTACATATGACCTGGAGTTGCTAGTTGTTGTCTTTGCATTGAAAATTTGGAGGCACTACTTGCTGGGTAAGGATCCTTCTATTCCTCTTAGTTTCTTTCCAATCTTTAGGGATTCTAGTAGGAAACTTTTTTCTTTAATTAAGTGAAAAATTCGAGCTCTTCATGGATCATAAATCCCTGAAGTATCTTTTTTACTCAGAAAGATCTGAACCTGAGGCAACAAAGGTGGTTAGAGTTTCTGACATCCTATGACTTGGATATTCTTTATACGCCAGGGAAGGCTAATGTGACGGTAGATGCCTTAAGCAAGAATGCTATTTTGACTCTCTTGGAGGTTACCCAACACTTCAGGAAAGGATTATGATAAATCAGGGGAAGGATGAAATACTAGAAGGGTTAATTCAAGGTGTTGAAGAGGTAGATGTTCGGATTTTGAGATGGATAGTCGATGTGCTTTAAGGATGAATGAACGATTGTGTGTTCCAAATGTGGATGGGCTGAGGCAGGAAGTTTTGTCAGAATGACACAAATCTAAGTTAAGTATTCATCCAGGAGTTCATAAGATGTATAAAGACATGAAAAGAGTATTTTGGTGGCCGGGAATGAAGAAAGACATTTCCGTATATGTTAACAGATGTTTGTGCTGTCAACAAATCAAAGGTGATAATCAGAAGGCAGCCGGATTATTATAACTCTTGGAAATACCTGATTGGAAATGGAAAATGATGTCAATGGATTTTATCTATGGTTTACCCAAAACAAGGAAAGGAAATGAAGGAGTATGGGTTATCGTGGATCGACTAACAAAGAGTACACATTTTATTTCGGTAAAACCAACAAGGACCGCTGTTTCTTTGGTTGAAATTTTTATGAGAGAGATAGTCAGGTTGCATTGAGTTCCTGTGAGTATAGTAAGTGATCGAGACCCTGTATTTACTAGTCAATTTTGGAAGCATTGCAAACAACTCTAGGAATGAAGTTGAGCTTAAGCACAGCATACCACCCCCAAATAGATGGATCGATGGAGCGAGTGAATCGGATTCTAAAGGATCTCTTGAGAGCGTGTATTCTGGATTTTGGTGGATCATGGGAGGATCATATGCATTTAGTTAAGTTCTCCTACAAAAATAGATTCCAAGCAAGCATCGGCATGGCACCTTATGAAGCCCTATATGGAAGATCGTGCAAGTCACCAGCATGTTGGGTTGAGATAGAAGATAGACTAGTACTTGGACCAGACATAATCCGAGAAGCTACCAAAAAAGTTGTAGTGATTAAGAAAAGAATGAAGGAAGCCCAAGGTCGCCAAAAGAGTTATGCTGATAGGAGGCAAAGGGATTTGGAATTTGTGGTTGGAGACTTGGTATTCATAAAATTTCACTAATAAGAGAATCTATTAGATTTAGAAAAGATGGAAAGTTAGCTCCAAGGTGTAACAACCCGCATATTTTACGATTGTATATTTAAATGTTTTATTTAAATATAGCATCATTGGTCGGATTAAAGTTTGAAATGCTACTTTTTGTAAACAGTCGAATTAGGACTCGTGACCACTTCCATTGAGTCCAAAATGGTGTTTGCGACCTTTTTGAGTATAGACATCGATATGTTTTGAGTTGATTAGAATTTTGATATTTTCTATTGGGCTTTGGGTTTGCGTTTCAGCCCACCAACTCATCTAATACCCTAACTCCCACTCCACTCCTCTTCATTCATTCATTCTATTTTCCTAACACTCTCAAGCTAAAGGAAAATGGGGGAAAGAAAAGGAAATTAAAATTCCTAAACCCTATATTACTAGGAAATTCAAGATTCAAGTTATAGAAATCAAAGAGAAGCTTAGGTAAGCATCCTCTTCATCTTCTCCATCTCAATCTCTCTTCAATTTTCAGAAATTCCTTTAACCTAACTTAGGAAAAACTTCACCTTTGATAATAGATTGAAGATTCTAGAGGTGTATTGAAGAGGAATTGATCTTGCCTTGTTTTAGAGCTTCTCATTTCCATATTTGGGTTTAAAGGTGAGTTCTTGAACTCACATCTATGTCTATACCTTTGATAGTTGTTAGGTATGAATTCCTAACATCTATTTCATGTTCATTTGCTTTTGAATTGTATTGGTTTGTCGAATTATCCAATTTTTGGTATTTTGAAGTCAAAATCTATTATAATCTTGTTATGGATGTTTTGACTTGTTGTTTGAAGTGTATTGAAGAGCCTATAGGGCTGGGTAGTCGCTTGGCGTAAATCCCTAGCCATCGTCCCTCGTCCGATCGCTTCCGATATGATTTGGCCATCATTGGCCTAGGCAAAATATTGCCCTGAGCTTCAGCTCAGACGTCTGGTATTAAGCTCAGATGTCTGATGCTACGGAATAAAAATTCCAGTCTTTCAGCTCAGATGTCTGAACTTACTTCCCAAACGTATGGGCGATCTGGAAGAAAATTTCCAATCTTTCAGCTCAGACGTCTGGGAAGTCTACCAGACATCTGGAGCTGCTTATTTCAGCCAAATTGTCTATTTTGAGTGGATTTCCGTTTTAATCGATTTTTGGTTGATCCGATTAGTTGTTATCACTTATTATCAACCTTGATGGCTTCTTTTCTGGATTTTTGGGAGTATCCATTTGATGGATTTGATATCGATTTCTATGGTTTATATTCATGTCGTCGAATGTGGATTTTTGGCGATTGATTGTTTTTACAATCGTTTCTGTGATTTTTCACTTTAAAATATAAAGGTTTTCTATACTAGTAGTAAATACTCAAATTCTTTCGCAAAAATGATTTCAACAATTATTTTCAATACAAACCTCGTTTTTAAAACCGTTTTCCAATCTATTAGTATATACAAACCTTTACCTCATTCGTATGAAAAATCTAATTAAACGACTTAGCAAAACAAGTGGTATGAAACGCTTGTGTTTACTTCGTCGGTTAATTCTTGGACTTGTTCGATTGAAATCTTGTGACAATTTTCGAGTGGAAATCTACAATTTGTTCGTAAATATTTATGTTAAGCTAGTGGTTATGGGACATGAAGCTAAACTCATTTATTTACTAGCTTAGTGTAATTCACACTTCTTATTGATCGATGGTGATCATTTTATGGTTTAGACTAGCGATATGCGATGTCTCTTTGTCCACGTGGGGGCTGTACCTCGTTTTATGGAGCTTCGTCTCATTCTTTTTTATAGGCTAGCGACCTATGGTTTTAGGGAGTTCGGTTCATCGGGTGTACCGTTATTTTACTACGTCGTTGTTCCAGCTTATCTGGTTCATCGGGCGTACCGTTATTGTACTACGTCGTTGTTCCGAATTATTTGAGTTTCAGGTTCATCGAGCGTAACGCTGTACTACGTCGTTGTTCCGAATTATTTGAGTTTTAGGTTCATCGGGCATAGTGTTGTACTACGTCGTTGTTCCGGCTTATTGGAGTTTCAGGTTCCTCGGGCATTTCGTTGTACTACGTCGTTGCACCGGCTCTATGGTTAGCGACCATGGGATAGCGACCCGTTTGTGATACACGTGTTGGTGAGTTTTCATGCTCCCGTTTGTGATAGGCCTCCCCCTTTATGTTTTCTGGATTTCTAATTGTTGATATCTGGAATTTGTGTTTCACCAATTTTTGTGATTGGCATATTGTGTTTTGTCAATATTTGGGGTTTGGTGAATAAGCTAAAGAATGTGATATTCTTTTTGGATATTTGAGGAGATTTGAGATATTGTATGATTTTTGTTGTTGTCAAATGCATACTTGACACAGTATGACATTCTTGTTATCATATATTTTTGTGGTATCTCTTATCCTTTCTCATCATATATGATATTTATAGCTAGACTGATCCGTTTATTATTTTTCTTCTTAAATAATAATCGGGTCAGACCGAGGTGTTACAGGTGCTTCCACTTGACTTCTTAGCAGGGACTAGCTTCTGACTTTTGGCTAACTACTTTAGCTCGGTAGTTTTTTATATACATTCGAGATAGAGACTCCTTGATGTATAATTATTCTTTTGTCTAGCACTTGTACCTATTCTTTTGTGATGTAGTGAATCTTGTATGACCACTACTTTGATGTACACTTCTATGTGTTATATTCATATCTGTTTCCGCCTTAGTGGTATGAATATCTGTGACTGATTTGTGTTATGCATATTTCTATATTTGTTTCCAAAGCCCACATAGCCACTGTGTAGTAGCTTTGAGTTTGTATTTGATATGTCGGATTTCCTCTTGAAATGAAATGCAAGTGATATTATCTGACATATCGGTACTCGCACAAAGCAATTACACAGATGGTCGCTCCTCAACAGTCTTATTCTTTGTGCTAGTCGACGGCATTACCCCGTAGTGTCCTTGGCTAGTGTGAGTATAGAGGTGGGGCGTCACACAAGGAATGTTGGACCCTTTGGTATTCTTGAGAGGATTGGATCGCTTGCTTATAAGGTCAAGTTTCCAAAGAGATTGGCAGGTGTTCATAATGTGTTCCACGGGTCTCATTTGAGAAAATATGTTCATGACCCATCTTTGATTGTGGAGCCATTGGTTCAAGAGGAATTGGAGATGGAACAGAGCCTAACCGTGGTTAGGCATCCAGTTTATGTTGTGGATCAGGATGAAAATAAGTTGCGTAACAAGTTGGTGCAACTAGTCAAGGTTCAGTGGAGTGAGGATCCAAGAGACTGCACTTAGGAGGTTGTGGATCATATTTGTTTACCAATATATATAGTTCATAGAGAAATAGAAAATGTGACCGAAAATTATTTTCCAAAATATTTATTTTTCATTGGTTAAAAGGCATCTAAAATGTCATAGCACTGTTGTAAACACACGTGCACAAATTACAAACTATCTTAACATGGTGTGTACATGTATATATGCATGTTTAAAATTGGCTCACTTAAATATATAAACATATAAGGTAAAAAGGAGATTTCATTTATTAGAAGTGTGTGTGTGTGTGTGTGTGTATTAACATATAAAAATATATTTTTCAACACATAATACAAGAGGATATGGCATAAATAGTTGCATGAGAGGGGAAGGGTACATAGTGAGGATAGAAATGAGGGGGGAGGAGTGGAGATGATGCATACATATATTTTTAATTTAAGCACTTACATATTTTTAAATAAATTTCCTAAGCCTATATATACCACTACTCTTTCATGTTTCTCATTTTACAACCTCCATCTTCATTCCAAAGTTCCTAAGAGCTTGAGAATATACATTTATGGCTTCTCTTCGTAAATTTTAAAGTAAGAAAAATCACTTCTTTTTGCTTCAAATCTCCTCTTTAGTCCACTAAATCACTTCTACAAGCTCTACAACACCTCACCTCCAAATTACAAGCACCCAAACTCCACTAACCCACATGGTCGAGCCCGACTAGCCCCTGACTGAGCCCAAACTCCACATGGTCGAGCCCATTTAGGGTGTTCAAGCATCCAAAGTTTTCAATTTTTCAAGATCCTAAGTTGTATTCAAGTTTTAGCAAAAGTTCGCCTTGAATTAGTAAAGTTTCAGTGAGTAAAACTCTTGTTTTTTGGAAAAGGAAACAACTTGATTTTGATGAATTATATATTGTGAAAATATAGCGGTTGTTGTGTTGAAATATCATGTTGTTTTGATGGCATATGATTACTAGTTTATGGTTGAGCTTGGATTTGTGATTTGGATGTTAAATGATAACTTTGGATATGGATATGTGAATGGTTGGTTATGATTTGATGGTAGTGTATTTATGAAAAAAACCAAGTGTATGTGATGTAAATGTTGTGAAGTTAGCACCTTGAAAAGTCGCAAAGGACTTGAGATCCGATTTGAAACAAAAGTTTTTTTCTTCTAGTTTTGGATTTAGTAAATGTTTTCCAAGTCTTCACCTTTTGTTTAAGTTTTCAAAACTCTTTCATATGTGTTTTCAAATATGTAGCGGCTAGAGTTAAAATGAGGTTTTCACCTAGAAATCATTTCTAGCAAACTGCGCTCATAGTGATAGTCGCTATGGATGCAGTTCGGAAATCCATGATTTCAAGTTTTAAAGTGATTTCTTTCGGATTGATTTTGAAAACTCTTTCCAAACTAAATAAATAAGTAAAAAGGGTAAGTTTTTGTTATTTAATAATTTATTATTTAATTTATTAATTAGGGATAATTATAAATTTATTAATTAAGTAATTAGATTAAGTAATTAGAGTTTAAGAGTTTATTAACTAAGTTGATTATTTTTAACTAAGAAAGTTTTAATATATGATTAATGATGATAAAAAGTAATTAATTTTTACTTAATCAAGTTTATTTATTTTAATTAATTAATTTAAAGTTAATTATTTATTAATTATTATTAATTAGAGTTAATTATTTATTTAATTATTATTAAATAAAAGGGATAATTATGTACTTAATTATTATTTAGTTAGAGTTCAATCATAGATGAACGTTATTTAATTAAGGTCAATTAAAAAAATTATTTTTTAATTAATTTTTATTTAATTAAGGTTTAATTTTGACTTAACCAAGCTTAATGAAGGTTTAATTATTAGTTAGATAAACTAAGACCTAACTAAGATAAATTAGGGTTATTTATGATTTAATTTGGATTTAACTAAGATTAATGGAAGTTTAATTGAGTTTAAACTTATGATTTAATTAAGGTTTATTTATTTTAAAGTTCTTTCAAACCTTATCGATTATTTATTTTTAACCCAACTTTCTTGTTTAGGTAAATTTGTTTTAAACCAAAGGATCTTTTGTCCATGCTATTAAATAGCTAAATGAATTAAAGTAGTTGTAATAAAACATTGGTATGTATTATCGAAAGTAAGTCAACTTGTATTTTTTCACAATACCACACTTCGGGTACGTGATTAATATAAGGAGGTTAATTTCGATAAGCGGTTCATGATAATCTAAGCATATGGAACGTATGTTCATATGTAAATCTTTACATCCTGATAGTGGAATGGTCCACTATAAACAACTTGACCTTTAAAAATATCGAACGTTGGTTTGGAGAGATCGGGATCGGATAGCAGTGTTATCCGAAAACCATTTCGAACCAACATAAGCATTCAAATTGGAAATAGTGAAGGCAAGGTCCAAGATGAAGACTTTGAAGTGCAAGGGCTATTTGCTACTAACCCTGAGGGTGATTCCAAAATGGGTGTATTGCAAGTAGTGCCTTCGGTTCATTCATCTCCTGAACGACTTGTATGGATGAATGCTGACATTGTGTCAACGTTTGGAAGGCGATTGTAACGTCCCAGATTTTCGCGTTCGAAAATTGACATCCATACTTTACATCGTACTCGAATGCCGTAGATTCGACCGTTCAAATCCGAGTCGCCGGAGCTTATAACAACATTAAGTAAACAACACAGCGGAAAAGAAAAAGAATATAGATATACAACATCTGATACAATATCCAGATACAATGATGATACAATGAATATCTATATACATCAGAGATATGATACAAGAAATAGCAGTGGAAAGAAAACGATAATATCAGCAGCGTATAATCTCCATCTTCAAAGCGCCAATCCAGAAATAGCTTGAACTCCCAATAACGATGTACCAAGATAAGCAAGTGCAGTCTGATCCAAAGACTGAACTAGCTCCAGATAATCTACTGAACCTGACTATCTGAAAAACCCAACTCTAGACTACTCGTGTAGAAAATTTTTGAGCACCCAGAGTTTAGGAAAGAAACAATAAACTCTGGATCAGTCATGGGACTGGTGTGAGCAACAAAAACAGTTTATTTTTAAAAATGAACAACAAGAGAATTTTAAAGTCTATTCGCAATGCTTTTGAAAAATGAAACTACCATAAGGCCTCCCGCCACACACACAATGCAAACGCAGAATTGGAGAAGATTTCTCCTTATGATAGTCAAAGATGCTTACTACGCAAAATCAAATCATTTTTTGATATTATTATTAGTGCATAGTGGAAAAAGTATTTCGAAACTAGAATATCAATCTTAGCCAACATACGACCATTATCGTATGCCTACTATAGCTACCATCTAAACAGTGGTGACCACCGTACGTAAATGGCAGGTTCTACAACTAATACCGTACAAAGTTCGTATTGGAAGATGGATTTCCAACGAATGGTCGGGCAAATGAACTTCCCAAGTAAAATAGAACGCCTCTGGAGCGACGTTCCCGGATCCTAACCGGATCTCTGCTACACAAGGCCAGGTTACCTCTAGCTGGGTAACTACTGACACGAATATGTCATCCCCCGGTCGTTTGCGACCTTTTTCCCGAGGATCCTCGATTCCAACAACCACAAGTAATAAATTTGCAGCAACCACAAAGTAAGTATCTGGGATCCATACCATGATACCACTCATAATCCAGAAGGAAATGACATACACTAAGGGGTCGCTATCCCCTAATAACCTTGCTGCCACGATTCCTGTTTCAACCATTACCGGGTCGTGAGGTTCGACGAAGTCTCGTCCACAAAGCTACGCTCTGTCACAAAGCCATGCTTTGGGTCAACAGATGATCAAAGTAATGATCACAAAGATAAATGATCAAACAAATGATCATATCACAAATGATCAAACAATGATCATCACACAGCAACACTCAGCATGTCACATTACCAAATTGGGAATATATCGCTGATAACCTTCAACTACATAACCTCTGAGCTCGTACGTCTCAGAGAAGGGTGTTAAGCTAAGAGAATAAATTCTCCGCCACCAAACAGAAATGTATTTGAAAGAAATCGGCTTTATATCTCAAAGTGTAATGTCAGACATGTAACCATACAAGTCTATTCCGGGTTCGAACAGAACCGAAGGCACTTCCAAAGAAGCCCTTGCAAATCCAGGTATTCACAATCCCGATCGGACTTCCCATCACTTAGGGAATCTCTATACCGGGCGCTACTCGGTGCAGAGACAATCGATAGGTCATCCTATCGCTCTCGCAAATACCCGGTCTTCAACACCGGTCTTCAAATGCTATCCATATAAGACGTATCACTTATTCGAAATGGGTTATATGACACAAAGGTCTTTTCTCGGCTAACCCGAATAGTGAGCGCAATATTCAAAAACAAATGGATAATGGGATTTCAATTAAGTCACCGCTTAAAACCCAAAACTTTTCATCCGAATGGTTAAAACAAATTACCATTTCCAATCTTTTAAACAAAAGATTTATTTCACAAAGTTAACCCCATTCACAAAGATTCATTCACAGATTTTCCAAAACAATTTCCATTACGAATTTAATAAATTCGTCAAATCTTTAAATCAAAGATTTAACTTATAGTTTTCAAAACAGTTTCTTTTCGAATGGGTTAAACAAAACATCATTTTAAATCTGTTAAAAATAAACAGATTCAATTCATAACTTGGAAAAACATTTTTCAATTCAAACTTGAAATTCCTTTAACTAAATTGGAATTTCATTTCTTATATGAAAGCTTTTATCATTTGAAAACAAACAGTTTCATTTCAGAAAATCTGATTCATTCATACGAGTTGAAATCCTTGGGTTAAATCCAAATTCTCAAAATTATACTTTTAAAATGGTTTAAATTCATATAACTTGTACAGCATCTTAAATCCCTAGTTTCGAATCATAGAATTCAATTTCAAACTTGAATTCAAATCAAATTATTTAAATTTCAAAACTCGATTAAGTTATTCAAAATAACTTTTATATTTGAAATTCCATTTCAAAAGCTTTTCACTTTAAACCCAATCCATTTCCAAAATCAATTTAAATTAAAATTTAAATTTCAAAAATATTAAATTTTAAATCATTTGTGACTTAACCGATTTCCTCGTGAAATCCATATTTGTGTGTGTAAAGGTGTAGTCCAGGGGTTTCACACAGTAGTGTAACATCATTCAATCATCACATATCAAAATACAGAAATATAGTTGATAAGCGATATGAACTATAACGCTCATCTTCCATTCACAAATCACAGATATATAAAGGTCATAGATAATAAATTACAGGTCACAACACAAATCAGGGTATATCACAAAGCATCACAGATCAGGGGATATCAACAATTCACATTTAAGACAATTCAAACATCCATAGGTAAGGTCAATTAATTATCTGATTAATCCAAAAAATAATTAATTTCTTATGAATAAATTACTAATCCTGGTTAATTAACATTAATTAATTACAAACCCATTTAATCAATTAACATTTAATCATTTATTAATTAACTTATAATTATTAAATTATTCTTTAATTAATTAATTACCCTTAATTTATTATCATTAAATTAATTACCCTTAATTAATTAATCACATTAATTAATCTCTAAATAAATTAACCTTTACCGCTGGATCAAAAATTTATCTTTAATTATTTAATTACTCCTTAATTAATCTTCATTAATTAACTAATAAATTAATTAACCCTCAATTAATTATCCTAAATTAATTACACTAAGTAATCAGACTTTAATTTAGCTACAAAGTAATTAACTTTAATTTAATCATATTAATTTATTACCTTGATTAAACAAATCAACCTTTTAAAAATCACATTAATTCATTAATTATCCTTAATTAAATCAAGACTTCAATAAATTAAAGATAAATCTTGTCTTAATTTATCACTTTATTTCATTTATTAAATCTTATCAGGTGCTTGAAATTGGTTAATATAAAGATCATCATTTTTGAAACCCATTTGGGATTAAATAAGATAATCGATTTTTTTTAATACACAATCATATAAACCTAAAACAGTTTTAGGACAATTTACTTTTAAAGTTCAAATCGTGAAACTTGTTTAACATTTCCCTGAGTAAAACATTTACTTTGTTTTAAGTCTTCAATTTCTGGTTGTTTATAAACCTGTTAACCTTAAAACCAAAAGAACCCGAGCCTCGATTTGAATCCCTTCGAGCACGACTTCGAGTCATACGCGACACTGTTTGCTTCGAGCAAATTCACGAATCCCCCGAGACATCTACTCCAAATTCTCGAGTTCAACTTTGAGCTTCCCGCCTTCTTCTTCTTTCTTTTCTCACCACTAACACGCACCATCTCAGGTGCACATGTACAGATGAACGCCGCCGTTCTGGTGGACATCGCGAACTTCAACAAATCGCAATTCACACTCTTATTCAAAATCGAATTTCGATTCGACCCAAAAATCTCGAAATCAAAAATTCACCTTGTCGTCGAACTGAAGCTCGAACGTTCCCAGACCAACTCACCTCATCCTCCTCGCATAGTTCACCAGAAAATCCTCTCTTCCGGCCACATCACGTCAACACTCCACTCTTCCATCCCCTTGAATATCACGAAGCTCGATCAAACAGTGAAGACGAACTCGTCTTGTCTTTCAACTTCAACAAAATCGAACACTGAACCCTAAATTCGTCTCGACCCAACAATTCTTGCAATAGGAATTTTTTTAACATTTTTTCTGTCTTCGTAAATCATCGAGCTAGCTTCAAAACAAATTTCAACATCTAAGATTTGTTTGATCATCAGAAATCCACAAAAAGGCATTTTGGGTTCATCTAAGAACTGTACCTTACACACGTAACTAAAAATCATCATATTTGTTTTAAAAATCCTATCATTGAACGTTTATTCGAGTTATATAATCGAATCAACAATCTAAAATATTTGAATTTAATATGTGATCTTCTTTTTACTATAAAACTGAGTTTACAGAGTCCATATTCCACTATCAAGCTTCAAACAAATTCTAGGCTATGATTTAGGTCTAAACAAACTTATTTTTTTTTAAATCTTAAGTTTAAAATGTTTTGTATGAAGAAGTATTAAATTTTTTCCTGCTTTTCTTTGCTCTGTAACTAGAAATATAGAAGAACAAGCCATATAAAAATTCCCAGTGTAACAAAAAATATACAGAACTACTTGTTTAAATTATACAGCAAAGCACAGAGTTTTCATGAATCAAATACCCAGATTTAAAATTTTAAAAGTAGTATGTTTACTCACAGTTGTTTTGGAAGAAGAACAGAGGGCAGAGCAGACTTGGAGTTTTCATCTGAAAATTCTAGTTCCATTTTGATTTTCCAGTTCGAAAGCTTGAACACTTGCTTTTGATCTCTGGTTTGTCTTGTTTATTGTTGTTTAAAGTTGAATTTCTTTTGTTTAAATTGTAAACGATACTCACTTCAATTTTTTTCTTAGCTTTGAACTGATCGAATGTGAATGAGGATGGATATATGGAAACAGTTTACAGGTGATGATATTACTTTGTACAGGTGATGTTGTTTTGTACAATTTCTTATTTAATAAACATAGGTCAGAGATCATCTTTATTTAGGAGGCTGAGATGATCTTCAAAACAAATCGAATTGACTTGTTTACTGCTAGGTATGGAAGCATTAAATGCTAATGTACTTAATGTCTACAACCTTACCTTATTTTTATGTATAGATATTTTTGCTTTTGCATTCTTTTCTTGCCTGCATCTTATTTTTACTCGGCTGTACAAATGAAGATAGTTGTGTGGCTACATTAATTAGCTTGTACAAACTTATATTTTATTTTTTTTGTTTGTACACACTATCATTCTCATCTGGTTTTCGTATATTCTTAGATTTTGTTTGCACTGGCATACTTACTTCTCATTTTTGTTTACAACTTCAAACAGTCTACATGCTTTTGTATGTACAGAGAAGATTTTGTTTATTTCATGAGGCTTGTACATAGATTTTTATTTGTATGTCTAGTTTGTTTTTATTTTGTGTATATAGATATAAAGCTATAAAAATTATTGTTAAGGTTTAGCAAATGGTTTACTTTGTATTTTATAACTTATATAATTTATCTTATTTATTTTCCTTTAAATCCTATCGTTTCGTAATATAAGTAAATTCCTATATTTTAATATGATGTTAAATTTAACAAATGTTTACTTCAGATTTTACAGTTTATCTTATATATATTTATTTTTTTATTCCTAACTTAATATTTATTATCTTGTATTTAATTTATAAGTTAAAATTATTATTATTTATTATTAAACCATTCATTTGCGATTTAAATTCAAATCAAATATATACATATATTTATAACTTCAAATTGACTCATATATGTTCAAACACATATATATTCACATCTAGATAATATTTACAATTAAATTTTAAATGATTTAACATAGAATTTATTTGGAGTTCGGGGAAACTCGCTTAAATTCCCAATTAACTATACAATTTTAATTCAAAAATTAAATAAATTATCAATTTAAATTAAATCAAAATCTGGGGTCGTGACAGCGATACAGCATTCCAAGTGGTAGTACTGTAGTAAAGGTAAATGTAGCTTTAAGACTCATCAACAGGAAATGACCAAAACACGGTATGAAGCAGGGCTATGTGGGTCGCTCCCATCAGGGTATGTCATCACCATATCTAGAATCGATATTTGACCCATTTTGTATGATCCGGTACGGTTGTTGATCCCAACCGTGGTGGTGATGTATTTAGTACTTCTAGTCAAGTGGTAGGTCGGTTCTGTGTAGCAGGGGTACAAGATGTTCTTGTCAAACCCCATGTGTACTTTATCTAGAGGTACACCTTTCGGAAGGTAGTTCCTTACCTGGTCATGTATGGAATCCTTTCTCCAATAAGTGTCGTACGGATTTAGTTATACACAAATATGTTGAAATGTGAGATGCAAGCATTTCACTATGTTCTACTTTACTCGAAAACCCTAGACATTATGATAATATCATTGGATTTCAATATAAAGTGTTCTGGTTATCGTAAGGTAAAAACCCATCTGTGTTTATGTGCGGCGTGGTCTTACGAGATACCTTTGATTTTCAAAGTATTTTATAAAAGGAATTTTTTTTTAAGTTGTTTTGAGTTTACTCACACTAGACCCATGTCTGACCCAAAGTTTTCTTTTCTTTTCCTAAAACTGTTGGGTACTCTAATTTGTATGAGTAGCCAAGTGATCTGGGTTTCTTACGGAAGCATTTTAAAGGAGCTGGAGCAGGTGGCTTCATCGTTAGCAAGTTATTACCTTATTTCGCAATGTGTATGTATGATCTATATATTTTGTATGGGCGGGTAGTTATAACTATCCGATTGAAGTTTATAATGTAATGACTCTTATTATTATTATTATGGAAATGATTATGTAATATCCTATGTTATCCATTATATGTTGTTCTGATTCATGGTGAGATTTTGTGATTGTGTGGCTTCTTCTTATCTTTCTATTTCTTCTACCTTAATGACTCGTCTTTTGAAGCAAGAAAGGATGTTCGTTACAGTAGGGTTAGGGGCACAACATTGTGCATTTTCTTTTTATCTGGCTCCCCTAACGCAGCACGACCCTCCCTAGGCCTTTTAGATTGCTTATTCATATCCTTCCCGGTTGAGGCTGAGATTAGAAGACGTGGTTAAGCTTAGATCGAAGTTTAGGAGACATGGTACCTACGAAGATCAAATAATAGTATAAAAAACAAATATAAAAGAACATACATTAGAAAACTAGTGCAAGAAAAATAAAAAAAAACTAGATAATTAAAATATACAATCTGGCACCGTAGCAGAAAAACCATAAACAAAAATAAAATTGGAAAAATGATGACATCTACGCTAAAATTGTTTCAACACGGCAAGGATTTATAAAAAACTTTGAACCCACTTGTAGACCACTAGCAAGCGAGCATGTACTCTCTCTACATACTACAAACTGCTCTCACTCTATGTCAACTCAAGGTGTTCAACTAAAGAAGAAAAGGAGTGCTAGATTGGTGCAGAAAAGTGGATTAAAGAAAAGAAACAAAAACGAAGGGAGGCAATACCTACTTGTTGAAAAGGAACAAAGTCGTCTTGTTTGGAAATGAAAAAGAACTGATCGTCCCATCTATGGGTGTTGCAAGGAGAGTAGAAAAAATTGACTTTAAGGCTCGATCAAAACAGAACTTGCCACAAAAAGAAGTAAGGCTATCATGGACAGAGTATAAAAGAGTAATTCTCGACAAGAAGGTAAGGAGCTATGATATTCAACAAAAAGGATGTATGTGCGGGTCAAATGTAGATATGATATTGGGCCTAGTTGGATAGGTTATGCTACACCTAACCAGTCCTGGATGAGAAGGGCGAGGGGGAAAGTATAATCTGCATCTTATGTGCTTGGAAGTTAGCAAAAATGAATACACCCAGATGGGGTGAGGACCCTAAATTCATAATCATTCGATGGTTCAAGATATTTTCAACTTGGCTCTCTTCACAAATGGCCAAGGCCAAATCAATAAAAGAAGAAGAATCTCTACAAGAGATACCAAGAAGGTCATCGGAAGCAATAATCCACTAAAAAAATGAAATCTAAAAAATAACGAAAATTGCATGGTCAAGCTTCACAAGACAATCAGCACAATTCCAAACCCAAACATAAACCAGCGCAGCCCAAGCTTGGAGATTCGCTGCTATAGCTAAAGTCAGGGGAGCCTTATATAAACAAGATGTGCCTATATAGCTAAGGTACAGCGCAGGCTAAGACCAATGAGATGTGCAGCCATAGTCGGAAGACAGCACGGTCCATATCACTAAGATGCACTCCTATAACTGATAGTTGACTTAGTCTATGTTTCCATAATGTGCTACCATAAATAAAAGTCAGTGTAGTCCATATCTCCACGAAGCACCACTATAGTTAATACATCAACAATGCATAACACCATTTAGCCACACCTTCCCATAGCTGCATAGATAACATGGCAAAACCTTGAGCATACGAAGAATGCAACTCGAAATTCCCATGCTGCACCAATTTCAGCCGTGCAATAGTTAATTCATAGCATAAATCTTAAGCCAGATATTTCAATATTCAAATGTCCTCGCATAAAGTCAAATTCTCCCACCTGAAGCAAGTTTTTCGACCTAAAGCAGATTCTCCGGCCTAAATCTACGTGAGTAATCCATGCAAACTAACCAAGTCAAATAGATGAAGAACTTATGCCATGATCCAAATGTGGAGAGGAGTGATACGAGACACCTTTTCACACCGCCAGTTTTTCCTCACTCCATTATGGTCTCAACCCTCAAAAGGCCACTTGGCTGGACTGGAATGAGTAGAAGGTTTCGTAGCTTTTGGGCTAGAAGAGCTATTCATCGCGGTAGGATTTGCAGCGATCCTCTGCTTCGAGACCTTTGAGCGGGAATGTTACCCATGCTGCATCCGCCTTTTCAATGTCCCGATGGCGTAGAATTTCGATGGATGCAACAGTTTAATTCGTTTGGAGGTGAAAGGTGTCTTGATTGAGCTTACTAATAATGATCTCGTTGAGATTTTGGAGGCCTACACGAAGGACGCGGACTTGGATGATTTTGAAGTGGCCGACTCAAAGATTTTGCAGCAGATCATTTTCCAGTATGTCGTTGTTTGGAAGACGGATAATCTACGTTTGACCGCCCATCAGGTTGTGCGTATCATTCAGCATAATATCATCTCTAAGATGGGAAGTTATGATCGAATTTATCCCATGGTGCGGAAGACCATCTATGCTCGTATTGGTGGCATCGCCGTCAATTGGACCCGCGCCCTTATGATGCAATTTGTTGATCAAGGACTAGCACTCCACGTAGTCACTTTTTGTATTTTCACCTATCCACTCTCGTCTTTACGTAATACATGTGAACCTCCATGGAGAGGCAGTTTAGTAGAAGTTTCCTTTTGCCCTCAGTAGATGCTTCCTTAGAAAGATGGCAATTCTGAAGCCGTTAGCAACACCAGCAGCGCCAGCGGCACGAGATTTGATGTGTACCCATCATGCTACGACCATTCAAGGGTTGCAGCAATGGATCGACCTCTAGCCGTGGAGCAAGGCATCTCATAGTATGTAGGCATTATTTTAGGATTTATGGTATTGTTGTATTTTTCCATCCAGCATTTGTTCTATTATTTTAGGTTGTTTGGGTTGTAACTGTTAGTTGTCTCTTATAAAAGGTACGCACGATATTATGAGTTTCTATTTATTTACCATATTATTGTTTCTAGACATGTAAACCACTCTTATATATGCATAGTGAAGAAGCGTTATGAATATGAAAATCTCACAAAAGACACTTAACTAATAGTAAATGCAATATAAGACCGAAAGTTTAGAATAGTTGAAAAATTTTAATGAAGGACGTGATAAAGTTGTTTTGGTATCACGAGTCATTACTCATGTTCCTTAAAAGCTAAAAATGTTGGGTAATTGGGCATGTTAACATTTTTAAATAAAATGTCAAGTTTTATGGGTAAAGGTCAGCTGTAGAATTTTAGAATTTGGTTTATGCGTTTAGCGCATAATCGGTTTCCGACTACGCTGAATTGTTGCTTAATTATGAAAAAATTTGTAGGAAAATATTTTGAAAAGTTTCCCCTTGATTTGGAAAGTTTCTCTTTCAAAAAAAAGTTTTTAGGTTTAGTTATTTTTGGCTCTTAAATTATTTTTAGAATTTTTGGCCAAAAATTTGATTTCGAGGAAAAATGCGCATCTAAATATTTTGGGAGTTTATTTTTCAAATGACTTACAAATTTGAAAAGTGAGAAAGATTTTTGTAAAATGTTTGATTTTGAAGGCCACATGTTAAGCATAGGGAAGGCATATAGAGTTAGACTTTATGGATTTAGCGGCTCATTAGGATCGACGATGCGATAAGTGCAAGCAGTAACAAGGGAAAAGTTGTTTTAGCCTTGGAATTTCTATTTTTATACATTGTCGACGACGTGCGCGACTTTATTTTTATACTCAATTCTGTTTTAGAGCTTGAAATAAGCCTCCTTACGCGTTTTGTGCGTGGAAAATTTGGAGTAAATCCAGGGTAGCGAGGAAATTTCCACCGTATTATGGGAATAGGAAGATTATAAAGTGGTAAGAATGTTGTATTCTCCACCTAAATTCCTTTTTCCGGCATAGGAGTAAAGTTTAGGAAGTGATTTTTCGATGTGTTAGATTATTGGATGGTGGGAAGTGGATGAAAAATTGGTTGTGTCATACTTTTATTCTTAGGAGTATGGAGTTTTTGGTTGAAAAGATTTTTCGAAAAGCTGCATACATATAGAACTGCCAGTATATATATATATAGGTTATTTGCATCATATTTTCCAAAAATGTTTTCAAAGGAATGCATTCATATAGGAGGATCCGATTTAGAATTATTCTGCATACATATTTTATGTGTCGTGATATAGTAATACACTATGTGCTTGTGCACATTGGTTGTAGAATTGGTTGTATACTTACTGGTTGTATAGTTTAGAATAATTAGGAGCAAAAACCATGACTTGATCACGGATGAAACTTCGGAGATGGAATTCTTTTCAAAGGGGAAGCATGTAACACCCTGTAATTTGACATTGGTTAATTAAGTAGTTAGTTAGTTAATTAGGCTCTAAAAATAGAATTTGTACAACGGTGGAATTTAACCACGAAACTTACACCAATGCGTTCGTGGTGAAATTTTGAGCGACTTTCATATTTGGGATTTTGAGATCGGAGTCCAAAAAAAGAAGTTACAAACGAAAAATGAATTCGAAATGGAAATAATTCTATTAGAATTAGTTAATGTTGTATATTAATTAAGCTGGGCTCATAGGTCGACCCGCCACTATGAGCGGTCGACCAACGGCGGTCGACCGCTCCCGGTATGGTGATTAGGGTTAGCCTAGGCCCAACGGCCCGGATTTAATATATTTCGATCTGACAGTTGAGGTTGATTCTTACGCCTATAAATTTAGGCCTAACTCTCACTTCTCTTCTCATATTATTCTAGAGGCAGTAGTGAAGCTCTACCATTTGTTCTTCTCCACTTTCTTTCTAAATTATAAAAATAAGATATTTGTATTTATATTCATACAAATTGGAGAAGAATAGAAATCAAATGAAAATGAGAAGATAAGAGAATCAATTGTACGTGTATTTTAGGTAATTTATATGTATTTATATATTTGTCTCTATTCTCTCTCCCAATACCAAATCTCTTCTCAGATATGTAATTCTAATGTATGTATATACCCTTTTTATACATATTTCTTGGATTAAAAAAGATTTGGAGATGAATTTAAGGTTCTACTTCAGATTTGGAGATTTGGATCGCTTTTAAAAGGTGAGTGGGAAATTTTATATATTGTTTATGATTTCAAATCTTTTCCGTTGGCATACGTTTGATTTTTATGCCTAAATCAATTTTATTTGTGAATTGTAGGGTTAAATTAGGTTAGAAAACTATTGCCTATATAATCTTGTTTTAGGTCTAATTTGAAATATGTTTACACCTAGATCTGAAAATCAGTTTCAAAAATTTTAGAATTTGAATGTTATATATGTTTATTCCAGATTTGTACTTGAATGTAAAACAGGATTTTTGGATTATCGTCCAATTTGTGTTATGTTGTAGATTTTCTATAGTTTAATTTGTGGGAAGAACATCTGTTTGATTTTTATATTTTGTTTACCTTTTTCACTTTTCATTAAAAAAGGGCGACGTTTGATCTAGCAAGGAATACCCACAAACAAAAGGGGAGAGATGTGTGAAATACAAATTTATTCTTCGTAGTTTACATTATCTATTCCAATTATCCATTCCTTGTAATTTCACATGTCAATCTTTCCTTTTTGTGTAAAACTAATTTATGGATATCATAGTAGAAAATCTTCCTAAGGAATCTAATTCTAGCAAATTAAATATGAAAAGCATATTCTAGTTACATATTTATGACTAAAATATATTTGGCTACGAATAGACAGTTTTATTAGGCAGTTTATATGTATTTATTACATTAATAAAGAAGAACAATGTTTATTCGTGCATTATTTATAAGTAACGTTCGTTAGTTATTATTATATTTATGGAAGCAAATAAAATTAGGAAATTACTAATGGGCAATAAATTAGGAATTGCCAATAATTAATAGAAAATAAAGGATTGTGATCCCAATTAATGGGAAATAATGATGAATTAGATTAGACAATTAGTTAGTATGAGAATTAAAGACTGTAACTCCACTTATGGGCAATGGATGGAAATGAATTTGGGAGTTACAATTAATAGAGACAAATGGATAAAAAGGGACTGATAAAAATGGAATAAATATAAAAGTTACTAATTTGAAATTAGTAATCATATATAAATGTCTTAAGAAATGCTCGTTAGGATTTTATGGACAAATTGACATTTATGAGCATTAAAAGGAGACTTATAGATATATATTATTTAAGGTAAATCTTATTGCCTTGAATAAAAAGGGAAGTGGTAAGCTAAGTCCAATGTCTACCTAAGATATTGCAAGTAAAGACATAGGATGGTTAATTAGACTTAGCAGGTTAGTGATGCAAGTCAGTAGAGTCACTCGACGGAAGACTGCTCTTCACTTTGAGGCTACCAGCAGTCAGGTGCACTTACTATTGATGTGAAATATAACTAATCCTAGGACCCATGATGGCATGAGAAATTGGACCTGCTTTCTTAAATTAAAAGTATTAAACGGTCTAAATTTAGAATTAGGAGCTGCGATGGATTTCTCCATAGGGGTTCGCTTCTGGGTTGAGGTATTAAGTGACTATAGGTTCCGCCTCTCTCCTAAAGGAAGTATTAAGTAACCTAGTGAGATTCCAAATAAATAATGACATCTCCAAAAAGATTCACTTCAATGTTTGATATTAAGTGGCTATCTTAGGGCCCGCCTCCCTACCGAAAGAATTAACCTAATGAGATTCCATATTTATAAATAAGGGTGATGATATATATCTTGGGAAGGTTTTGCTTCGGGTTTGAGGTACTAAGTGACTGATCTAAGGTTCGCCTCTCTCCTATAAAAGAAGTACTAAGTAGCCCAATGAGATTTCCGAGCAATGTCAGCTAAATAGTACCAGTGAGGAATCCTCCCTTGGTTAGGCACTAAGTGGCAAAGGCCTACCTATAAATAAGTGTTAAATGGTTAGAGACATGCCTAGTCCTTGTTAATGAGGTATTAAGTGGCTTGTATACAGTCTCTCACATTTCTAAGACTTTGATAATGATAGATGCGCTAGTAGTATAGCTATTATAAATTATAAGGCCATAAATAGTGGTTAAAAGTCTCTATATCTAGGACCAATAAACCAATAATGACGACGCTAGAAGTCCACCTTGGAAATAGGTCTTAATGACAGAGTCTACGTCGATTGAGGTCTTAAATGATGGAGTCTTCCTATTTCTTTTTTAAAAGTATTATATGGTGAAGCCCACTTCATATTTAGAAGTATTAAGTGACAAATGGGTATGGAAGTAATTGGGTGGTTGATAAGGCTTCGTCAGTATTTTATAACTTGGGAATGGGTAGGTAAGTAATCGTGAGTGCAATGCAAGGTTAGATTAGAATTGCTAACCTTAATAGACATAACAATTAAATGAAAATCAATCGATATAAATTTATGCTATGGTCAGTTTATATATTTTCCAGTCACCAGAACATTGTTCTGACCCCTTCCTCATTACAACCCATAGGATAGATTTAGAGTAACAGGTCATTGGAGCTGGATGTATTTAGTTGTTGGAGAAGTCTCATTTTCTCTTACGTTTGATGTCGATGTGACAATTTGCTATCCAAGGAATACCCTTAATTCCAAGGTTGTAGTAATAATCAGTATTCTTATCCTATTATTGTTTCCACTATGAGTTTAGATTTCTATCAATCTATGATAATGCTCATGCTTATTTGCATGTACCAAATCCAACGATCTGTGCTTTGATGGACTTGGGTTTCGATTTTTGTCGAAATTTAGGCCCATTAAGGTACGGGTTGTAAATCATGCCTAGTTTATAAGCCTTTAAGTATAGTCTTCGTGAGCAATTATATAAAGTCGCCTGCCTTTATATGTCTATACTTATGACATGCTTACATGTGTTCCTACCTCATCATGTATTATATTTTCCATGCCTTGAATTATTTAAGGCCATGTATGTATGTATTTATATGTATATGTGTGTGTGTGTGTATTTGTGTTCAATATTTAGTCACGTGTGTTGTACAAGCTTTGGTGTGTTTTGCATTTACATGTCTCCGTGACCAATGCACGTTCACGGACAGTGAGGTACATGTTGTATTATGCCTTCTGGAATAAATATTTTTGTTTAATTTACTTTCATATATTTCAACTTTTATACAGTAGCTTTCGTGTATTTATATCTCTTCATAGGCTTCCATGTATAAATATTCTGCTGAGTGAGTCATCGTGTGTTGTGAACTATATATGAGAGGT
This sequence comes from Allium fistulosum, assembly GCA_030737815.1. Lineage (NCBI taxonomy): Eukaryota > Viridiplantae > Streptophyta > Magnoliopsida > Asparagales > Amaryllidaceae > Allium > Allium fistulosum. Next base: position 454,972,194 of record CM060902.1, read on the forward strand.
AGTTCATGTGTCACTGCGTGTAGTTCACATGCAGCTTTCAGGAGATACCAATTTTTGTTGACTTCATGTGCATATATATATATATATATATATATCAATGTTTGTTTGTGTGAAGTTTCATATACCTTCACATGCATGCCTATGTGTGTATATATACTTGTCTTTGTGATTTGTTTGTGTACTGCCTTTGTAAGTTATCATATAGGGGTCATTGTGAGGAATCCAGGCCATCGTAAGTTATAAATTTTTCTATTTCATCATTAAGCATATCATATCAAAATTTCAAGGCATTTGGATGTGTTTTGACCATGTTTTCCCTAAAGCATGAACTAATTCACTTTAATTAAAATTTAAACCATAATTAAAACAATATTCAAGCATCCACACATGTATAACATCATCAAAACACTCATATGAAATCAAATCCAATAGATTAGGATAAGTTTTAAAGGAAGATTTTACTCACCTTGGTTAATAAAACTTAATTTAATCTCTTCTCCTTTTAAATTTGGAACCTTTATTCTTCTTGGCTTTGATTTAACTTGAATTTTTTTCTTCCTCCCTTGAGTTAGTGGCCGGCCATGACTTGTAGTTCTTAGGAATTTTTTTTTTGAAATGAAAATAGAAATAAAGATAGAAGGAAGGGTTAGGGCTAAGGAATATGGGTTAGTGGTTCTGGGACTTACTAACTTAACCCCCTTAACCAAATTCTTCCCATTAAAATTTAAGTTGTCTATTTTCACTAATCAAGGCCAACCAAAATTGCTCTAATTGTCTTTGGTCCATACAATTAACTTTTTAACAACTTAATTAGTTAAATCTCCCTTAGGCAATTCCTGCAATTAAACCACTTTACTAATTTAATTAATAATGTATTCATATTATTAGTTCAATTTAAATTATTTTTCCATATTATAGTCCCTTTAAAATATGGGGTGTAACAATCGGTCTCTTTGGATTTCTTGACCAGAGGTTCGAAAGAAGTATGCATATCGCTAGTCTTATTTCATTTCCTAATCTTAGCCAATGAAAAGACATCTCCCATCATAGAAGTTAAAGATAACGAGACAACTTTAGAAAGGGGAGGTAAAGGTGGTTTTCCAAAAGCTTTTGGAGAGATGGGCAAATTTACCTTATCCGACGACAAAGAAGCTGAATCGACCAAGTGCACATCTAAAACATAGGAAACGTAAAGAGATAAGAAAAAGCATAATCATTTCCTTAACATAAAAATGGAAAGGATGAAACCTGGATAGTATGTGATGCCTCACCCCGTGACCCACATTAACAAGAGTATTACTGGATAATACTGTTTGCTAATGCGGAGAATATGGCTGGTTAGGAACGACCATCTATAGCCTTGTCTTAAACATCTAATAAATACGTCAATTAATGCTCTAACTGTTTTTTCTCAATGAAGTGGAACGACATATTTAATAAATGCTTAACACAAAACTATAGTGGCTAACGAATCTATCAGAAAAAAAATACAACAACAGAATGTACATCACATCACAGAACAGCAAACATACACATATATACATATACACTGATACATCCCAGTACAACACAAAATGATACATCATAAGTGGTACAAGGACCACACTATCTACAACGAGTCAAACCAATATACATATCAGAGTCGCACAACAACAAAACAACAAAAAGATGACAAGAAGACATCCGAGACAGAAGCGGCAAAGCAATGTCCAAAAGCAGGTATCTAATCTGAAACAACTCGGTCTGACCCAAGTATAACAAAATACATGGGTCAGTCTAGCTAAAACATCTGATTAGTATGATAAGTGATAATATGAAGCATAAGGTAAAGGGGTGATAATTCTTCTCAAGTGAGAAGACGTAATAGTAAGAACATGTCATTACTTCAGGTGAGGTAGTGTCACTAAGTATAAATCCTCAAAAGAGGTAAACTCATCGATAAAATCAACTAAGTATCATAAATGCCTCATATCATTGGCGTAATCCCAAAAGAAACTATAATGGTTTCTCTAAACCATACTCCTAAATAGGAGAAAACTCAAAACTCGCCATAAATGGCAATCATAAATATATTCTCAAAATAGAGAAGTCCCAAAACTCAAGATACGCCAAAAATGGCAAACACATATATCTCTAAAAAGGAGATTAGAAATCTCAAAATAAACGCCAGGTGTTGGAAAACCCAAATCTCGAAGTATAGAACTCGATAAGGAGTTCAATTTCCCAAAGATGTAATCGCCATATATATTGTCTCGAGCGGCTCAAATGGCCAATAATGTAAAAAGGCGATACGCTTGGAAAATCACAAATAAATCAATGAAATCATCTCAAAAGATAGCACGTGCTTATAAAATGGCTGAAGCCCACCAAGTAATGTTCTCTCAAAATAAGGCCCCACGTCTCAAATGGACAAACGTTCCGAAGGACAACATCCCCAAGGACAAAAACGTCTCGGAGACAAACATCCCGAAGGACAACATCCGAAGGACAAATACGTCTCAATGGACAAACATCCCGAAGGTCCAATACTGGAAACTCGAGAATGTGTCACAAACTCTCAGAAAGGAACCCGAAAAGTGTTAACAGTGCATCCCATACCACACGTTCTCACTGATCGGTTTACTAACTGCTAGCCAATGCACACCAGAAATCAGTAAAAATATTTGCCTCGTCTCATCGTCAAATACGACCCGAAGTTCAAAACGTTCAAACAGACAAGTCAGGAATTAACCAATAAAGTAAACGCATGTGTCCTGTACCACGTGTTTTACCAAACTGTTTAATTCTCCTTCTCATATGCTCGAATAGTGCAAAAACGTGTATTTTATATAGAAAATAATTTGTTTGAGATAAAAAGCTTTTAAAACAATTTTCGAAATCGTTTTTGGAAAACAATCTTTGAAATTCCCTTATTATAGAGAATATATAGTTTTATAGCTTGAAAATAATTTATAAATGTTATATAATAATTATTTCAAAAGCCAATTTATTTTAAAAATCATTTCAAAATTATTTAGAAAAACCTGTGCTCGAAATCAAAGAAAATCATCGAAAAACACCAAAACCGACATTCGAAAACATCTAAAAATCGATTCATTTTGAACCACAAATTCACCAAAATTCTAGCTCGCCTATTGATAGGCTTCATGGCCTTCAAAACAGTTCAGAAATATCACAAAAACAAGATGCAGAAGTCAGAAAACGGATTAGAAAACAAGGCAGAACACAAAAATGAACAGGCAAAAGAAACAATACCCAGGTCTGAAATCTTCTCCGGGTTCAACTTTCAGACATAATTCGAATGGCTTAATAACCTTGGAATGGTCTAAAATTTGATACAGACAAAGTAGAACAATTTATCTATGAACTAGAAAAAGATTCACTGAATTTCGACATGAAATGGTAAAGATATGAAATTTCAAACATGGACTCAAGCCATGTTCAATTCTACCCAGGTCTTAAAACCCTCTAGGGTTCAACTTACAGGCATGAATCAGGTGACCAAACGACCTCAGATTGAACTGAAAATTGGTATGCACATAGTAGAAAACTCAGTTTTAAAGTAAAAAAGAATCGATGAATTCTGACAGGAAATGAATGAGATACGCTGTCTCAAACATGGACTAAGGGCATGTTTGCATTGGCTCAGAAAACGGAAATGTGTACAGGCCTGAAAACCATCTCGGGTTCAACTTACAGGCATGAAACAGATGACCAAACGACATTAGATTGAATTGAAAATTGGTATGCACATAGTAGAAATCTTCAACTTTGAAATAAAAAAGAATCGATGAATTCCGACAGGAAATGAAAGAGATACATTGTCTTAAACATGGACTTGGGCCATGTTTGCAGCAGCTTATAAAACGGAAATGTGTACATGCCAGAAAACCGTCTCAGGTTCAACTTACATGCATGAAATAGAGGACCAAACGACCTCAGATTGAGATGAAAATCGGTATGCACATAGTAGAAAACTTCAACTTTCAAATAAAAAAAGAATCAACGAATTTCAACATAGGAATAAGAAGATATGGTCATACAAAGTAGCAACCCCAAATTGTTTTTACTGTAAATTCAAAACAACACAAAATTCATTTACAGTAAACTATTTTGCCATTTCAGCTTCCGATTTTGCTTTGTTTAAGCTAGCATTTGTGAGATTTCAACTCACCTTACAAAATAGTAGAACAACAAGCGCGAATTGGTGAGAAGATGCAAGCTTTGGCCTTGAGGAAGCTTCAACAACCTAAAAAAAGGAGTTTATACAAACATGCTAGAAGAAAACTTCGATTATCGACAACAAATTCACCAAATCAGAAAAAGAATGAAGAGAAGTTTGGTTTTGGCTTAGATTACCTGAAATAATTGACTCTAATTTGATAAATTTTAGCAAATAATTGGATTGGTAAGAAGATTTGATTTTTACTTTGAAAGAGGAAAGTGGGTTTTTGATTTTTCTCTTCTTTTAGTTAACAGGAAGAAGATGTTTACGTTATGTTCAAGAAATGAGAATGGGGATGTTTTTCTTTCTTTTCTTGTTAAGGAATTAAATGAGCTAAGACCCAACAACTAAATTAATTAGCCCCAAAATCACATTAACACATTAAATCACTATTATACACTAACATATATACAAGTTATAACATATATACACATAATTCGACTCTATAAAAATCACACAACATATTTTTGGTTTAAAAATTATTTTACATCAAAATAAAAGATAATTTTGCTCTAAAAATTATTTTCATTACTAAAAACCCCTTATCTTAATTTAAATGCACAAATTACACAATTATTACATAAAACTCTATTTTTAACTCCAAAAATTACATAAAAACAATATTTTCTTGCATAATTAAATGCAATAAACCATATTTCCATTATTTTTATATCCAAAACTTATTTTTAAACAAAATTTCTTCTTTTTATTTATAATATACAACACATTTAATCAAATACTTTCTTTAAAAATAAGTAAAAGAAGCATTTGGCAATAATTACTAGAATTATTGCATTTCATCAAATTAAACCATATTTTGCTCATTATTAACACAAACAACCAAAATAAAGTTTTAAAAACTTTATTTCACATTTTACATTTAAAATCCATTGTTTATTTAAAATAAACAATTTTAAATCTCCAATTTATTTTTATTTCTCAATATTAAATTATAACCACCGTTATAATTTAATATTTACAGGTAATCACCAAAACTATGGTTGTTACAGACCCCCCTATAAAAATTGTGTCCTCGCAATTTCTAGAGAAGAGCTGTATTCAACACTATTTATTTCATCAAGTAAGAGAAAATAGACAAGCTAAAGTTTAAAATTTCTCACTCTTAACACAGGATGATAGAAAACCAAGATAAGATTGCTCGATAAATTATATGGTTTCCCAAGTGTAATTACTGTGATTAGTGGACCATTCGATTTTTACAAGTAATACATCATGATTTCGAAGGTGTCTCACCTTCGAAATAAGAACACAAACAGAATGCTACACAAAAGATCAATCGAGTGAGATTGATTTCTCAAAAGCTTCTCAAATAGAGTCGGGATTTAACATAATTTTATCTCGGGTTCCAACCAACTAGATAATTATCGACATGACCTTCCGTATGTCACCACGGAAAGAGCCATACCGACATTAGATTGACAACAATTGAGGTAAAAAAAATTCGACAAGGGGTAGGTGGTTTCTTCAAACACCACCAACCCAAACGACCGCGTAATGCATGCCGCTAGATAATTGCACAAAGGCAAGACAAAATCAAGGAATGGATTTTTATACTCCTATTTTACTAAACAAATATTTTTAAGGTTTTCAAAACCCATTCTCTTTGTAACAACCCGAGATTCCGCAATCACTTTGTTATCATCAAATGACGATTTGAATTATTGGCTAATCGCTGTGGAAGTTTTAATGGGTTGAATTCTTTTAAAAATCAGATTGAAATTCTTGTTGAATTTGTGAAATAGTATGCGGGCTTTAAGTTTTAAGTTGGCCCACGTTTTCACTTAGTTGTCTTGAGTCGTGATAATCATCTAGACCAACCGGACCCCTTTCTCATTTTCATTCACCCATAACCCGTTCCTTAATTTTCTCTGAAGAAAAAATGGTGGCTTGCGATCTGGAGAAATTAGGGCTTCGGCTCTTCGATCGATTGCTGGTCGTTCTTGTCTTGCGGTTAGTCCGTTCCTCTTTATCACTTGCTCTGGCAAGTTTGAAGCTTTGGAATTTGGGTTTTGGGTCTCTGGCGAAGTCGATTCTTTGTAGCTCTTGCGAATTGGACTTCGGCTTCGTCTCTGTCGATTGATGGAAGTTTGTTGCTCTGAATTAGGGCTTCGACTTGAAGCTTCGTTTCTCTGTCGAATGTGATGTTGGTGCTTGCGACTCCTTCTCTCGAGTTCGTCTCCGCTTCAAACAAAGTGAGTGTTTTCGACACTCACATCTAATTCGACTTCTACATGATTTTCATTCGTATTTAAATTGTTTGAATTTTGTTTTGAGTTTTGCTGATTGATTGGTTTCGCCCTTGTTATTTTGGTTTCATCCTGCTACTTTGTTACTTGAGTCTTCATTTAGCTTTGGCATTGTTGCAGTTTGATATTGCCTCTGTTTGGTATTTGTAGCAGTAGCATGTTGCATTATAGTTGCCTCATTGTCATCTGTATACATTGCAATGGTCAGGTTTTGAAATCTTTTTGTTGAACATTGTTTTGATCTTCGTTTCAGTCTAGTTGACACTTGATGTCACTGTGCATTCATTTATCTTCATATTGGCACTGACTTCATTTTTGTCTGCACTTTGATGGCTGATCATTTGTATACACACATTTTTCTATGTATACTTGTGTATGGCCACTGCATTCTGAAATCTTGAGTTTGGTTCCAGTTATACTTCTATTTGTAATTTCAGTACTTCATGTTGTTTATCCATGTACAGACCTCACTGCATCTTCACTTGAATCATTTGAACCTGTTTAGTTTACTTGTACATGCTCGGGTCTTTGATGTATACACTATTGAGTCAGTGGCCTTGGCCAGTCTCATTTGCATGCTGCACTAACTCATGTAGACAGTTGCCTATGTATCCTAGTTTTGATTTTTTGAACTTGTTTGAACTGGTTGTTGACCATGGCCTTAACACTGATTTATGATGTGTTTTATCCCTGAGCATTTTCTCGACCTGTCATTGTGTTTTATAGTAGCATTCCTGTATATGCTCCGAGTCATTGTAGCAGTGACTTGAACCTTTTAGCTTCTGATTTCACGTACTTCATTGAGTCTCATTGGTATTATTTGTGTGCCTTGTTATCTGCAGTTACCTGGTCTACCTGAAATCACATAGTTTTGAATGTGATCATAATTGTCTGCACTTGCATGGTCTTTGTAGTTTTACTTGGTTTGAATTTGTGGTCTTGCTAGCATGTCTGCACTGCCTGTTATTTTGATCAGTGGCTTTTGAGTTACTTGTTATATACATGTTGACTTTGGTATCACCCTGGTTCACTGGTACATGTGCCTTTGTGGTCTTCACTTTTGTATAATCTGCACATGTTACTTGTATCACTCGTCCTGCCTTCACCCTTATGTTCCTCTGGTACATTTGTCCTTGTTAGAACCTTGGCCTTTGTGCATTCATCTTGTTGCCAGTTCCTTGGTCACTTCCAGTGACTTGTAGCATTCTTTATTGATCAAGTTAGACTTGAACTATGTGACATCAGTTTGGTTAGATCACTTGTTGTTAAACTGCATGGCCGTGTTACTTCCAGTTGCAGTTTTAAACTAGACTTGTCAGTTGAGTTACTGTGGGTATGTTCCATGTACAGTTTCATTTGCATTGGTCATTTCGCTTCACTGGTGACCTTATTTTCTAATGAGGCTGATTTGAGTCTTTTTCTGTTGGGTGTTGTAGTGCCATATCCGTGGTGCTCTCACCTTCAGTTTGCTATTTCACTGTGCCTTGATTGTGACATGCTGAACTTGTTTCACTTGTTGCCTCTGATCTTGTTTAGTATTGTTTGGATTTGTCTGTATTGGCGAGGCAGTACACGTTAGCGTGCAGCCAATCAACATCGTGTTTTTAAATTGACATTTCAATTGTTTAAATTGATTTGGATTGCTGATTTGTTGTTTAACACCGTTTAGTGTTATATCTGCCGTTATCCGATTCTTTTATCGAGGAGTCGGATATACGAGATTTCTGAGACTGTCATCTATTTGATATTTGATTAATATTGCTTCTATGCATTAATAACTGAGTTTGAATTAGACTGACCCGTGTATTATTTTCTTTTGAATTTAATACTCGGGTCAGACCCGAGTTATTTCAGGTTGTAGATTTCCTTCTTTGAGTTGCTGTTCGGGATTTGAAGACTTTTCACATCTTCTGAAGTTGTCAGTGTCATTTTGTAATAGTCGTGTCGTTGTATAGAACGATATATATTCATGTATATTAGTCGATAATGTACTTGTATATATAACTTCTAGAGTCGACAGTTGTAGTTGTATCATATGTATTGTGTCAACTATGTATTAACTGACATCAGTTATATATATATGAGACTTTTGTTTTTATCAGTGTTCCGCATTTATATTATCTGTGTTATTGTTATATCTAATGTCCTAAACTATTATGAACCGTCGTAGTTAGTTTTATACTAGTATTGGGTGTGTCGATGGGAGTAAATAAATAATAGATGAAAAATAAAAAGTATATACCACTTCTATCGAGATAACCAATATTTGTGTAAGGCCAACTACGGATGGTCGCTCCTATCCAGCCTTATTCTTCGTAATAATAGACAGTATTCCTTTTAATACTCTTTGTTATTATGAGCATAGAGGTGGGGCGACACAGTTGGTATCAGAGCTTGGGGTTTATGGACATAATATAAAACTTAACTCGGATGGAACATATGTTACAACTATTGGTCGATGTTTTATTTGTGTTTGAGTCAAAACTAAAGTTTTGAAATTTTGATGAAATTTTTAAATATCTTTATTTAAAAATAAAAGTGGAATTGTGTTTTGTTGTTTTGATGAAATTGTGTTCTGATGATTTGATTGATTTGTGTTCTATTTATCAGAGTGCGCAGCGGAAACAGTGAAACTGTCTTCACTGAGTACAACTGATAATCTTTTTGATTTAAAAATCAAAATACGAAATTGATATGAATTTCATTTGTTGTTTACATAGCTGTAATTATTTTGTTTCTTTGAGAATTTCGAATCCGAATTTCGGATTCGAACAAATTGCAGTTATGTGATTTTTATTGAGATCTTTGCTGGTTTTCTTTTATGCTAATCATATATTGATTAGATTTTTGCCGTTTTTGAATTATCTTCATTGAAGATACCTTCGAATGATTTCTTTGTTCATTTTGTAGTACGTGCAAAAATTTGAATTGCACGTTATTGCATTTATTTTACGTTGAACCGATGCTTGGTTATGAAACGTATTTTGTTGCCGTTATTTTTATAACGGGATTTTACACCAATGCTATATTTTGAAGCACGGTGTTTTGTGGCATTTTGATGAATGAAAATTCACTGATATTACATTTTGATGTGAATTATTTTGATGCGATTTTTGATGTTTTAAAATTACTGTCGCTTTGACTTCAGTAACAGTCAAATTTTTAAAAAGTGGATTTTCAAGCGGTTATTCCGCAATGCTGATTTTGAGATACGATTTGTGGTATTTTGAGAAGTACAATTTCTTTGTCGAAATTGTTACTGATTTGCTGCTTTAATCACGTGATTGGAAAATCGTTTTAAAATGAAAATTGTTTTATAAATTTTTAACAGTTGCGTTTTCAAAAGAATGAGGAAGCGACTTAAACGATTCAGCAAAATCGAGGATTATGACCCCTTTCTTTTACTGATTCGCTTAATTCCGGACTTGTCCGTTTGAGAATGTAAAGTGTATTTTTACAAAATACACAATTTTGCACTTTCAAGGAAACGATGAAGAGATTTAAACGATTTAGCAAAAGTGCGGAGTATGGAACCACACTTTTACTATTTCGGTTAATTCCGGAATCGTTAATTGAATATCTGTTGTTTTGATGATTTTGATGAATTTTACACTTTCAAGGAAACGATGAAGAGAATCAAACGATTTAGTAAAACACGTGGTATGGGACATGTGCGTTTGCTATTTCGGTTAATTCCGGACTCGTTAATTGAAATATTTGATGCTTTCGTGTGCTTTCGAGCCACTATGATGGACCTTCGGGTCATATGATGGACCTTCGGGTCAAATACCAGTACTAGACCTTCGGGTCACTCTGCGGACCTTCGGGTCAATCTGATGGGCGCCAAAAATTATGTTGAGTACTTGGTAGGCTTCGGCCATATGTTGTTGCACGTGCGACGAATTAAAAACTCGCCATCTGATGGGATCGATCCAAGCTTTTATGTTGATTTTCTAGTCTTCTTAATTGATTTCTAGATATTTGTTGTTTTCAATTATCTGCAGGTAATTGGATATTTGTTGATATGAGTTCTGATTATCGTTTTTGATAATCAGATATTTGTTGTTTCTAATTATCGCTTGTGATAATTAGATATTTGTTGATATGAGTTCTGATTATCGTTTTTGATAATCAGATATTTGTTGTTTCTAATTATCGCTTGTGATAATTGGATATTTGTTGATATGAGTTCTGATTATCGTTTTTGATAATCAGATATTTGTTGTTTCTAATTATCGCTTGTGATAATTAGATATTTGTTGATATGAGTTCTGATTATCGTTTTTGATAATCAGATATTTGTTGTTTCTAATTATCGCTTGTGATAATTAGATATTTGTTGATATGAGTTCTGATTATCGTTTTTGATAATCAGATATTTGTTGTTTCTAATTATCGCTTGTGATAATTAGATATTTGTTGATATGAGTTCTGATTATCGTTTTTGATAATCGGATAATTGTTGCTTTTAATTATCGCTTTAGATAATTAAATATTTGTTGCTTTTAATTATCGCTTAAGATAATTAAATATTTGTTGAATTTAGATTTAATTATCGCTTTAGATAATTACATATTTGTTGCTTTTAATTATCGCTTGAGATAATTAAATATTTGTTGAATTTAGATTTAATTATCGCTTTAGATAATTAAATATTTGTTGCTTTTAATTATCGCTTGAGATAATTAAATATTTGTTGAATTTAGATTTAATTATCGCTTTAGATAATTAAATATTTGTTGCTTTTAATTATCGCTTGAGATAATTAAATATTTGTTGAATTTAGATTTAATTATCGCTTTAGATAATTAAATATTTGCTGATTTTGAATTTAATTATCGCTTTAGATAATTAAATGATTGTTGAATTTGAAATTTGATTATCGCTTTTGATAATTGAATATTTGTTGAATTTGGAATTTGATTATCGCTTTTGATAATCGAATATTTGTTGAATTTGGAATTTGATTATCGTTTTTGATAATCGAATATTTGTTGAATTTGAAATTTGATTATCGTTTTTGATAATCGAATATTTGTTGATTTGAGAAATTTGATTATCGCTTTTGATAATCGAATATTTGTTGAATTTGAAATTTGATTATCGTTTTTGATAATCGAATATTTGTTTTCTGATTATCGTTTGAGATACTCAGATATTTGATTTGTCTTCTGATTATCGTTTGAGATAAGTGAATATTTGCGATTTTTGAGATTTGAGCTTCGTCTTTTTCTCTAGCAATTCGGGTGAGTAATCTGATTTACTCACATTCAATTCGTGCTCAGTACGTGAATTCTGCTCTGTTTTCCTTTTCTTTTAAATACTGGAACTCGATTGATTCTTGCTTCAGACAGTCGTCTGATTTTGATTCCTTGATCCCCACGATGTTGATTTTTTTTTATTTGAATCAGTCGGACCTTTTGATTTCATTTCTAATACTTCCCCTGCTGACACTTGCTTTGCTTATACATTCGACATTGCCATGCTCTTTTGGTTGTTACCTTTTATCCATTTATTCCCTATGATTGCGTGGACGCAATTTTTATAAGGAGGGGAGTCTGTAACAACCCGAGATTCCGCAATCACTTTGTTATCATCAAATGACGATTTGAATTATTGGCTAATCGCTGTGGAAGTTTTAATGGGTTGAATTCTTTTAAAAATCAGATTGAAATTCTTGTTGAATTTGTGAAATAGTATGCGGGCTTTAAGTTTTAAGTTGGCCCACGTTTTCACTTAGTTGTTTTGAGTCGTGATAATCATCTAGACCAACCGGACCCCTTTCTCATTTTCATTCACCCATAACCCGTTCCTTAATTTTCTCTGAAGAAAAAATGGTGGCTTGCGATCTGGAGAAATTAGGGCTTCGGCTCTTCGATCGATTGCTGGTCGTTCTTGTCTTGCGGTTAGTCCGTTCCTCTTTATCACTTGCTCTGGCAAGTTTGAAGCTTTGGAATTTGGGTTTTGGGTCTCTGGCGAAGTCGATTCTTTGTAGCTCTTGCGAATTGGACTTCGGCTTCGTCTCTGTCGATTGATGGAAGTTTGTTGCTCTGAATTAGGGCTTCGACTTGAAGCTTCGTTGCTCTGTCGAATGTGATGTTGGTGCTTGCGACTCCTTCTCTCGAGTTCGTCTCCGCTTCAAACAAAGTGAGTGTTTTCGACACTCACATCTAATTCGACTTCTACATGATTTTCATTCGTATTTAAATTGTTTGAATTTTGTTTTGAGTTTTGCTGATTGATTGGTTTCGCCCTTGTTATTTTGGTTTCATCCTGCTACTTTGTTACTTGAGTCTTCATTTAGCTTTGGCATTGTTGCAGTTTGATATTGCCTCTGTTTGGTATTTGTAGCAGTAGCATGTTGCATTATAGTTGCCTTATTGTCATCTGTATACATTGCAATGGTCAGGTTTTGAAATCTTTTTGTTGAACATTGTTTTGATCTTCGTTTCAGTCTAGTTGACACTTGATGTCACTGTGCATTCATTTATCTTCATATTGGCACTGACTTCATTTTTGTCTGCACTTTGATGGCTGATCATTTGTATACACACATTTTTCTATGTATACTTGTGTATGGCCACTGCATTCTGAAATCTTGAGTTTGGTTCCAGTTATACTGCTATTTGTAATTTCAGTACTTCATGTTGTTTATCCATGTACAGACCTCACTGCATCTTCACTTGAATCATTTGAACCTGTTTAGTTTACTTGTACATGCTCGGGTCTCTGATGTATACACTATTGAGTCAGTGGCCTTGGCCAGTCTCATTTGCATGCTGCACTAACTCATGTAGACAGTTGCCTATGTATCCTAGTTTTGATTTTTTGAACTTGTTTGAACTGGTTGTTGACCATGGCCTTAACACTGATTTATGATGTGTTTTATCCCTGAGCATTTTCTCGACCTGTCATTGTGTTTTATAGTAGCATTCCTGTATATGCTCCGAGTCATTGTAGCAGTGACTTGAACCTTTTAGCTTCTGATTTCACGTACTTCATTGAGTCTCATTGGTATTATTTGTGTGCCTTGTTATCTGCAGTTACCTGGTCTACCTGAAATCACATAGTTTTGAATGTGATCATAATTGTCTGCACTTGCATGGTCTTTGTAGTTTCACTTGGTTTGAATTTGTGGTCTTGCTAGCATGTCTGCACTGCCTGTTATTTTGATCAGTGGCTTTTGAGTTACTTGTTATATACATGTTGACTTTGGTATCACCCTGGTTCACTGGTACATGTGCCTTTGTGGTCTTCACTTTTGTATAATCTGCACATGTTACTTGTATCACTCGTCCTGCCTTCACCCTTATGTTCCTCTGGTACATTTGTCCTTGTTAGAACCTTGGCCTTTGTGCATTCATCTTGTTGCCAGTTCCTTGGTCACTTCCAGTGACTTATAGCATTCTTTATTGATCAAGTTAGACTTGAACTATGTGACATCAGTTTGGTTAGATCACTTGTTGTTAAACTGCATGGCCGTGTTACTTCCAGTTGCAGTTTTAAACTAGACTTGTCAGTTGAGTTACTGTGGGTATGTTCCATGTACAGTTTCATTTGCATTGGTCATTTCGCTTCACTGGTGACCTTATTTTCTAATGAGGCTGATTTGAGTCTTTTTCTGTTGGGTGTTGTAGTGCCATATCCGTGGTGCTCTCACCTTCAGTTTGTTATTTCACTGTGCCTTGATTGTGACATGCTGAACTTGTTTCACTTGTTGCCTCTGATCTTGTTTAGTATTGTTTGGATTTGTTTGTATTGGCGAGGCAGTACACGTTAGCGTGTACTGCAGCCAATCAACATCGTGTTTTTAAATTGACATTTCAATTGTTTAAATTGATTTGGATTGCTGATTTGTTGTTTAACACCGTTTAGTGTTATATCTGCCGTTATCCGATTCTTTTATCGAGGAGTCGGATATACGAGATTTCTGAGACTGTCATCTATTTGATATTTGATTAATATTGCTTCTATGCATTAATAACTGAGTTTGAATTAGACTGACCCGTGTATTATTTTCTTTTGAATTTAATACTCGGGTCAGACCCGAGTTATTTTAGGTTGTAGATTTCCTTCTTTGAGTTGCTGTTCGGGATTTGAAGACTTTTCACATCTTCTGAAGTTGTCAGTGTCATTTTGTAATAGTCGTGTCGTTGTATAGAACGATATATATTCATGTATATTAGTCGATAATGTACTTGTATATATAACTTCTAGAGTCGATAGTTGTAGTTGTATCATATGTATTGTGTCAACTATGTATTAACTGACATCAGTTATATATATATGAGACTTTTGTTTTTATCAGTGTTCCGCATTTATATTATCTGTGTTATTGTTATATCTAATGTCCTAAACTATTATGAACCGTCGTAGTTCGTTTTATACTAGTATTGGGTGTGTCGATGGGAGTAAATAAATAATAGATGAAAAATAAAAAGTATATACCACTTCTATCGAGATAACCAATATTTGTGTAAGGCCAACTACGGATGGTCGCTCCTATCCAGCCTTATTCTTCGTAATAATAGACAGTATTCCTTTTAATACTCTTTGTTATTATGAGCATAGAGGTGGGGCGTCACACTCTTCATACTCAAATTCTCAAATTTCAACATTTTGAAAATTTTCAAAACCTCTTATTAAAATTCAATTTAACCCCCAAACTCTTCATTTAAAGTGAATAAAATGTTTCACTCTTAAATTCTACTACAATATATTTCAGTTTGAAACATATATTTTTCATACTAATCATCAACTCGATTACATTCACAAAATAGGTAGAATACACTTGAACATTAAGAAAACAAGTCATTTTCAATTTCAAACCTGCTGTAAAGAAAATAAGTTTTTACATAGAAAACCACAAAATTTGAGAACTCTTATAATATAAAAGTTGTTCTACTAAGTCTAAGCTTTCCAGCAATATAAAGATCATCAAAATTGGATTCACGGTTTGAAAGTTATGCAAAATTTACTTTCATCATAAATTTTAGAAATTTTATAATAATACAGAAATGTTTATTCACTTTCAAACCTAATTTAGACGGAATAAAGAAAAATATTCCAAAGTGGTAAAAAGAAAATTTATAGCTTTCTGAAAGCTCTTCCATTTACAAAAAGTTTGAACTCATTCGGAGTTATAAGTCTCAAGTTATTGTTGTTTTATCACAGCACTTTTCCAAACCAAATTTCAGCTTTCTAATCAATTTAAAATTTGAAATTCTCCCAAGCCATTTTAATTTCAAACTACATTTTCAAGCAAGCATTTTGCTAATTTATTTATTAAATGATCTTCTTTTTCCCCGGAAAGCTAAGACATACAAAATTATGATTAACCTTATGAAATCATCATAAAAACGAACAATCCATCAGGTGGAAAAAAATTCATTACCTTCCAAAATCTAATTTAAAAGCAATTAACTAAGAAAACTTATTTTGAAAGAGATAACTAATCTCTTCCATTATCAAGAAATGATTATTGATTATTCATCAAAATAAATTTTTGGGATATATATATATATATAAAGTTCAAAATTATCCTCATAATTTAAAATGATTATACTACATGAACTGTTCATTTGTCAAAACAATTCAAATTCACATTTCCACTATGTCACAAAAATTAAATTTCCATCTAATTATCAACATAAAACTAATTAAAGTTGATAGTTAATTCAAACTTGTTTTCAAAAGAATTTTACAAATTCGCACCAACAAATTTTTAATACAACCAAAGTTTAAAACAAAACTTGCTCGTAAATTCATGCTAAAATTTTAAAATTAGCATATTCAATTTCAAAAATTTCAAATAATATAAGGGTATTGCCTCCCCATTGATTTATATTGAATGTCCCCATCGATTGGCTGTAGAGTTGACCAAATGATCAAAAGTGCCTCGCCACTCATCCAACTCTCACTATGGTTCACTGGCTGCATTACACATTCAAATAAAATTTAATACTCTAAACATATTAATTTATTCGAAACTTTACTTATTAAAACTCAATGTACCGTGTTTGATTGTCTCATCATAGCGTTTTGGAAATTCCTATCGATAACATTGATCGGGCGCATCGACCAGAATTCTTAAAGCACTCGATGAACAATCCAACACAAAAATCATTTTCTATAAAATGCCTCTTATATAATTTACAAAATATTCTTTACTTGTCTCAATAAACAAAAATCCAATTATACTTAAAAACATATCTTCTATTTGAAAGATTTGCAATATCAAATTGTTGCTTACACTCAAAATCAAAAGAACACAAGGAGAACTCATCGAGAAATTCCCAGAATAGTCGATTCACAAGATTGGCGAAAAAAACTGGAGTGTTCGTCAAACCGAACGGTATAATGAGCCACTCACAAGAACCATACGAGTGCGGAATGCGGTAAGAGGAATGCTATTCTCCGCAACTCGTAGCTGATGAAAATCGGTGCAAGGTCAAGCCGAGGAAAGACCTTAACACCACCCAATAGATCGAATATGTCATCAATCATAAGCAATAGATACTCGTTCTAATGGCTAACTTGTTAAGCTTGCGAAAATGGATGCAAATCCTAAGAATACCCTCAGATTTCATAACAAAGATGACCGTGGCATCCCATGGTAAAGACTGAACTGAATGAATTGCTTGGCTTCAAGCTTCAGCAATCACTCTTAGAGTTCCTCATTTCCTTAGTGGACATCCTCATGGGAGGACGACTAATAGTCTGAGAATCAGGAACGAAGTCAAAACAAAACTCAATTGCCTGCTTGGGTGGTAAACCCTAACGGACTCAAATACATCGGCAGAATTACTAACAACAGGAGTTCGAGATACTTTATCATTATCTCGAGACTCAAAGGCAATTAAAGATACTTTGGAATCTCCATCAACATTTCGAAGGATAAGAAACAACAGATCAGCCGGATTAGGATACCTAAGATATAGGATCCTTTCAAACATAGAATGTGGGCTTGATACATACAAGCCAATCCTTCCAAATTCTCATCAAACCCAAGATAGTAAATAACGTGCAATTACGCATGGAAAGAAAAACTACAAAGAACAATCTCAAAATCCTCACTCAACAATCCAAATATTATGGATTACCTCAATAGGGTTCGCAATCCTCACAGAAGTAATAAGACAAGAACATCCAATGGCATCAACAAATTCCTCCGATACGGATGAGTGTCAAGCACTCATATCGAAGATAACTCGAATAAAACAATCACGATTAGGATTACTCCTAGGATAATATATCATCAATTTAATTGTGGAATACTACGGAATTAAAATACATTCCTAGACGTATTCCCATCTTATATCTACCCCAAAGGACACGAAAAGGTAAAGGACACAATGATTAATGAATTTGTAACACTTGTACTACACTTTGATGTACCGTAATATATGTTTCTGTTCTGCGTTTATCATATTTTGCTCTGAAATCAGCTCTGATACCAAGCTGTGATGCCCCACCCTGAGACCCACATTAACAAAGAGTATTACTGGGTAATACTATCTGCTAATGCAGAGAATAGGGCTGGTTAGGAGCGACCATCTATAAACTTGTCTTAAAGATCAATTAAATACGTAGATTAATGCTCAATTTTTTTTTCTCAATCAAGTGGATCGACATGTTCAATAAATGCTTAACACAAAACTATAGTGGCTAATGAATCTATCAGAACAAAATACAACAGAATGTACATCACATCACAGAACAGCAAACAGACATATATATATATATATATATATATACACCGATACATCCCAGTACAACACAAAATGATACATCATAAGTGGTACAAGGACCACACTATCTACAACGAGTCAAAACAATATACATATCAGAGTCGCACAACAACAAAACAACAAAAAGATGATAAGAAGATATCCAAGACGGAAGCGGCAAAGCAAAGTCCAAAAGCAGGTATCTAACCTAAAACAACTCGGTCTGATCCGAGTATATAAAAATACACGGGTTAGTTTAGCTAAAACATTTGATTAGTATGATAAGTGATAATATGAAGCATAAGGTAAAGGGGTGATAATTCTTCTCGAGTGAGAAGAAGTAATAGTAAGAACATGTCATTACTTCAAGTGAGGTAGTATCACTAAGTATAAATCCTAGAAAGAGGTAAACTCGTCGATAAAATCAACTAAGTATCATAAATACCTCATATCATCGGCGTAATCCCAAAAGAAACTATAATGGTTTCTCTAAACCATACTCCTAAATAGAAGAAATCTCAAAACTCAAAACTCGCCATAAATGGCAATCACAAATATATTCTCAAAATAGAGAAGTCCCAAAACTCAAGATATGCCAAAAATGGCAAACACATAAATCTCTAAAACGGAGATTAGAAATCTCAAAATAAACGCCAGGTGTTGGCAAACCCAAATCTCAAAGTATAGAACTCGATAAGGAGTTCAATTTCCCAAAGATGTAATCGTCATATATAATGTCTCGAGCGGCTCAAATGGCCAATAATGTAAAAAGGCGATACACTTGGAAAATCACAAATAAATCAATGAAATCATCTCAAAAGATAGCACGTGCTTATAAAATGGTCGAAGCCCGCCAAGTAATGTTCTCTCAAAATAAGG
The DNA here is from genome assembly GCA_030737815.1 of Allium fistulosum. Lineage (NCBI taxonomy): Eukaryota > Viridiplantae > Streptophyta > Magnoliopsida > Asparagales > Amaryllidaceae > Allium > Allium fistulosum. The sequence goes on from CM060902.1 coordinate 454,991,294, forward strand.
CGCCATGTCTCAAACGGACAAACGTCCCGAAGGACAACATCCCGAAGGACAAATACGTCTCAAAGACAAACATCCCAAAGGACAACATCTCGAAGGACAAATACGTCTCAATGGACAAACATCCCGAAGGACAATGACCCGAAGGTCCAGTATTGGAAACTAGAGAATGTGTCACAAACTCTTAGAAAGGAACCCGAAAAGTGTTAACAGTGTGTCTCATACCACACATTCTCACTAATCAGTTTACTAACCACTAGCCAATGATACGCCAGAAATCAGTAAAAATATTTGCCTCATCTCATTGTCAAATATGACCCGAAGGTCAAAACGGACAAGTCAAGAATTAATCGATAAAGTAAACGCACGTGTCCCATACCACATGTTTTACCAAACCGTTTAATTCTCCTTCTCATACACTCGAATAATGCAAAAACGTGTATTTTATATAGAAAATAATTTGTTTGAGAAAACAAGCTTTTAAAACAATTTTCGAAATCGTTTTTGGAAAACAATCTTTGAAATCCCTTATTATAGAGAATGTATAGTTTTTATAGCTTGAAAATAATTTATAAATATTATATAATAATTATTTCAAAAGCTAATTTATTTTAAAAATCATTTCAAAATTATTTAGAAAAACCCGTGCTCAAAATCAAAGAAAAATCATCGAAAAATACAAAAACCGACATTCAAAAACATCTTAAAATCGGTTCATTTTGAATCACAAATTCACCAAAATTCTGGCTCGCCTATTGATAGGCTTCATGGCCTTCAAAAAATTTCAGAAATATCACAAAAACAAGATGCAGAAGTCGGAAAATGGATTAGAAAACAAGGCAGAACTCAAAAATGCACATGCCAAAGAAAAACAATACCCGGGTCTGAAATCTTATCCGGGTTCAACTTCTAGACATAATTCGATTGCCTTAATGACCTCGAAATGGTATGAAATTTGATGCACACAAAGTAGAACAATTTATCTATGAACTGGAAAAAGATTCACTGAATTTCGACATGAAATGGTAAAGATATGAAATTTCAAACATGGACTCAAGCCATGTTGAATTTTGCCCAGGTCTGAAAACCCTCTCGAGTTCAACTTACAGGCATGAATCAGGTGACCAAACGACCTCAGATTGAACTGAAAATTGGTATGCAAATAGTAGAAAAGTCAACTTTCAAATATAAAAAATTGATGAATTGCGACAGGAAATGAAAGAGATAAGCTGTCTCAAACATGTACCAAGGCCATGTTTGCAGCGACTCAGAAAACGGAAATGTGTACAGGCCTAAAAACCATCTCGGGTTCAACTTACAGGCATGAACAGATGATCAAACGGCCTTAGATTGAATTGAAAATTGGTATGCACATAGTAGAAATCTTCGACTTTGAAATAAAAAAAGAATCGATGAATTCCGACAGGAAATGAAAGAGATACGCTGTCTCAAACATGAACTCGGGCCATGTTTGCAGCAGCTCAGAAAACGGAAATGTGTACATGCCTGAAAACCATCTTGGGTTCAACTTACAGGCATGAAAAAGAGGACCAAACAACCTCAGATTGAACTAAAAATTGTATGCACATAGTAGAAAACTTCAACTTTCAAATAAAAAAAGAATCAACGAATTTCGACATAGGAATAAGAAGATATAGTCATACAAAGTAGCGACCAAAAACTGTTTTTACTGTAAATTCAAAACAACACAAAATTCATTTACAGTAAACTAGTTTTGCCATTTTAGCTTGCGATTTCGCTTTGTTTAAGCTAGCATTTGTGAGATTTCAACTCACCTTACAAAATAGTAGAGCAACAAGAGCGAATTGGAGAGAAGATGCAAGCTTTGGCCTTGAGGAAGCTTCAACAACCTAAAAAAAGGAGTTTATACAAACATGCGAGAACAAAACTTCAATTATAGACAACAAATTCACCAAAGCATAAAAAGGATGAAGAGAAGTTTTGTTTTGGCTTAGATTACCTGAAATAATTGACTCTAATTTGATAAATTTCAGCAAATAATTGGATTGGTAAGAAGATTTTGATTTTTACTTTGAAAGAGGAAAGTGGGTTTTTGTTTTTTCTCTTCTTTTAGTTAACAGGAAGAAGATGTTTACCGTAAGTTCAAGAAATGAGAAAGGGAATGTTTTTCTTTCTTTTCTGGTTAAAGAATTAAATGGGCTAAGACCCAACAACTAAATTAATTAGCCCCAAAATCACATTAACACACTAAATCACTATTATACACTAACATATATACAAGTTATAACATATATACACATAATTCAACTCTATAAAAATCACACAACATATTTTTATGTTCTAAAAATTATTTTACATCAAAATAAAAGATAATTTTGCACTAAAAATTATTTTCATTACTAAAAATCCCTTATCTTAATTTAAATGCACAAATTATACAATTATTACATAAAACTCTATTTTTAACTCCAAAAATTACATAAAAATATTTTCTTGCATAATTAAATATAATAAACCATATTTCCATCATTTTTATATCCAAAACTTATTTTTAAACAAAATTTCTTCTTTTTATTTATAATATACAACATATTAAATCAAATACTTCCTTTAAAAATCAATAAAAGAAGCATTTGGCAATAATTACTAGAATTATTGCATTTCATCAAATTAAACCATATTTTGCTCATTATTAACACAAACAACCAAAATAAAGTTTTAAACACTTTATTTTCACATTTTAAATCTAAAATCCATTGTTTATTTAAATAAACAATTTTAAATCTCCAATTTATTTTTATTTCTCAATATTAAATTATAACCACCATTATAATTTATTATTTATAGGTAATCGCCAAAACCAGGGTTGTTACAGTATTTGGGGCTATTGGTGGTTGAGCATGGACCTAAAGTGTTTGCAGAAAAATTTCTAATTTAGCGGTGACAAGAGTTAAATAACCATGTATATTCCCCTTTATTATAGGAGGCTCCCCAAAAATCCAATGAAGGCATGAATTAAGGAATACTTCCTTAATTTATCTTCAGTAAGAAACCTTAGTCGACTCCTTGAGTACTTAGTGGCATCCCAAAATGGTCAATCTTTGCCCAAACCTTAGGATCGATATCTTTCGAGGTAGAATCTGAAAATAGTAATTAGAAATAAAATGATAGAGTTATGTAAAATGATGATAAAATAATAAAAAGATTATAAGAAAAAGTGGTGTACTAGATATAGAGAATTTTCCGGAGATCTTTGGAGAGAAGCATCTTATATAGAAGAACTAGTGGCTCTAGTCTCTTATTTTGTTAATCGAGTCAGAAATTGACCAGCTGCCAGCAAGGCAGAGATAATGTACGTTGCCTTTGGGCTAATACTTAGCTTTCTAAAGAATGGAAAGGGAACAAAGAATTGAAGGAGTCAAATCTTCTATCTTGATTTTTTTGAACAACATGAGATAGGAAAGAATGTAACTGTAGGGATGCGGTGTAAGCTGAATAGGAGCAATCCCGAGGAAAGACAAGATTATGGTGATAATGGTGTTGAAAGGCAGGTAACAAGAATGCCAAATATGAATGGGTGTGAAAACAAAGAATCCCTCAAAAGAAGTGTCAATCCTATCAAAAGGACTCGAAACTCTGGTTTCAACTTGAGAGATCCCAAAATGTTATTATAGAGAATCCGTATCTTCTTTCCTTAAGAAATAGGATTGACAATTGGTATAGAGTTTCCCTTTAGAAGGCTTCTTGTTCTCGGGAGTACTAGGGGATCCTTTAGAAGTTCCTTTTTTACTTCCAACCATGGTACATATATTATTTTGATCAAACACATGAATTAATAAAACCTTGACTAAAGAAGGCAAAACTTAAATCTGAATTACCCTTAGAGCAAGCAAACTAATGAATTTCCAACATAATTAAGCTAATAAGTACCCAAGTAATGAGAAAATAAAGCAATATATAAAGCTTGTCCATATTAAACGAACAAATAGAGTTCATTGCAAATTGAGTTATCACATGTTGAATAAGTAAACAATGGGATTGTCGTAAGTTAAGCTGTTTTTGCAAGTTGAGTAGGGTATGAAAAGTGGGTTTTTGCACATTGAGTTGTCGCATATTGAGTTGTCGCATGTTGAGTAAGGCAAGAAAGGTGGGTGGCACATATTGAGCTATCATAGGTTGAGTAAGGTAAGAAAAATGGGTTGTCGCGCATCGAGTTGTTGCGTGTTGAATAAGGCAAGAAAGGTGGGTTGTCACACATTGAGCTATCATAAGTCGACTAAAGTAAGCAAAATGGGTTATCTAGTATTGAACTATCACGTTTTTAGTATGGCAAGAAAGATGGGTTATCGCATATTCGGATAATGAATATGTTATCACTTGTTAAGTGAGTTATCACTTGTTAAATAAAAAAGGTAATAGAAAGTGTTGTCGCTTGTTAAATTAAAAAGGGTTATCGCATATTGAGATAACGGATAATAAGGCAAGCAGTCTATAGTTGGAAGCATTCAAAAACTAAAATGGATATCGGTTGTAGAAACCAAAATCCATTAACAAAATAAGCAATTTAAGCAAGGCTAATAGAAGATTAAAATGGGAATTATGAAGAAACCCAACCAGATTCATGCAAAAAGTCATAGTTGATAATTTTGAAATTGGGGTCCATAATCGAAAACACCACAATGATAATACTAGAAACAATCGAAGTGACAATGATACTGGAAATTAAGAATTACCAATTGAAAATTTTGCCCAAGGAATAATGTTTTGCAAATTTTTTTAAGATAAATGATTTTGAGTGAACGGGTAAAAGGGAAAGAGAAAAGGAAGGACTGTTTATAATAAGAAGGAAGAGAGTAATCTAACCATCAGATTAAAAGAAAGAGAAAATGCACGGTTAAGATGGGAAATTCTTGGGATACGAAGGGTTTTAACTTAATAAGAGAACTAAAAGGAACAAAGTTTTTATACTAAAGTTTAAAAGGCTTTTATAAAAGTAGGGCAAGGACTAAGCGTTATACGTAAAAAATTATAGCTATCGCAGATTGAGAAAGCAAGCCGTTACAAGTTGATAATAAAGGAAGATAACACAAGTTGAGGTCAAAGCAAGATGTCGTAGGTTGATGATAAGGAAAGCTATCGCAAGTTGGAAAAGAAGTAGTTATTTCAAGTTAAAGCATCGGGGCTATCAAAAGTTGACATGGTCAAGACCACTGTGAGTTAAAAGCCATTACATATTATAGGCCATCATAAGATAATATTCGTCGCAAGTAGATATTGTATAGATGTCGCAAGTTGAAGGCCAAGCTAACATATGCTAATAACATAAAGCCATTGCAAGATGAAGACTATCACATATAAAGAGCCATCACAAGTTGATAAAGAAAAAAGCCATCGCATGTTGTTAATGTAGGTTATAAAAAGATGATGAAAATATAAAGCCATTGCGGTTAAAGGCTATCACATATTGATGATATAGGCTATCATAAGATGATAATAATACAAAGCCATAACAAGTTAAAGTGGTGAAGTTATAGTCTGTTGTTGAAGATTATAGAGCTATTGCATTTTGAAGTCTACATAGTTATCGCATATTGAAAATAAAAGAGTTATCTCATGTTGAAGATTACATAATTATCGAATAAAAAGGCACACATAGCTATCACATAATGGTAATAGCACATTGATTATTAAAGGAGCTATCAAAAGTTGATGCAATCGCATATTGATAATTAAAGCTATCACATATTGAATAACTCGCATAAAATTGGCATCCAACTAGCCATGTGGCATTTTCTAATTGGATTAGCAGTGTCACGTCATCATGAAATAGGAGAAGGGTTGTGCCACATGTCATCTCGAGCATGTGCCACGTTAGCAAATCATGACCCTCTACTTCCTACAAGTGACACATGTCATGAATCCAAAGGTCCAAATTTTCTATAAACATGCATGTACCCCTACTAGAAAGGGAATAAATTCCGAGTGGTACTTCTTCCTCATTTTTCATTTTCTTATGTGTAAAATAAAAGGCTTGAGATTAGGATTTTGATGGTCGTTATGTCAAACTGAAGTCGTAGCTTTGTAATCGAGGACTTGAATAAATTCCTATTTGCATATATGCTCTCGTATGGACCTATGATTTTCTTACTTAACTTATTACTTGCATATTAAACAAGAACGACTTTCCTCTTTGACTAGCATGTTGAATGAAAATGACTTACCTCTTTAGACTTGCATATCTTATTAAAGTATTCTGGATACAAATTTTGACCTAACATTGAGCACCCTCAAGATTTTAGTAACATGATTAGTCGATCCCAATACCCATTGAAGGAATTGAAGAAATTCTCATATCTCCCTTAGGACTTTTGAGAGATGAAGAATTCAGTGGAAACCTTATTAGATTGCCTGTGACATATACGTTGAATTCCTTACCATCAAATTTGTGCCTTGGACCCCATATAATTTATGTACTAGTAAGAAACCCCACCTTAATTATCATAGGGTATAAGGTTGTCCATCTTATGTTAAGAACGTAAAATCCAGTAAATTTGAGGCACGATCGGTTTTATGCAAATTCCAATGGATATGTATTCTATAATACCAAGGAATCAAAAGTGTTTATTTCATGACATGTCACATTTTTTAGAAAGGAATTTCTATCACGAGAAATATATTGGCAGTAAGATAGACTTGGATGAGGTCTAAGAAAATTCCATGGAAACTAAGAATTTAGATAGTAATTCAACACCTATAAAAGACAAGTGACATTTTAGAAGGTATAGTAAGGAATACGCTAGAGAGATATTATCGATTTCTTATTGATGGTGGGAAAGAGGATTGTGTCATTCATGACAATGATCCCCTTACTTATCGAAAAGCCTTAGAGAGTAAATACTCTATCTTATAGCTTGATGCGATGAAATTTGAAATGGATGCCATATGCAAGAACAATGTTTAGATTTTGAAAAATGTACCGAAAAGGGTAAAACCCATCGACTGCAAATTGATCTTTAAGAAAAAGACTGTAGATGGGAAGGTTGAGTCCTATAAAGTAAGTTGGCGGTGAAACGATTATGTCAAATTCAAGGTGTTGATTATGACAAAACGTTTTCTCCGATCGCCATGCATAAATTAGTTCAAATTCTACATGTTGTTTTTACTTATTATGACTACAAAATATGATAGATAGACGTTAAATGAGCATTTCTAAATGGTGATTTAGAAGATAATGTTTATATGTCATAACCAGAGGGTTTTAAAATCAGTGGGAACGACCACAAGGCATCTAAACTCTTAAAATCAATTTATGTTTTGACAATGTAATCAAATAGTTTGGTTTCAGCCAAAACTTAAAGGAATGTGCATATATAGGAAAAAACAAACGGTGTTATTGCGTTCTTAATTTTGTACGTTGATATTTTACAACTGACTGGTAATGATGTGCTGATATTACAACCAGTGAAGTTGGTTATCCAATGATTTTCAATGGAGGATTTGGGAGAGGTGTCCTTTATACCAAGTATAAAGACCAATAGAGATAAATCTAGAAGGTTAATGGGATTATTCCAATCGGTATACATGGATATCGTACTAAGGAGGTTCGGTATGGAAAATTTAAAGCATAGAATGTTACAAGTGCGACATGCGATTGTTCTTTTGAAGAACTCTTCATCTACAAATGATGGGTGAAAGCAAATGAGTAGGATTCTTTATGCTTTCGTAATAGAATCTATCATTTATAGTATGATGTATACTAGACTAGATATCGCTTTTGCACTAGGTGTGGTTAGCTGATATCAATCAAATCCAAGCGAAAATAATTGGATAACTGTTAATGTCATCCTAAAGTATGAGAGAAATACCAAGGATTTCTTTCTTATATATGGGAACAACAAACTCCTTGTGAAGGGGGACTTGGACTTGAGTTTTCAAAGTGATGTCGACCAAAACAAATTAGTCTCAAGATTAATAAAACTTAATGAAGGGGCCATTAGTTGGAAAGTTCCAAACAAGAAGTTGTAGCATATTCAATCATAGAGGTCGAGTATATCATCTTTAACGTCATCGCAAAAGAGGTAGTGTAGTTGTTCAAACTCATTAAAGAGCTAGGAACGATCCCAAGCATTGAAATTTGCAGATGTATTGTGACAATAATGCAGCAATACAGATTGCCAAGGTATCATGACCTTGCAAGAAGTCAAGACACATCCTTCGCAAGTTCCACATAATAAGGTAGTTTATTAGTAACGGTGAGATAATAATCTGGAGAGTAAATACTAAAGGTAACATAGCATATCCATTCAGTAAAGCTCTTTCTCAATCTAATTAAGAAGTTTAATCAAAGGTATAGGAACAAGACTCCATAATTGGCCTCAAGTACAAGGGGAGATTGCTAGAGTTAAGGGTGTGTCCTAGGGGTAGTTGTGTAAATTGTTATGTAACTTAACTTTTGTAAAATAATCTTGTTTAAAATAAACTATGTTTTTTGCTTTATTTTATTATATGAGTTGTTATAATATGATATAAGTAATGATATTAATACATTAAATATATGTAAGTAGAAAACCATTAGCAAAAGTATTTTATTGGTTGCATTTGCATATGTATTCACGACCATGGATTTTGAATCAAGATTTAAATACTTGTCCTTAAATGTACCTACCCAAGATGTATTGAGAAAAGGATATCGATACATCTATTGAGACTAGTGTATGTAATGCTTTCTATACAATGGACGATGAAATACTCATGGCCATTGGGGACACCAAGAATTATGTATTTGTGATCGTTTGGAATAACCATTGAACGATACGACGAGAGTCTTATATCGATTAATACAAGCAAGTCAAAATAAAAGATCTTATGTAACAACGCGCAGTAGTCTTCAAATTTGAGAGTACTATTGATCTTAATTAGCTAGCTTGTACTTTGATCATGGTAAACATGACATCATAATCATGCTATGACTATAGTTGGGTACACATTGAACTACTTGAAGTAAAACACTACTTAAGAGAGAATTCGTCTCTTTCGGTGTACTAGGTTATTATCATTGTAATTAGTAGTCAACTTAAAATCAAAATCTCTTGTCAAAGTAATACGATTAATCTATAAAAGTTACCGAATCGAACCAAGGACTTTAATAATCTATGCAATTAACTACGAATATTATTAGAGGTTTTGACCATTGAATGAACCATAGATATTTCGATGAGGCAGTGACGATGAAAAGAAAATATGCATAAAATATCATTAAAAGGTGCATCTTAATAAAGATCAGAAATTGGATTTCGCCTAAATGACCTATAATCAACTTAACTCGTGCTCGATATTATACTTTAGCAAAGTCCGTATAAACTTTAATATTTAAATTGTTTAAATATTAATCAAGGACCGAACTCACATCATGGAGTCAACACAACCGATTTGTTAGCTAATTTTCGAGTTTAACCAATTAAAAATTAATTACAATGTTACAAATTAATAATAAAATGTTGCATTAAATTTTTATGCATTTTAACCATTTATTTAAAACCTAAAACTTAATTAAAATAGTAAACAATTCTTATGCATTATTTAATTAAATATATGGGTAAAATAATTAACTAAATATTCAATATATTGTATATTAATCAGGCCTAACACCATGGAAGCCCAATGAACGGTATGGCCGGCTATGACAAGAGGCATAGGAGAGAATCTGACATTGTCTATGAGCTAGATGAGAGCTGGATCCAAAATAGAGAGGAAGTTACTGGATATTTGATCTTACGGTAGCTATCGATAACCTCATCCTCTCCCATTCGAATCGCACTAACACTAAATAAACCATATCCTCCATTAAAGACTTTGTGGAAGCCTTAAAGCCATGAATTGAATGCCGAGTTCAAGGACAATGAATAATGATTTGAAATGAACAACTAGTAACCGACTTGTCGACAAATGGCAGATAAAAAAGGTACGCATTTATTTTAAGTGATATAGATCAATAAATATATGTTCATATACATTTATACTTTCGACCAAATAAAAAATTTCAAAAATAAAATAATGATATTATGTATACATAAAAATTGATTATATATGTATATATAGTTAAACATAACTATATATATTACACTTTTTTTATAGATGCTCATGGCCAATATATATTAATGTATGTACATAATAAAGTATTTTTTCCAGCTTTATTAAAAAAACAATTTTGTTTCGAATGTAATAAAATAACCAACTTTTCATTTTTCGTTTTTTAAAAACAAAATTACTTTCTTTCTTGGGTTTAATAAATTATTTTAGTTTTAAATAAAATAAATGTGTATTATTTTCAAGTTTTAAATAAAAAATATTATTTTTTGATATATGATTGAATTAGTCAAAACAAATTTAAGATTCAAATTTTTATATATATTAAACATAAATACACAAATATATAATTCCACATTTATATATATGTAATATATATTTACATGAAAAAACATTTTTTTATCTTGGTCAAAAAATAAAAAGAATTAATTAATAATGATAATGCTAATATATACACATATATCTATATTATCAATGGCAAAAATAATTATATATATAGTATCACCTATCATCATCATTATGGTAAAACCCTCTATATTATTTCCTTAATTATAACCATAAATCACAATGGTTATTTACACATATAGGTACCATATATTGACATTTACATTTATGTCCCCTAGGTTAGTTTGTAATATTTATGATGCTCACATTATAAATGTAAACTCTTAACAAATTAATTATGGTAAACGAAAATTAAAATTGAATTAAAATGATATATATATATATATAACTCATAATATACAAATACACACACGAGATAGGACCAATAAACCCTTTTATTTAGCACAATTTTGTAGCCCCATGATATTAGCCACAAATTTCTATTTAAATGTTTGTTCTTTCTCTCTCATGTCACATGGACGAAATATTTAAATATAAACTTGTGACCGACATCGAAATTACAAACAGTGCTAAATAAAGGGTGTTATATATATATATATCAGTGTTTATAGATAAAATTAATTAAATTAAATTAAAACAATAGACTCTTATATTAATGATCACCAAATATGATTTACTAAATAAATTATTCATGTAAACACAAAATAAGATATAGTGCAACTTAATAAAAAAAAATCTTGAAAACTCCCTTCTTTATTCCGCTATAAATGCACTTGATCCAATAGCTCCATCAAACGAGTTGGTATTTATAGGAAAGTTAAAGGAGGGTGAGTAATTAATTAATTATTTGAATACAGAAACAATTATACACACACATACATTGATACACACGTATGTTGATACACACACATACACACTCATACATACATCTATATAGATTCCCACATGCATGCTCGAACACACGCACACTCATGCATACATATATTTGATACTTATGCACACTCGTACACACACATCCATTAATACAAATTATACATATGAAGGACGAACTTCAACAGTAGTGCCTCATCTTATGCCATTCATGAAGGCATGCTCACACATATCAATGATTTTTAGCACATTCAAAGACATCCCCAATGACGCGAAGAAAGTCATATTTGATTAGTTCATTTTACACAACATAAAATATATAAGTCTTTTAAATATGCATGTCATATTATTCATAATATATTCAACTGCATTTACAGAGAAAATTTGATTGAAAAGAGGACATTTCTAAAGAAATTATGAGCAAATTTTGAGTGTCTGAAGCAAGCAGTGATATCGAGAATGGACCTATAATATGCGCATGCAACGCCCCCACCTCTATACCCTGTACTACCAAGAGTATTATATAGTATCACCGTCAAATAATACAAAGAACGAGGCGATATATGGTATGTGAATATTCACTTGGACTAACACCGATATATTTCTCATATTATATAAAACTTATTATAGATGCATACAGTATCAGTAAAAAGAAATAGACACATATGCCTCTTGGATAAAACAATACACAATTTATAATCAATAACAGAGAGAACGCAAAGTCAAAAAAAAACACGGCGATAATATATGATAGGAAAGTATATATAGATCCAATATATATCAAATATACACTGCCATTAAAACATCCAATACATGAATCCAAATACATCTCAGTAGTATATGTTGACTATATATAATGATATCTTATCCTCCATTTATGCCCAACATCCATAAAATGGCCATCTTGCCCTTGAATCTGAAATTTCTTGGACTGACTCGAGTATTATAAACAACATATTGGTCAGACTATGTCAACAGTGATAGATGTCAAAATAGCAAAACATAGGTAATATGAGAGGTATAATAAGGATGGTATCACTACCTAAGAATTTCTCAAAACGACATCCAGAACAAACCCATATAGAAAAGCGTCATCACCCATATAAAGTCACACCAATCAACAAATCCCAAAATCAATATATACTGGGTGAATCATCCATATCCAGAAATCATCATCAAAATCTATAAATCATCAATAATGAGATATCATCAAATAAAGCCATGCAAGGATGAAGCAATGCCAAATTAAACCTCTCAATCTCACATTATAAAATATTATCATCAAATCACAAAAATCAATAAGAATGATTTGAGCTAGCTCATAGCAATGCCCATGGATAATCAATAATAAGTAGGATGTCTACCTGGAAATAATAGGATGAGTGCCTGAAAAGGATAAGGGGTTAACCATACTATGGACATAGTCGTGGGTATAATCACATATCATCATAGTATATGCCTATCTACCACACACACACTGGAACCAAAAGGGAGACTGACAGCATATCTACTTGCTCCAGAAGCCACACGTGTGTCCATCTGACACAACTCCTACAGTCATTGGTTATCGTTACCTCTCCTCCTTGGTATCGAGACAATGATCCACTAATGGTCGATTATGCATAGCCTTTTCGGTCACAACTTGACATGTGCCCCTATGGTAACTGACTGTAGGCCTTTGTGACACAGGGACAACCACACGGCAACTGCTAATAATATAAGGGGCCATAGATTTAGGGCGTGACCACCGTAATCAGGTCGCCAAGGTGGATACTGGAATCCGGTTCATCCGAAACAAAAAGGGAGTTGGACATAAAGGTAGAAAGACACATGGTATATATCTAATTTATGGCTAATAAGTAGTCTACATATATGCTTACCGTAGCGAATCACATACGACATACCCCCGTATAAGTGTCATCCACATGCAAAAAAATAACCAAATAAACATCACAACAGCATCCCATACCACCGTGTGTTACTGGTCCGTTTATTCGGTGCTCACACATCACACTCGCTCCTTCAATATTCTATATAACTAGTCCAAAGAATAACTGATGAAGTATTACCAAATACCCCATCCCATATGGTATTACTAATCCGTTTATTCAAATTTCCTGTCACACAGAATAGAATATCATAAAATCATACAGAAGGATGTCATCACCGTATGAAGTCATATCAAAGGAATTAATCAAATTAATATCTAATGGTGAATTATTGATAACAACAAGTCAATGTGGTAGAAGAAATAAAAAATGAAGCAATATAATATTTAAACAAATGTGTAAAATAAATATCTTATACTCTTAATTATTGGTTAACACCTTTAATTCACTTATATAATCACAGATAGGATTTAAATACAAAAATTCATTTCCAACCTATATATGTATTCAAACTTCCAAATTGCTTTATAAGTTACATATAATTATACAAGTTTTTTCCAAATAATCTATAATCAAATACTACTTTAAAATAAACTAAATCGCTTTTAAAGTAATTCCTTTATATTTCAATCCACTAATATATAATTAAAATCTTTCTATAAATATATTCAAAGACATTATTTATTATATCAAAATCACTTAGCAACATTCAAGAGTCTTTTAATAATCTTCTATGATTATAAACTATTTCCAAATAAATTTATATTATGCCAAATAAATTATTTAGAAAGAAAGACACACACGCACACATATATATGCTAATTCATATAACTTTTATATATTTACATTTAAATAAATTACAAACTTCATAATTTTCCAGGATCATAAATTAATTTAAAATAAATTTATATAAAGAAAAATAGATTTCTAGAATGAAAATATATTAAACTATAATAACATTTTAAATATACATATATATATATATAATAAAATTCCAACCATTATGAATTATTTTACATAAAAATTTTAATATAAAATGTAATATTAAATAACACATATAATCATGCTTTTAAATCCAATAGAAATAAAAATTGAAATATAATAAAATAATAAAAATCATCTCAGAAAAACAGAAAATGCATAAGTTCAGTTGATTGAAATTGCTCCTCAATCGACCGAATCTGGTCGACTGAACTATTCAACCGTCATCAAATTTTTGGGTTTTCTTCTCGGCTATGAAATTTACAAAGGTTTAGTCGATTGAGTTCTTCTTCCAATCGACTGAATTACTACAAATTTGAAAATGATCTTATTCTAACAATTCAAATTCCAAGTTATCTCATTGTTATTTAAAAACTAATCAAAATAAATCAACATAAGTTCTATAAGAGGTGAACTAACATGAAATTCATACGCTTCAACATATACATAATGAAATTCAAGTATATAAACATAGTTGTGAGTAAAGAAACACCCACTTTGGCCATAGCTAATATAATTTGCTTTATACCCATTCATTGCCTCTTCTTTGAAAATCTTCATGCTCCAAAACTTGGACAAAATGCAAACTTCCTCTTGGTATATGGTGTAGTAGGGTGTTGAAAGGCTTATATTTTAATTTGGGGATTTTAGAGAATTTATTTTTTTTTCTTCTAATTTTAGAAAGAAGAGGAAGGACTTATTTCCATTTTCGTTTCTTGGAGAAGAATAGAAAAGATTGAAGAAGGCTTGAACGTGAATGCATAAGTAAAGAATGAAGATTATTCTAAACAAAGATTTGTCTAGAAAAGGGTTCATGAAAGAAGTTTAAGCTTCGAGCTTTGATGTTTGGGCCTTACTTAAATACTAATATCCTTTCCATTTCATTTTATTTCTTCTATTTTACAAAATTATCTTCTACTCAACTCAAATCACTTTCAAATTCCAAACTAAAATCATGTTTATATTACTGAAGTGATTACAAAACATTGTCAAATTTTTATAGAATTTTTTTCCTAAAGTTTCTTTTATTTTAGTTAATTATATTAAAACATTATATTGGACCCACTTTTAATAAAAATCATTATCAACCAAATTAATTCAAATCTATACTTAAAAATCATCACCATCATAAATTTTCATTTCTCAATCATTATATAATTTTATAAAATATCAATCTCATATTTTAATTTATTTACTTTAAATCATTACCTAATTATATTTTAAATGTCTTTACTAAATAAATTCCAAAACTACTCATTTAAATAATAATAATAAAACTTATTTTCCTTTAAAACACGTTTATAATCCCAATTACTAATAACATTAGACTTTGTACAATTACTCAGTTACTTTTTATCATATTTAAAACAATTTTAAATTCAAAAGTATATTCATCGTCAATTAAACATTTAAACTCCTCATTTTATTAATAATTCAAAATCTTCAAACTATTTAACTTCCCAAAATACTTCACTCAAAAAGCTGTTTAATAATCCTTCACGAAACAATTTAGATTCCATCAAAATGTTTCTATTATCCAAATTCCAATATTTAACAATTCCAAATTATCTCATTAATTATTTAAAAATCTATTTTGATTAATTAAATCCATTATTATCATTAATTAATTATTGCTTAATATCGGGTTGTTGTAGAACCCCCCTTAAGAAAGCTGCATCCTCGCAATTTCCTAGAGGAAAAATCCATAACGAGCTAAAATAATTAGCTTTACTGCACATACTTTAATAAAATCTTTACATACAATCAACAGAATAATACGAACTTATTTAAAACAACATCAGTTATTATATTCCTCGTGGCTCTTCAACAATCAAGGTGTTGAGTTTGTGATCAATAAATTTAAACTTTGATTTTTACAAAAGATCTTTTGGGATAATTCACAAAACATTTTTCTAACCAATCTTTTATTTCAAAAAATCTAACTTCTCAAACATTCTTTTATATTCATAATATTAAACCCATATTAATTTCTATCACATATACTTCCAATATGCGCATACTCTTAAACTCATTTCACCTAAAATATTATCAATCCCTCTTTAAACACAAAATAATTTGAATATGATTCATCAACACAAAAATCAAATTTTAAATTCAATTAAAACCGACAATACTATAAAGTACTTCTAAATTCACTTTACTACATTCTTAGTATTCATGAGAAACTATTTACAATCTAAAAGTTACCTTTTCTAATTCCATAAAACCTCTATGTACAATACTTTCTATTGAAAACATTTTACAGAATATTGGATATTCACAAAATATATTTCCTTAAAACTTTTATTCTTTCCATATACTTTTTGAAAATATATTAGTTCAAATAAAAACCATTTTAAATTAAAAATGTACATATGCAAATTTATACATATCACAATATATCATAGCATAAAATATTCACATAATTCATACAAATTACAAACAATCATTCATCATAGAGGGAATATAATCACAACATCATATATCAAACAATTTCAAATTCTAATATAAACATATATTGATGATGCATCGTCGTGAATTTCTAGTGGCTCACTTCGTCAATTGGCTGCAGTGTTGACCATTTGATCAACATTGCCTCACAACGACTCCAGCTATCCACTAAGGCTCGATGGCGGCAATAATCCTATAATATATATAGGGAAATGCATTTATTATTTACAAAGCAATTTTTTTTATAAAAGGCTAATTCAATTTGTACACTATGAATTACTTTATCTACACCATTAAATTTTTGATTAAATTTAAGACAAAAACACCCTTTTTTAACAAAAAAATATAAAAAAATATTGAAGGATGAAAATATACTAATATATAAATACTCTTTTTCCACATAGTATTCGGTCAATATAATAACTATAACAAAGTAATCAAAATTTCTGTACATCATAACTTGATTAGATTTAAATTTCTTTCCTATATCAAATTATATTCATAAAGTTTCAAGCTTTACTTACCATAATCAATTTTAACATTTTAACATCAACCTAAACATGAAAATTAAACTTCAAAATTTAGTATTTAATGTAATATGAATCATACAGTATTGAATTCTTCTCTATCATTTAAATTAAATAAAGTTTGGATTTAACATCACTACCTAAATAGTTTAACATTTTAGTATTCATATATTAAATTTGGGTTTCTTCATACAAATAGTTAAATGAATTCAATACCATTCAAATCTATTGAAATTAAAATTTGGATTCTATAAACGTGAATTTGGTCAATTTCAGGAGTTAAAGTTTCTTAGTTTGATTTATGCATGAGAGAGAGGTACTGAAATTACATAAGTATTTCATTTTTATTCCAAAAAGAGTGTAGTTTTGTAATATGTATGGTGTATATTAAGTAAAATACGATCTATATGATTTTGACAAATATTTCAGTGTATGTATAGTGATTTACGATGTATGAATAAAATTTGGCATTATAAAATAGTACTTCTACATATTCATCTCAATATATTTGCTAAACATATTTTTGAAAAATAATACTTTATCACAATAGTACACTCTTAAAATATAAATTTCAAGTGAAGACAATTTCTAAATCTTCAAAATTTTACAATAAGTTTTACTAAAATTCTATTTCAAGATAATATTTCTCCTATCAAGATATCTTACATCACTTCTTTCAAAATAACCTTTATCTAAATTCACTTCAAAACTTAATTCAAAATATTTTTTAAAATCTTATCTTTCTTTCAAAATATTTTTCTCAAAATATTACTTATTCTAACCTCAAATTATTTACTATACTCAAATAATAATTCTATATTTTCTTGTATTCTATACTCACTTCAAAATATCACCCTTTAGATCCTTTCAAAATATCAAGTTTAACTTCCTTTAAAATATTACTACAAAATATTAATTTCAAACTATTTTTCTTCTTTTCAGAATATTACATCATTTTGCAAAACTTTACAAAATATTCAAGAATTTTCAAAGTTTTTCAAAACTTCTTATAATGTTTCAAATCTTTGTATCCACATGCCTCGTTGTAGTGTTTATGAATCCCTATCGATAATGTTGATCGGTCGCATCGACCAACTTCTTAAAGCACTCAATGGACAGATTACCACAATTCAATTTCAAAATTCTTCGAATTATTTTATCTATATTCATTTATTTATAATCAAATGCCACGTTTATAAATATAGATTCTACTAAAAGCCTTCTAATTAAAACATTTCTTACTTTCATTAAATATTCTTCTTACCCTTTATATTTATAAATTAAAACTATACTTGCTTTCATTTAAATATCTGCTAAATTTTTTCGAAAATAAATATTTTTCAACAAGTCAAAGAATATCTAGCAAGTATCAAAATTTTAAAACTATTTTACTAAATATTTTTAATGATGTATATGCATAAATAACAAGTTATAAAAATAAAAATTTCAAAATTCCTAGTGGTTGCTTCACCACTAAAAGCACCGCATGATCTTAATATAAATAATTAAAAATTAATACAAATAATCATCAATCAATCAAATATAAATATAAACAAACATCAATGTGCTTAGCGGAAAGTAATCCGTACCTTTCCGCTGCGCACTATGACCAGACGGATCAGAACACATTTATTTATACTAGGCCACCGGAGGTTAATCATATTATTTTTCATACTTAATAGGTAATAGTAGAGTATTATATTCATATACAAAATACAAATATGTCTCTAGATGATTACTCCAGTAATCATCGTATAATATATAGACATACACACACACTCTTACTATAGACTTACTATCCCAACACACCCAAGGACGGGGACCTTGAGCCTCATATAGGCCAATGACTCATGTCTCTTATATATGATGTATTGTTCTAAACCTGCTCTGATACCAACTTTAACGCCCCCACCTCTACACCCATACTTCCCAGAGCATTATATAGTAATACTATCGGATAATACGGAGGATGAGGCGATATGGGGTACACACGTGAATATTCTCTTGGACTAATGCTTGTACATATCTCATATCATATAAAACTCACTATAGATGTACAGTATCAGTACAAACGAATAGACACATGTGCCTTCAGGATAGAACAATACACAATATATAATTAATATCAGAGAGAACACAAAGTAAAGAAAACGCAACAGGAAATTATACATAGATCTAATATACATCAAATATACACTGCAATTAAAACATCCAATACATGAATCATAATACATCTCAATAGTATAATGATATCTTATCCTCCATTTATGCCCAACATCCATAAAATGGCCATCTTGTCCCTAAACCTGAAATGTCTTGAACTGACTTGAGTATTATAAATAACATACTGGTCAGACTATGTCAACAATGATAGATGTCAAAATAGCAAAACATAGGTAATATGAAAAGTATAATAAGGATGGCATCACTATCTATGAATGTCTCAAAATGACATCCATAACAAACCCATATAGAAAAGCGTCATCACCCATATAAAGTCACACCAATCAATAAATCCCAAAATCAATTTCAATTGAGTGAATAATCCATATTCAGAAATCATCATCAAAATCTAGAAATCGTCAATAATGAGATATCATCAAGTAAAGTCGGGCAAGGATGAAGCAATGCCAAAATAAATCTCTTAACCTCACATTACGAAATATTATCATCAAATCACCAAAATCAATAGGAAAGACTTGAGCTAGCTCATAGCAATGCCCAAGTATAATCAGTAGGTCTTCTGCCTAAAAAGGATATGGGTTGACCACACCATGGACACTATCATAGGTATAATCATATCCCATCATAGTATATACCTATCCACCTCGCGCACACACCGGAACCGGACGGAAGACTGACATCACGTCTACTTGCTCCAGGAGCTACACGTGTATCCATCTGACACAACTCCTATAGTCATTAGTTACCGTTACCTCTCCCCCTCGGTATCGTGATGATGATCCACCAATGACTCAACTACGCATAGCCTCTTCAGTCACCACCAGACATGTGCCCATGTGGTAACAGACTGCTGGCCTATGTGACATAGGGGCAACCACATAGAAACTGCTAATAATATAAGGGTGCCACAGATCTGAGGCACGACCACCACAGTCAGCCCGACAATGTGGATACTAGCCAATCTGGTTTACTTCCGAAACAAAAAGGGATTTGGACAAAAAGGAAGACAAACACATAGTATATATATAATCTATGGCTAACATATAGCCTACACATATGCTCATCTCAGCGAGTCACACACAACATACCCACATATGAGTGTCATCCACGAGCAAAGAATAACCGAATAAATATCACAACGGCGTCCCATACCACCGCTAGTTACTGGTCCGTTTATTAAGTGTTCATACATCACACTTGCTCCTTCAATGTTCTATATAACGAGTTCAAAGAATAACCGATAAAGTTTTACCGAATGCCTCATCCCAAATGGTATTATTATTCCATTTATTCAGATTCTCCATCACATAGAATAGAATATCATAAAATCATACAGGTGGATGTCGTCACCATATGAAATCACATCAAGGCAATTAATTAAATCAATATCCAACGATGAATCATTTATAGCAACAAGTCAACATGGTAGAAGAAATAAGAAATCATAAAATGAAGTAAAATAACAAATATATAAAATAAATATATTATACTCTTAATTATTGGTTAATACCTTTAATTCTTTTATATAATCACAAATAGGATCTAAGTACAAAAATTCATCTCCGGTCTATATATGTATTCAAACATCCAAATTGCTTTAGAAGTTACATATAATTATAGAAGTCATTTTGAAATTACCTATAATCAAATACTACTTTAAAATAAATTAAATCACTTTTGAAGTAATTCCTTTATATTTCAATCCACCAATATATAATTCAAATCTTTCTATAAATATATATTCAAAGACATTGTTTATTATACAAAATCACTTAGTAACATCCAAGAGTCATTTAATAATGTTCTATAATTATAAACTATTTCCAAATAAATCTATATTAAGCTAAATAAATTATTTAAAAAGAAAGATATACATATACATATATATATATATATGTTAATTCATAATAACATTTATACATTTAAATTTAAATAAATTACCAAACTTCATAATTTTCTAAAACTATAAATTAATTTCAAATAAATTTATATGAAGAAAAAGATTTCTAGAATGAAAATATATTAAACTATAATAACATTTAAATAAACATACATATAATAATTTTCCACCCATTATAAACTATTCTTCAAAAAATTCTTAATATAAAATACAATATTAAATAACAAATATAATCATGCTTTTAAATCCAATGGAAATAAAATTAAAATATAATAAAATAATGAAAATCATCTCAGAAAAAAACGTACAGGTTCAATCAATTAAATTGCTCCTCAGCCGAATGAATCTAGTCGACTGAATTCAAATTCAGTCGACTAAACTATTCGACCATCATCAAATTTTAGGCTTTCTTCTAGGATATGAAATTTACAAAGGTTCGATCGATTGAGTTCTTCTTCCAATCGAAAAAATTACTACAAATCTGAAAATGATCTTATGCAAACAGTTCAATTTCTACTAATTGTTATTCAAAAACTAATCAAAGCACGTATATGTTCCATAAGAGGTGAACTTGCATGAAATCCATATAGATCAACATATACAAAAATGAAATTCAAGTATATAAACATAGTTGTGAGTGAAGAAACACTCACCTTGGCCATTGTTAATATAGTTTTCTTTATACCCATTCATTGCCTCTTCTTTGGAAATCTTCATACTCCAAAACTTGGATAAAATGCAAACTTCCTCTTGGTATATGGCGTAGTATGGTGTTGAGAGGCTTATATTTTAATTTGGGGATTTTTGGATTTTATTTCTACTTATTTTGATTTTAGAAAGAAGAGGGAGGACTTATTTCCATCTTCATTTCCCGAAGAAGAATATAAAAAATTGAAGAAGGCTTGAACGTGAATGCATAAGTGAAGATGGGGATTATTCTAGACAAAGAATGTCTAGAAAAGGGTTTCATGAAAGAAGTTTGGTCTTTGGGCTTTGATGTTTAGACCTTACTTAAATACTAAGCTCCTTTCCATTTCATTTTATTTCATCTCTTTTACAAAATTATCTTCTACTCAACTCAAATCACTATCAAACTCCAGATTAAAATCATGTTTACATTACTAAAGTGAGCACAAAACTTTGTCAAATTTTTATAGAATTTATTTCCTAAAATTTCTTTTGTTTTAATAATTATATTAAAACCATTATATTGGGCCCACTTTTTAATTAGAATCATTATCAACCAAATTAATTCAAATCTTTACTTCAAAATTATTACTATCATAAATTTTTATTTCTCAATCATTATATAATTTTATAAAGTATTAGTCTCGTATTTTAATTTATTTACTTTAAATCATTTCCTAATTATATTTAAAATGCCTTTGCTAAATAAATTCCATAACGACTCATTTAAATAAAAACAAATACTTCTTTTCCTTTAAAATACATTTATAATCCCAATTACTAATAATATCAGACTTTGTAAAATTATTCAATTACTTTTATCATATCTAAAACTATTTCAAATTCAAAATCATATTCATCATCAATTAAACATTTAAACTGCTCATTTTATTAATAATTTAAAATCTTCAAATTATTTAGCTTCCAAAATACTTCACTCAAAAAGCTTTTCAATAATCATTCCCGAAACAATTTAGATTCCATCAAAATGTTTTTATTATTCAAATTCTAATATGTACCAAATTATTCCAAATTATTCTCGTTTAATATCTAAAAATTCATTTTAATTAATTAAATCACCATGATTATTATTTATTTATTATTGCTCAATATCGAGTTGTTACAGCGCAAGAAGAGCAAAAGGTATCCAACCCTTGAGAAGTTTTTGGCATGTTGGGAGTCAAAGGACCTTATAGTGAAATTGGAAAAGAATTCAAAATTATGAGAAAAAAATCCCAATTTACATTACGGTTGTTCTGGATCATACACAGATTATCGTAATGATATGACATTTACTTGTTAATTTTTTAACACTCGAACAAATTAAAATATGCATAAAGTAGTTTGTTGTTTTAATTTTTCAGTATTAAGGGCAACATAGCGAACCCACCTCCTAGCAAGTATACTATAGGACTCACAAGATTTAGTTAAGGAAGGTGCCCATCGTTGACAATTGGAAAGACGATGGTTTAACGGAATTTGTAGTGAGTCATCCATAAAACTTCATTTAAATAATATGCATGTATATATATGTAATTACAACAAATATATAAAATGCAAAATAGATGAAATACCATGCCGTGATCGATTGGATTCAAAGCCAAGGCATGGTAATAACAAATGAAGTGTCATAATATGTATTCGCACTCAGCACGGTTGTCGCCAAAAAGGCGGACCATAGGCCTAACACGACAATACTCCAATGGTAATTGTTTAAAGTTTTAGCAAATCAATCACACTATTTATTTTTTTGTTACAAATTCACCGACATGGTTATAGTATAAAAAGTAGCAAGTGGCTTCGTAATTCAAAATTATATAAAACCCATATCAAAACTGGTATGAAATAAGAATTTGAATTTAATAATGCAAAATACATTGAATAAGAAACTTATATCAACATTATGTCAAACTTAAAATTTAACCAAATGCAAGATTAAAAATTATAAAATTTACTGCAAACTTCTATCAAATTTATATTCAAACTAATTAATACATAGCTATTTAATACAAGTTATAAGTAATAAACCTGTATCAGAATAAAATTAATAAGAAATCAAAATAAAACATAGTGCAATAAGTTCTAAATTTATAATTAATCAACATCACATATTACACTAATTGATAAGTAGCTTCATTACACAAAATTATATTCAAACTAATAATACGGTTTATAAGAAACTTGCATCAAAATTGTATGAAAATTAAAATTTAATGAAATGCAAGAATAAAATTTATTAAATTCTACCACAAACTTCTATCAACTTCGCATTCAAACTATTTAATATGTATTCAACTTTTTATTTATAAGTAATCAACTTGTGTCAAAATAAAACTAATTAAGTAATTAAATAAAACCGAGTACAAAGAGTTCTAAATTTATAATTAATCAACATTATATATTATACCAACTGATAAGTAGCTTTTACACATAATTATATTCAAACTAACTAATATGGTTTATAACAAACTTGATCAGAAAATAAATTTAATCAAATGCAAGAATAAAATTATTAAACTATAACACAAACTTTTATGAACTTTATATTCAATTTAATATCTAATCAACTTGTTATTTATAAGTAATCAACTTATATCAAGATAAGAATAATTAAGTAATCCAAAATAAACTTGGTACAATGAATTCTAAATTTATAATTAATCAACATCATACATTATTAATTGGTAAGTAGCTTCATTACACAAATTTATGTTTAGACTAATTATTTAAATTATCCAAAATTGAAGAACTTATCCAAAACTTGTATCGAAAATGTTTTTGACCTATAATCTAATAAAAATATTTTTTTAAATTAAATTTGTATCAAAATTATAATCTAATTCAATAATGGAATTTTTAAATTTTATGAACCATTAGTACAAAAATGGTTTCAAAATTGAAATCAAATCAAAAGTAAAATTATATCAAAATTTAAATCGTATCTAATACAAAATTTCATCAAATTAAATGTAGAGATCAAGAGAAAATGACGTCACATACGTTGTTGAAGATCAATAAATTTTGAACTAAGAGCGGAGGTCAATGTGCTAAAGAAGCAATAACAAAAGCTTAAGAATATTATGCAATGGAACTTTGTAGATGAGGATGAGGCTGATGATGGAGAAGAGGCAAAAGGAGATGAGTAATTTCTATTTTTGCATCGTATATTGATATGTATATGCATTCTTGATGGATTTGTTTGAAATGTATCATTAACGATATTATATTACGGTAATGTTGTATTCGATTGATTTTTGATTTGGTTGATGCGTTTATTTGTGGTATTAACGATGTTTAGCTCATGGATTTAATAGTTGTGTTTATTTATGATATTGTTATGGTTGATTGATATATTATTGTGTTTTTCAATATGAATTTGGTTGAAATATTGCAGAATTATGTGGATGTGTGATTGATGGCAAGAAGTGCTGCAAAAATGTAGCAAAAATGTTTCTACTATGATATCGAAAGGGTGACCGCCTAACATCGGTAAATCCATATCTGACATTTTGAAATACCATGGGAATAGTGTCGTTAAATCCGGAGTTGTCACTTTCAAATGGCTTCAACATAGTGCCAGTTAATTCTATGAATGACTTCGGCTTAGCATCTATAATATGTCCTAGGGATGACGATAGTAGCTCGTCGGAAAATTGTTTTTCGATGAGTAATTTACCGATGTCATAAATGATTTTGGCATCATTAAAGCGTTGGCCTAGCATCAGTAAATCCCGATTTTTCCATTTCAAGTGAAGTCGGTAAATTCCATAAATACGTCAGCAATATGCCCTATGGATGGCATTGACGGCTCATCGAAAAATTGTTTTTCGATGAGCAGTTTACCAACGTCATAATGGCATTGGCCTGGCGCCAGCCAAGCATTTCTTGACCTTATTTTGGCGTCGATAAATCCGCTTCTTCTTGTAGTGATTTCGGTTGTTTCAAACATCAAAAACTGAAATATGCAAACCAAAAAGGTTTAAGATTTACGACAGTTGATCCCAAACTTAGCGCAAACATATGTTATAATGGATGGACATGTGCACTGGTTTTGCCGACTTAGAACATTTGGTAAATTTAATTTCATTCTTGTTTGCATGTACTCTTTAGTTGTTGATAAAAATAAAAAATAATCCACCATCATGTGTTTTTCTTAATTTTCGTTTCACTCTTTTGATTCTTTGTAAAACCTGCCTACTATTTAACAAGCATACATAGGAACAACAAATTTGCTAAAGGGAACTTCCGTAAAACACAATTTTGAAGTTTCAGAATACTCAGCTGTATCCTTTTAAACATGTTTTGAAAAACAATCATATTGTTAATTTCGATCAAATGCAAATATCTACAGTGCTTTGAATTTTAGATATTTGCGGTGAAAACTGAAAATATTTGCATTTTTACAAAAAAATTCAAAAAATGATTACTTTTAAACGGATACATTGATTGATCGCATATTTAATTTTAAAAAAAGAAAAGAAAATATATGGAAAATACATCTCGGGGCGATAATTTTTAATCTATTTCAAGAAGAAGCACAGTGTATTAAGTTTTGAAGTAAGGAGGGAACCTATTGATGTATGTGCGGAGTTTCAACAGGTTTATTGGTTATGCTTCTCTGATTTGGTATGTATTAATCTAAAATTTGGAGATCGCGTGTGCAACAGGTGGTGTAACAACCCTAGTCGAGGTTAAAATAAAATAAATATATTGAAATGGATTTTTGGAGAATTTAGCTAGATTTTTGGGAATAACATGGATAAAGTTGATTTAAAATTCAATTTAGTATTTTAATCGTGTTTTGTGAACCCAAAAGCCATTAAAAATTCATATCAGGGAAATTAACGATAATTGTGAATTTTGGGATTATTCTGAGAAATAAACGATAACTATTAGTAATGTGAATAATTTTTATATCATTGAAATAGTTGAGAAATTAAATCTATTTCATAATTATACGATGGATAATTAAATAAAAATAATTAAACAAGTACTAAATTAAATAAATTATTCTGGTAGCGAAAAATAATTTGCAAAATTAAGTGTAAATCAATTTCAACTAAATTGAAATATATTTATAAATAATAACAAAGATTTATATTTAAATTCAAATGTAAAAGAATTGAAATTTGAAAGCCAAGTGGATATTTAAAATAAACCTTAATCAAATTGAGCTCAAGAGCTACCTAAGCCCATTCAAACTAACAAATAAAAAATAAAAACTCACCCAACCTTTACTCTTTCCATTTTAAACCCCTACATCCTGATGCCCTAATTTCTAAAATCGAGTTCGAAAAAATAGAAAACAAGACGCTCGGCCTTGCTACTATGGCCGGCGTTGAAGTCGTTGAACGCACGCGCGCAGGAGGAGGTGAAGCTCAGATCAGCCGCGACATCAATGGTAGTAGCGAGTGCGACTTCGATGAAGGATGGGGAATCGCCGACGCACGAGATGCTAAAGGCATGAGCGGTGGTCGAGGGGTGAGCGTCAGGTGATGGACCGATGTTGAAGTTGGAGTGGCGAAGCGGGTTTGGGTTGGAGCGAAGATTGGCATCAACTGATGTTGATGGGTAAGGCAGTAATGAAACTTGAAGCAAACGAGCAAGCTTGGGTTAAGGTGAGTTATTTATAACTCACACAACTATATATATGCAAGTTTATTCCCTATGTACGATTCGGTTGGGATTACGTCAATGATTGGTAGTGAATGGTTGAATTGCTTGTGAATTACATAAATATTGATAGTGATTGAATGATAGGATTAATATAAAATTGAATGCTATAATTTCAATTGGGTCGATGTTTAAATTAGTTGAATTATGTGTTTAAAATATTGGATTTAAATCGATAATTAAAAACGAATCAAATGATTGAAATAAGGCTGCATGTTAAGATTTTATCGTTCATTACAAGTTTAGATTGATGGTTTAAAATACATATGTTGTTTGTATAATCAGTGTTGTCGGAAAGCGACTAGGATTACTAAATAATTCCATATTATGGAATTACATTTTTAGAGTGATGTTGGCTCTAGATATTGGATTGTCGATGGGTTTATTGTTTGAATGTTTTAAAAGAATTCAAAAAAATTGGATTTTATTCATTCTGATCCTTATTTGACTTTTATTTACAAAATATATAGTTAAATTATATTATATTCTTAACTTATTTCTTATTCAAAATTTCTATTCAAAGCTTTTAAAAATGAGTAATATTTATTTTAAAACCTTTTTATATTTACTATTATAAGTATAAAACTTTAGAGGCAAAAGATTAAATAGTATTATTTTATAAAAGCGATTATGAAAGTAATAATTTTAATTTCAAGTAATTTTGTATTAAAAGAGGTTTAAATGGTTTGGAAGAGTTCCAAAAGCTTTTGTAAATAAGTAACTCTTTTAAAAAAAATGAGTTTATGGATTTTAAAATGAGAAGTTTGAAAGTAAGTATATATAAATTAATATAGAAACTAATTCCTATATGGTAAATACTTATTATTTGCTTTCAAACTATAAACCCTTATCGGCTTTTACCGTGTTTAGCCTTTGGCTAATTATATACCATTTTGGTATTTCTTCGATGAATTTTGGAAACATTTATTTCGAGCAATTAATGATTTCAATTGTGTTTCTGTTGAATTTCTTGATTTTCTATGAAACAAAGAATTTTAATAAACGATTGAATTGTCGGGTGGTGGGACACTTTGTACAATTCTTTCGATTATTATTATAATTTGTTAAATGGAGTTTGAGTGGAAATTACTAACTTTTATTAAATACTTGAATTTACTATATGGTATGAGACAGTTAGTTAAATTCTTGTGATTACTAGAGTAACAATAATTAACACTTAGAGTTGTATTATCTTAGGGTGTTCGGATTTCAAACCGATATATCCCCTACAGTTTTTCATCGATCTGAGAATCGATACATTTTAAGATTTGGGTAGGTATACCTATTTCTTGGGGTTAGGTCTATTCTAGTATAACATGGCTATCCTTTTTGTTGTTTGGATGGGTGTTATATTGCAGCCCTATCGGCTTATTTTACAGTTGGACAATGTTTACCTATTTATTTTCGTTAGGTAAATTCACATAGTTTTGTCATAAACATGGGTACCTATTTCTTTTCGTTAGGAGTCGGGGGTTTTTACCTGGTAGTCTATTTCTTTTCGTTAGACTATTGCGCTATATGGCAGGGTTTATTTATTTTAGTTAGGCCCTGTGTTGCACTGTATCACACTGATAGTTGACTATCATTATTATTTCATTAGTGATGATTATTTCATCAGAGGTTTTGGGATAGATATATAGTATCTTTTTAGCTCTGGCGAATTTTTAATTGGTGATCACCATATTTTGAGATGATAGTCCATTAGAGACTTGATATGAATTTATGAAATGGTGGTTTTGATTAATATGCCTTATTTAGATTATTTGGTTTTTAGGCATATTTTGAGACGACTTGTTTTAGAGTTAAGTCATTTATGGATTTATAAAGCAGTGAATTTAATTAATATGCCTTATTATGATTATTTGTTCGGCATATTTTATATGACTTGTTATTTTAAGTCGTATAGTTATGATATTAATATCTCACCTTTTTATTTAGATATAGTCTGAACCATTTATTATTTTAATACTCGGGTCAGGCCGAAACTTTACAAGTACAGGGACCCATTGACCTTTGGATTTTGGGCTAGCATTGAAGCAGACTATTTTGATAGTTTTAGTTTACTTCATACTTGTATATATTGACAGTTAGGAGTTTATGTCATCTATATTATGTAATTGTGGCTTTCTACCTGATACAAGATTTTGGATATGATGTATATATTTATGTGGGTCTAGTACTGACATTTTGTAAACTCGCATTCTATTGTGTATATGATGATGTATATTATTCTGCCGTGATCTGTGACTCTGATTCTGATTTATCTATATTATATATTGTTCTGAATATTTTCAATCGGTGTGTTTATTACTTTGTATTAATACTGCACACATTAAATTTTCAGTTCAGATCCTCAAAAAGGTAAATAAGACATATCAGTGTTAGTATAAAGATATATTCAACTTCAATCGCCCTTAACCAGCTGTATTCTCCGGATTAGTGGATGACATTACTTGAAATGTTCTTTGCTAAACTGGGAATGGCGGTGGGGTCGTTACAACTTGGTATCAGAGCTGGATTTAGAACATTATAGAATATAAACTGTACATAGTCGAGATCTAAACCTAGATGACCTAGATTCCCGTCCCTTGGGTGAGTAGTGGTCAATAATTTAATTAATTATTTAGGAACAAGAATATAAATGATTGTTGGGAATAATCATTGGGACGTATTTGAAAAATATTTTGATAATACTATATAACTTATTGTTATGAAAATATTGGAACTTACTTTCATTAAAAGTGAGATTTGAGAAATAAATATAGATTAGACCATAGATGGCTTAAGACTGAATTGTAGTGTCCTGATCTGTTAATGATCAGAGTTGCACAGCGGGACCAGATAGACTGCTTTTCCACTGAGCATTTTAAGAAGTTATAATTAAATATGTTTGATTGTTTTGAAAATTCTAAATAATTGTTGAATTAATATTGAGTAGGAATTTTCATCTAAAAATTTATAGCCTGCTCGATTTTAATTATTAAATATTATGGTATCTTCATTAGTGTGGTTACCGCAAAGGAAATTGAAAACTTTGTTTTATATAAAATAAATCTGTAAGTGATTGTGAAAAATAATAATTATATTGAGTACAAATCGCTACTGAGAGTTAAAACTTGCTCAAAAATGACAATAAGAACTTGCGGTATCTTCAGAAGTATAGTTACTACAAGAAAAAGTGAAAATTTAAATATATATATGAAATTTTAATTCATATGTGTGATTATAATTAAGATGAATTAAAAATTTGATGTTTGCTTGAGGTGTATATTGATGAATGTGTGTGCTATGGAATGGTTATCTATGCATTATTCTTATATGTAGATATTAAGATTGTTTGAAAAGACTTTATTAAAAGCAAGCATTTGTTTAAATTAAAATCTTTTTGGTATTGGATATACAAATATATGGAATATGGTTATATTTATTATAAACAAGCAAATATTTAGAAAAACCTAAAGTATTAAAAGAAATACGCACAACAATAAAAAGGGACTTTTGCAGCGTTGAAGAATTGCTGTCATTATAATCCGCAGCATTCGAAAAATGCTGTATTATGTGCCGCTGAGAAGAGCACGAATTTACCGTAGCGTTTTTGAAAAGTTGCTAAAAACGAATATACCGCAGCGTTTCTAAAAGGTTGCCAAAAATGGATACTGAAGCTTTTATGAAACGCTGCGAAAAGTTGTTAGTGCAGCGTTTCTAAATATTGTGAATTCATTTAGCAGCATTTTGAAGAACGCAGTCAAAAAACATGCTTCAACATGTCACTAATATAACATCATTTATGAAACGCTGCAATAATATATAATGCAGTGTTTTTGTTCTTAAGTTTGTTAAAAGAGCATAATATAAATCAAGGAAAGTCCAAGTTCGCCTCCTTCAAAAGTCTAATATTCCTACAAGAAAAAAAAACAACTAGAGATAAGCGGTGGAAGAATGTCATATAGTGCTTGGAAATGGTCATTCAACACACATAACAAGAATGGTTATTCAAACAATAACGACCTGCATACTCATACTATTTCAACAGAGTTCATCAAAGTTTAACACATACAATCAATCTAAAAGTATAATCCAAATATTTACCAAATATAATCCAACAACCAATTTATAAGCCCCATGCAACACACGGGCTTTCCACTTGTATACACATATAAAGCCTTTGATCTCATTAACTAGTACAGATAAAAGAAGCAACAATGTATGACGAATAAACACACATGTATAACAGTTTTATATCTATATATTAAAATAAATATACCGTACCATGCAAGATTCCACAATTTTTTTGGTATAATCTTTATCCGTCACTACAACGTTTTAAGAAACTGTTACAAAGAAGCTTTTTAATGTGTTGCAATAACAACCAAGAATATTTTAAAAAAATACAAATGGATAATCAGTAAGTATAGTGTAAGTAGTAGGTTTAGTTGGAAATGTTGGTCAGGTCAACTATAGTGCGGCAAATGCAGGAATGATAGGCTTAACCAAAACTGTTGCAAAGGAATATGCAAGTAGAAGCATTACAGTGAGTTCATCCATACTGACATATTATCAATCAATTGCCTCGTAAAATGTACACACTCTTAATATTAGAATTTATTTCCTAGACCTTTATGCTCCAAGGTAAATATGGATAAAAAAACATGGAAGAGTGCATAGGAAGGAAAAATTAAGAGCAACAATACCTGGGTAGCTTCACCACGTAAGCCAATGTAAAATATCTTAGCAGTATTTCCACCAAAGTTTTCAGGAAAATGCAACGTCAGGTTGCCCACACTCTGAAACCTTGAGAATCTGATTACATATTTATATATCATAAAAAAAAGCGCATTGATGTCTCAAAATTTATGGATACAAAATAAATATATCAACTTGCAAAAAAATTATTCACAATAACTATAATTACATCCATATAGAAGCAGTGCCAAAATGCGAGCCTAACCGTAAGTCAGCACAGACGATGATCCAAAATTTGATAACATTTGGATTTATACACTGACAATGTAAATATATCAATAATTAAGAACTGAAATGATAATCCTGCAACCATAAATGTGTGTATTGAACCACCATTCCATATGTATAAGCAGTATTATTATACCTTTAGAAAACTGAGCACCAAAATAGTTACAGATAAATAGTAAAAAAGTGTTGAAATAATTATGTGACTGCTAAGCATCACGTTTACTCCATAGAATATATTTTGCTGTTTATGATAGAAAATCAGAACTAAGACAGATTCAACCTAATATGGCTAGTGTAATTTTACTTTTCAAGCTTGATGCTTTAGAACGAGGGCATCACAGTTAGTTTTTTTATTTGTTGCGACAATATCAATGAGTTGGCATCATATGCAAGCTAGATGCTTGATAGACATATATGCATTTCATGCATATGCCTGTACTTACGTACATGTTATCTATCATAAAGATCCATTACTATCAAAAGTGAAAAATCAAATTCCTATAGAAGATAAGAATCAATGTTTAACGGAACAAATTTGTCTTGATAGTTTAGAGATACATACGTCCAGTGTAATTGACTATCCTATATGAATGACAGATAACATAAGTACCTTTATGGAACATTTTTTAGTAATGCAAAGAGCATGACCTACCCATCAATTTTAACAAATTGTACAGTTCCTCTTTTACCTCTACCCGGATTCATCGGAAAAATATCACGTGAGTTACAACATGAAACAACTATTTCCTAACTATACTGCATATATAAGTCTACTTACTAATCATAACCAACTTTCATGTAACAAATTAATACATTACAGTCAAATATAGAGAAGTTTATGTTGCTACATTATGACATCTCTTCCCTTATATTTATGCATCAAAATATTAGGAAAAATCTGTTTCTAACAAATGAGGAAGATGGGTTCTACCATGGACTAAAATTTACCGTATTGAGTCCCTAGAACATTCGATTTTCATTGACAGAGATAATTCTTCCATTATTTGCATCAACATGCATTCTAAACTAATATTTATTATGTTTGACAGGTTATGCAATACGTTTTGCTTACTACGGGTCACATAAAGCGAATCACCTGCTACAATACGTTTTGACAGGTTCTGCAATACGTTTTGACAGGTTCTTTAAAAGTAAATATGCTACAGGTTATGGAGTATATGAAACAATATGTAACAAAGAGAAGGACAGAAATTAGAGTACCTGCACTTGACCATTATCCCAAATGGATTTGAAGGAAAACAAATTGTGCAGTTGCCGATACAGAAGAAAGCCATTATCCAAAAAGTTTGCGTCAAAGCTTTAACAATTACCTAAATGAAGAAAAAAATTACAACAATTAATTAAAAAAGAATATGCACATTTATTTATGATTTATCTATTTGAATTAAATATAAAAAAGAAAGAAACGAAATATGATCCTCCTAAGTGTAGACAAAAGCAAAATAAATTATATCTTATGCTTACTAGAAGGTGAATCTACTATAACATTTGCAGAAGGTCAAGCTACAGTAGAACCAATTGCATCTTCGATGGTTTCAAACTCAGATGTAGACCTCCATAAACATGCGTTTGGAATTTTTACCGTGTCTACCCAAACATTTTGGAATTTTTAAGAAAAAAATATAGTTTTAAACTAGCTGTTCTTTACGGTTACATTGTGGCACATAAAAAAATTGTCATAAACATTGCCATGTCAAGTGTTAGCATGAAAAACTCTGGTCACTATTTTGCATCTGATATTCCGATAGGCATAACTCATGCTGGCTTCTACAAAACAATCCAATCAATACAAGCATACTTCATGCACATTTTTTTAATCAAGTTCAAGTTTATACAGTTTTATATCAATTTTTTTAAATTTGTTTCGTATCTATGTAGACAGTAACGAAATACCTATGTTAATGTATACCATTTCGATTCTTATTTGAATTTTTATATTTTCGCATGTTACGGTTACTTATATCCTTGGCCTTCTCGAAATGTTAACTAAAAGTGTGCTCATATTTAACTGCTAATTGTTTACTATTGCACGCTTTCCGTAATGTTTTTATTTTTTTGTTTCTTATCGTGCAAACCACTTTTGATTAAATAATTTCTTGCCATGAAAAATTGTAATAATTCCTTTTTAAAACTATACAATTAGACGGTCCGTTTCCACGGTTATACTAGTTACTGTTATGGGTATCAAATGATACCGTAGCAACACAACTTCAACGCAATACCATCACAAGAGAGATTCATCTCCTTTTGCACTAACGATCGTTTACACGATGAATTTTAAACCGCCTATGAAATGTACTTTTACTCTTGAGACCCATGCTCATCATAAGAGAAAAGAAACACATATCTTGCCAGCTCACCGATCCCTATCAATATCAAGAAACGATCCTGACCGTTATTTAATAATCCAGTGTCCACTTTTCATTCAGCCGCTAATCGTGTCTCATTCGCCCAATTCGTACCGCCAAAACGCACCAATTTTTCATAGCCAAATCCAAAACCCCTCACTATTAAATCCCCAGTTATCCGTCTACTCTCCACATCAATCAAAACCGTAAAATTTATTTAGAATAATAAAATCTACCAGACTTGAAAATGTCAGGAAGAGGAAAGGGAGGAAAAGGATTGGGGAAGGGAGGAGCCAAGAGGCACAGAAAAGTATTGAGGGACAACATCCAGGGTATTACCAAACCTGCCATTCGTCGTCTCGCTCGTCGCGGCGGCGTCAAGCGTATCAGTGGTCTCATCTACGAGGAGACACGTGGCGTTCTCAAGATCTTTTTGGAGAACGTCATTCGTGATGCCGTTACCTATACGGAGCACGCTCGCAGGAAGACGGTTACAGCAATGGACGTTGTTTACGCTCTCAAGCGTCAGGGAAGGACTCTATATGGTTTCGGCGGTTAATATTTCGTTTTTTTACAGTGTTTGTTTGGAAAGTTGTCTCTAGATGTTTGGATTTGGAGTGCATCTTATGTAACCCTTTTGATTTGAAATGAAGGTGATTGTTTTTGATGATTGGTGTCTGTTTTTTGATCTCAATCTGGCTTTTATGGTTCTATTGTTCTTGAATTTAATAGATTCTTTTAATATCATTAGTAACTTCGTGAATTTGAGAACTATCCATAGGTATTTTGTATGTATGCTAAAACTGATCATCAGCCCTAATTAGCTATAATAGAGTTCTTCAGTTTTCCGAAGTTACCAATTAATTTTATCTGTCTAAATGGATTGATTTTATTTTGATTCAACTTAAGGGCATATAAAAAATAAACAAGTACCTCTTGATTATATTTGTTTTTATTTTATTCTTGAATACGTGTTATGTTTCAAAAAAGTCTGCATGAATCAGTGACCTTTGTTGCTGTAATGAAGAACCCACTTGGCAACTATTTAGGTTAACCATCTACAAAAGGATTTTTGATTATTAACTTCCAAGTTGCTTTGCCTGAATCTTGAAATTATTACAAGATACACGTATTATTCTATGCAGGTTTGAAACATGGTTAAAACCGTAAAAGAATTGCAGGCAGAAAAGAGTAGTAAGGTTTCAAAGCTCTGGTTTAGAAACAGCTAAGAATATTGTTATTAGTCTTCGAAATTTTGTAGTGTTCTAATAAAAATTAAAGAGGACGAAGCTATAGAGTTTGATTTAGATTCCTATGAAGTGTCGTAAGAAGTATCAGGTGTGGTTTTGATCTGGGAGGAGATACTTAATTCCACTTATATCTTGGCCTTTCTTCCATAGGGGCTGTAATATTAATAGCTTTGAGCGTGCTAAAGTGGAAACCCTCTGTAAGATTAATGCCTATGCAGTAATGTTATTGGTTGGTAGCATGACTCATCCAAGTCTGTTTTGCTGCAAGTGAATTCAACATTGCTGATTTTACTTGCTGAAAGTAGTTAATGTTAGCTCATACTTTTGTCTCTTTTTTGTTGCTTTGCACCAGATTATGGACTAAAGTGCTGGTAGAAGAGTGTATTTGCTGTTGCTACTTGCAAACAACATTTAATAGTAACAGAAGGAGACAGGTTAGTAGTATTACATTTTGTTTTCGACTTCAAATGGCTAACAAGTTCTTAAGATATTATTTTTAAGGCTTGCCATTAGACACTATCAATTTGGATAAGTGGCGATCTGTTATGATAGGGCTGTGCGGATAATGTATGGTGTTTTTAATAGTTTCAAAAATGTTGAAAAACATTAGTAGTGACTGTTATTGATTCCAGTAAATCAGGGTTGGATGATTGTTTATTAGGCCGAAAAAGATCACTTGCATTCTTTGAAAACTCTATAGGGTAGGATGGACTGTCATCATCAAAAAATAATATATATAAATTGTCATATTCAGAATGTTTTTATACTTCAATGCTGCAGCTGCCGAGTATAATAAATTGATAAGAACTTTGGAAATAATCTCCAACAGTGCTAATATTCAACTATTCAGCTGAATTGGGCCGACTCGATTCAAAAAGCTGAAGTGGGGCAGAGCATTCATTTTTTGTGTGTTCAATGCCGAGCGATCATTTTTTGACGTTTAACTTTTAGGCGTCCAAAAATGGACACCCAACGTTGAGAGCTAAAAAATTGGGCGTCCACGGCCATTTTTGAGCTCCATCACTGATTCCGTAGCGATTATATCCACATGTACATATTATA
Organism: Allium fistulosum; assembly: GCA_030737815.1. Classification (NCBI taxonomy): domain Eukaryota; kingdom Viridiplantae; phylum Streptophyta; class Magnoliopsida; order Asparagales; family Amaryllidaceae; genus Allium; species Allium fistulosum. Next base: position 455,028,518 of record CM060902.1, read on the forward strand.
AGATGATAAGCGAACTTCTTGTTCGATTTTCGGTGGTATGATTAGTTGTTTTTGCCGACTTGATTTGCATTTATGTTGACATCTTTGTCTTTCTTCATAACGTCTCTATTCTCTTACTTGTCTTTGAAGTTCTACTTGTTCTCTTTTATGCTCTCTTAAATCTTCATAGTATATTTTTTGCATTTTAACGTAGAAATCAATGTCAGTTTTTGGTGATGATGAATTGGAAGTCATTTGGTGCTCTAGGGAACCTTCATAGTCTAATGATGTAGGAAGGGAAATATGACAGATCCACCATGATTGAATAAATTTGTGTTGTAACAATTCCGTATGGAGATGTAATTTATAATAAATACACATACATTCAATAATATTGCACATCAAAATTTAAAGGTGAGGGATGTATCACTCTCCTAAAAGGAGAAAGGCATTAGAATGTCAAAAAGGCTAGTGAGTTGACTAAACAATTCAACCATGATAACGATGCAAAAACACATAAATAAGATGATGGGATGTATTGTTGTCCTAAAAGGAGAATAGGCACCACAATGTCAAAAAAGCAAGTAGGTGAATTGACTAAACAATTCTAAAGCACATAAATAAGGCCATGGGACATATTGTTTCAAATCTCGTTTATCGAGATATGATTTAGCGAGAAACGAGATATTAAAATTTATTTATATATTATTTGACACTCATATTGTCCAAGATAGTGAAATTTGAGTGAGATCTTATTATAAGTTATGTTTTATATTTGCATATTTTTTTACTATTTTTGTGGGTCAAGATAAATAAATTATGGATGGACCACTATAAAAATCAGTTTACTACGAAAAAAAAACACTCTAATGACTTTTTATTGGCCATCTAGTTCTTTTTTTTTATATTTTAACGAGTGAGCAAAAATAAAAGACTTTTTATTTATTTTTATGTTTAACATGCGAATGAGTAGAATCCATTCAGTTATATCAAATCAATCATGGTATCAATCTGATTTAAAAAGTAAAATTAATAATATTATATTTCGATAAAAATTATAACAAAAATCATTAAATATCAAATTTATACGTTAGTCTCGAGATGGATTTTAAAATCCAAGATGTCAATCCGATTGTACCGCAGAGATACGCTCATCTCATCCGAGATCTTGTTCAATACAAGATATTGTATGTAAAATTCTATAGACGAGACGCGATCAAAATCCGAGATTAAAAATCTTAATGAGACGTATCATTGTCCTAAAAAGAGAAGGAACCTCACTGTCCTAAAAGGTGAATATTTATACTGTAGATGTAAGCATGGAAATGTTAGCCAAAGAGCACCACTTTCGATGTGGTTTGGATCAACCCTCGATGGAAAAAAAATTGTTCAGAACCGGAGCGTCTTCGCACAATCAAAATGAAAAGCGTTACGTTCAAGACTATTGATCTTTATGCTGGTGAGCATGTAAAAATTCAAAAGACTAATTCCCCACTCAAAGTTCAGATAGTGAAATGTATAGGTGGTAGACTATAACCCTCGGTTAAGGCGTCGATAAGAGGTCGATCAAAAGACTGTATTGGCCTAATCTGTAAAAATGACCCAAATGGGTTCAAATGTAGTCTAGGTATGATGTGTAGGGAAAATGTCTTAAACATGGATGATATACTTAGCCCAACTGCCGCAATGATGGATATAGTGATCTTATATATTTAAAATTTTATACAGATCACTATTTTTTTCTACTTCAACAGTAATGCGTTGCAAAAACTTATAAAAATATGCCCGGGTACTTTTAAAAGCAGTATTGACCTATGAACGCACTCCGTAGGCTGCTCCTCGACAATCCGTAAATCATAAATCGTTGTTTCTGGAGTCTATGGAACATGCACAAGACTGGCCTCTGGCATCCCGCTGTTTCTGATGTCCTTGCGATTTTCGTAGCACACTGTGGTGTTTTGACATAGTATTTAGTGAAAAAAAAGAAGTGTAGCAAAAAATAAACCGAATTTTTTGCACACTGAGTTTGAACGTCTTAGAAATGGACGTTCTTCTGTTGGGCAAAACCATGGCATCAACCTTTATAAATTGATTATTTATTATTTTCTTTACTTTGAATTATTGTGGTATTTTAATATTCTATGTAGTGGGCTTTACTTTTAAACATGGATTGGAGGCGCATTTTATGTTATTTGTTGGTGACCTTTTCATCCATTTTTACTTGATCAGCTACTCATTTGTCTGTTGAGCTGTTCTTACATGGTCAACATTCATTTTGAAGAGTGCTGGTATGATTTGCTATTCTTGTAGAGAGATGCCACTTGAACCTACATAGATGAAATTTAAATTGTGTCAATAATAGTTCACCAGCACCGCCTAGCAAATTTCATGGAGTGTCATTTAATTTGAACCTACATGGATTAAACTTAAATTGTGTTAACATTCAGTTTGAAATGAATTAACCGACTTAACCGATCCATTTTGATACGGTTACTGAACTAAACCAGTTTGAATTCGCTTTGTAAAATAATTTTTTTATTTATCGGTTTAACTGAGTTAACCGAACTTTTATTATATTATCCAAATTTATGGTATTTTAATATTTTAATACTTAGTTTAGTAATAAAAAACAAAATTTACTTATTGAATATGTCAAATTTTCTTATAAGCTTATAAATATAACCTAATGCACGAGGCTCTAGCATGATTAAGGGCTCCGAGGAGGTCGATAATGTACGCAGCTTTTTCCTCGCATTGCGAAGACGCTGTTTTTGGACTCGAACCTGGACGCTCAGAACACCATGCGGGTGACTTAACCGTTGCGTAAAGGCTCCACCTCTCTTATAAGCTTATAAATATATTTAATAAATTCTCTTTAAATATAAATTTATGTTTTTCATTTAATAGATTCTCAACCAAAATGCTCGTGGAAAAGCAATCAGTGTGAATTATGCCCGATTTATCATAGATAAGCGAAAAGTATCTAATGCGTCAATGTTTTAATGCAAAGAGTTTAGATTTTTGAAAATGCAACCGTTGGAGAAAATTTAGAAGGTAAATCGGACCTATCTGTGATAATTTGAGCGTAATTCATGTTGTAAACTTAGCGGAGAGCTGGAAAGAAAAACACGACTCAAATCTCATCGTAATTTTCTCTTCTACAACTTTTAAAATAAAAATTGACTTCTCATCCTTTGCCTTGTCCGCGTAAAAACCGATTCATGAATGGTTCAATGTTGAAACATCTAGATTCGTTGATACGTACTTCTCGCTTTGCGTTCTATTTTAATTTGAAAAGAAGACTTGACTTCATACATGATGTCTGCAAATATTTAATACGACTATGCTTTGGAATACACTATTAGCATCCTTATTCGTTATGTTAGGCTTTGCAATCATTTTCAAAGTTTGATGATGGTAGAGGGAGTTGGTTGGGACGTTGATAGGAGAGTCATCATAGGTGATGATGATTTATGGGCATGAGTTAAAACATAGGGCATTCTATTTTTGAACGGTTTCATAGTTCGTTCTTCAATCGACCGTAAAATGATTGATTATCCACTGCAGGGATATCTGGTTAGCAGAATGTGTTCATACTGCAATCATATATATATATATCACCATTCCTCCACATTTTTATTACAGTGAAGCAGTGTGCCTTGTCAAATCGAGGAGTGACGAGAGTACGAAGGATATAATGGTTGGATTGGATAGTATTGATTCGCATCATTTTGATGACGCATTTATCACTCCAGAGAAATATGTTATAGACTACCCATGCCTTGGTCTATTATGCACCATCGACCGAGTCGAAAGGCCAAGCGCCATGCCGGTGGACCTTCCATTATTGCTTATGCTCTTGCTCGTCATGCTGCCACAACCTCCGACCGGTACAAGGAGGTTATGAAATGGCTTTGTGATTTAGGCTAGTTATTTGCAAATGAGATGACTACCAATAGAGTCGGATGTATGCTTTAGGAGCAATTGTGTAATTTGTTACATATATTTAACTCGATAATCAATCTTGTTCATAACAAAAGTGTTTGATTTCTATAATATACTTCATTATATAATTAATTAAGTAATTAATTTAAAGTACATTAAATAGAAAATTATTAAATGATCTGTTATGTGATAGTAATTACAATGTGTTGTAATCATGAAATTTATCACACTAAAATAACATATTATTTGAAATATCCATAGTCAAGATATTTCAAAAAAGGATATCGATTCATTCGTTGAGACTGGAGCACTTAACACTCTCTAAAAGTTGGACAGTGTATTACTCATGATCGTTGGGGGCACAAATTGGTTAATATTACTGGTCAAATGGAGAATCATGAAGTGACGATGCTACATAGTTATTTCGACTAGAGAATACTGTGGAATTTCACTGTGGATATTCCACTTTAATTATTGTTAAATCATGACATGACGATCCATCAGACGACTATAGCCGGGTTTGAGTTGAAGCATTGGAAGTTAAACACTATTTAATGGATAATTTGTCTTCTTGGATACAAGGGGTTAATATCACGACAGCTGTAGTGAATGCAAAATCAAAGTCTTAGGTCAGAGCAATAATGTTAATAATAATTGTTATTATTGAATCAAGGAATTTGTGTTTGGATTAATTAAGTTGAATGTGGACGATATTGGAATTTTGACCAAAATTAAATTACATAATTCCTAAGGCGATATAGTATCAACAAAGAGAATTGGTGTAAATAATCATTACTACCAGGTAGCACTTATAATAGTAAAATTGGATTGTTCAAAAAAGATGTGCAAGAGATAAATTTAATGTAAATGTTATATCACTAGCTAAGGTGACATGTGAGCGTTAATGTTCGAATTGTTCGATATTGATCGCTGACTGAATTTACACCATTGAGCCGCACAACCGTAATGGTGAATACTGCGAGAAACCACATGATTTAGTTAATTTATAATCGTTGTAAATTAATTAATATTTATGAAATATTAATTATTATATTTTATTTAATTCGATTTGATGTTTGAATGCCATCAATATTTAATGAAAAACGTACTTATAAAGTTATATATGCACGTATCAATATGCGATATTGGTAAAATTGGTTTTGGAAAATTTGACGGTCCATATAGCCTTTATATTGGTCGACCATACATGGTAAGGGAGATTTGATTGAGATTTAACGAGGAATTAAAGATGGAAGGTTTTAAGGAAGGAATCGGAAAACTTTCATTGTTTCTTTAGAACAAAATTCTTTTTATTCATTCAGCATTCTTTTTACACATTTCATTTTTCGCTACTCTCTTCCTCTCTTCTTTGGTCGAAAGTCCACGACCTCCAAGCCATAAAAATTCCTAAAACAAAATCAAAACAAATAAAATAAATGTAAAAGTGATGTTTCAAATCATTTCAATTTTTGGAGGTGATTCAATCAGATCTAGGAGATTTTCTTCATTTAAGGTGTGATTTTTGGCTTCATCAAAAGTTAATTTTCAATCTCTTTTAATATATGTTACATGTTAGAATGATTTAGATCCCCCAATTTTACATCTCATTATGATTATATGTTACATTCTATTAATTTAGTTTAGATCTCATATCTTATTCAATGAATTTATATATGCTTATGTTGTTTAATCTTTTATTTGATATTGTTTTAGAAATTAAAGTTTAATGAAAAAGAAAATTCAGATCTGGATCCAATTTTAATCAAAATTGTTATCTACATATGTTTATTAATATTATTTTGATTTAAAATTTATAAAATGATTTTTGTGCAAAATTATAAATCTAAGGTGGTATTTTCTTTCTAATTCAAAACTAGATTTCAAATCGTTAATTTTTAAACATTAAAACATATAAAATTATGAGTTTTACGTGTGCGTTATTTTAAATTTAAATATAGTTTGTTATCATTTATATATGTATATATATAGTTGTTATTTTATATGTAATTAAAAAAACCATGGACAACGAAGGCATATATATAGGGATAAATTTGCCCGTTGCGGTGTAAATCCCATAATCTATAAAGACATTCAATGTACTCGCTCACAACCTTAAGCTGACACTTTATCCAGTCCACCAATCAGAGTATACAGGTCCATTCCATCGATCCGAGTTAGCTATTCCAAGTACACAATGAGCATCCTTACAATACCACTACTTTCGAGTACAACAGAAAACACTTCGAGTATCAATGACTCCTTATCATGTGTCTCCGAGCCCTTTCCTTGCTCCATCTAGTTTTCATTTATCCTCAAGGAATCATTCCACATTTCTTTCTTTCCACGATAAAACCATTCAACATTCTACCATGGGTCACCCTTCCTAGAACCCGTCTTTATGAATAACCATTCTCACGACTCCATTCAACATTGAGCTATTATCATCGGAACATAACTTCATCACTATCGAGTTACCATCAATGAAGTTCCGTAGCCATCATCTTTCATCGTGCCACCACATCATCATCGAACGTTAAGTGAACAAACAACACCTTCAACACGACCTACATGATCTATACTTCTTTCCCTGGAAGTTTTGTCACCATAGGCATCATTAATTCATGTTGGTACTGACCAAAATAGGTTGGTATCGATATGAATCCCTTGGCTTATACTTATCCAAAATTTGGCTAACTACTTTTCTCCACGATCTCTTCTCCATTTTCTTTCTTAGGAGCCTCTTCCTTCATGCCTTGAGTTCCAAGTCCCAGCACCAACCCACGTCTAGAAAAGAAGTCGGTACCGATCAAAAGTGATCGGTACTAAATTGTGTACTTAACTAAAATTTAGGTTTTAAGTTCCCAAACCCCTCCTTTTCCTTGTCCTAAAGCCGTCCCCGAAGTTCATAGCCGAAATCTCAAAGCACCTTACCAACGACTTGAACAAGCATCTCTACCGACCTGATTCTAGATCCACTACCGTCCTTATTTTCACCACTCAAATCACCTCGGAATGACCTATGACTTGAAGTACCAATTCCTCCCATCCTCCATAGCCTCTCCTGCAAGTTTCATCTCAACTTCGTTTTGCCTAAATCGACGACCGATCCCTAACTATCCTAAAAGCACTAGCAAACTATATATATGCAAAGCATACAAATATACATATCATCCATAAATATTCATTGAACATAAATCAATTCAAACATGATGAACATACAAGATTTTACCTAGATCCAAGTTTATACAAAAATGACAATATGATCCAAAATGGGTTGTAAAATCATTTAAAATCAAATTTAATATTTTTAATTTAGGTTTTAATTCAGTGTTAACCTCAACTAAGTCCCATGAAGCCGATGTAGTGAATCCAATGGATGTTCATGTGTGTTAAGCAATCATGCTTTATACATCGGTCGAGGAAGTGATATGTGGTTCAATCTATGCAGTGTGTCTCCCGTATCCTTGGTATAGTGTATGGATGCACTCTGTGTAAATACCTTGCTTGTTTGGAAAAGGAGCTCCGATACGCGATGGAATTGTGTGTTGGGTGTTATTCATTAACGCAGAGTCTACGATAATGAAACTGTTATCGAAAGTGACATGGAGACTCTCTTTGCAGGACTGTAGGAATGTGATGGGGAGTTCAAGTGTTGACTGGACACATATCCTAGAGTTCATTAACTTACGAGTGTAATGAGCATTGATATGCACTTGTATGGATAACACTTAGAGTCGTGACAACCAAACCCCAAGAAACCGATCCATGCTCGAAGTCAATCTAGAATTCATTCGAATTAAGTAAATCTTATTCTTATATTCCACTACCGCCCAATGAATTGACTAAGGCAAGCCACGACCATGGGTTTTTCAAAGCGACGGTGATGGAGGGCAAGTTAAAGCATGCTATGGATCAGCTATATGCGAAGGATCGTCACTAAAGCATAATGATGGTCAAAGAGAGGCTAAGGCGACCAGACCATAGCAACGTCCACCTACTCAAAGTCAAGGCTGAGATTTAGAATGGGAGAACTGATGACTGGAAAAGAGGATCAAAGTGGGTTGTTGATCTTATAAACCGGCAGCGCTGGAGTAGGCTAGATTTGATAGTGGCGAACTTTGATGAAGTAGCGAAGTGGAAGTCTTCAACTCTTATAACCCGCTGAAAGGACGTAATGCTACAACTATTTGAAATTATGTGTCGATACTCTCAAAAGAGGTGCAACGTTTCAGGAAAACGGTCCATAAGATGGAAACATCTCTATAGATGAAGATTTCAATTTTGTCGCTTGTATCTATCAACACACATTGTTTTCACAGAAGCATACTTTGGATGGTAAGTGTTATTCGACATTTGGACCAAGCAATATTTGGATTTGGAATGCGAAATGAATCAACAAGCTTGAAAGAAATCAAGGACATGAAGATTGAGAGATTCAAGAAGTTAGAATCAAAAAATGCTCAAGTCCTATCGGTCTGTACCGACCCATATGGATCGGTACTAAACCATAGTTGAAGTTCTAGAGGATCCATTCTACTTAGAGCTAGAGCCAAGACCTAAAGGTGGAAACCAAAAGTGGCATTGAAGTGACATGGGCCGATACCGACCCATAGGGTTAGTACCAAACCATAACGGTTCTTAAAATTTGAATTTGAAAGGTACTTGAAGATTTGTACTATGCCAAGGAAGTCAATTATGGAGTCAAAGCAATCAATCGCTACCGATCGACATAGGTTTGTATCGAACCATAATAATTAATAGAATTGGAATGATTTGACCCACTGTTCATGTTGGAACTTCAGATTTAGAGATATTAACTTGTTCAAACTGGATTTCATGACTTTTAATGGTGGATTTCGTCTATAAATAATGAGTTATCATCAACAAGAAAAGGACATTTGGATCCTTTTATTGAATTGCTGCCTTTTTCACAATCAACTAGTTTTGGGAACTATACTTGTTGTAAAAGTGGTTGTAATTGCAAGCATCATCTGAAATAAAATTAACAGTGTACGTAGCTTGATATTCCCATCGAACCACTTTAAAAACTTTTGTGTTCTTCTCTGTTCTCTTTGATTATTTTTACCTATTAACCTTTTTTTTACTTAATTAGAGTGTTTGCTAAGGGTGCCAATTAAACCCGATCCGATGGACCTAGACCCGACCCAGTGGGTTCCGGTTCTTGGCGAGTCTGATTTTGTCAGTTCCAAACTATACATTTTAAAACCTTGATCTGACCTGAAACGAGCTTCCGGTTAGCTCGATTCGGGTCCAGTTGGGTAATAGCACTAAAAATGTATGTATTTCTTTGTTTTTTCTCGGGTCTATGATATTTTTCATCATCTAGACATGACCCAAGATCCATTGGGTTCGGGTTTAAGTCTTCTCGGATCGGTTCAGTTTGGGTATACGATTCTCGGTTCTAATAGCAACCTTTTGAAATTGTTCTAAAATAAGGCAGGACAAAATATATGTTGGTGTGGATTAATAAAATGAGCTTAATTATCTAAGTGTGATAAGATCTTAATTATAATGGGTTATACCCTGAATGGTGGATCTAGGTAAGATATTTACATAGCCATTAGCTCTACTATAAATAAACCTAGATGCCTTCATCTTAAATGTAGAGATTTATTCTCTTCATAGAAAATGAATTATATATTATAGTTAGAGATAGGATCAATCTTAGGTGAAGCTGATGGTTCAAGGTGTGTTCGACTAGTAGGATCATCGGGTAATTTTTTAAATCATTTTCACCAAAATCCATTTATAAATTTATTTTTAAAATTAATTAATTTTAATTTAATTTCTAAAAAAAATATTCTTTTCTCTCACACTGTTCATTGTCGTGCATGATATGCATGGATTTGATATGACGCCTAAGTAGTTGATTGAAAGTCTACAATATGGTGGATCGATTATATAAATGACAAGTATATAACTAAATTAAACTATAGTGTATCGATATTAAAGAATGTAAATAAGAATAATCACACCAGGGTTTTTATGCTGGTTCGGACCTCCCGTCCTACGTCCAGTCCCGAAGCTCCTCTTCGGAATTTCCTTTCACCAAATAACCCTCACTTCACCCGGAGGAACAGGTTTACAATAGCAGAGTTTCTTTGTCAACTGTGTGTTCTCTATTACACGGATTTTGACTATATAGTACAAATGCTTCCAATATATATCTAGAGAGTATTGTCTATGAGGAACTGTATTTTTGGAAGAGTAGAATACAAGTATAGATTTCTAGAGATCAAGAGTATATGATAGTGTGTATAATCAGATAGCATAAGCAGTAAGGTTAATGTTCTCTTTGATTCTTGATGATATATATAGTTGTAGAGAGATTCCTTGAGTAGTTGCATCCATTAACAAGTGCTCTACAGTTCATTCTGATGATGATGAAGAGTTGCAACGAAGAGAAGCGAAGATGTCTTTTCAAATGCGGCAGTTGTAATTTGAATTTTAAATTCCGAGTTCAGCATCAGACGTCTGGTATTTGTTTCAGACGTCTGGCTATATATATTTTTTGTATACAGTAGCCTTTCAGACGTCTGAGTGCATCAACCAGACGTCTGATCCTGTCTGTTTTGTATTCCAAAGGATTTCTTCAGACGTCTGGCTAGTGCACCCAGACGTCTGAAAACTGTGCATGTTTACTCTGTGCATCTATCTTGTTGCTTCATCGATCCTATTGACTTGTAGTCTCTTGTAATGTTCTTTGAGCCTTGTTCTTGTCTTTCTAGTGATGTTGTTCTAGCAAGCTCCTGTATATATATATATATATATATATATATATATATCTATGTGTGTGTACATTTGATTTTCATTGTATAGTTGTTGTCATTAAAACCATGGATTTGATTTCCTAACAATCTCCCCTTTTTTGATGATGACAACTATACAATGTACTTATATATAATTTTTTATAAATCTCCCCCTGAATATGTGCTTTCCATTATCTCTCCCCCTTTGTCATTATCAAAAAAGAATGTGGGAATCATATTTGTAAATTCCAAAATCTTTCCTTTTGTTTCTCCGAGTACCTGCAATAAATAATTTTGGTACTCACTCACTATGTTAGGGTCTGGGGGGTTAGGTCTTTGGAAACCATACCCATTTTGGTGTGGTTGAGCCTTTATAAATATAATTTTCATTATTAACTATCATATCAAAATAATCATCAATGTATTTTTCTCTATTTTTCCAATTAACAGGAACCCAAATACTTAGATAATTTTTATTCATATTTCCGTTCAATGATTTTGTACTTCTAGAGAAATTATAAACATTATTGGCCATGGCAGTATTTGAATTTCTATAAGAATTTGATCTAGACTTTACTCGAAATTTAGTACTAGCACTAACATTTTTTCTATACATGAAAGCGTATCTAGTGCTATTTCTACGATCAGTTTTATTATATCCTAAACCACTTTTATCATGTAAAGATCTAGAACTAGATAAAATCATGTTTAAATTGTTTTGACCTTTATTAAATTTTGTGACTTCAGTGTTAAGTTTATCAAATTTAGCTTTGAAGTCAAAATTATTGTTTTCAAAAGAAATATTACTGTTTTTCAAAATATCATTTTGCTTGTTTAATTCAAAATTCTCCCTTTTTATCGTACAGTTCTCATTTTCGAGAAGAAAAATTCGAGCATCTGAATTATCTAAATATGATTGTAATAAATCATTTTGTCTTTTCAAATCCGTAATTTCATTTGAAAAAATATGATTGTAATAAATGATTTTCACAAATTAACTCTAAATTCAATTTTAAAAGTTCTATAACCTTTCTATAACTCCAGTATGATTAAATAAAATTTTACAAATTAATTTTAATCATTTTAGACCCAATTTTCAATTATCCTGGAATTTCACTATTTAATTTATCGATTAAATTATCAAATTAAATCCAATATTCGAAAAATAGATCATTCGACTTCTAAATTTCATTTATTAATATTTAAAATTAATTAAATATTCGAATTTTAATTATCAAAAATTCTGGGTCGTTACATTAGAAGACTTAAATAAGTTAGAGGAGGATAGTCCGTTCGAATTTGTTGGATGTCACAGAATTATTATGATCAAAAAGGAATTTGATTTAACCTAATTTCTTCGATTTATTTATAGATAGAAACATACATTAAAATCTTTTTTTTTAGAAAGTGATACAGACGTGAAAAAAAAGCATTGAATACTTACAGGTTAATGCATAATAATATGATAGACTAATACCACCTGAGATTGGAAAGCTTTCAAAGTTTAAACATTTTATCTTTCTAACAACTATTTCAATGGTGAAATGCCCATATCTGTTGGCAATTTGAAAAGCATTGGATACTTGCAAGTGCAAACAAAAGAATCATATTGAATTTACTAGTCAAATGAAAGATTCGAAGTCATGCTTTCTCTTGTAAAATAGTTTATAATTTCATTAAAACGGAGCTTAAGAGCATCTCCAACAGTTTGGAGTGCGGAAATTCGATTTTCCGCACTCCAAAATGTTGGAGCCCTCATTTCTACAACAGAAATGAGGGCAGGCGCCTGTTGAACAGGCGCCTGGTCACCAGGCGCCTGGTTAATGCGCCTATATCAGGCGCATTTTCCCCATTTCCTTTCATTCTTGCCTCTTCTCAACCCCCATTTTCAAATTAACTTCGCGTCCAAATGCCGCCTCGTCCGGTCAAAACTGGTAGACGTACCGTTCGATATACGACTGATGCCAATATCGGACATGTTCATGTCCCTCCCGATGCTACCGTGACTCCAGACGATCTTCGATCTTTGCACGACTTGCCCCCTACTATTTCGCATCGACTTACTGCAGCTATAGCGACGCCACAGGTATACGTTTATTTATTTATTGCTTAATGAACGACCATGTAAATATAAATGTATAATAATTCCTTATTTACTTTAACATTACATAATCATATATTTAGGTTCGTCACGTAGCGATGCGAGGTAGTTGGTATAGGTGTATGTCTGAATATTTTGATCAGTTACCGGAGCCGATTTTGGATAGGCTACATGCATCACCTTTTGGTGAATTTCTTGCTTTACCTAGATTTGCACATGTAGATCGTTGTCTGGTAGAGGCCCTTACCGAGAGATGGTGGCCTACCACTCACACATTTCATTTTCCTGATTTTGAGCTAGGACTGACTCCTCTAGATTTTTATATGCTCACTGGTATAGAGGTTGGTCGACCTGACCGTCTCCCTGTTCCATTTGATAGTTCGTTTGAGGAGTTCGAGTCATATTCAGCTTATTTACCGACTATGGCCGATGAGGAGGTTAGAGGAGGAGCTGTTACTCTCCCCTGTTTGCAGCGTTATATAGTAGAGTACATGGCCGTTGAGGATATGCACACTCCCGTTATCCGTGCATTCATACTATACCTTTTTGGGTCTACATTTTTTAGTAACAATAAGGGTACTATTAGACTTGGTTTTCTGGCTGGGTTAGTAGATGTGGATGGACTACATATATATGATTACGGTACTGCTATTATTGGTTATTTGTACGTAGCATTAGATACATATGCGCTTCAGCAGTCTAGACAGATGTATGGCTTTTGGTACATTCTTCCATTTTGGTACTACGAGTATACTGCCAATATGAACCCCCGACTTATTGTAGAGGCGAATGCCACACCTTATATTTACTTTCCTAGATTGCGTCGTTGGGGTCCTCCTATGCATTTGTCCCGTGTTGCACAAGGCGTGCACAATGAGTTGATGGAGGCTAGACAGCAGATGGATATATTGCGGCATGGTAACATTATCATTCGTCCATGGGATCAGTACTTACAGTTCCTAGAGCCCGGTCCTGACCATCCACTCACTTTTCATTTATCCATGTCGCAATTTAAATGAAAAAACTTATATTACTAATTGCTTGCATTAAGAACACAATACAAATAACGGTACTTAAAGATACAATGGTTATAGAAACGGTAATTCATTTAATGATCCTCTTCAAGTCTACGCCTCATAATTTCTCTCCTTCTTTGCTCTGTATACTGCAGTTGTTCTGCAGACATATGTGACGTATCCATGAACATTATTGCATCTTCATCTCTTTGGCGGTTTCCAGCAATAAGTTGATCCATTCTTGATAACTTTTCTTGGTGTTGCATTGCTCGAGTGTCCATTGCCCGGTTAAATCTTTCTTCAGATTCAAGCATGAGTTTTTTAATTTCATCTTGATCCGCTGCAGCAGTCTGCTTTTTTTTTGCCGCTTTTGCTCCCTGTGGCCTAACAAAATGATCTTCAGTTGGGGATGGGCCTTCTTCTGATCCTAAACCGAAGCTTCCTTGGGATTCCATAGGACTAGAGGTTTCTCCAACTCTAGGCGTTTTACTCCGACCGCTGTTTGATTGAACTTGTTGAACGATCTTCTGAAGCGATGATTTCCATTTAACGTGCTCGACCAACATGTCATACACGTGCATGAACTGATAAAATAGTGGTGCTTGTTTACTATCAAGTTTATAGATTTGTTTGAACAACTTGTTTGCGGCCATTCTCTGTTCAAAAAATAACTGGTAAACTTAGAGAACTAAGATAACAAAAAAAATTAAATTATATTGAAGCTTACTAAATGCGTTTCATTCCCAAAGCCACTAGGATTCGTTTGCTTCAATTTGAACATTTGAGAATCGAACGTTTGCGTTTGACGATTTATTTTTCCATAATGACCTTTGACTGAAGATAGCGTTCTTTTCCAATTCATGTTCTTCCGATTATAGCAATTAGTAATTTTGCCCCAAAAAGATTCACCACTTTGATCGGTCCCTCGAATAGGATCGACTGATAGTGCACAGTAAATGTAGCAAAGATCGTAGTCTTTCGCAGCGCTCCAACTTGCGTTAGTTACTTCTCCCCCAATCGGAATCGTAGCGTCTTGCAAGTCGTATTCTTCAAAACTGGCCCTTGCAGCAACAACGTCGAAATCAGAGTACATTTTCAGTTGAGATCAATGGCAGAAAAAAATTGCAAAGAAAGAAGGAAATTGGTTTGAACTGAAAGAAGAGGGGGGAGTATTATTTGAAGATGAAAAATGACCGTTGGGGAAATGGCCGTTGGAGGATAGTAGGCGCCTGTTAAACAGGCGCCTACTTGCAACAGGCGCCTACTTGCAACAGGCGCCTACTTGCAACAGGCGCCTGTTCAACAGGCGCCTCATCCCATCGCGATTTCTCAGCTCGAAGGCCCCCTTTCCACACTATCACATTTTCTCGCGCTCTGTTGGAAACGAATTTGGGTGCAGATTTCGGAATTTTGGAGCTGTTGGAGATGCTCTAAAGTTTGGCAAATGGCAATTCATCTTTTTCTTCCTCACTCACTTCCTTCCTTCGCACCCATGCACAAAATTCCATAAGAAAATCAGTATTTAAAAAAGAGAGTGCAAACTACAATAAAGAGGATATGAGCTAAGTTTTTACAAAACTAGGAAGAAACTTCGAACAGTGCTAAATCGAACTATACATAAAATTAAAACCATATAGTGCAACCCCGAAATTAAAAACTGTATTAAATAAATAAAGTGAGAAAATTTTACACCTTTCTATATTTATTATGCATTGAACACGCTTGATGCAATGAATATTCATTATGATAAAAATATTTACATGCATGACGTGAGTTACCTTTCCAGTTCTAGAACTACAATACTATGAAGACAGTATTGCAATGAATAAGGCGAGTGATATAGTAAAAAAGCGATGCTGCTGCTCCCAAGTTTAGAAAAAAATAACAACACACTTTTTCATGCTAGTTAAATTGTCAAAAGCACTACTTGCTAGTTCAGGCAATTTTATACAAGTTTATTTATGTGAATATACCAATGGAAGTTTATTAAACGAGAGAACCCCAGTATAACTACCTAGAACGGTTAATCTATATTATATTATTATTAGTGAGTTAAATTTCAAGCTCACACAGGCCCCCTTGAAATTTGGCAACTGAACAGTCTACGAGTATTTTTATCTTCCCATTTTCGTACGCATTTTTATCTTTCCTCCTTGCGTTCACCAAAACCTTATGTTCTGTCGCCGTTTTTGGACTGAAAAATCATTCTTTGATCGTTTTCTCCTTCATCTTCTCATCTAACCCTAAATATTCATTTTCCTAATTTGAGATATACCCATTGAATCGCAACGCCCCAGATTTACGCCATTTCTTCCCCGTCATCATTGAATCGCATCACCCTTTAGCTTCGAATCACCGCCATATCGACTGAGCTGCCACTATGAAGCGCCATGTCATCGTTACTACGCTAGCTCCAAACATTTAGTCCTCTTTTGATCGCCATCTACAGGTATCGAAAATTAGGGCTTTATACGAGTAATCTATAATCGATTTTTTTGCAGGTACGTACTAATTGTAATGTCGTTTTCCCCCTAAAATTCAATTATGTTCTTAGATTCATAATATATTTCTGTTCTTTTCAGATTTAGTAAGAGGATCTATGGCTGACCACAAATTCTGGAACCGGTTTAATGATTTGAATGTTCGAAAATACCAAGTATAGGAAGTTGACAACTGATAGAATTCTTCTGATCAAACCATTAAATGATGATGATGTATCTCTTCCTTCGTTTTGAACTAGGTATACCACTCAACCCATTAATTCATATTTAGAGACTTTTTTCTTTGTTTTTTTGGTCTTTTTTAGAGTTTCTCTTGAACTATGTTCTTTTAAAATGAAACGACATATATGAGAGCTGTGACTTTAAACCTTCAACTTTAGTGACCTTCTTCTTCGACTTGAAGCAAATAATTGGCTTTATACACTCTCTTTGGAAAACAGGTATTAGGATTTTAAACAATTTGTTAAAATCGAAAATTAGACACTATGGCTTGAAAGTTATGTGTTTGGTGTTCCGATTTTTTTATAATTTGCACGACCAAACTTAATCTATGATGAATATTTTTGTACCTATAAAGGTATCCACTGATTTTTTGTGAATTATGCTTTTTTATTGGATACTTTGGTAATTCTAGGTTTCTGGTCTTGCAGGTTGCTTGAATTGGGTCCTTTTTTATGCACACTCATCTTACTTTGTTTCAAAATTACAAACCAAAAGCCAAAAGACTCATTGAACCCACAGTAACACAAACAAAATTTTCATTATAGTGATCTGGGCATTATGTCCATACTGTTTGTAATTCGCTAGCCATTTATATCATGAGACATGAATTTTGTGCATCGATCCCGAATACATTTACAATCTCTTGGAGATTTTTTTCTGCATCACAAATATGAAACAGAAGCTTTGTTCTGACATATAATGTTGTAAATGTACACTGAATAGGTAAGCTATCAATGTGGAGAAACCGTCAAACAACCCACCTCAAACTTCAGGGCCCTATAACATATCCACTAAGCTCTGCTAGCATGATACATGTAATGGTAATGGCTTCACAAGCGATATTTAGTTTAAGAATGATAGACCTCCCAGTTATTTTTTTACCTAATATATGATCATTACTGACTTAACCATTATTTTGAGGTTTATCAATAGATGCCATGCCCATGGCGGAAGTTTCATTCCAAATCATGTCATAGAGAAACATAACGTATTCCCCACATGTTGAATGACTTCTATCAATATCCCCTAAGTGAAGTGTACATGTACCTCACAAGCCATTTGTCAAAGGATGTGTGCCAACTACTCCAAAATCTCTCCACATCATGGCAGCTATTTATACATCTAGGTATGTTCTCTGGATTTCAGTCCCACTAATTTGGGACCAGCAGCCTACTGTTTGTGCCTTTGTATAAGCTTCTAAGGCATATTTAGCTATTTAGCGAATGGATTGAAGCCTATGTTCTGTAAACATGTAATGCAGATAAGTAGTGAATGAACATCTCTCATATAACATATACAAATAAAGGTATATAATATATTTTTGCAAGGTTTATGGCTATTATTTAACAGTGATTGTAAATTTTTTGGCTGAAATATCATTAGAAATATGAGAGTAATTTCCATTACTTTAGAATCAGAGTTAACGTTCGTTGATGATAGTTTCTTTTTGCAGTTCAGCCATAGGCTCATAGAATCATCTAATAGTAACAGTTTTCAATCATGAGTGGATTTGTGGATTTTATTTTTGGTGAGGTTATATGCTTCATCGAACTTCACCAAAACTTAATGGCTCAATAATAGAAGAGAGCCCACAAAGTTTTGGTTGGTTAATAACTTAATATATTAACCTACCATGTTTCCCACACCTAAAGTTCATGCACCTTATCATTATTTTTAATTTATTATTATTATTTTATTCTTTTCTTCTATATGATGAGCTACAATTTTAAGAACAAACCAACAAATTCCGGCAACTTATTGTGTGATAGCTAAATGCATTACCTAAAGAGCTATTAATGTGGCTTAAAGGGCAATGCACAATTGAGCAACACTAGCTGAATTTTAAAAATACTATTATCAATATTTTGGAAAAAATTAATAATTACTCCGTATTATTTCTTCATTAATCTATCAACTTTTCAAATCCTATTTTAAGACTGCTATAACCATAAACAAGTTGACTTCTTAGATAATGGATATTTCTTTAGTGGGATTTTGAACAGGTAAAGGGAGTCAAATCAGCCTTACCACTTTTGTAAGCGTGTGCGCAGATTATTAGTTTAGCATAAATTGATTTATAGGACCTTTACTGAAGAGACAGTTTCAAAACCTTGGAACTTTAGATTTGAGTTTAAACTAGAGATTAACAAGCGTTAGCGGATGATCTTAACTTTAGGTAACGATCCTTAATGTGTAATTCTAATTTATGTTAACTATCTACGTCATCAATTTTTTTATTTGCTCTTTTGATTGTGTAAAAGTGGTTTATTAGTCAAGTGTTATTATATTGTTTTGCTATTAAGAATTTTTTTTCCTATGATAGTCATGAAAGAACATATAATGAAATCATATGTTAACATATTCTCCAATACTTTATCATGCAATGGTGTTATATGCAAATCAGTGTATTTAAAACATATATTACTATAGTATCGAATATTTCTTCATATGTTTGACAGTGGATAATGCAATCCTGTTCCTTCATATTTCTTGGTACGTTTGGCAGTGACTGAATTGACAATTGATAAAAAAAATCAATATATCTTCATTATCGTACAAACCAAATATAATTCATTTAATAATGATGACCAAATCAACTTATATTTCTTTCCTTTTGTACAATGCATTTTTCGTTTTTGTTCAACATTAATTTATATGCAATCGAAGACAGCATAGTTAAATGTCTGCATTCAATTTTAGCAATTAGCCAATTTATATGTATTTGTTTTGAACATTTTTGCTAAGGAATTTGAAGACTTTTTGTTGATTAAACCTACAATTTAAAGTGCATCCTTTTCGATTGACTCAAATGTTTCAGTCAAACCATTATGGCAATTGGGGTGGGATCCAATTCTTAGCTGATCAAAATATTGTGATAATGTTTCACGTCCAATTCAAAAGCTCATGCTATATCAAATTCTTGCATCGTGGTCATAAGATAGAAATTTGCTACTGACTCTATTTGATAGAATATGAGTTTTAGTTTTGGTTTAAATGAGTTTTGCTAATAATAAATAATAAATAATTGTCATATATCTGGCACTGTTTCCTTTTAGCAATTATTATGGATTTCAGTTAATTATCGCTCCGAAACTTCATTTCAAAAATCCTTTGTTCTTGATATGTTTTCTATTAAAAAGGTTTGAAATTGCTTCCCATTTGATATTTTTGCTAAATCAAGTTATGTTATTTCTACCCCGTTCTAACATGTTCTTCCTTGATTTTGAAAATCGTTGGTGGGTTAGTTGAAAATTTATATATTTTATATGGTGTGGGTAAATAAATTATTTTTTAAGTGAAATATTGAAAATATTGTTTCATAAATTGTCTTTTTTGCCGATCATGTGGTGGATTTACATTCTCATTTCCCGAATGTTGTGTTAGATGTTTTTTTATCATAGAATCAATATCCAAGTGCAACGATAAATTTTCCTTCTTAACAAGGAAAATTATTTACTTTAGATAGATATTAGATTTGTGTTAGTTTAAAGGTAACCTTTTAATACAGTGGATATAACTTTGGTTTATGTTCTTTAATTTTTCATTGAGGAGAACAAGTTTTTGAAAATGTTATGCATTGAGCATTTTTTTAGGTGCATATGGAGATTTTTACCACTAAAGAAGGGAAATATAAGCATTGCCATGTCCATTGGTAGTAATTATGCAGTCTTCTCGACATGTATCAACGTCAAATTCAAATAACAAGTCAAGCTCCTCCCACACTGCAGCCGATGCTTCAGTTGGTCCATCAATGTATGTTATGCCTACTCCAGCATAGAATTGCAAGTCTTCATATATCAGGTGGTTGAAATATTAAAATATGAAAGTTCAGTACATTGTGCATGCTACCAACAATTAGAACATGGAAATTAGTGGAAACATATTTCAATAGTTTTAAAGTGCAGATAAGTATAGGCACTCGCTATATTTTACATGATTTGAAGCTTTAATTTTTCTTAATGAGGTTCATTACTCTATTTGTTGGCTCAAGTTCACAATTAAGAGCTACAATAAGCATTTTCCTATCCTCTATAATAAACTTCATGCACAATAAACACTAATCAAATTACTTGAGTGAGTAGGTCACCATGTAGTGGTCAAACTGTACATCATTGCTCAAATCCCACTGTATTACACCGATCTACTCAGTCTTTGAGTTTTCCACTGTTTTAAACCAACCATTGCATGTATTAATTTTGAACCATTCTTTATCTCTAGACAGGTTAAAAAACACAAACAGGCACAATTAGAAAAATATACAAGTCATCGGTTATTGGCACTAAAGGGCATACATTTAAAGTCTATTCTTGACTAATTTAAGTCGAAATCGTTGCTATTCTGAAATATTTTCAACTGTTAAGATTACTATTGTAAAATTGCTTAGAGAAGAACAATAAAATGTAAACTGCATAGCATATTTACAAAGAGAACAAATATATAAGTTATTTATGACTTCAGGCAAATGGAAACAATATTATATCATCACAAGCTAACAATATAATATTTTATGTCGTTAAAGCATGGTTTTCTTACTATAATGTTCAAATGGAACTATTTGTTGCTAACAAGAAGAAGTTATCTACCTACTATACAGGATCATATTAAGACAAATTATTTTCCCTTCGGTAAATATATACTAGAATGATACATAGTTCAACAAATAAAGCATGCTATATAATGATTATGTAATATCGCACAAATATAATAAGGATCAACTATTCGCAGGTGTGACGTAATGGAAAAGGGGTGCTTAGGTCAGTTAATAGACACATGTTCGAGCCCTGCCTTGCACACATTCTCATCGGGTTCCCCTGAATATATTTAAAAAAAACAATAATAATGAGGATCAACTAAAGCATATATTTCAGTTATCAAGTCTTTTGTTTGTCCTTGCTAGACATTATTCGTGTACTTTCAACTTAATATTTGTTGATTAAAATAATTAGTTGCCTCCTTTTCCAACTGCCTCATTTGCCTCTATTGCAACTGAGGCAGTTGACTCAACTGCAACTAATGCAGTTGCCTCATTTCCAACCAAAGCTCTTGCCTCACTTGGAACCGAGTCTTGCCTCACTTGTAATGTGAACTCATTCGGTAAACTGAAAAAAAATGCCATTAGTTGAAACTGAGGTAGTCAGTTGCCTCATTTTGCAGCTGATGCAGTTGCCTCAAAAGCAACTGAGGCATTTGACTCAACTGAAACTGAGGCAGTTGCCTCATTTCCAAATGAAGATCTTTCCTCCTTTTAAATTATCAACATGAATTGATTAATTTAATTTCCAATTTAACAATGATCTGAAGCAATGAATGTCCGTCTCTAATATTAGAAACGATACCAAAATGAAACATTTCATACTATTAATGAAGTATTCTTTTATCTAGCATCGATCATCCCCATCTTCATGCGTTTTCAAATTAATTTTGGTTTTGGCAGTTTACAAGCAAGTGGTCTTTCTTAATTAGCTAGGCAGATCTACCTAGCATCCTCTGTAAGTATATCTAATATTTCCCTAATTTTTCCAAGTTTGGCTATATGTTAATTTTATGCAGTTTTATGCCTAAAAAATGCCTCAAGCTTTTGAAGCCTTTTCTCTAAAATTCTGTATTATGTTCATTTTTATGGTTAAGATCGTTATATCTGCTCTATTTGTTTTTATGTGTGTCCAAATAGCTGTATAGCGATTGAAAATGAGATCAAATATAATTATAAATGTGCTAATTTAGTCGATATCCAAATAAGTCATTACACTATCTACTGCCTCAAAATGAGATCAGTGGGAAATTATGAAACCATTGTTTCCTTTATTTATATCTTTGTTGGTAGGAACCACTTGATTGCTTATACTGTTTTCAGCTTTTATGTTGCAATCGACTTTTCAGACATGGTTAAACCAACCCTATGGCATTTTGCTTAATGATCAAGTGCACCATCGAACTATGGAAATACCAAATTACTACCCGAAGCCATTACCAAATTCATTCAACTGACAATAAAGCGAGTTTGTATACCCTATGAAATATTATGTTTTCCATTGTTTGGAAATTGTTCACATCCTAAAATATTTTCTACTGCTTTGTTTTAACTCTTTTTATTCAATTATCATTCATCTTTGGTAACTGCTTCTCATTAATAGTATTATTAACACTAACAAATGCCTGCACGAATCATACGTTGTAGACTTTGTACAACTTTCCACTGATACCAGTGGTAATAGAAATTTCAAGATATTATAGCAGTTCGACATACAAACTACAGCTGAATACAACAGTCGACGACAACACAACTACAGCTTTATTGCACGAATAGGCTTTGCTGCTGTAGATTACCATGGGCTCTTTGGCATAGTCAGTTTTTTAAAATTGATTATATAAATAAAGGCATTTCTAGCTGACATGAGTTCGCCAAATATAGTAATGAACGATGGTGATATCTTACCGATTGAATATATGGTAGAGTTAAGGCTTAGATTTTATGTCTATGTATATTTTGCCTTAATAATGGTTTTAGCAATATTATGTTTTCCAAATGTTTATACTTGGTACAAAGGTGTTCCCTATATTTTGTTTTTTGGATATAGTTTGTTCTTAACCGCCAGTCTCCTTTATTTTGAGCCATGGAGTTCTATAAGGTATATAACTCTATTTACTGTTCACGCCTTCAACCCATCCACTATTAACTACATTATATTATAACAGCGTTTATTTTTGGATTGTATTCAACTTTAGCCTATTGGCACACAATCATGCTCCACCCGGTCCTACTAACTAAATACAAGCTAGAAATTGAAATTATTCACTCATATGCATGGACAGATTTTATTTTGCAGGTCCATATTCTGGAACAACATCACGTGGTTGACAGAAATAAAGCCAACGAGTTGCCCTCATCTGCATTTTACCAACCTACATCGTAGTTATTTATATATATATATATATTTTAGTTGTTTTTGCTGTTTCATCATTCATACAGGCCCGTGCAATACTGTAATTCTCTTCTATGAAATGTTGAATATTATAAGCTACTGTTTTTTTGGTTGAGACTTATGTAAAGATATATATTGGAAAACATTGTTTATGTTGCTCATAATCAAGCTTCTCTATTGTACTATTTTTCTGAGTAAGGTACTGTTTTTTTTTATTGTTTGTTTCTCCCATATATGGTGCCTCATAACCCTGTTGGATGTTCAATTATATAGTTGTGTTGGAATATAATATTTATAGCGTTATGATATTTTGATTTAAGTACGTTATGTATCTTCCTTTGCACATCCACATTCATTTTCTGTTGTTGTAATTGCAATTACTTTGTACTGACAGTTAATATTGATTTGTCTTTTTTAAGGGCTTTAATATATCAGAATTATTGTTTTCTTTTCATTGATAATGTCCACTATTATTAAACTTTCGCACAAATTTCATTGCATTTTGCTTTGTGCATTCTAGAATATGGAACACTGCTTGGAAGTAAAAATTTGTCATTGCTTGGTTGCCCTATACCAGCCATACATGTTTCATGAAATTTTGGATAATATGCATGTTAACTAGCTTTTCAAAAGGATGATTTATTTGCAAACTCATACCAAGATAATACTGATATGTTTTGAATAAATAAAACCTCTTTTTTACTAGGTTTTACATCATCGAATTTTTTCAGTTTAGACATAGGTCTATCGATGGATATTTCAAATAACCAAAATCTGTATGCATCCATATCTGAAATGTAGTTAAATATCCAATATCCAGAAAAATGGATGTAGATGTGGATACAAAACACATCCGCATTTGAAAATTGTCCATTCGGTTTTTCTTTGGAATTATAGTCTAAATTATGTGTATTTTAGTATAATAAAATATATTTGTTTATTATTTTATTAAGCTAGATGTTTATATTATACTCACTAAATGTATATTGACTGCTCCAAACTATTTATGATCATCATATTTCTTTATTTTTAACACTTTAGTAATCAACGAAATTGAAAAAAATGTTTATGTTAAACTAAAATTTTCCACTTCTTTTTCTTGGTATATCGGTTGTTAGTGGATAGGATAATTATCCGATATTCGTCTATATCCACGGATGTAGATATCCGATACCTAAACATGATTTCGGTTGCGGATACAGATATGACACTATTTGCAACCGAAAGTATCTGTTTACATGTCTACTTAGACATATTTCTTAAAGTCGATTAAATAAGCTTAAATAAGCAGTAACAGTACAAAATAGTGCCCTTGTGACGCAGCAGCGGAAATAACAAAATGATGATACGGTGAAAGTGACGATCGATGGAATGAAGAATACCGAAAGGCCCAAATTCGTTGATCCGAAGATGCCGAATTCTAGCTATCCCAAACACGTTGATAGCGCACTATACCGTGTTTAAAGATCTGCGATTCTTCGTACGTTGATCTAGCGCACTAGATACCGTGAATCGGCTTCAGCAATCGTTGAATCGAGCGCACTCGATTATCCGAGAGTGGAGATAGGAGATTACACTCGACTACCAATTTGGATGAAAGCACAAAGCTAACAAAACGAAATTTTATTCAGAATCAACTAAACTTTACAAAATGACCCAACCTGCCTATTTATAGGCGTTACAACTCACGCACCAAAATGTACAACACTTAAGTCGTTTCCGACTTATAACCTGCGACTTAGTACAATCTGCAACACACCTGCGACTTACGACTCATCATAAGTCGGCAGCGACTCAACCATCACGACTTAGCGACTCAACGAGTTACAACACAGAGTTACAGTCCTGCGACCTAAGATACAACGCACACGACCTACTACTTATGTACAGACGACTCAACACATATATACAACAGTTCAACAAAACACCCACGACATACGACTTAAAACCTAACGACTTATCAATGCCCACGAGTTAGCAGGTGCCGCGACTCACCACTCAATAACAAGCGACTTAACCCAGTTGGGCCAGTTCACGACTTAAGTCTTGCGCATTCTCAACTCGTGCTGCTACTTCGTTGTCTCGTGGCGCTCCTCCTGTAGTCTTAAGTCGTAGCCCCTTTCCCTTAAGTTGTGGACGACTTAAATCTCCTTCCTTAGGTCGTGACCCGCTTGAGTTGAGTCGTGAACGTCCTAAGACTTTGCAACGACTTAGCTTCTCCACAGAATTCGTAGCCTGGATTGCATTATTAGGTCGTAACCTTTTATCTCTTGCTTTTATATGTCGTGGACGACCTAAAGCTGCTTCGTTATGTCGTGGACGACTTAGGTCTTCAGCTTCGTTATGTCGTGGACGACTTAGGTCTTCAGCTTCGTTAAGTCGTGGACGACTTATAGCCGCTTCGTTAAGTCGTGGACGACTTAGGTCTTCAGCTTCGTTAAGTCGTGGACGACTTATAGCCGCTTTGTTAAGTCGTGGACGACTTATAGCCGCTTCGTTAAGTCGTGGATGACTTAGGTCTTTGACAATTATGGGTTGCGCTGCATCATCCTCCCCAGGTTGAGAAAAATTCATCCTCGAATTTGTAAATTCTTCCACATCAGCTTGTTCATCCCCATAATAAGGTACCAGATGTTTAACATTAAACACATCAGATGTATATACATCCTCCGGCAACTTCAACTTATAAGCATTTTCATTAATCCGTTTCACGACTTCTACAGGACCAATTTTCCTGGATTTCAACTTGTTATAAGCGCCCACTGGAAAACGATCTTTTGTTAACACAGCATATACCATATCTCCTTCATTAAACTCAACATTTCTTCGCTTCAGATCTGCAGAGCATTTATACTTCTCATTCGCCTTCTCCAATCGTTCTTGAACGATTTTATGACATTCAGTCAATCCATCAACAAAATCTACAACTCATTTTACCGTCCCCTTCGGTTGTGGTACTACCGTTAAGTCCAACGGTCCCTTTGGCAAGTTTGAATACACAACTTGGAATGGACTGAACCCTGTGCTACGATTTACCGCATGATTATGAGCGAACTCTGCCTGGCATAACTTCATGTCCCAACTCTTCAGATTATCTTTCACCAGACATCGCAATAAATTCCCCAGCGATCTATTAACCACCTCCGTTTGTCCATCAGTTTGTGGATGGTAAGCGCTACTAAAATTCAGCTTCGTTCCGACCATCTTCCACAAACTTAGCCAGAAATGACTCAGAAAACGAGTATCCCTGTCCGACACAATAGATTCTGGCAATCCATGAAGTCGATATATCTCTTTGAAAAATAACTGAGCAACATGGACAACATTCGCCGTCTTCTTATAAGCAATAAAATGTGCCATTTTCGAAAATCGGTCAACCACCACATAAATGGAATCATTACCACGCTGCGTTCTCGGCAATCCCAACACAAAGTCCATACTCACATCAACCCAAGGCTTAGTTGGTACAGGTAACGGCATATATAATCCAGCATTGGTCGCAATTCCTTTTGAAACCTGACAGATATGACATCGCTCCACAAACCTTTCCACTTCTTTCCTCATTGATGGCCAAAAGTAAGACTGAGAAATCAGTTGTAGTGTACGGTCTCTACCCACGTGGCCCTCTTCATGTAGCTCCTTCACAATCTGCATTCTCAAACTACAATCCGGTACGCATAATCGATTTCCTTTAAACAGAAAACCATCCACCATTATAAACTCATCTATCTCCCCCTTCTTGACTTTATCTACAAACTTTGTGAAGTAAGGATCATCAATGAATAATTCTGGTAATAATTCAAAACCGGTCACCTCAACTTTCATTGTTGTCAATAAATGACTCCTCCTACTCAAAGCATCAGCCACACGATTCGTCACTCCTGACTTATGTTTGACAACAAACGTAAACTGCTGCAAATAGGCAATCCATGATGCATGTCTTGCTAAAATCTTGTCTTGCCCTTGTAAATGCTTCAACGCCTCATGATCAGTGTACAGAACAAACTCTTTCTGAATAGATAGTGTCTCCAGTGTTTAATAGCTTGCACAACAACATAAAATTCCACATCATACGTACTATATCTCATCTTCGCTCCTGATAACTTCTCACTGAAATATGCAATCGGACGTCCCCTCTGACTCAACACTCCTCCAATCCCAACCTTGGATGCATCAGTATGTAGTTCAAATACCAACTGAAAATATGGTAATACTAGAATTGGTGCTGACGTCAAGAGTTCTTTGATTCGCTCAAAAGCAACCCCTGCTCCCTCCGTCCATGCAAAATGTTTACCCTTCATACAATCAGTCACAGACGCCATCACACTACTAAAGTGTGGAATAAACCTTCGATAAAATGAAGCCAACCCGTGAAAACTACGAACTTCCGTTATCGTCTTGGGTTGCGGCCAATCTCTGATAGCTTCAACTTTACTTTGGTCCACCTGTATTCCTTCTTTCGATACAACATACCCCAGAAATAAAACACTCCTCGCCATAAAAACACACTTCTTCGTAGCAGCGTAGAATTGTTCTTCATGAAGGATAATTAACACTTTCCTCAAATGCTGAACATGCTCTTCTGTACTAGCACTGTAGATCAGAATATCATCAAAGTACACCACCACAAATTTTCCAATGTACGGCCTAAAAATTTGGTTCATCACCCTCATGAAGGTACTCGGTGCATTCGATAGACCAAACGGCATCACCAGCCATTCATACAACCCTTCCCTCGTCTTGAATGTTGTCTTCCATTCGTCCCCTGGTCTAATTCGTATCTGATGATAACCACTTTTAAGATCAATCTTCGAAAAGATCACGGACCCACTGATTTGATCTAACAGATCATCAAGCCTCGGCATCGGAAATCTGTGTCTGACTGTTATCTTGTTCAATGCTCTACTATCTGTGCACATCCTCCACGTTCCATCCTTCTTGGGTACCAATAAAGCTGGCACTGCACAAGGACTCAAACTCTCCTGAACTCGCCCTTGTTCCAGTAATTCCTCCACATGTCTCCTTAACTCCTCATGTTCCCTTGGACTCATCCGATAGTGTGGTCTATGAGGCAATGCAGCACCTGGCACCAAGTCAATCTGATGCTGTATGTCTCTAAGCGGTGGTAACTCCTTCGGTAACTCCTCTGGAAACACATCTTCGAATTCCTCCAAAACTGGTTTCACTTCCTCTGGAACTTCAGTAACTTCGCTGCTTTCATTCCCAATCAACATAAAAACTTCAGGACTCTCTTCTATCTCTTCCACGAACTCCTTCAATGTCAACAAAGTTTTCAATTCCTCGATCTCCTTTAACCTGTTCTCATTCTGCTGTCGCTTTTTCGGAACTAAGGTAATCTTCGTGCCTTCGAACAAGAAACTGTAACTATTCGTTCGACCATTATGCTGTACTTCACGATCGTACTGCCACGGCCTTCCCAACAGCAAATGGCAAACATCCATGTCAACTACGTCACACCAAATCTCATCCTTGTATTTCTTTCCGATAGAAAATGGAACATGAGCTCGCCTCTCTACCTTTACTTCTCCTTTCCTCAACCAAGCAAGTTTATATGGACTAGGATGTTTCTCCGTTTTCAGTTTCAACTTTCTCACAGCTTCCGTTGAAATGATATTATCACAACTCCCATCATCAATGACAAATTTACAGACCTTTCCCAAAATAGTGCATGTTGACTGAAAGATGTTACTCCTCAACCAACTCGACTCTTCCTCCTACTTCAGGGTTAAACAAGATCTTCGTAGCATCAGATTACATCCCTCGTCTCCCGACACTTCTTCCTCCTCATCACGTTGTGAATTGAGATCTTCTTCGACATCCTCATCCTCCACTTCAACAATCATAGTTCTCTTCTTCGGTTTTGGACATTCGCTGCTCTTATGACCCACTTCCTGGCAATTATAGCATTTGAAATTGGTATTGACTTTAGGTTTAGCCACTTCACGAACTACTGGCTTATTCGATGCTTTAGGAAGATTAGAACTACTACCCACTCCTTTGTTCTGCCCCGTAAAACTTGGAAACACACCTCCCCCACGTCTTCCTTGTTTCTCCCAAGCCAACGCCTTTTGATGTGCCTCGGCCACAGATTTGGGGTCGAACATGTTCACCATATCTTGGATCTGTGCTCTAAGTCCACCGACAAACCTCGCGGTCAATTGTTCTTCTCTTTCCATGATATCATTTCGAGCAATTAACTGGTAGAACTCATCTGCATAATCAGCAACCGTCTTCATTCCTTGCCTCAAGTTCTGTAATCTCTGATACATTAGTGATTGGTAATTATAAGGCAAGAACGTAGCCTTCATCAGTTTCTTCATCTTTTCCCAAGCAACAATTTTTGACTTCCCCATCCGATCCCTAGTACGTTTGGTTTGCTGCCACCATGCCATAGCTCTCCCCCTCAGTCTAGTAGCAACCAACTTCACTTTACGATCCTCCGGAACCTCCTTGAAGTCAAATATTTCTTCAACATAAGCTATCCAATCAAGAAACTCCTCGGCTTGCATACCTCCTTTGAACTCTAGTATTTCAGTCTTCATCCCAGACTCCCATTTGTGATCATATTCCGAATGATTTCTTCCTTGTCCATATCCTCGTCCATGAACACTACTACTATCATACTCTTCTTCAAAATCTGATGTATATCGATGTCGATCCTGACCACCAACATCTCTACTACCATCACGTCTTCCACCAACATTCCTTCTATCTACATTCCTTCGTTCTCGATCATTCACATTCCTCCCATGTCTTTGATCATCATCAACACTTCTTTCTCGATTGGAATGTGGTGAGACTCTACTTCCCCCATGGTTGGATTCAGGTGAAACCCTTCTCCGATTCTGATTCATCTCCAACATTATCTTCTCTAACCGTCCAATTCCTTCATTAAGTTTCTCACTAAAGTTTTCATTAATTCTTTGCTCCATCTCATCAGCTTCTTCTCTTCTATACAAAGCTTCTACGTTTTGGTGACGATTAGCTCTTCTCGGTGGCATGATTTGAAACTTTACAAACTCTTCAATTCTCGGCTTGACTTTCAAAATGATACCAAATGATGTACACGGCCTTCACTTGCTTAGCTCGACCGAAGCTCTTCAACACTTCAAACTTCAAATTCTCGGCTCCAAGACTCGATTTAGCTATGATTGGCTAAAACAAGCTCTGATACCAAACTGACGCAGCAGCGGAAATAACAAAATGATGATACGGTGAAAGTGACGATCGATGGAATGAAGAATACCGAAAGGCCCAAATTCGTTGATCTGAAGATGCCGAATTCTAGCTATCCCAAACACGTTGATAGCGCACTATACCGTGTTTAAAGATCTGTGATTCTTCGTACGTTGATCTAGCGCACTAGATACCGTGAATCGGCTTCAGCAATCGTTGAATCGAGCGCACTCGATTATCCGAGAGTGGAGATAGGAGATTACACTCGACTACCAATTTGGATGAAAGCACAAAGCTAACAAAACGAAATTTTATTCAGAATCAACTAAACTTTACAAAA
This sequence comes from Allium fistulosum, assembly GCA_030737815.1. NCBI lineage: Eukaryota > Viridiplantae > Streptophyta > Magnoliopsida > Asparagales > Amaryllidaceae > Allium > Allium fistulosum. The sequence continues at coordinate 455,059,512 of CM060902.1, forward strand.
TGACCCAACCTGCCTATTTATAGGCGTTACAACTCACGCACCAAAATGTACAACACTTAAGTCATTTCCGACTTATAAACTGCGACTTAGTACAATCTACAACACACCAACGACTTACGACTCATCATAAGTCGGCAGCGACTCAACCATCACGACTCAGCGACTCAACGAGTTACAACACAGAGTTACAATCCTACGACCTAAGATACAACGCACACGACCTACGACTTATGTACAGACGACTCAACACATATATACAACAGTTCAACAAAACCCCCACGACATCATTTCATTTACTGCAGTAGTTTTAAATCAGTTATAGCTGATGTATTCAATAACAAACTGCTCAATTTATAACACACTAATGGATATAATGTGATATAATAAACAACTACAAAGATTAAACATAATCAAAGCTACATCAATTTCATTAATTATAAGATTTAGTCATATATAAAATTTTAAAAACCGTATTTTAATTCAAATGTTAGCGACAGAAAATCTTACAGTTAAAAGTTTGTTAAAAGAGCATAATATAAATCAAGGAAAGTCCAAGCTCGCCTCCTTCAAAAGTCTAATATTCCTACAAGAAAAAAAAACAACTAGAGATAAGCGGTGGAAGAATGTCATATAGTGCTTGGAAATGGTCATTCAACACACATAACAAGAATGGTTATTCAAACAATAACGACCTGCATACTCATACTATTTCAACAGAGTTCATCAAAGTTTAACACATACAATCAATCTAAAAGTATAATCCAAATATTTACCAAATATAATCCAACAACCAATTTATAAGCCCCATGCAACACACGGGCTTTCCACTTGTATACACATATAAAGCCTTTGATCTCATTAACTAGTACAGATAAAAGAAGCAACAATGTATGACGAATAAACACACATGTATAACAGTTTTATATCTATATATTAAAATAAATATACCGTACCATGCAAGATTCCACAATTTTTTGGGTATAATCTTTATCTGTCACTACAACGTTTTAAGAAACTGTTACAAAGAAGCTTTTTAATGTGTTGCAATAACAACCAAGAATATTTAAAAAAAATACAAATGGATAATCAGTAAGTATAGTGTAAGTAGTAGGTTTAGTTGGAAATGTTGGTCAGGTCAACTATAGTGCGGCAAATGCAGGAATGATAGGCTTAACCAAAACTGTTGCAAAGGAATATGCAAGTAGAAGCATTACAGTGAGTTCATCCATACTGACATATTATCAATCAATTGCCTCGTAAAATGTACACACTCTTAATATTAGAATTTATTTCCTAGACCTTTATGCTCCAAGGTAAATATGGATAAAAAAACATGGAAGAGTGCATAGGAAGGAAAAATTAAGAGCAACAATACCTGGGTAGCTTCACCACGTAAGCCAATGTAAAATATCTTAGCAGTATTTCCACCAAAGTTTTCAGGAAAATGCAACGTCAGGTTGCCCACACTCTGAAACCTTGAGAATCTGATTACATATTTATATATCATAAAAAAAAGCGCATTGATGTCTCAAAATTTATGGATACAAAATAAATATATCAACTTGCAAAAAAATTATTCACAATAACTATAATTACATCCATATAGAAGCAGTGCCAAAATGCGAGCCTAACCGTAAGTCAGCACAGACGATGATCCAAAATTTGATAACATTTGGATTTATACACTGACAATGTAAATATATCAATAATTAAGAACTGAAATGATAATCCTGCAACCATAAATGTGTGTATTGAACCACCATTCCATATGTATAAGCAGTATTATTATACCTTTAGAAAACTGAGCACCAAAATAGTTACAGATAAATAGTAAAAAAATGTTGAAATAATTATGTGACTGCTAAGCATCACGTTTACTCCATAGAATATATTTTGCTGTTTATGATAGAAAATCAGAACTAAGACAGATTCAACCTAATATGGCTAGTGTAATTTTACTTTTCAAGCTTGATGCTTTAGAACGAGGGCATCACAGTTAGTTTTTTTATTTGTTGCGACAATATCAATGAGTTGGCATCATATGCAAGCTAGATGCTTGATAGACATATATGCATTTCATGCATATGCCTGTACTTACGTACATGTTATCTATCATAAAGATCCATTACTATCAAAAGTGAAAAATCAAATTCCTATAGAAGATAAGAATCAATGTTTAACGGAACAAATTTGTCTTGATAGTTTAGAGATACATACGTCCAGTGTAATTGACTATCCTATATGAATGACAGATAACATAAGTACCTTTATGGAACATTTTTTAGTAATGCAAAGAGCATGACCTACCCATCAATTTTAACAAATTGTACAGTTCCTCTTTTACCTCTACCCGGATTCATCGGAAAAATATCACGTGAGTTACAACATGAAACAACTATTTCCTAACTATACTGCATATATAAGTCTACTTACTAATCATAACCAACTTTCATGTAACAAATTAATACATTACAGTCAAATATAGAGAAGTTTATGTTGCTACATTATGACATCTCTTCCCTTATATTTATGCATCAAAATATTAGGAAAAATCTGTTTCTAACAAATGAGGAAGATGGGTTCTACCATGGACTAAAATTTACCGTATTGAGTCCCTAGAACATTCGATTTTCATTGACAGAGATAATTCTTCCATTATTTGCATCAACATGCATTCTAAACTAATATTTATTATGTTTGACAGGTTATGCAATACGTTTTGCTTACTACGGGTCACATAAAGCGAATCACCTGCTACAATACGTTTTGACAGGTTCTGCAATACGTTTTGACAGGTTCTTTAAAAGTAAATATGCTACAGGTTATGGAGTATATGAAACAATATGTAACAAAGAGAAGGACAGAAATTAGAGTACCTGCACTTGACCATTATCCCAAATGGATTTGAAGGAAAACAAATTGTGCAGTTGCCGATACATGAGAAAGCCATTATCCAAAAAGTTTGCGTCAAAGCTTTAACAATTACCTAAATGAAGAAAAAAATTACAACAATTAATTAAAAAAGAATATGCACATTTATTTATGATTTATCTATTTGAATTAAATATAAAAAAGAAAGAAACGAAATATGATCCTCCTAAGTGTAGACAAAAGCAAAATAAATTATATCTTATGCTTACTAGAAGGTGAATCTACTATAACATTTGCAGAAGGTCAAGCTACAGTAGAACCAATTGCATCTTCGATGGTTTCAAACTCAGATGTAGACCTCCATAAACATGCGTTTGGAATTTTTACCGTGTCTACCCAAACATTTTGGAATTTTTAAGAAAAAAATATAGTTTTAAACTAGCTGTTCTTTACGGTTACATTGTGGCACATAAAAAAATTGTCATAAACATTGCCATGTCAAGTGTTAGCATGAAAAACTCTGGTCACTATTTTGCATCTGATATTCCGATAGGCATAACTCATGCTGGCTTCTACAAAACAATCCAATCAATACAAGCATACTTCATGCACATTTTTTTAATCAAGTTCAAGTTTATACAGTTTTATATCAATTTTTTTAAATTTGTTTCGTATCTATGTAGACAGTAACGAAATACCTATGTTAATGTATACCATTTCGATTCTTATTTGAATTTTTATATTTTCGCATGTTACGGTTACTTATATCCTTGGCCTTCTCGAAATGTTAACTAAAAGTGTGCTCATATTTAACTGCTAATTGTTTACTATTGCACGCTTTCCGTAATGTTTTTATTTTTTTGTTTCTTATCGTGCAAACCACTTTTGATTAAATAATTTCTTGCCATGAAAAATTGTAATAATTCCTTTTTAAAACTATACAATTAGACGGTCCGTTTCCACGGTTATACTAGTTACTGTTATGGGTATCAAATGATACCGTAGCAACACAACTTCAACGCAATACCATCACAAGAGAGATTCATCTCCTTTTGCACTAACGATCGTTTACACGATGAATTTTAAACCGCCTATGAAATGTACTTTTACTCTTGAGACCCATGCTCATCATAAGAGAAAAGAAACACATATCTTGCCAGCTCACCGATCCCTATCAATATCAAGAAACGATCCTGACCGTTATTTAATAATCCAGTGTCCACTTTTCATTCAGCCGCTAATCGTGTCTCATTCGCCCAATTCGTACCGCCAAAACGCACCAATTTTTCATAGCCAAATCCAAAACCCCTCACTATTAAATCCCCAGTTATCCGTCTACTCTCCACATCAATCAAAACCGTAAAATTTATTTAGAATAATAAAATCTACCAGACTTGAAAATGTCAGGAAGAGGAAAGGGAGGAAAAGGATTGGGGAAGGGAGGAGCCAAGAGGCACAGAAAAGTATTGAGGGACAACATCCAGGGTATTACCAAACCTGCCATTCGTCGTCTCGCTCGTCGCGGCGGCGTCAAGCGTATCAGTGGTCTCATCTACGAGGAGACACGTGGCGTTCTCAAGATCTTTTTGGAGAACGTCATTCGTGATGCCGTTACCTATACGGAGCACGCTCGCAGGAAGACGGTTACAGCAATGGACGTTGTTTACGCTCTCAAGCGTCAGGGAAGGACTCTATATGGTTTCGGCGGTTAATATTTCGTTTTTTTACAGTGTTTGTTTGGAAAGTTGTCTCTAGATGTTTGGATTTGGAGTGCATCTTATGTAACCCTTTTGATTTGAAATGAAGGTGATTGTTTTTGATGATTGGTGTCTGTTTTTTGATCTCAATCTGGCTTTTATGGTTCTATTGTTCTTGAATTTAATAGATTCTTTTAATATCATTAGTAACTTCGTGAATTTGAGAACTATCCATAGGTATTTTGTATGTATGCTAAAACTGATCATCAGCCCTAATTAGCTATAATAGAGTTCTTCAGTTTTCCGAAGTTACCAATTAATTTTATCTGTCTAAATGGATTGATTTTATTTTGATTCAACTTAAGGGCATATAAAAAATAAACAAGTACCTCTTGATTATATTTGTTTTTATTTTATTCTTGAATACGTGTTATGTTTCAAAAAAGTCTGCATGAATCAGTGACCTTTGTTGCTGTAATGAAGAACCCACTTGGCAACTATTTAGGTTAACCATCTACAAAAGGATTTTTGATTATTAACTTCCAAGTTGCTTTGCCTGAATCTTGAAATTATTACAAGATACACGTATTATTCTATGCAGGTTTGAAACATGGTTAAAACCGTAAAAGAATTGCAGGCAGAAAAGAGTAGTAAGGTTTCAAAGCTCTGGTTTAGAAACAGCTAAGAATATTGTTATTAGTCTTCGAAATTTTGTAGTGTTCTAATAAAAATTAAAGAGGACGAAGCTATAGAGTTTGATTTAGATTCCTATGAAGTGTCGTAAGAAGTATCAGGTGTGGTTTTGATCTGGGAGGAGATACTTAATTCCACTTATATCTTGGCCTTTCTTCCATAGGGGCTGTAATATTAATAGCTTTGAGCGTGCTAAAGTGGAAACCCTCTGTAAGATTAATGCCTATGCAGTAATGTTATTGGTTGGTAGCATGACTCATCCAAGTCTGTTTTGCTGCAAGTGAATTCAACATTGCTGATTTTACTTGCTGAAAGTAGTTAATGTTAGCTCATACTTTTGTCTCTTTTTTGTTGCTTTGCACCAGATTATGGACTAAAGTGCTGGTAGAAGAGTGTATTTGCTGTTGCTACTTGCAAACAACATTTAATAGTAACAGAAGGAGACAGGTTAGTAGTATTACATTTTGTTTTCGACTTCAAATGGCTAACAAGTTCTTAAGATATTATTTTTAAGGCTTGCCATTAGACACTATCAATTTGGATAAGTGGCGATCTGTTATGATAGGGCTGTGCGGATAATGTATGGTGTTTTTAATAGTTTCAAAAATGTTGAAAAACATTAGTAGTGACTGTTATTGATTCCAGTAAATCAGGGTTGGATGATTGTTTATTAGGCCGAAAAAGATCACTTGCATTCTTTGAAAACTCTATAGGGTAGGATGGACTGTCATCATCAAAAAATAATATATATAAATTGTCATATTCAGAATGTTTTTATACTTCAATGCTGCAGCTGCCGAGTATAATAAATTGATAAGAACTTTGGAAATAATCTCCAACAGTGCTAATATTCAACTATTCAGCTGAATTGGGCCGACTCGATTCAAAAAGCTGAAGTGGGGCAGAGCATTCATTTTTTGTGTGTTCAATGCCGAGCGATCATTTTTTGACGTTTAACTTTTAGGCGTCCAAAAATGGACACCCAACGTTGAGAGCTAAAAAATTGGGCGTCCACGGCCATTTTTGAGCTCCATCACTGATTCCGTAGCGATTATATCCACATGTACATATTATAAGATGATAAGCGAACTTCTTGTTCGATTTTCGGTGGTATGATTAGTTGTTTTTGCCGACTTGATTTGCATTTATGTTGACATCTTTGTCTTTCTTCATAACGTCTCTATTCTCTTACTTGTCTTTGAAGTTCTACTTGTTCTCTTTTATGCTCTCTTAAATCTTCATAGTATATTTTTTGCATTTTAACGTAGAAATCAATGTCAGTTTTTGGTGATGATGAATTGGAAGTCATTTGGTGCTCTAGGGAACCTTCATAGTCTAATGATGTAGGAAGGGAAATATGACAGATCCACCATGATTGAATAAATTTGTGTTGTAACAATTCCGTATGGAGATGTAATTTATAATAAATACACATACATTCAATAATATTGCACATCAAAATTTAAAGGTGAGGGATGTATCACTCTCCTAAAAGGAGAAAGGCATTAGAATGTCAAAAAGGCTAGTGAGTTGACTAAACAATTCAACCATGATAACGATGCAAAAACACATAAATAAGATGATGGGATGTATTGTTGTCCTAAAAGGAGAATAGGCACCACAATGTCAAAAAAGCAAGTAGGTGAATTGACTAAACAATTCTAAAGCACATAAATAAGGCCATGGGACATATTGTTTCAAATCTCGTTTATCGAGATATGATTTAGCGAGAAACGAGATATTAAAATTTATTTATATATTATTTGACACTCATATTGTCCAAGATAGTGAAATTTGAGTGAGATCTTATTATAAGTTATGTTTTATATTTGCATATTTTTTTACTATTTTTGTGGGTCAAGATAAATAAATTATGGATGGACCACTATAAAAATCAGTTTACTACGAAAAAAAAACACTCTAATGACTTTTTATTGGCCATCTAGTTCTTTTTTTACATTTTAACGAGTGAGCAAAAATAAAAGACTTTTTATTTATTTTTATGTTTAACATGCGAATGAGTAGAATCCATTCAATTATATCAAATCAATCATGGTATCAATCTGATTTAAAAAGTAAAATTAATAATATTATATTTCGATAAAAATTATAACAAAAATCATTAAATATCAAATTTATACGTTAGTCTCGAGATGGATTTTAAAATCCAAGATGTCAATCCGATTGTACCGCAGAGATACGCTCATCTCATCCGAGATCTTGTTCAATACAAGATATTGTATGTAAAATTCTATAGACGAGACGCGATCAAAATCCGAGATTAAAAATCTTAATGAGACGTATCATTGTCCTAAAAAGAGAAGGAACCTCACTGTCCTAAAAGGTGAATATTTATACTGTAGATGTAAGCATGGAAATGTTAGCCAAAGAGCACCACTTTCGATGTGGTTTGGATCAACCCTCGATGGAAAAAAAATTGTTCAGAACCGGAGCGTCTTCGCACAATCAAAATGAAAAGCGTTACGTTCAAGACTATTGATCTTTATGCTGGTGAGCATGTAAAAATTCAAAAGACTAATTCCCCACTCAAAGTTCAGATAGTGAAATGTATAGGTGGTAGACTATAACCCTCGGTTAAGGCGTCGATAAGAGGTCGATCAAAAGACTGTATTGGCCTAATCTGTAAAAATGACCCAAATGGGTTCAAATGTAGTCTAGGTATGATGTGTAGGGAAAATGTCTTAAACATGGATGATATACTTAGCCCAACTGCCGCAATGATGGATATAGTGATCTTATATATTTAAAATTTTATACAGATCACTATTTTTTTCTACTTCAACAGTAATGCGTTGCAAAAACTTATAAAAATATGCCCGGGTACTTTTAAAAGCAGTATTGACCTATGAACGCACTCCGTAGGCTGCTCCTCGACAATCCGTAAATCATAAATCGTTGTTTCTGGAGTCTATGGAACATGCACAAGACTGGCCTCTGGCATCCCGCTGTTTCTGATGTCCTTGCGATTTTCGTAGCACACTGTGGTGTTTTGACATAGTATTTAGTGAAAAAAAAGAAGTGTAGCAAAAAATAAACCGAATTTTTTGCACACTGAGTTTGAACGTCTTAGAAATGGACGTTCTTCTGTTGGGCAAAACCATGGCATCAACCTTTATAAATTGATTATTTATTATTTTCTTTACTTTGAATTATTGTGGTATTTTAATATTCTATGTAGTGGGCTTTACTTTTAAACATGGATTGGAGGCGCATTTTATGTTATTTGTTGGTGACCTTTTCATCCATTTTTACTTGATCAGCTACTCATTTGTCTGTTGAGCTGTTCTTACATGGTCAACATTCATTTTGAAGAGTGCTGGTATGATTTGCTATTCTTGTAGAGAGATGCCACTTGAACCTACATAGATGAAATTTAAATTGTGTCAATAATAGTTCACCAGCACCGCCTAGCAAATTTCATGGAGTGTCATTTAATTTGAACCTACATGGATTAAACTTAAATTGTGTTAACATTCAGTTTGAAATGAATTAACCGACTTAACCGATCCATTTTGATACGGTTACTGAACTAAACCAGTTTGAATTCGCTTTGTAAAATAATTTTTTTATTTATCGGTTTAACTGAGTTAACCGAACTTTTATTATATTATCCAAATTTATGGTATTTTAATATTTTAATACTTAGTTTAGTAATAAAAAACAAAATTTACTTATTGAATATGTCAAATTTTCTTATAAGCTTATAAATATAACCTAATGCACGAGGCTCTAGCATGATTAAGGGCTCCGAGGAGGTCGATAATGTACGCAGCCTTTTCCTCGCATTGCGAAGACGCTGTTTTTGGACTCGAACCTGGACGCTCAGAACACCATGCGGATGACTTAACCGTTGCGTAAAGGCTCCACCTCTCTTATAAGCTTATAAATATATTTAATAAATTCTCTTTAAATATAAATTTATGTTTTTCATTTAATAAATTCTCAACCAAAATGCTCGTGGAAAAGCAATCAGTGTGAATTATGCCCGATTTATCATAGATAAGCGAAAAGTATCTAATGCGTCAATGTTTTAATGCAAAGAGTTTAGATTTTTGAAAATGCAACCGTTGGAGAAAATTTAGAAGGTAAATCGGACCTATCTGTGATAATTTGAGCGTAATTCATGTTGTAAACTTAGCGGAGAGCTGGAAAGAAAAACACGACTCAAATCTCATCGTAATTTTCTCTTCTACAACTTTTAAAATAAAAAATGACTTCTCATCCTTTGCCTTGTCCGCGTAAAAACCGATTCATGAATGGTTCAATGTTGAAACATCTAGATTCGTTGATACGTACTTCTCGCTTTGCGTTCTATTTTAATTTGAAAAGAAGACTTGACTTCATACATGATGTCTGCAAATATTTAATACGACTATGCTTTGGAATACACTATTAGCATCCTTATTCGTTATGTTAGGCTTTGCAATCATTTTCAAAGTTTGATGATGGTAGAGGAAGTTGGTTGGGACGTTGATAGGAGAGTCATCATAGGTGATGATGATTTATGGGCATGAGTTAAAACATAGGGCATTCTATTTTTGAACGGTTTCATAGTTCGTTCTTCAATCGACCGTAAAATGATTGATTATCCACTGCAGGGATATCTGGTTAGCAGAATGTGTTCATACTGCAATCATATATATATATATATATCACCATTCCTCCACATTTTTATTACAGTGAAGCAGTGTGCCTTGTCAAATCGAGGAGTGACGAGAGTACGAAGGATATAATGGTTGGATTGGATAGTATTGATTCGCATCATTTTGATGACGTATTTATCACTCCAGAGAAATATGTTATAGACTACCCATGCCTTGGTCTATTATGCACCATCGACCGAGTCGAAAGGCCAAGCGCCATGCCGGTGGACCTTCCATTATTGCTTATGCTCTTGCTCGTCATGCTGCCACAACCTCCGACCGGTACAAGGAGCTTATGAAATGGCTTTGTGATTTAGGCTAGTTATTTGCAAATGAGATGACTACCAATAGAGTCGGATGTATGCTTTAGGAGCAATTGTGTAATTTGTTACATATATTTAACTCGATAATCAATCTTGTTCATAACAAAAGTGTTTGATTTCTATAATATACTTCATTATATAATTAATTAAGTAATTAATTTAAAGTACATTAAATAGAAAATTATTAAATGATCTGTTATGTGATAGTAATTACAATGTGTTGTAATCATGAAATTTATCACACTAAAATAACATATTATTTGAAATATCCATAGTCAAGATATTTCAAAAAAGGATATCGATTCATTCGTTGAGACTGGAGCACTTAACACTCTCTAAAAGTTGGACAGTGTATTACTCATGATCGTTGGGGGCACAAATTGGTTAATATTACTGGTCAAATGGAGAATCATGAAGTGACGATGCTACATAGTTATTTCGACTAGAGAATACTGTGGAATTTCACTGTGGATATTCCACTTTGATTATTGTTAAATCATGACATGACGATCCATCAGACGACTATAGCCGGGTTTGAGTTGAAGCATTGGAAGTTAAACACTATTTAATGGATAATTTGTCTTCTTGGATACAAGGGGTTAATATCACGACAGCTGTAGTGAATGCAAAATCAAAGTCTTAGGTCAGAGCAATAATGTTAATAATAATTGTTATTATTGAATCAAGGAATTTGTGTTTGGATTAATTAAGTTGAATGTGGACGATATTGGAATTTTGACCAAAATTAAATTACATAATTCCTAAGGCGATATAGTATCAACAAAGAGAATTGGTGTAAATAATCATTACTACCAGGTAGCACTTATAATAGTAAAATTGGATTGTTCAAAAAAGATGTGCAAGAGATAAATTTAATGTAAATGTTATATCACTAGCTAAGGTGACATGTGAGCGTTAATGTTCGAATTGTTCGATATTGATCGCTGACTGAATTTACACCATTGAGCCGCACAACCGTAATGATGAATACTGCGAGAAACCACATGATTTAGTTAATTTATAATCGTTGTAAATTAATTAATATTTATGAAATATTAATTATTATATTTTATTTAATTCGATTTGATGTTTGAATGCCATCAATATTTAATGAAAAACGTACTTATAAAGTTATATATGCACGTATCAATATGCGATATTGGTAAAATTGGTTTTGGAAAATTTGACGGTCCATGTAGCCTCTATATTGGTCGACCATACATGGTAAGGGAGATTTGATTGAGATTTAACGAGGAATTAAAGATGGAAGGTTTTAAGGAAGGAATCGGAAAACTTTCATTGTTTCTTTAGAACAAAATTCTTTTTATTCATTCAGCATTCTTTTTACACATTTCATTTTTCGCTACTCTCTTCCTCTCTTCTTTGGTCAAAAGTCCACGACCTCCAAGCCATAAAAATTCCTAAAACAAAATCAAAACAAATAAAATAAATGTAAAAGTGATGCTTCAAATCATTTCAATTTTTGGAGGTGATTCAATCAGATCTAGGAGATTTTCTTCATTTAAGGTGTGATTTTTGGCTTCATCAAAAGTTAATTTTCAATCTCTTTTAATATATGTTACATGTTAGAATGATTTAGATCCCCCAATTTTACATCTCATTATGATTATATGTTACATTCTATTAATTTAGTTTAGATCTCATATCTTATTCAATGAATTTATATATGCTTATGTTGTTTAATCTTTTATTTGATATTGTTTTAGAAATTAAAGTTTAATGAAAAAGAAAATTCAAATCTGGATCCAATTTTAATCAAAATTGTTATCTACATATGTTTATTAATATTATTTTGATTTAAAATTTATAAAATGATTTTGTGCAAAATTATAAATCTAAGGTGGTATTTTCTTTCTAATTCAAAACTAGATTTCAAATCGTTAATTTTTAAACATTAAAACATATAAAATTATGAGTTTTACGTGTGCGTTATTTTAAATTTAAATATAGTTTGTTATCATTTATATATGTATATATATAGTTGTTATTTTATATGTAATTAAAAAAACCATGGACAACGAAGGCATATATATAGGGATAAATTTGCCCGTTGCGGTGTAAATCCCATAATCTATAAAGACATTCAATGTACTCGCTCACAACCTTAAGCTGACACTTTATCCAGTCCACCAATCCAGAGTATACAGGTCCATTCCATCGATCCAAGTTAGCTATTCCAAGTACACAATGAGCATCCTTACAATACCACTACTTTCGAGTACAACAGAAAACACTTCGAGTATCAATGACCCCTTATCATGTGTCTCCGAGCCCTTTCCTTGCTCCATCTAGTTTTCATTTATCCTCAAGGAATCATTCCACATTTCTTTCTTTCCACGATAAAACCATTCAACATTCTACCATGGGTCACCCTTCCTAGAACCCGTCTTTATGAATAACCATTCTCACGACTCCATTCAACATTGAGCTGTTATCATCGGAACATAACTTCATCACTATCGAGTTACCATCAATGAAGTTCCGTAGCCATCATCTTTCATCGTGCCACCACATCATCATCGAACGTTAAGTGAACAAACAACACCTTCAACACGACCTACATGATCTATACTTCTTTCCCTGGAAGTTTTGTCACCATAGGCATCATTAATTCATGTTGGTACTGACCAAAATAGGTTGGTATCAATATGAATCCCTTGGCTTATACTTATCCAAAATTTGGCTAACTACTTTTCTCCTCGATCTCTTCTCCATTTTCTTTCTTAGGAGCCTCTTCCTTCATGCCTTGAGTTCCAAGTCCCAGCACCAACCCACGTCTAGAAAAGAAGTCGGTACCGATCAAAAGTGATCGGTACTAAATTGTGTACTTAACTAAAATTTAGGTTTTAAGTTCCCAAACCCCTCCTTTTCCTTGTCCTAAAGCCGTCCCCGAAGTTCATAGCCGAAATCTCAAAGCACCTTACCAACGACTTGAACAAGCATCTCTACCGACCTGATTCTAGATCCACTACCGTCCTTATTTTCACCACTCAAATCACCTCGGAATGACCTATGACTTGAAGTACCAATTCCTCCCATCCTCCATAGCCTCTCCTGCAAGTTTCATCTCAACTTCGTTTTGCCTAAATCGACGACCGATCCCTAACTATCCTAAAAGCACTAGCAAACTATATATATGCAAAGCATACAAATATACATATCATCCATAAATATTCATTGAACATAAATCAATTCAAACATGATGAACATACAAGATTTTACCTAGATCCAAGTTTATACAAAAATGACAATATGATCCAAAATGGGTTGTAAAATCATTTAAAATCAAATTTAATATTTTTAATTTAGGTTTTAATTCAGTGTTAACCTCAACTAAGTCCCATGAAGCCGATGTAGTGAATCCAATGGATGTTCATGTGTGTTAAGCAATCATGCTTTATACATCGGTCGAGGAAGTGATATGTGGTTCAATCTATGCAGTGTGTCTCCCGTATCCTTGGTATAGTGTATGGATGCACTCTGTGTAAATACCTTGCTTGTTTGGAAAAGGAGCTCCGATACGCGATGGAATTGTGTGTTGGGTGTTATTCATTAACGCAGAGTCTACGATAATGAAACTGTTATCGAAAGTGACATGGAGACTCTCTTTGCAGGACTGTAGGAATGTGATGGGGAGTTCAAGTGTTGACTGGACACATATCCTAGAGTTCATTAACTTACGAGTGTAATGAGCATTGATATGCACTTGTATGGATAACACTTAGAGTCGTGACAACCAAACCCCAAGAAACCGATCCATGCTCGAAGTCAATCTAGAATTCATTCGAATTAAGTAAATCTTATTCTTATATTCCACTACCGCCCAATGAATTGACTAAGGCAAGCCACGACCATGGGTTTTTCAAAGCGACGGTGATGGAGGGCAAGTTAAAGCATGCTATGGATCAGCTATATGCGAAGGATCGTCACTAAAGCATAATGATGGTCAAAGAGAGGCTAAGGCGACCAGACCATAGCAACGTCCACCTACTCAAAGTCAAGGCTGAGATTTAGAATGGGAGAACTGATGACTGGAAAAGAGGATCAAAGTGGGTTGTTGATCTTATAAACCGGCAGCGCTGGAGTAGGCTAGATTTGATAGTGGCGAACTTTGATGAAGTAGCGAAGTGGAAGTCTTCAACTCTTATAACCCGCTGAAAGGACGTAATGCTACGACTATTTGAAATTATGTGTCGATACTCTCAAAAGAGGTGCAACGTTTCAGGAAAACGGTCCATAAGATGGAAACATCTCTATAGATGAAGATTTCAATTTTGTCGCTTGTATCTATCAACACACATTGTTTTCACAGAAGCATACTTTGGATGGTAAGTGTTATTCGACATTTGGACCAAGCAATATTTGGATTTGGAATGCGAAATGAATCAAGAAGCTTGAAAGAAATCAAGGACATGAAGATTGAGAGATTCAAGAAGTTAGAATCAAAAAATGCTCAAGTCCTATCGGTCTGTACCGACCCATATGGATCGGTACTAAACCATAGTTGAAGTTCTAGAGGATCCATTCTACTTAGAGCTAGAGCCAAGACCTAAAGGTGGAAACCAAAAGTGGCATTGAAGTGACATGGGCCGATACCGACCCATAGGGTTAGTACCAAACCATAACGGTTCTTAAAATTTGAATTTGAAAGGTACTTGAAGATTTGTACTATGCCAAGGAAGTCAATTATGGAGTCAAAGCAATCAATCGCTACCGATCGACATAGGTTTGTATCGAACCATAATAATTAATAGAATTGGAATGATTTGACCCACTATTCATGTTGGAACTTCAGATTTAGAGATATTAACTTGTTCAAACTGGATTTCATGACTTTTAATGGTGGATTTCGTCTATAAATAATGAGTTATCATCAACAAGAAAAGGACATTTGGATCCTTTTATCGAATTGCTGCCTTTTTCACAATCAACTAGTTTTGAGAACTATACTTGTTGTAAAAGTGGTTGTAATTGCAAGCATCATCTGAAATAAAATTAACAGTGTACGTAGCTTGATATTCCCATCGATCCACTTTAAAAACTTTTGTGTTCTTCTCTGTTCTCTTTGATTATTTTTACCTATTAACCTTTTTTTTACTTAATTAGAGTGTTTGCTAAGGGTGCCAATTAAACCCGATCCGATGGACCTAGACCCGACCCAGTGGGTTCCGGTTCTTGGCGAGTCTGATTTTGTCAGTTCCAAACTATACATTTTAAAACCTTGATCTGACCTGAAACGAGCTTCCGATTAGCTCGATTCGGGTCCAATTGGGTAATAGCACTAAAAATGTATGTATTTCTTTGTTTTTTCTCGGGTCTATGATATTTTTCATCATCTAGACACGACCCAAGATCCATTGGGTTCGGGTTTAAGTCTTCTCGGATCGGTTCAGTTTGGGTATACGATTCTCGGTTCTAATAGCAACCTTTTGAAATTGTTCTAAAATAAGGCAGGACAAAATATATGTTGGTGTGGATTAATAAAATGAGCTTAATTATCTAAGTGTGATAAGATCTTAATTATAATGGGTTATACCCTGAATGGTGGATCTAGGTAAGATATTACATAGCCATTAGCTCTACTATAAATAAACCTAGATGCCTTCATCTTAAATGTAGAGATTTATTCTCTTCATAGAAAATGAATTATATATTATAGTTAGAGATAGGATCAATCTTAGGTGAAGCTGATGGTTCAAGGTGTGTTCGACTAGTAGGATCATCGGGTAATTTTTTAAATCATTTTCACCAAAATCCATTTATAAATTTATTTTTAAAATTAATTAATTTTAATTTAATTTCTAAAAAAAATATTCTTTTCTCTCACGCTGTTCATTGTCATGCATGATATGCATGGATTTGATATGACGCCTAAGTAGTTGATTGAAAGTCTACAATATGGTGGATCGATTATATAAATGACAAGTATATAACTAAATTAAACTATAGTGTATCGATATTAAAGAATGTAAATAAGAATAATCACACCAGGGTTTTTATGCTGGTTCGGACCTCCCGTCCTACGTCCAGTCCCGAAGCTCCTCTTCGGAATTTCCTTTCACCAAATAACCCTCACTTCACCCGGAGGAACAGGTTTACAATAGCAGAGTTTCTTTGTCAACTGTGTGTTCTTTATTACACGGATTTTGACTATATAGTACAAATGCTTCCAATATATATCTAGAGAGTATTGTCTATGAGGAACTGTATTTTTGGAAGAGTAGAATACAAGTATAGATTGCTAGAGATCAAGAGTATATGATAGTGTGTATAATCAGATAGCATAAGCAGTAAGGTTAATGTTCTCTTTGATTCTTGATGATATGTATAGTTGTAGAGAGATTCCTTGAGTAGTTGCATCCATTAACAAGTGCTCTACAGTTCATTCTGATGATGATGAAGAGTTGCAACGAAGAGAAGCGAAGATGTCTTTTCAAATGCTGCAGTTGTAATTTGAATTTTAAATTCCGAGTTCAGCATCAGACGTCTGGTATTTGTTTCAGACGTCTGGCTATATATATTTTTTGTATACAGTAGCCTTTCAGACGTCTGAGTGCATCAACCAGACGTCTGATCCTGTCTGTTTTGTATTCCAGAGGATTTCTTCAGACGTCTGGCTAGTGCACCCAGACGTCTGAAAACTGTGCATGTTTACTCTGTGCATCTATCTTGTTGCTTCATCGATCCTATTGACTTGTAGTCTCTTGTAATGTTCTTTGAGCCTTGTTCTTGTCTTTCTAGTGATGTTGTTCTAGCAAGCTCCTGTATATATATATATATATCTGTGTGTGTGTGTACATTTGATTTTCATTGTATAGTTGTTGTCATTAAAACCATGGATTTGATTTCCTAACAATCTCCCCCTTTTTGATGATGACAACTATACAATGTACTTATATATAATTTTTTATAAATCTCCCCCTGAATATGTGCTTTCCATTATCTCTCCCCCTTTATCATTATCAAAAAAGAATGAGGGAATCATATTTGTAAATTCCAAAATCTTTCCTTTTGTTTCTCCGAGTACCTGCAATAAATAATTTTTGGTACCCACTCACTATGTTAGGGTCCGGGGGGTTAGGTCTTTGGAAACCATACCCATTTTGGTGTGGTTGAGCCTTTATAAATATAATTTTCATTATTAACTATCATATCAAAATAATCATCAATGTATTTTTCTCTATTTTTCCAATTAACAGGAACCCAAATACTTAGATAATTTTTATTCATATTTCCGTTCAATGATTTTGTACTTCTAGAGAAATTATAAACATTATTGGCCATGGCAGTATTTGAATTTCTATAAGAATTTGATCTAGACTTTACTCGAAATTTAGTACTAGCACTAACATTTTTTCTATACATGAAAGCGTATCTAGTGCTATTTCTATGATCAGTTTTATTATATCCTAAACCACTTTTATCATGTAAAGATCTAGAACTAGATAAAATCATGTTTAAATTGTTTTGACCTTTATTAAATTTTGTGACTTCAGTGTTAAGTTTATCAAATTTAGCTTTGAAGTCAAAATTATTGTTTTCAAAAGAAATATTACTGTTTTTCAAAATATCATTTTGCTTGTTTAATTCAAAATTCTCCCTTTTTATCGTACAGTTCTCATTTTCGAGAAGAAAAATTCGAGCATCTGAATTATCTAAATATGATTGTAATAAATCATTTTGTCTTTTCAAATCCGTAATTTCATTTGAAAAAATTTCGTTTTCTTTTTCAAACAGTATTTTTATTTTGCAAAACATTGATTTCCTCCAAAAGATCATTGTTTTTATCTTCTAACTGCTCATTTTCTTTTTGTAGGAAATCTTTTTGTAAAACAAGTTCTTCTATGGTATTTTCAAAACATTTAGTTTGTTTTATCAAAAATTTATTTTCCTCTTTTAAACTGGAAATTTCTTGCTCACAGTATTTTAACTTTTCTAAAGCAATTCTATTAACTTTATTCAAGGTTTTACAATCTTTTAATAATTCATCATGTGCTAACATAAGATCTTTATATAAAGAATCTAAGCATACCGATTGTGATCTGGGTTTAGCCATGAAGCAATTGTTTGTTTTCTCCTTTGATTCTTCTTTATTGCTCTTCCTCTTCCTATTGCCTTGACTAGATCTCTTTATAGCCATTTATTCTAGGATGTTGTTACGATCTCTAGAATCCTAGGCTCTGATACCAATTGAAAGTCTATAATATGGTGGATCGATTATATAAATGACAAGTATATAACTAAATTAAACTATAGTGTATCGATAGTAAAGAATGTAAATAAGAATAATCACACCAGGGTTTTTATACTGGTTCGGACCTCCCATCCTACGTCCAGTCCCGAAGCTCCTCTTCGGAATTTCCTTTCACCAAATAACCCTCACTTGACCCGGAGGAACAGGTTTACAATAGCAGAGTTTCTTTGTCAACTGTGTGTTCTCTATTACACGGATTTTGACTATATAGTACAAATGCTTCCAATATATATCTAGAGAGTATTGTCTATGAGGAACTGTATATTTGGAAGAGTAGAATACACGTATAGATTGCTAGAGATCAAGAGTATATGATAGAGTGTATAATCAGAGAGCATAAGCAAGTAAGGTTAATGTTCTCTTTGATTCTTGATGATATATATTGTTGTAGAGAGATTCCTTGAGTAGTTGCATCCATTAACAAGTGCTCTACAGTTGCTTCTGATGATGATGAAGAGTTGCAGCGAAGAGAAGCGAAGATGTCTTTTCAAATGCGGCAGCTGTAATTTGAATTTTAAATTCCGAGTTTAGCATCAAACGTCTGGTATTTGTTTAAGACATCTGGCTATATATATTTTTTGTATACAGTAGCCTTTCAGACGTCTGAGTGCATCAACCAAACGTCTGATCCTGTCTGTTTTGTATTCCAGAGGATTTCTTCAGACGTCTGGCTAGTGCACCCAAACGTCTGAAAACTGTGCATGTTTACTCTGTGTATCTACCTTGTTGCTCCATCGATCCTATTGACTTGTAGTCTCTTGTAATGTTCTTTAAGTCTTGTTCTTGTCTTTATAGTGATGTTATTCTAGCAAGCTCCTGTATATATATATATATATATCTGTGTGTGTGTGTGCATTTGATTTTCATTGTATAGTTATTGTCATTAAAACCATGGATTTGATTTCCTAACATTGATATCGGTATCAGGTGCATACTGATCAAGTATCGATATGAGATATTTTAAAATATCCTAATAATATCGAACATGATGCACCTAGGTCGAGCCAAGGCTATAAGCGGTCGTCCGTCACCTGTGTAATTTCGATAGTCAAGCATGGCCTAATGGCCGGGATTCAATATACTTCAATCGAACGACTGACATTGATCTGAATCCCTATAAATGCAGATATAAATCCTCACTTCTAAACTCATACTTTCGAAGCGGCGGCGGGAGCTCTGCCATTTTCTCTTCTCCTCCAAATCCTAAATTCTTAGAAATAGTTATAGTTTATACTTATATACAATTAAAGAATCGTAGAAGATGATTGAGGAAAAAAATAGGGTCAATCAAATCGCCAAAGCCAAGGTAAATTGTAAATCCGGATCTAAAATATAAATCAAATTCCAAATCTCTTTTCTATTCTAGTTCTTTGATAAATATGTGTACGTTTACGTTGTATAATGCCAAATAGGTAGAAAATGGAGTCAAACTGGAATAACAGATCTGAAGATTTGAAAAGCTAAAAAGATGAGTGAGAAATTATATATTTTTATATAATGTTAGAATTATATCGTTATAAATCCATTCTTGTATGATTGAAATGTAAATTAGAATTGTGGGCTAAAATTGTTTATGCGAAATAAAATTATAAACCCTGCCTACATATTCTATTGTTGATAACTTGTATTGTACATTGCACGTATGTAAACCTGGAGATTACTGGGTATTAGATGTCCTTAAAATTTATAGAATATGTAATAGTTCCAAAATTTTGAATTTAATATGATTTATGCAAATAAAATAGTAAATTGAGTTACCACAGTAAATTGTAGGGATTTAAGTAGTATTATAATTAATTGAATTATGTAGCGTGTTGCAATGTGGATTTATATACATTATCAAATTTCAGATTTATAAATAAAAGTGTAGCGGTTAAAATGATAAGGAATACACCTAAAAGAAAGAGATGTATAAAATATGGGTATTTACCATATTTTGTACTGCTTATTTCAATAACTATAAAAAATATAATTCCTTGTAGTTCCAAACGTAACACAAATTCCCTTTTGGATAAGATATAAAAATTTACAGTGCTTACCATTCCATTTTGAAGAAATGTAATTTCAATGCATTAAAATAAAGTAATCCCTAAGGATAAATTAAAGAATTATATTGTAACAAAAATGGTCTAAGAAAAGAATATGCTCAACATAAGTAAAACATAAGTGAAATTAAAGAAATGAAAAGATAGATAAGTCATAAATTAAAATAACAAGGGTTGGATAGTGCTCTAAAACAAGGTAGGGAATTAAACGTAAAAAAGAAATAGAAAGTAAAATAGTGGGAATAAGAAAAGGTATCTAAATCATTTAAAAAGAAAGCGGTAAATGACCTTAAACTAAATAACATGTAGACTCATAAAGAAGTAGGAAAATATTATTAACAGCGAACGGTCGAGGCACAATAATTAAACAAGAATGAATGAAGATACACACTCCCCCCCCCACACACATACACACATGTAGCCTCAAGTATGCGTTTATGGCGGGTGTGAGTTATATAAGTATGTAAATTACTTAAATGGATAAGAATGAGCAATCTAAATAAGATGGTGGACAGCAGTTGTGCATACGTTATACCGATGTGGGACATATCCAACTTAGGACCCGTGGTGTTATATACGCTTGCGTATAGGTGAAGAAATACCTTTGGTAGAATCTATTTCAACAAGTTAGGGAGGGTATTGTCTTGATTGCGTTGGCAATCTAAATAAGACGGTGAGTAGCTCAACGCTATATCAGTATGTGTTGGTACCAAATCAGAAGTAGGAGCTGTACATAGGTTGAGTGCGTCATCAGTCTTGCGCGGTCAACAGGAAATACAAGGTCACACCAACATGTTACACCTCCTACTATAGTAGGTAACGTTTGGTCATGCACCGGCATTGTTATTTGCTAGTTTGTTCGTTAGGGAAAGGCTACTTAACCCATAAAAGAGTTCTTTCAAAAACGGATGGGGTAGTCCGAGGAGCTAAGCCCTTTATAGTCCATGGAGCTGAGTCCATAATAGAAAGCAGACAAGTAGTAAATCACCAAAGTAAAGCAAGATAGAATATGACTAAATTATATTGACGTCGTTATTAGCCACTATGGAAGTTCATTGGTATACCCGACGACGAGGACGTAATATTGCATTGGTAATGGATCTTGATGGGGTGTCGGTTTATGGATACTAACTGGGATAGTATGTTGGTCCAAAGGGAGACTGTGGTACTTATACACACACATGTATGTAGTTATGGCCTATTTCGAGTAGACAGAGTGTATCGTACACGTACTTGGAGTCGAGACAACTAAGTAAAATGAGGAGACATAATATGTAATGGAATACAATCATCATAAACTAGTGTTATGTGTAAAATGTATAATTCACAGTCACCGAAACGTTGTTCTGATGCCCCTTCTCATTACAACCTACATGATATCTTTAGAGAGACAGGTACTGGT
The DNA here is from genome assembly GCA_030737815.1 of Allium fistulosum. Lineage (NCBI taxonomy): Eukaryota > Viridiplantae > Streptophyta > Magnoliopsida > Asparagales > Amaryllidaceae > Allium > Allium fistulosum. The sequence goes on from CM060902.1 coordinate 455,081,482, forward strand.
GTAAGGCGGGATCAGTGGAATGATAGTTTTCTAATGCATGCTCGGCACTGACAGGGACACTGCATATTGGAAGTGTCAATCTTGGTCAATAAATATATGTTTTATTATACTTTACTATTCCGCTGTGAGTGATATCAATAATGCTCTGATATGCATTTATTTGCAGGATACCAAATCAACGATCCGTATTTTGATGAACTTGGGTTTTCAATTTAGCGAACACTTGGCCCACTAGAGTGCGGGTTGTTACATTTGGTATCAGAGCGAGGTTAGTCGATCTCGAAAGGGCGACCGCCTAACATTGGTAAATCCAGATCTGACATTTTGAAATAGCGTGGGAATAGCGTCGCTAAATTCGGAGTTGTCACTTTCAAATGGCGTCGACATGGTGCCAGTAAATTCTATGAATGACTTCGGCTTAGCGTCTATAATATGTCCTAGGGATGACGATAGTAGCTCGTCGGAAAATTGTTTTTCGACGAGTAATTTACCGATGTCATAAATGATTTTGGCATCGTTAAAACATTGGCCTAGCATCAGTAAATCTCGATTTGTCCATTTCAAGTGAAGTCGGTAAATTCCATAAATACGTCAGCAATATGCCCCACGGATGGCATCGACGACTCATCGGAAAATTGTTTTTCGATGAGCAGTTTACCAACGTCATAATGGCATTGGCCTGGCGCCAGCCAAGCATTCCTTGACCCTATTTTGGCGTCGATAAATCCGCTTCTTCTTGTAGTGATTTCGGTTGTTTCAAACATCAAAAACTGAAATATGCAAACCAAAAAGGTTTAAGATTTTCGACCTTTGATCCCAAACTTAGCGCAAACGTATGTTATAATGGATGGACATGTGCACTGGTTTTGCTAACTTAGAACATTTGGTAAATTTAATTTCATTCTTGTTTGCATGTACTCTTTAGTTGTTAATAAAAATAAAAACTAATCCACCATCATGTGTTTTTCTTAATTTTCGTTTCACTCTTTTGATTCTTTGTAAAACCTGCCTACTATTTAACAAGAATACACAGGAACAACAAATTTGCTAAAGGGAACTTCCATAAAACACAATTTTTAAGTTTCGGAATACACAGCCGTATCCTTTTAAACATGTTTTGAAAAACAATCATATTGTTAATTTCGGTCAAATTGCAAATATCTACAGTGCTTTGAATTTTAGATATTTGCGGTGAAAACTGAAAATATTTGCATTTTTTCAAAAAAATTCAAAAAACGATTACTTTTAAATGGATACTTTGATTGATTGCATATTTAATTTAAAAAAAGAAAAGAATATATATGGAAAATACATCTCGGGTGATAATTTTTAATCTATTTCAAGAAGAAGCACAATGTATTAAGTTTCGAAGTAAGGAGGGAACCTATTGATGTTTGTGCGGTGTTTCAACAGGTTTATTGGTTATGTTTCTCTGATTTGGTATGTATTAATCTAAAATTTGGAGATCGCGTGTGCAATAGGTGGTGTAACAACCCTAGTCGAGGTTAAAATAAAACAAATATATTGAAATGGATTTTTGGAGAATTTAGTTAGATTTTTGGGAATAACATGGATAAAGTTGATTTAAAATTCAATTTAGTATTTTAATCGTGTTTTGTGAACCCAAAAGCCATTAAAAATTCATATCAGGGAAATTAATGATAATTGTGAATTTTGGGATTATTCTGAGAAATAAACGATAACTATTAGTAATGTGAATAATTTTTATATCATTGAAATAGTTGAGAAATTATATCTATTTCATAATTATACGATGGATAATTAAATAAAAATAATTAAACAAGTACTAAATTAAATAAATTATCCTGGTAGCGAAAAATAATTTGCAAAATTAAGTGTAAATCAATTTCAACTAAATTGAAATATATTTATAAATAATAACAAAGATTTATATTTAAATTCAAATGTAAAAGAATTGAAATTTGAAAGCCAAGTGGAAATTTAAAATAAACCTTAATCAAATTGAGCTCAAGAGCTACCTAAGCCCATTCAAACAAACAAATAAAAAATAAAAACTCACCCAACCTTTACTCTTTCCATTTTAAACCCCTACATCCTGGTGCCCTAATTTCTAAAATCGAGTTCGAAAAAAAAGAAAACAAAACGCTCGGCCTTGCTACTATGGCCGACGTTGAAGTCATTGACCGCACGCACAGGAGGAGGTGAAGCTCAGACCAGCCGTGACATCAATGGTAGGGGCGAGTGCGACTTCGATGAAGGATGGGGAATCGCCGATGCACGAGATGCTAAAGGGATGAGCGGTGGTCGAGGGGCGAGCGTCAGGTGATGGACCGATGTTGAAGTTGGAGTGGCGAAGCGGGTTTGGGTTGGAGCGAAGATTGGCATCGACTGATGTTGATGGGTAAGGCAGTAGTGAAACTTGAAGCAAACGAGCATGCTTGGGTTAAGATGAGTTATTTATAACTCACATAGCTATATATATGCAAGTTTATTCCCTATTATGCTTCGGTTGGGATTACGTCAATGATTGGTAGTGAATGGTTGAATTGCTTGTGAATTACATAAATATTTGATAGTGATTGAATTATAGGATTAATATAAATTGCATGCTATAATTTCAATTGGGTCGATGTTTGAATTAGATGAATTATGTGTTTAAATATTGGATTTAAATCGATAATTAAAAATGAATCAAATGATTGAAATAAGGTTGCATGTTAAGATTTTATCGTTCATTTCAAGTTTAGATTGATGATTTAAAATACATATGTTGTTTGTATAATCGGTGTTGTCGAAAAGCGACTAGGATTACTAAATAATTCCATATTATGGAATTACATTTTTAGAGCGATGTTGGCTCTAGATATTGAATTGTCGATGGGTTTATTGTTTGAATGTTTTAAAAGAATTCAAAAAAATAGGATTTTATTCATTCTGATCCTTATTTGAATTTTATTTACAAAATATATAGTTAAATTATATTATATTCTTAACTTATTTCTTATTCAAAATTTCTATTCAAAGCTTTTAAAAATGAGTAATATTTATTTTAAAACCTTTTATATTTACTATTATAAGTATAAAACTTTAGAGGCAAAAGATTAAAAATAGTATTATTTTACAAAAGCGATTATGAAAGTAATAATTTTAATTTCAAGTAGTTTTGTATTAAAAGAGGTTTAAATGGTTTGGAAGAGTTCCAAAAGCTTTTGTAAATAAGTAACTCTTTTTAAAAAAATGAGTTTATGGATTATAAAATGAGAAGTTTGAAAGTAAGTATATATAAATTAATATAGAAACTAATTCCTATATGGTAAATACTTATTATTTGCTTTCAAACTATAAACCCTTATCGGCTTTTACCGTGTTTAGCCTTTGGCTAATTATATACCATTTTGGTATTTCTTCGATGAATTTTGGAAACATTTATTTCGAGCAATTAATGATTTCAATTGTGTTTCTGTTGAATTTCTTGATTTTCTATGAAACAAAGAATTTTAATAAACGATTGAATTGTCGGGTGGTGGGACACTTTGTACAATTCTTTCGATTATTATTATAATTTGTTAAATAGAGTTTGAGTGGAAATTACTTACTTTTATTAAATACTTGAATTTACTATATGGTATGGGACGGTTAGTTAAATTCTTGTGATTACTGGAGTAATAGGAATTAACACTTAGAGTTGTATTATCTTAGGGTGTTCGGATTTCCGACCGATATATCCCCTACAGAAGATAACTCATTTTTCATCGATCTGAGAATCTATACATTTTGAGATTTGGGTAGGTAGACCTATTTCTTGGGGGTTAGGTCTATTCTAGTATAACATGACTATCCTTTTTGTTGTTTGGATGGGTGTTATATTGCAGCCCTATCAGCTTATTTTACAGTTGGACAATGTTTACCTATTTATTTTCGTTAGGTAAATTCACATAGTTTGGTCATAAACACGGCTACCTATTTCTTTTCGTTAGGAGTCGGGGGTTTTTACCTGGTAGTCTATTTCTTTTCGTTAGACTATTGCACTATATGGCTGGGTTTATTTTAGTTAGACCCTGTGTTGCACTGTATTACACTGATAGTTGACTATCATTATTATTTCATTAGAAATGATTATTTCATCAGAGGTTTTGGAAATAGATATTTACTATCTTTTTAGCTCTGGCGAATTTTTAATTGGTGATCACCATATTTTGAGATGATAGTCCATTAGAGACTTGATATGAATTTATGAAATGGTGATTTTGATTAATATGCCTTATTTAGATTATTTGGTTTTTAGGCATATTTTGAGATGACTTATTTTAGAGTTAAGTCATTTATGGATTTATAAAGCAGTGAATTTAATTAATATGCCTTATTATGATTGTTTGTTCGGCATATTTTATATGACTTATTATTTTAAGTCATATAGTTATGATATTAATATCTCACTTTTTATTTAGATATAGTCTGAACCGTTTATTATTTTAATACTCGGGTTAGGCCGAAACTTTACAGGTACAGGGACCCATTGACCTTTGGATTTTGGGCTAGCATTGAAGCAGACTATTTTGATAGTTTTAGTTTACTTCATACTTGTATATATTGACAGTTAGGAGTTTATGTCATCTATATTATATGATTGTGGCTTTGTACCTGATACAAGATTTTGGATATGATGTATATATTTATGTGGGTCTAGTACTGATATTTTGTAAACTCACATTCTATTGTGTATATGATGATGTATATTATTCTGCCGTGATCTGTGACTCTGATTATGATTTATCTATATTATATACTATTCTGAATATTTTCAATCAGTGTGTTTATTACTTTGTATTAATACTGCACACATTAAATTTTCAGTTCAGATCCTCAAAAAGGTAAATAAGACGTATCACTATTAGTATAAAGATATATTCACGTTCAATCGCCCTTAACCAGCTGTATTCTCCGGATTAGTGGACGACATTACTTGAAATGTTCTTTGCTAAACTGGGAATAGCGGTGGGGTCGTTGCAACTTGGTATCAGAGCTGGATTCAGAACATTATAGAATATAAACTGTACAGAGTCGAGATCTAAACCTAGATTACCTAGATTCTCGTCCCTTGGGTGAGTAGTGGTCAATAATTTAATTATTTAGGAACAGGAATATAAATGATTGTTGGGAATAATCATTGGGACGTATTTGAAAAATATTTTGATAATACTATATAACTTATTGTTTTGAAAATATTGGAACTTACTTTCATTAAAAGTGAGATTTGAGAAATAAATATAGATTAGACCATAGATGGCTTAAGACTGAATTGTAGTGTCCTGATCTGTTAATGATCAGAGTTGCATAGCGGGACCAGATAGACTGCTTTTTCACTGAGCATTTTAAGAAGTTATAATTAAATATGTTTGATTGTTTTGAAAATTCTAAATAATTGTTGAATTAATATTGAGTAGGAATTTTCATCTAAAAATTTATAGCCTGCTCGGTATTAATTGTTAAATATTATGGTATCTTCATTAGTGTGGTTACCGCAAAGGAAATTGAAAACTTTGTTTTATATAAAATGAATCTGTAAGTGATTGTGAAAAATAATAATTATATTGAGTAGAAATCGCTACTGAGAGTTAAAACTTGCTCAAAAATAACAATAAGAACTTGCGGTATCTTCAGAAGTATAGTTACTACAAGAAAAAGTGAAAATTTTAATATATATATATATGAAATTTTAATTCATATGTGTGATTATAATTAAGATGAATTAAAAATTTGATATTTGCTTGAGGTGTATATTAATGAATGTATGTGCTATGGAATGGTTATCTATGCATTATTCTTATATGTAGATATTAAGATTGTTTGAAAAGACTTTATTAAAAGCAAGCATCTGTTTAAATTAAAATCTTTTTAGTATTGGATATACATATATATATATGGAATATTTAGAAAAACCTAAAGTATTAAAAGAAATATGCATAACAATAAAAAGGGACTTTTGCAGCGTTGAAGAATTGTTGTCATTATCATCCGCGGCATTCGAAAAACGTTGTATTATGTGCCGCTGAGAAGAGCACGAATATACCGTAGCATTTTTGAAAATTTGCTAAAAACGAATATACCGCAGCGTTTCTAAAAGGTTGCTAAAAATGGATACTGGCGAAAAGTTGTTAGTGCAGCATTTCTAAATACTGTGAATTCATTTAGCAGCATTTTGAAGAACGCAGTCAAAAAACATGCTTCAACATGTCACTAATATAACATCATTTATGAAACGCTGCAATAATATATAATGCAGCGTTTTTGTTCTTAAGTTTGATACCCGTAGCATTTTTTTAGCTTCGGATTGTTGTTTTACAGCATTTTGCTATTTTAGTTTGCAGCACTTTAAAAACGTTGCGGTATATCAAAGTTTTGCTTCATTTTTTTCATTTACTGCAGCAGTTCAGTTATAGCTAATGTATTCAATAACAAACTGCTCAATTTATAACACAATAATGGATATAATGTGATATAATAAACAACTACAAATATTAAACATAATCAAAGCTATATCAATTTCATTAACTATAAGATTTAGTCATATATAAAATTTTAAAAACCGTGTTTTAACTCAAATGTAAGCGACATAAAATCTTACAGTAAAAAGTTTGTTAAAAGAGCATAATATAAATCAAGGAAAGTCCAAGCTCGCCTCCTTCGAAAGTCTAATATTCCTACAAGAAAAAAAAAATAGAGATAAGCGGTGGAAGAATGTCATATAGTGCTTGGAAATGGTCATTCAACACACATAACAAGAATGCTTATTCAGACAATAACGACCTGCATACTCATACTATTTCAACAGAGTTCATCAAAGTTTAACACATACAATCAATCTAAAAGTATATACACTACACCAAAACAGGCAAATCCTAACATTTATAAGTGTTACAAATAATTTCAGTAACACTTTTTAAGTGTTACTAATGGACTGTGAGTAATGAAGCGGTCAAATTTGTAACACTTATAAGTGTTACGAACATACGTATTACTAACACTTATATGTGTTGGTACCCAAATATACGGTAACGCTTATAAGTGTTAGTACAAAAATATACAGTAACGCTTATAAGTGTAGAAAAATGATTATTTAGTAACACATATATGTGTTGTTGCACATAAATTGCTTTGCTTATCATTTAGGTTTGTAACGTAGATAAGCGTTGTTATCCAAAATATTGGTAACACTTATATGCGTTACTAATTGAAATTATGTTTTTACCCTATTTAATGCACAATTAATATTAAATTCTTAAAACAAATGAATATATTATCTCATAAATGATGATGTCCATATCACATATATAATTCATCATAACAATTCAATATGAAGTCTAAAATGCTTTCATATCAAATGCAACAATATCATATTTAGATAATACTATAATATCGTATTTAGATAATACTATAATATGAGCTACAAACTTTCCAATTTCAAAATACCACAATATACAAACTTTCCAATTTCAAAATACCACAATATCATATCCAAATTACAAAAAACAAGATAAAGTTTTACTACTGATTTGCCACTTGGTTTTGTAATTCCAATGACCATTGACGAAAATCTTCCTTTTTATTCTTATCGAAAATTGCTTTTGAAGCTTGCATCAACTTTACTTGTTTTGCAGAGGAGGTGGAGCTAATTGCACGATAATAGTTTTTCTTTCTATCGGAGCCAAAAACTTTAGAGATGAGATCATTGTGAAGGTCATAAGTGTTTGCTTCCTTGTTACCGCTACATTCCAACTTCCGTTTTTCTTCCTCTACCTCCACAAGTGCCTACATTCAATATGTCAAATGAGAATTCAAACATCAAAATTACTATTAATTAAGACTTAGCTTTCATTGTATAATAATATAGAACAACAGTGCACTTCCAACTCAACTATTCATGTATGTGCAGGTTAAGTATAGATTGGATTACTCAATTATAACCAGGTCTAAAATATAAACAAAAACCAATAGATTCTTCGTAAACTCTACTAACCGTGTTTCGGCATTTTAACCTTCATATCTGCAACATGCATTATGGTTGTTTAAACTTGGGACAGCTATACATAACAGCTGTCATGTACCATTTATGTGCATATTGGGATAGTTATATATAACATAGAAAGGCCAACCAATATTTTCTGACATAGCACAAAGGGGATGTGGTCAGTTGCCACTTTATTAAACGCACGCAGATATATTACATTTTGCTAGGACCGGTTTTAATTGTAATAAATTTATGACCAACCGAATTTCAAATATAAGTTAACAGTTCATTCAATGCAATAAAGTACTCTTATTTTTATTAATATCGGTTGTAAAGGATATTTAGTCTTAGAATACATTCAGTTTATTGGACTTTTTTCCCTGAAGAAAAAAGACAGCAGTGTAGCTCTAATTATTGAAATACGTTTGACCAAACTTCGGCTTTAACAGATTTCCATCGCAATTTTATGGTGGGTGAGGTTGTATTTGCTGTTCTAAGTAGACAATATTGTTTGGCTGTTGGGAGAACGTTGAAGTATATAAACAAAAACAAAAAACAAAACAAAAATATTTCCATCGCAAATTTCCATCGTATTTATATTTTAATCTAATACTTTGCCAACCAAAAATGGCCTCAGTTTAAACTGAGGCACAATGGATGGCCTCAATAAACTGAGGCCAACATGGACTGTAAATATTATTAGAAGATGAGATTCAATGAAATACAAGGTGGTAGCAACAATTAGTTGTTCTCGGATTGCAATCATCGTTCATTTACAACAAAAATAATACAAAAACTAATAATTGACGATCATATGTCCTAAATATAATTTAACAAGTGGGAACAAAGAAAATATACGCTGGAAATTGACTGTAAGGGTAAGAGTTACCTGAGCCTAATATTGATATTCCAACTACTAAAGACCTCTAAAATTCTATATGTTGCTACTGTTTTACGTTTTGTTCTATAATAACGCCATTATCATTTGGTAAGACTGGGTTTTATTTTCATGTTATTTGATGTTTAATCAAGCATGCATGTTGTCCTGTAAAGAATTGGACCATTGAAATACGATCAAGTAATTAATAGTATTGTAACATTTGTCATTATAATAACTATTAATATTATGATTATGGACTAGCTAACGTATATAATACAGTTCAAATGATTTTTTTGCTCAAGCACGCACTTTTGCGACTTTGACATTTAAGTTACCATATATCATTAGAAGACTTAAATAAGTTAGAGGAGGATAGTCCGTTCGAATTTGTTGGATGTCACAGAATTATTATGATCAAAAAGGAATTTGATTTAACCTAATTTCTTCGATTTATTTATAGATAGAAACATACATTAAAATCTTTTTGTTTAGAAAGTGATACAGACGTGAAAAAAAAGCATTGAATACTTACAGGTTAATGCATAATAATATGATAGACTAATACCACCTGAGATTGGAAAGCTTTCAAAGTTTAAACATTTTATCTTTCTAACAACTATTTCAATGGTGAAATGCCCATATCTGTTGGCAATTTGAAAAGCATTGGATACTTGCAAGTGCAAACAAAAGAATCATATTGAATTTACTAGTCAAATGAAAGATTCGAAGTCATGCTTTCTCTTGTAAAATAGTTTATAATTTCATTAAAACGGAGCTTAAGAGCATCTCCAACAGTTTGGAGTGCGGAAATTCGATTTTCCGCACTCCAAAATGTTGGAGCCCTCATTTCTACAACAGAAATGAGGGCAGGCGCCTGTTGAACAGGCGCCTGGTCACCAGGCGCCTGTTCAACAGGCGCCTGGTTAATGCGCCTATATCAGGCGCATTTTCCCCATTTCCTTTCATTCTTGCCTCTTCTCAACCCCCATTTTCAAATTAACTTCGCGTCCAAATGCCGCCCCGTCCGGTCAAAACTGGTAGACGTACCGTTCGATATACGACTGATGCCAATATCGGACCTGTTCATGTCCCTCCCAATGCTACCGTGACTCCAGACGATCTTCGATCTTTGCATGACTTGCCCCCTACTATTTCGCATCGACTTACTGCAGCTATAGCGACGCCACAGGTATACGTTTATTTATTTATTGCTTAATGAACGACCATGTAAATATAAATGTATAATAATTCCTTATTTACTTTAACATTACATAATCATATATTTAGGTTCGTCACGTAGCGATGCGAGGTAGTTGGTATAGGTGTATGTCTGAATATTTTGATCAGTTACCGGAGCCGATTTTGGATAGGCTACATGCATCACCTTTTGGTGAATTTCTTGCTTTACCTAGATTTGCACATGTAGATCGTTGTCTGGTAGAGGCCCTTACCGAGAGATAGTGGCCTACCACTCACACATTTCATTTTCCTGATTTTGAGCTAGGACTGACTCCTCTAGATTTTTATATGCTCACTGGTATAGAGGTTGGTCGACCTGACCGTCTCCCTGTTCCATTTGATAGTTCGTTTGAGGAGTTCGAGTCATATTCAGCTTATTTACCGACTATGGCCGATGAGGAGGTTAGAGGAGGAGTTGTTACTCTCCCCTGTTTGCAGCGTTATATAGTAGAGTACATGGCCGTTGAAGATATGCACACTCCCGTTATCCGTGCATTCATACTATACCTTTTTGGGTCTACATTTTTTAGTAACAATAAGGGTACTATTAGACTTGGTTTTCTGGCTGGGTTAGTAGATGTGGATGGACTACATATATATGATTACGGTACTGCTATTATTGGTTATTTGTACGTAGCATTAGATACATATGCGCTTCAGCAGTCTAGACAGATGTATGGATTTTGGTACATTCTTCCATTTTGGTACTACGAGTATACTGCCAATATGCACCCCCGACTTATTGTAGAGGCGAATGCCACACCTTATATTTACTTTCCTAAATTGCGTCGTTGGGGTCCTCCTATGCATTTGTCCCGTGTTGCACAAGGCGTGCACAATGAGTTGATGGAGGCTAGACAGCAGATGGATATGAGGCGGCATGGTAACATTATCATTCGTCCATGGGATCAGTACTTACAGTTCCTAGAGCCCGGTCCTGACCATCCACTCACTTTTCATTTATCCATGTCGCGACGTAGGATTTTCTTTCAGGTTGCTACATGTCCATTCATATGGTATTTAGGGGATCGGTGTTGGCTACAGTTGTACGGTATAGTTCGCATTCCATCAGATCCGCTACCATGGGATGATATGTATGGTGATATTCGGGTTGGACCAGCTTATATTCATGCGATGAGGGGAGCGGGATGGGTGGATGGTGAGCCATTTACAGTTCTGGGAGACTTTGATTCATATTGGGCTCGAGTAGCCCCACGTGCTTACGCTTTGCCTGATTATATTCGGGGTTTGAACTCCGATCATATTGGGTCGCGTACCTCTTCTGGTAGAGTTCCACTAACGGCTGCCACCTTTGAGCCTACATCATCTCAGTACACGCAGCCTCCTACTTTCGACCCACCACCTCATTCGTTTAGAGCGTATGATGTACACGGTCAGGTTGTGGAGTATCCCTTGCAGTATCCTACAGACGACGCTATTACGGGTATACCATCCACCGGATTGTACCAGCCTCATCAGGTCTGTATGAGTTTTTAATTTTCCTTAATTTACTTGTCATTATATTACTTGTCATTATATTATCCACCTGTGTATAATTTTTCTTGTGCGCATATCAGTTTTCTCAGTACATGGATTATGATAGACGGATGATTGCTGCATTTGAGCGTATGACGCTCGATTATACAGGGATGATGTATCAGAGTTACCAGACTGCGGTCCAACAACAGCAGACTCAGTATGATGCACAGATACAGGGATTACAGACCCAGATTCAGCAGCTTCAGGAGCAGCTCCATGCGGGACCTCAGCCGCACGACTTTGATGACGTCAACGACGACAGTGACGACGATGGTGGAGACGATGAGGAGATTGATAGCGGTTTTGATCACCATTGCTGAACTATACAATAACAATGTTGAGTGTAGAAGTAGACGTACGAAGGTAGAGTTGAGGACTGCGTATGGGAACTTCTACAACGCCTGTAGGCGGTACAGTACAGTTATCAATGAAGTTATATTTGAAAATGTATTCGAACCAACCCGTTCCACATTTGAAGGTCGTTACTTTCTCAAATATCACAGCACATTCACTAGACATGAGGCTTATATCGTACGTCAAAATTGGATAGAACGATTTGGATATCCTTAAGTTGAGTGTATTCTCGTTGAGTTTGTTAATGTAAGTTCATATTCCTAGTAGTGGTATTTTTTGTTGGTTGTATTACTGTTGGGTGTTTCAGTAACACTGACTTGTTTCTTTCTGTATTATTGCGTTAAGAAAATGGCTACAGTATTACTGCTTCAAAAGTACATACGGTATTATTGCTACAGTTGGATGATAAGAATAGTGCTTCAGCAGTAAATAAAGTAATGGGATGGCAACAGTTGTATGATGGGATGGCTACAGTTGCTTAAACATGGGATGGCTACAGTTGTATGATGGGATGGCTACAGTTGTATGATGGGATGGCTACAGTTGTATGATGGGATGGCAACAGTATCGAGAATTAAGCTATAAAAGGCTTGCTAGATGTTGAGAAGTATTATTGCTCATTCTTATTTCATACAATTTCAAATATAACAAATGGCGGCAGAAGATTATATTTTTTTTGATGATAGCGACGACGAATTTGATGAAATGATGGAAGATCATTTTCGCCGCGAAAAGGAACTACTAAGTATGGCTGCGCTACAGGTTGGTCAATCGAGCAGGCAACACGGTGGATCAGTTGTTGGTCGTCGGTATAAAAATCGTAGACATTCATGGCACAACGACAGACTGATGGAAGACTACTTTGTTCCAAATCCTACTTACACAGATGCTGATTTTAGAAGAAGATTCCGCATGCGGCGTCCTCTATTTCTTAGAATCCTCCACTGTATCAAGCAGCATGACAAATACTTTATCTTCAAACCCAATGCATCTCGTACAATGGGTTTGATTGGAATTCAAAAAATGACAGCTGCACTCAGAATGCTTGCATATGCAGGACCGGCGGACGCACTTGATGAAAATTTGAAAGTGGCGGAAAGCACGGTATTAGAGTGTTTGGAACATTTCTGTCAAGCTATCGTGGACATTTACGGTGATCAATACTTACGCCGACCTAACGAGGCCGATATAGTTAACTTATTAAATATGCATGGTAGTAGAGGTTGGCCCGGAATGTTAGGCAGTATAGGCTGCATGCATTGGGAGTGGAAGAATTGTCCAAAGGCGTATGCTGGAGCTTATCAGGGTAAATCTCATAGGTCCTCTATTATTCTTGAAGCTGTAGCGTCGTATGACTTATGGATATGGCATGCATTTTTTGGAATGCCAGGTTCGAACAATGATCTTAACGTAGTCGAACGATCTACGTTGTTCAATGATTTAGCAAACGGAAGATCAACTCCTTGTACATTTACTTTGGGAGGTAACACGTACGATCATGGATATTATCTAGGTGATGGTATATATCCGAAATGGAGTACCATTGTCAAGACAATTTCTAACCCACAAAACAATAAACAAGCAAAGTTTGCAGCGATGCAAGAAGGCCAGAGGAAGGATGTTGCAAGAGCATTTGGGGTTCTTCAGTCTAGATTTGCCATAGTCAATAATCCGTGCAGACTTTGGTCACCAGTTAAAATGACAAAAATAATATACACTTGTATTATTTTACATAATATGATTATAGAGGATGAAAGAGACATGGAAGAAGATTACGTGTACGAGGGTGCTTTTACACCACCGCATGTTTGGCGCAACGATATGATTAGAAGCGCACTTGAGCTCGAGTTTCATGTAGAAAGCCAAATGTCATACCGTAGTGCTCAACTTCATCGAAGACTACAAAATGATCTCATAGATCATCTTTGGGGGTTTTCTGGAAATCAGTGAAACTCTATTTCTATTCTTACGTTTTCTACTATTGTTTATGTTGTTTCTTATTAAGGTTATTGTAATCTGTTTCTGTATAATTAAGCTAATGTTGTTAAAATCATTTTTCATTGTAATGCAATTTAAATGAAAAAACTTATATTACTAATTGCTTGCATTAAGAACACAATACAAATAACGGTACTTAAAGATACAATGGTTATAGAAACGGTAATTCATTTAATGATCCTCTTCAAGTCTACGCCTCATAATTTCTCTCCTTCTTTGCTCTGTATACTGCAGTTGTTCTGCAGACATATGTGACGTATCCATGAACATTATTGCATCTTCATCTCTTTGGCGGTTTCCAGCAATAAGTTGATCCATTCTTGATAACTTTTCTTGGTGTTGCATTGCTCGAGTGTCCATTGCCCGGTTAAATCTTTCTTCAGATTCAAGCATGAGTTTTTTAATTTCATCTTGATCCGCTGCAGCAGTCTGCTTCTTTTTTGCCGCTTTTGCTCCCTGTGGCCTAACAAAATGATCTTCAGTTGGGGATGGGCCTTCTTCTGATCCTAAACCGAAGCTTCCTTGGGATTCCATAGGACTAGAGGTTTCTCCAACTCTAGGCGTTTTACCCCGACCGCTGTTTGATTGAACTTGTTGAACGATCTTCTGAAGCGATGATTTCCATTTAACGTGCTCGACCAACATGTCATACACGTGCATGAACTGATAAAATAGTGGTGCTTGTTTACTATCAGGTTTATAGATTTGTTTGAACAACTTGTTTGCGGCCATTCTCTGTTCAAAAAATAACTGGTAAACTTAGAGAACTAAGATAACAAAAAAAATTAAATTATATTGAAGCTTACTAAATGCGTTTCATTCCCAAAGCCACTAGGATTCGTTTGCTTCAATTTGAACATTTGAGAATCGAACGTTTGCGTTTGACGATTTATTTTTCCATAATGACCTTTGACTGAAGATAGCGTTCTTTTCCGATTCATGTTCTTCCGATTATAGCAATTAGTAATTTTTCCCCAAAAAGATTCACCACTTTGATCAGTCCCTCGAATAGGATCGACTGATAGTGCACAGTAAATGTAGCAAAGATCGTAGTCTTCCGCAGCGCTCCAACTTGCGTTAGTTACTTCTCCCCCAATCGGAATCGTAGCGTCTTGCAAGTCGTATTCTTCAAAACTGGCCCTTGCAGCAACAACGTCGAAATCAGAGTACATTTTCAGTTGAGATCAATGGCAGAAAAAAATTGCAAAGAAAGAAGGAAATTGGTTTGAACTGAAAGAAGAGGGGGAGTATTATTTGAAGATGAAAAATGACCGTTGGGGAAATGGCCGTTGGAGGATAGTAGGCGCCTGTTAAACAGGCGCCTACTTGCAACAGGCGCCTACTTGCAACAGGCGCCTGTTCAACAGGCGCCTCATCCCATCGCGATTTCTCAGCTCGAAGGCCCCCTTTCCACACTATCACATTTTCTCGCGCTCTGTTGGGAACGAATTTGGGTGCAGATTTCGGAATTTTGGAGCTGTTGGAGATGCTCTAAAGTTTGGCAAATGGCAATTCATCTTTTTCTTCCTCACTCACTTCCTTCCTTCGCACCCATGCACAAAATTCCATAAGAAAATCAGTATTTAAAAAAGAGAGTGCAAACTACAATAAAGAGGATATGAGCTAAGTTTTTACAAAACTAGGAAGAAACTTCGAACAGTGCTAAATCGAACTATACATAAAATTAAAACCATATAGTGCAACCCCGAAATTAAAAACTGTATTAAATAAATAAAGTGAGAAAATTTTACACCTTTCTATATTTATTATGCATTGAACACGCTTGATGCAATGAATATTCATTATGATAAAAATATTTACATGCATGACGTGAGTTACCTTTCCAGTTCTAGAACTACAATACTATGAAGACAGTATTGCAATGAATAAGGCGAGTGATATAGTAATAAAGCGATGCTGCTGCTCCCAAGTTTAGAAAAAAATAACAACACACTTTTTCATGCTAGTTAAATTGTCAAAAGCACTACTTGCTAGTTCAGGCAATTTTATACAAGTTTATTTATGTGAATATACCAATGGAAGTTTATTAAACGAGAGAACCCCAGTATAACTACCTAGAACGGTTAATCTATATTATATTATTATTATTAGTGAGTTAAATTTCAAGCTCACACAGGCCCCCTTGAAATTTGGCAACTGAACAGTCTACGAGTATTTTTATCTTCCCATTTTCGTACGCATTTTTATCTTTCCTCCTTGCGTTCACCAAAACCTTATGTTCTATCGTCGTTTTTGGACTGAAAAATCATTCTTTGATCGTTTTCTCCTTCATCTTCTCATCTAACCCTAAATATTCATTTTCCTAATTTGAGATATACCCATTGAATCGCAATGCCCCAGATTTACGCCATTTCTTCCCCGTCATCATTGAATCGCATCACCCTTTAGCTTCGAATCACCGCCATATCGACTGAGCTGCCACTATGAAGCGCCATGTCATCGTTACTACGCTAGCTCCAAACATTTAGTCCTCTTTTGATCGCCATCTACAGGTATCGAAAATTAGGGCTTTATACGAGTAATCTATAATCGATTTTTTTGCAGGTACGTACTAATTGTAATGTCGTTTTCCCCCTAAAATTCAATTATGTTCTTAGATTCATAATATATTTCTGTTCTTTTCAGATTTAGTAAGAGGATCTATGGCTGACCACAAATTCTGGAACCGGTTTAATGATTTGAATGTTCGAAAATACCAAGTATAGGAAGTTGACAACTGATAGAATTCTTCTGATCAAACCATTAAATGATGATGATGTATCTCTTCCTTCGTTTTGAACTAGGTATACCACTCAACCCATTAATTCATATTTAGAGACTTTTTTCTTTGTTTTTTTGGTCTTTTTTAGAGTTTCTCTTGAACTATGTTCTTTTAAAATGAAACGACATATATGAGAGCTGTGACTTTAAACCTTCAACTTTAGTGACCTTCTTCTTCGACTTGAAGCAAATAATTGGCTTTATACACTCTCTTTGGAAAATAGGTATTAGGATTTTAAACAATTTGTTAAAATCGAAAATTAGACACTATGGCTTGAAAGTTATGTGTTTGGTGTTCCGATTTTTTTATAATTTGCATGACCAAACTTAATCTATGATGAATATTTTTGTACCTATAAAGGTATCCACTGATTTTTTTTGAATTATGCTTTTTTGTTGGATACTTTGGTAATTCTAGGTTTCTGGTCTTGCAGGTTGCTTGAATTGGGTCCTTAATTTATGCACACTCATCTTACTTTGTTTCAAAATTACAAACCAAAAGCCAAAAGACTCATTGAACCCACAGTAACACAAACAAAATTTTCATTATAGTGATCTGGGCATTATGTCCATACTGTTTGTAATTCGCTAGCCATTTATATCATGAGACATGAATTTTGTGCATCGATCCCGAATACATTTACAATCTCTTGGAGATTTTTTTTTGCATCACAAATATGAAATAGAAGCTTTGTTCTGACATATAATGTTGTAAATGTACACTGAATAGGTAAGCTATCAATGTGGAGAAACCGTCAAACAACCCACCTCAAACTTCAGGGCCCTATAACATATCCACTAAGCTCTGCTAGCATGATACATGTAATGGTAATGGCTTCACAAGCGATATTTAGTTTAAGAATGATAGACCTCCCAGTTATTTTTTTACCTAATATATGATCATTACTGACTTAACCATTATTTTGAGGTTTATCAATAGATGCCATGCCCATGGCGGAAGTTTCATTCCAAATCATGTCATAGAGAAACATAACGTATTCCCCACATGTTGAATGACTTCTATCCATATCCCCTAAGTGAAGTGTACATGTACCTCACAAGCCATTTGTCAAAGGATGTGTGCCAACTACTCCAAAATCTCTCCACATTATGGCAGCTATTTATACATCTAGGTATGTTCTCTGGATTTCAGTCCCACTAATTTGGGACCAGCAGCCTACTGTTTGTGCCTTTGTATAAGCTTCTAAGGCATATTTAGCTATTTAGCGAATGGATTGAAGCCTATGTTCTGTAAACATGTAATGCAGATAAGTAGTGAATGAACATCTCTCATATAACATATACAAATAAAGGTATATAATATATTTTTGCAAGGTTTATGGCTATTATTTAACAGTGATTGTAAATTTTTTGGCTGAAATATCATTAGAAATATGAGAGTAATTTCCATTACTTTAGAATCAGAGTTAACGTTCGTTGATGATAGTTTCTTTTTGCAGTTCAGCCATAGGCTCATAGAATCATCTAATAGTAACAGTTTTCAATCATGAGTGGATTTGTGGATTTTATTTTTGGTGAGGTTATATGCTTCATCGAACTTCACCAAAACTTAATGGCTCAATAATAGAAGAGAGCCCACAAAGTTTTGGTTGGTTATTAACTTAATATATTAACCTACCATGTTTCCCACACCTAAAGTTCATGCACCTTATCATTATTTTTAATTCATTATTATTATTTTATTCTTTTCTTCTATATGATGAGCTACAATTTTAAGAACAAACCAACAAATTCCGGCAACTTATTGTGTGATAGCTAAATGCATTACCTAAAGAGCTATTAATGTGGCTTAAAGGGCAATGCACAATTGAGCAACACTAGCTGAATTTTAAAAATACTATTATCAATATTTTGGAAAAAATTAATAATTACTCTGTATTATTTCTTCATTAATCTATCAACTTTTCAAATCCTATTTTAAGACTGGTATAACCATAAACAAGTTGACTTCTTAGATAATGGATATTTCTTTAGTGGGATTTTGAACAGGTAAAGGGAGTCAAATCGGCCTTACCACTTTTGTAAGCGTGTGCTCAGATTATTAGTTTAGCATAAATTGATTTATAGGACCTTTACTGAAGAGACAGTTTCAAAACCTTGGAACTTTAGATTTGAGTTTAAACTAGAGATTAACAAGCGTTAGCGGATGATCTTAACTTTAGGTAACGATCCTTAATGTGTAATTCTAATTTATGTTAACTATCTACGTCATCAATTTTTTTATTTGCTCTTTTGATTGTGTAAAAGTGGTTTATTAGTCAAGTGTTATTATATTGTTTTGCCATTAAGAATTTTTTTTCCTATGATAGTCATGAAAGAACATATAATGAAATCATATGTTAACATATTCTCCAATACTTTATCATGCAATGGTGTTATATGCAAATCAGTGTATTTAAAACATATATTACTATAGTATCGAATATTTCTTCATATGTTTGACAGTGGATAATGCAATCCTGTTCCTTCATATTTCTTGGTACGTTTGGCAGTGACTGAATTGACAATTGATAAAAAAAATCAATATATCTTCATTATCGTACAAACCAAATATAATTCATTTAATAATGATGACCAAATCAACTTATATTTCTTTCCTTTTGTACAATGCATTTTTCGTTTTTGTTCAACATTAATTTATATGCAATCGAAGACAGCATAGTTAAATGTCTGCATTCAATTTTAGCAATTAGCCAATTTATATGTATTTGTTTTGAACATTTTTGCTAAGGAATTTGAAGACTTTTTGTTGATTAAACCTACAATTTAAAGTACATCCTTTTCGATTGACTCAAATGTTTCAGTCAAACCATTATGGCAATTGGGGTGGGATCCAATTCTTAGCTGATCAAAATATTGTGATAATGTTTCACGTCCAATTCAAAAGCTCATGCTATATCAAATTCTTGCATCGTGGTCATAAGATAGAAATTTGCTACTGACTCTATTTGATAGAATATGAGTTTTAGTTTTGGTTTAAATGAGTTTTGCTAATAATAAATAATAAATAATTGTCATATATCTGGCACTGTTTCCTTTTAGCAATTATTATGGATTTCAGTTAATTATCGCTCCGAAACTTCATTTCAAAAATCCTTTGTTCTTGATATGTTTTCTATTAAAAAGGTTTGAAATTGCTTCCCATTTGATATTTTTGCTAAATCAAGTTATGTTATTTCTACCCCGTTCTAACATGTTCTTCCTTGATTTTGAAAATCGTTGGTGGGTTAGTTGAAAATTTATATATTTTATATGGTGTGGGTAAATAAATTATTTTTTAAGTGAAATATTGAAAATATTGTTTCATAAATTGTCTTTTTTGCCGATCATGTGGTGGATTTACATTCTCATTTCCCGAATGTTGTGTTAGATGTTTTTTTATCATAGAATCAATATCCAAGTGCAACGATAAATTTTCCTTCTTAACAAGGAAAATTATTTACTTTAGATAGATATTAGATTTGTGTTAGTTTAAAGGTAACCTTTTAATACAGTGGATATAACTTTGGTTTATGTTCTTTAATTTTTCATTGAGGAGAACAAGTTTTTGAAAATGTTATGCATTGAGCATTTTTTTAGGTGCATATGGAGATTTTTACCACTAAAGAAGGGAAATATAAGCATTGCCATGTCCATTGGTAGTAATTATGCAGTCTTCTCGACATGTATCAACGTCAAATTCAAATAACAAGTCAAGCTCCTCCCACACTGCAGTCGATGCTTCAGTTGGTCCATCAATGTATGTTATGCCTACTCCAGCATAGAATTGCAAGTCTTCATATATCAGGTGGTTGAAATATTAAAATATGAAAGTTCAGTACATTGTGCATGCTACCAACAATTAGAACATGGAAATTAGTGGAAACATATTTCAATAGTTTTAAAGTGCAGATAAGTATAGGCACTCGCTATATTTTACATGATTTGAAGCTTTAATTTTTCTTAATGAGGTTCATTACTCTATTTGTTGGCTCAAGTTCACAATTAAGAGCTACAATAAGCATTTTCCTATCCTCTATAATAAACTTCATGCACAATAAACACTAATCAAATTACTTGAGTGAGTAGGTCACCATGTAGTGGTCAAACTGTACATCATTGCTCAAATCCCACTGTATTACACCGATCTACTCAGTCTTTGAGTTTTCCACTGTTTTAAACCAACCATTGCATGTATTAATTTTGAACCATTCTTTATCTCTAGACAGGTTAAAAAACACAAACAGGCACAATTAGAAAAATATACAAGTCATCGGTTATTGGCACTAAAGGGCATACATTTAAAGTCTATTCTTGACTAATTTAAGTCGAAATCGTTGCTATTCTAAAATATTTTCAACTGTTAAGATTACTATTGTAAAATTGCTTAGAGAAGAACAATAAAATGTAAACTGCATAGCATATTTACAAAGAGAACAAATATATAAGTTTTTTATGACTTCAGGCAAATGGAAACAATATTATATCATCACAAGCTAACAATATAATATTTTATGTCGTTAAAGCATGGTTTTCTTACTATAATGTTCAAATGGAACTATTTGTTGCTAACAAGAAGAAGTTATCTACCTACTATACAGGATCATATTAAGACATATTATTTTCCCTTCGGTAAATATATACTAGAATGATACATAGTTCAACAAATAAAGCATGCTATATAATGATTATGTAATATCGCACAAATATAATAAGGATCAACTATTCGCAGGTGTGACGTAATGGAAAAGGGGTGCTTAGGTCTGTTAATAGACACATGTTCGAGCCCTGCCTTGCACACATTCTCATCGGGTTCCCCTGAATATATTCAAAAAAAACAATAATAATGAGGATCAACTAAAGCATATATTTCAGTTATCAAGTCTTTTGTTTGTCCTTGCTAGACATTATTCGTGTACTTTCAACTTAATATTTGTTGATTAAAATAATTAGTTGCCTCCTTTTCCAACTGCCTCATTTGCCTCTATTGCAACTGAGGCAGTTGACTCAACTGCAACTAATGCAGTTGCCTCATTTCCAACCGAAGCTCTTGCCTCACTTGGAACCGAGTCTTGCCTCACTTGTAATGTGAACTCATTCGGTAAACTGAAAAAAAATGCCATTAGTTGAAACTGAGGTAGTCAGTTGCCTCATTTTGCAGCTGATGCAGTTGCCTCAAAAGCAACTGAGGCATTTGACTCAACTAAAACTGAGGCAGTTGCCTCATTTCCAAATGAAGATCTTTCCTCCTTTTAAATTATCAACATGAATTGATTAATTTAATTTCCAATTTAACAATGATCTGAAGCAATGAATGTCCGTCTCTAATATTAGAAACGATACCAAAATGAAACATTTCATACTATTAATGAAGTATTCTTTTATCTAGCATCGATCATCCCCATCTTCATGCGTTTTCAAATTAATTTTGGTTTTGGCAGTTTACAAGCAAGTGGTCTTTCTTAATTAGCTAGGCAGATCTACCTAGCATCCTCTGTAAGTATATCTAATATTTCCCTAATTTTTCCAAGTTTGGCTATATGTTAATTTTATGCAGTTTTATGCCTAAAAAATGCCTCAAGCTTTTGAAGCCTTTTCTCTAAAATTCTGTATTATGTTCATTTTTATGGTTAAGATCGTTATATCTGCTCTATTTGTTTTTATGTGTGTCCAAATAGCTGTATAGCGATTGAAAATGAGATCAAATATAATTATACACGTGCTAATTTAGTCGATATCCAAATAAGTCATTACACTATCTACTGCCTCAAAATGAGATCAGTGGGAAATTATGAAACCATTGTTTCCTTTATTTATATCTTTGTTGGTAGGAACCACTTGATTGCTTATACTGTTTTCAGCTTTTATGTTGCAATCGACTTTTCAGACATGGTTAAACCAACCCTATGGCATTTTGCTTAATGATCAAGTGCACCATCGAACTATGGAAATACCAAATTACTACCCGAAGCCATTACCAAATTCATTCAACTGACAATAAAGCGAGTTTGTATACCCTATGAAATATTATGTTTTCCATTGTTTGGAAATTGTTCACATCCTAAAATATTTTCTACTGCTTTGTTTTAACTCTTTTTATTCAATTATCATTCATCTTTGGTAACTGCTTCTCATTAATAGTATTATTAACACTAACAAATGCCTGCACGAATCATACGTTGTAGACTTTGTACAACTTTCCACTGATACCAGTGGTAATAGAAATTTCAAGATATTATAGCAGTTCGACATACAAACTACAGCTGAATACAACAGCCGACGACAACACAACTACAGCTTTATTGCACGAATAGGCTTTGCTGCTGTAGATTACCATGGGCTCTTTGGCATAGTCAGTTTTTTAAAATTGATTATATAAATAAAGGCATTTCTAGCTGACATGAGTTCGCCAAATATAGTAATGAACGATGCTGATATCTTACCGATTGAATATATGGTAGAGTTAAGGCTTAGATTTTATGTCTATGTATATTTTGCCTTAATAATGGTTTTAGCAATATTATGTTTTCCAAATGTTTATACTTGGTACAAAGGTGTTCCCTATATTTTGTTTTTTGGATATAGTTTGTTCTTAACCGCCAGTCTCCTTTATTTTGAGCCATGGAGTTCTATAAGGTATATAACTCTATTTACTGTTCACGCCTTCAACCCATCCACTATTAACTACATTATATTATAACAGCGTTTATTTTTGGACTGTATTCAACTTTAGCCTATTGGCACACAATCATGCTCCACCCGGTCCTACTAACTAAATACAAGCTAGAAATTGAAATTATTCACTCATATGCATGGACAGATTTTATTTTGCAGGTCCATATTCTGGAACAGCATCACGTGGTTGACAGAAATAAAGCCAACGAGTTGCCCTCATCTGCATTTTACCAACCTACATCGTAGTTATTTTTATATATATATTTTAGTTGTTTTTGCTGTTTCATCATTCATACAGGCCCGTGCAATACTGTAATTCTCTTCTATGAAATGTTGAATATTATAAGCTACTGTTTTTTTGGTTGAGACTTATGTAAAGATATATATTGGAAAACATTGTTTATGTTGCTCATAATCAAGCTTCTCTATTGTACTATTTTTCTGAGTAAGATACTGTTTTTTTTTATTGTTTGTTTCTCCCATATATGGTGCCTCATAACCCTGTTGGATGTTCAATTATATAGTTGTGTTGGAATATAATATTTATAGCGTTATGATATTTTGATTTAAGTACGTTATGTATCTTCCTTTGCACATCCACATTCATTTTCTGTTGTTGTAATTGCAATTACTTTGTACTGACAGTTAATATTGATTTGTCTTTTTTAAGGGCTTTAATATATCAGAATTATTGTTTTCTTTTCATTGATAATGTCCACTATTATTAAACTTTCGCACAAATTTCATTGCATTTTGCTTTGTGCATTCTAGAATATGGAACACTGCTTGGAAGTAAAAATTTGTCATTGCTTGGTTGCCCTATACCAGCCATACATGTTTCATGAAATTTTGGATAATATGCATGTTAACTAGCATTTCAAAAGGATGATTTATTTGCAAACTCATACCAAGATAATACTGATATGTTTTGAATAAATAAAACCTCTTTTTTACTAGGTTTTACATCATCGAATTTTTTCAGTTTAGACATAGGTCTATCGATGGATATGTCAAATAACCAAAATCTGTACGCATCCATATCTGAAATGTAGTTAAATATCCAATATCCAGAAAAATGGATGTAGATGTGGATACAAAACACATCCGCATTTGAAAATTGTCCATTCGGTTTTTCTTTGGAATTATAGTCTAAATTATGTGTATTTTAGTATAATAAAATATATTTGTTTATTATTTTATTAAGCTAGATGTTTATATTATACTCACTAAATGTATATTGACTGCTCCAAACTATTTATGATCATCATATTTCTTTATTTTTAACACTTTAGTAATCAACGAAATTGAAAAAAAATGTTTATGTTAAACTAAAATTTTCCACTTCTTTTTCTTGGTATATCGGTTGTTAGTGGATAGGATAATTATCCGATATTCGTCTATATCCACGGATGCAGATATCCGATACCTAAACATGATTTCGGTTGCGGATACAGATATGAAACTATTTGCAACCGAAAGTATCCGTTTACATGTCTACTTAGACATATTTCTTAAAGTCGATTAAATAAGCTTAAATAAGCAGTAACAGTACAAAATAGTGCCCTTGTGACGCAGCAGCGGAAATAACAAAATGATGATACGGTGAAAGTGACGATCGATGGAATGAAGAATACCGAAAGGCCCAAATTCGTTGATCCGAAGATGCCGAATTCTAGCTATCCCAAACACGTTGATAGCGCACTATACCGTGTTTAAAGATCTGCGATTCTTCGTACGTTGATCTAGCGCACTAGATACCGTGAATCGGCTTCAGCAATCGTTGAATCGAGCGCACTCGATTATCCGAGAGTGGAGATAGGAGATTACACTCGACTACCAATTTGGATGAAAGCACAAAGCTAACAAAACGAAATTTTATTCAGAATCAACTAAACTTTACAAAATGACCCAACCTGCCTATTTATAGGCGTTACAACTCACGCACCAAAATGTACAACACTTAAGTCGTTTCCGACTTATAACCTGCGACTTAGTACAATCTGCAACACACCTGCGACTTACGACTCATCATAAGTCGGCAGCGACTCAACCATCATGACTTAGCGACTCAACGAGTTACAACACAGAGTTACAATCCTGCGACCTAAGATACAACGCACACGACCTACGACTTATGTACAGACGACTCAACACATATATACAACAGTTCAACAAAACACCCACGACATATGACTTAAAACCTAACGACTTATCAATGCCCACGAGTTAGCAGGTGCCGCGACTCACCACTCAATAACAAGCGACTTAACCCAGTTGGGCCAGTTCACGACTTAAGTCTTGCGCATTCTCAACTCGTGCTGCTACTTCGTTGTCTCGTGGCGCTCCTCCTGTAGTCTTAAGTCGTAGCCCCTTTCCCTTAAGTCGTGGACGACTTAAATCTCCTTCCTTAGGTCATGACCCGCTTGAGTTGAGTCGTGAACGTCCTAAGACTTTGCAACGACTTAGCTTCTCCACAGAATTCGTAGCCTGGATTGCATTATTAGGTCGTAACCTTTTATCTCTTGCTTTTATATGTCGTGGACGACCTAAAGCTGCTTCTTTATGTCGTGGACGACTTAGGTCTTCAGCTTCGTTAAGTCGTGGACGACTTATAGCCGCTTCGTTAAGTCGTGGACGACTTAGGTCTTCAGCTTCGTTAAGTCGTGGACGACTTATAGCCGCTTCGTTAAGTCGTGGACGACTTATAGCCGCTTCGTTAAGTCGTGGATGACTTAGGTCTTTGACAATTATGGGTTGCGCTGCATCATCCTCCCCAGGTTGAGAGAAATTCGTCCTCGAATTTGTAAATTCTTCCACATCAGCTTGTTCATCCCCATAATAAGGTACCAGATGTTTAACATTAAACACATCAGATGTATATACATCCTCCGGCAGCTTCAACTTATAAGCATTTTCATTAATCCGTTTCACGACTTCTACAGGACCAATTTTCCTGGATTTCAACTTGTTATAAGCGCCCACTGGAAAACGATCTTTTGTTAACACAGCATATACCATATCTCCTTCATTAAACTCAACATTTCTTCGCTTCAGATCTGCAGAGCATTTATACTTCTCATTCGCCTTCTCCAATCGTTCCTGAACGATTTTATGACATTCAGTCAATCCATCAACAAAATCTACAACTCATTTTACCGTCCCCTTCGGTTGTGGTACTACCGTTAAGTCCAATGGTCCCTTTGGCAAGTTTGAATACACAACTTGGAATGGACTGAACTCTGTGCTACGATTTACCGCATGATTATGAGCGAACTCTGCCTAGCATAACTTCATGTCCCAACTCTTCAGATTATCTTTCACCAGACATCGCAATAAATTCCCCAGCGATCTATTAACCACCTCCGTTTGTCCATCAGTTTGTGGATGGTAAGCGCTACTAAAATTCAGCTTCGTTCCGACCATCTTCCACAAACTTAGCCAGAAATGACTCAGAAAACGAGTATCCCTGTCCGACACAATAGATTCTGGCAATCCATGAAGTCGATATATCTCTTTGAAAAATAACTGAGCAACATGGACAGCATTCGCCGTCTTCTTATAAGCAATAAAATGTGCCATTTTCGAAAATCGGTCAACCACCACATAAATGGAATCATTACCACGCTGCGTTCTCGGCAATCCCAACACAAAGTCCATACTCACATCAACCCAAGGCTTAGTTGGTACAGGTAACGGCATATATAATCCAGCATTGGTCGTAATTCCTTTCGAAACCTGACAGATATGACATCGCTCCACAAACCTTTCCACTTCTTTCCTCATTGATGGCCAAAAGTAAGACTGAGAAATCAGCTGTAGTGTACGGTCTCTACCCACGTGGCCCTCTTCATGTAGCTCCTTCACAATCTGCATTCTCAAACTACAATCCGGTACGCATAATCGATTTCCTTTAAACAGAAAACCATCCACCATTATAAACTCATCTGTCTCCCCCTTCTTGACTTTATCTACAAACTTTGTGAAGTAAGGATCATCAATGAATAATTCTGGTAATAATTCAAAACCGGTCACCTCAACTTTCATTGTTGTCAATAAATGACTCCTCCTACTCAAAGCATCAGCCACACGATTCGTCACTCCTGACTTATGTTTGACAACAAACTTAAACTGCTGCAAATAGGCAATCCATGATGCATGTCTTGCTAAAATCTTGTCTTGCCCTTGTAAATGCTTCAACGCCTCATGATCAGTGTACAGAACAAACTCTTTCTGAATAGATAGTGTCTCCAGTGTTTAATAGCTTGCACAACAACATAAAATTCCACATCATACGTACTATATCTCATCTTCGCTCCTGATAACTTCTCACTGAAATATGCAATCGGACGTCCCCTCTGACTCAACACTCCTCCAATCCCAACCTTGGATGCATCAGTATGTAGTTCAAATACCAACTGAAAATATGGTAATACTAGAATTGGTGCTGACGTCAAGAGTTCTTTGATTCGCTCAAAAGCAACCCCTGCTCCCTCCGTCCATGCAAACTGTTTACCCTTCATACAATCAGTCACAAATGCCATCACACTACTAAAGTGTGGAATAAACCTTCGATAAAATGAAGCCAACCCGTGAAAACTACGAACTTCCGTTATCGTCTTGGGTTGCGGCCAATCTCTGATAGCTTCAACTTTACTTTGGTCCACCTGTATTCCTTCTTTCGATACAACATACCCCAGAAGTAAAACACTCCTCGCCATAAAAACACACTTCTTCGTAGCAGCGTAGAATTGTTCTTCATGAAGGATAATTAACACTTTCCTCAAATGCTGAACATGCTCTTCTGTACTAGCACTGTAGATCAGAATATCATCAAAGTACACCACCACAAATTTTCCAATGTACGGTCTAAAAATTTGGTTCATCACCCTCATGAAGGTACTCGGTGCATTCGATAGACCAAACGGCATCACCAGCCATTCATACAACCCTTCCCTCGTCTTGAATGTTGTCTTCCATTCGTCCCCTGGTCTAATTCGTATCTGATGATAACCACTTTTAAGATCAATCTTCGAAAAGATCACGGACCCACTGATTTGATCTAACAGATCATCAAGCCTCGGCATCGGAAATCTGTGTCTGACTGTTATCTTGTTCAATGCTCTACTATCTGTGCACATCCTCCACGTTCCATCCTTCTTGGGTACCAATAAAGCTGGCACTGCATAAGGACTCAAACTCTCCTGAACTCGCCCTTGTTCCAGTAATTCCTCCACATGTCTCCTTAACTCCTCATGTTCCCTTGGACTCATCCGATAGTGTGGTCTATGAGGCAATGCAGCACCTGGCACCAAGTCAATCTGATGATGTATGTCTCTAAGCGGTGGTAACTCCTTCGGTAACTCCTCTGGAAACACATCTTCAAATTCCTCCAAAACTGGTTTCACTTCCTCTGGAACTTCAGTAACTTCGCTGCTTTCATGCCCAATCAACATAAAAACTTCAGGACTCTCTTCTATCTCTTCCACGAACTCCTTCAATGTCAACAAAGTTTTCAATTCCTCGATCTCCTCTAACCTGTTCTCATTCTGCTGTCGCTTTTTCGGAACTAAGGTAATCTTCGTGCCTTCGAACAAGAAACTGTAACTATTCGTTTGACCATTATGCTGTACTTCACGATCGTACTGCCACGGCCTTCCCAACAGCAAATGGCAAACATCCATGTCAACTACGTCACACCAAATCTCATCCTTGTATTTCTTTCCGATAGAAAATGGAACATGAGCTCGCCTCTCTACCTTTACTTCTCCTCCTTTCCTCAACCAAGCAAGTTTATATGGACTAGGATGTTTCTCCGTTTTCAGTTTCAACTTTCTCACAGCTTCCGTTGAAATGATATTATCACAACTCCCATCATCAATGACAAATTTATAGACCTTTCCCAAAATAGTGCATGTTGACTGAAAGATGTTACTCCTCAACCAACTCGACTCTTCCTCCTACTTCGGGGTTAAACAAGATCTTCGTAGCATCAGATTACATCCCTCGTCTCCCGACACTTCTTCCTCCTCATCACGTTGTGAATTGAGATCTTCTTCGACATCCTCATCCTCCACTTCAACAATCATAGTTCTCTTCTTCGGTTTTGGACATTCGCTGCTCTTATGACCCACTTCCTGGCAATTATAGCATTTGAAATTGGTATTGACTTTAGGTTTAGCCACTTCATGAACAACAGGCTTATTCGATGCTTTAGGAAGATTAGAACTACTACCCACTCCTTTGTTCTGCCCCGTAAAACTTGGAAACACACCTCCCCCACGTCTTCCTTGTTTCTCCCAAGCCAACGCCTTTTGATGTGCCTCGGCCACAGATTTGGGGTCGAACATGTTCACCATATCTTGGATCTGTGCTCTAAGTCCACCGACAAACCTCGCGGTCAATTGTTCTTCTCTTTCCATGATATCATTTCGAGCAATTAACTGGTAGAACTCATCTGCATAATCAGCAACCGTCTTCGTTCCTTGCCTCAAGTTCTGTAATCTCTGATACATTAGTGATTGGTAATTATAAGGCAAGAACGTAGCCTTCATCAGTTTCTTCATCTTTTCCCAAGCAACAATTTTTGACTTCCCCATCCGATCCCTAGTACGTTTGGTTTGCTGCCACCATGCCATAGCTCTCCCCCTCAGTCTAGTAGCAACCAACTTCACTTTACGATCCTCCGGAACCTCCTTGAAGTCAAATATTTCTTCAACATAAGCTATCCAATCAAGAAACTCCTCGGCTTGCATACCTCCTTTGAACTCTGGTATTTCAGTCTTCATCCCAGACTCCCATTTGTGATCATATTCCGAATGATTTCTTCCTTGTCCATGTCCTCGTCCATGAACACTACTACTATCATACTCTTCTTCAAAATCTGATGTATATCGATGTCGATCCTGACCACCAACATCTCTACTACCATCACGTCTTCCACCAACATTCCTTCTATCTACATTCCTCCGTTCTCGATCATTCACATTCCTCCCATGTCTTTGATCATCATCAACACTTCTTTCTCGATTAGAATGTGGTGAGACTCTACTTCCCCCATGGTTGGATTCAGGTGAAACCCTTCTCCGATTCTGATTCATCTCCAACATTATCTTCTCTAACCGTCCAATTCCTTCATTAAGTTTCTCACTAAAGTTTTCATTAATTCTTTGCTCCATCTCATCAGCTTCTTCTCTTCTATACAAAGCTTCTACGTTTTGGTGACGATTAGCTCTTCTCGGTGGCATGATTTGAAACTTTACAAACTCTTCAATTCTCGGCTTGACTTTCAAAATGATACCAAATGATGTACACGGCCTTCACTTGCTTAGCTCGGCCGAAGCTCTTCAACACTTCAAACTTCAAATTCTCGGCTCCAAGACTCGATTTAGCTATGATTGGCTAAAACAAGCTCTGATACCAAACTGATGCAGCAGCGGAAATAACAAAATGATGATACGGTGAAAGTGACGATCGATGGAATGAAGAATACCGAAAGGCCCAAATTCGTTGATCCAAAGATGCCGAATTCTAGCTATCCCAAACACGTTGATAGCGCACTATACCGTGTTTAAAGATCTGTGATTCTTCGTACGTTGATCTAGCGTACTAGATACCGTGAATCGGCTTCAGCAATCGTTGAATCGAGCGCACTCGATTATCCGAGAGTGGAGATAGGAGATTACACTCGACTACCAATTTGGATGAAAGCACAAAGCTAACAAAACGAAATTTTATTCAGAATCAACTAAACTTTACAAAATGACCCAACCTGCCTATTTATAGGCGTTACAACTCACGCACCAAAATGTACAACACTTAAGTCATTTCCGACTTATAACCTGCGACTTAGTACAATCTGCAACACACCAACGATTTACGACTCATCATAAGTCGGCAGCGACTCAACCATCACGACTCAGCGACTCAACGAGTTACAACATAGAGTTACAATCCTGCGACCTAAGATACAACGCACACGACCTACGACTTATGTACAGATGACTCAACACATATATACAACAGTTCAACAAAACCCCCACGACATCATTTCATTTACTGCAGTAGTTTTAAATCAGTTATAGCTGATGTGACGCCCCACCTCTATGCTCATAATAACAAAGAGTATTAAAAGGAATACTGTCTATTATTACGAAGAATAAGGCTGGATAGGAGCGACCATCCGTAATTGGCCTTACACTAATATTGGTTATCTCGATAGGAGTGGTATATACTTTTTATTTTTTATCTATTAATTATTTACTCCCATCGACATATCCAATTATCAGTATAAAACAAACTACGATAGTTCATAATAGTTTAGGACATTAGATATAACAATAACACAGATAATATAAATGCGGAACACAGATAAAAACAAAAGTCTCAGATATATATAACTGATGTCAGTTAATACATAGTTGACACTATACATATGATACAACTACAACTGTCGACTCTAGAAGTTATATATACAAGTACATTATCGACTAATATACATGAATACATATCATTCTATACAATGACACGACTACTACAAAATGACTGACAACTTCAGAAGATGTGAAAAGTCTTCAATCCCGAACAGCAACTCAAAGAAAGAAATCTACAACCTGAAATACTCGGGTCTGACCCGAGTATTACATTCAAAAGAAAATAATACCCAGGTCAGTCTAATTCAAACCAGTTTATTAGTGCATATAGGCAGTAATAATTTAAATAGACGACAGTCACAATAATTCCCGTCTATCCGATTCTTTAAACAAAGAAACCGGATAACGGTCACATAACACTTAACAGTGTTTAACAAAAATCAGCAGATTTAAATCAATTTAAAGCCATTGAAATTGTCACTTTAAAACCATCAGAGTTCGATTGGCTGCCGTACACGCACGCGTGTACGGCCTCGCCAGTACAGCATAAAAGATCAATGCATTACGCCGCAAAGAAATATCAATTCAAAACTGTCGATTTGGGTGGCTGCAGTGCACACGCACATACATGTGCACTGCCTCGCCAACTCGAGTGAATACTAACAGCAATCGAAGCTACAGAGGTCAAGTCAGTAAACTGCAAGTATCAAAGAGGCAAGAAACAGTTCAATACCCAAGCAAACTCAAGAACAAGTTTCCAAACAACTCATCTCTGCACATTTCATCAAGTGCAAAAGTTTTATAAAAATGAACTGCAGCCTCGCTTTGGATTCAAGGGCAAACTGCAACAATAACTGCAGCCACCATATGGAAGCTTGGGTGAAGGCAACAAAAATAACAAGGATGAATGAAAATGATCAAACGAACAGTGTACAAGAAGGCCACACAGTGAACTGGCCAAGACAGTGATCGCGCAAACCAAATAGCAACCAGACATAGTGATATCAAAGAACTCAACAGCAATAACAAATGAAACCCAAAGCTACCCAGACACAAGTGCAATCACAAAATGTACAAATCAGATCAACATTTGCTACTGCTGTAAATACATAGAGACAACTGAAAAGTCTGGGCAACAAGTAGATGCCACCATAACTCAAGACCATCAAAGAGACAACATAGAAGCAACTGAAAACAGTGCAACATACAGTGATGAAGTGGGGATGAAGCAAGAGCTCAAGTGAATCAAGTTCAGATATGCAACTCAATAAAGCAACACTGGAATATGCAGTACAACAGTGTACTCAACTCAAGGCTAAGACCAACATATCAATTCCAGATTTGGTCAGAGAGTCCACAGTATAAATGCAGTGACACTTAACATATAGGCATATGTGACAGTGCAACATAGTAGCCAAGGCCGAAGTAGGGAGAAAACCAACCAAGAAGATAATAGGTTCACATCAAAACAATGCCAAATGAACATAAGGCAATTTAACAACTACAATGCAGATTGCATCAAACCAGAGAACATCAAAATAAGATGGTCATAATGCAGATTGCAAGATAGTCTAGACTCAACATGAGCACCAACCTGACACAATGTCAAACAGTGCTAACCCAAATGAATGGAGACAACAGAGACTTGAGACCAGCAATGCTACTGGATGAACAAACATAGCCATAGTAATCAAGTACAAGACCCGAGCTCACCACAGCAAAATGTTAATCCAGGACAAGAAGATAACACATATGTGCTACATGAATGCATATGCAAGCGATCAGGTACAACAGCTCTAGTAAGTATATCAATATCATCACCGAAATAAATGATCAAAGTCAGGCGAAGTCAAGACAGTGAAGGATTTCAAGTGAAGTGCTTAAATTTATAGTAAAGTTTAAAAGAGAATATCACAACTAAGTCAACTCAATCAAAGATGAAGTCCTGCAACTACTCACAAACTACAAATACCAAGAGGTCAAAGCCGAAGTCAGAGTTACAGGGATGAACACAAATGCAGACTCACGTTTATATGAAGTGAATAGGATACAGCCATCAACACGAACAAAAGATCATCACAATGCAAACTCCAGTGTGAAGACAACAGAAGTGATGTCAGAAGTCATACAGCTCAAACTACCCAAATATCACAAATTCATGTCCAACATGATCAAGTACGACTCCAGAAATAAACAGTGAAGTGCAACAGAGGAGGGTCCAGAGAAATACAGGGATATGCCAAGCAACCAGACCAGCAACAAAATGAACAAACTCCACATTTAAATTCAAGAATATATACATACACACATCATATGCATATATATGCACATATATAGTCTTGAATAAACAGGTCAAAATGAATACAAACTTCAAGTGACAGTGGTAACTATACAAGTGAAAGCAACAGTGAAGAACACTATCAAGTCGAATGCAACAGGGAAACAAAGGCACCAGTAAACAAAACGTCAAGTTCGAATCACGACGACAATTCGACTGCCGAGCATAGTACTGAACGGTGGATAAACAAATTCGAAGACAACATTCTCAGAAGCCAACTAGGTCGGAAATCAAAACCCAAGCATCAAATAGAAACATACGTTCAAGAGAATAAACTACCCATTCCAACCAATATATGCGACGAAGATAAAGGGATTCAAACCCTAATAAAACAACTTAAAACCCAAAGCACGAAACTGAGCAGTTGAATTAGATGTGAGCGGAAGACCACTCACCTTTGCCACGAATTGGACGCGAGCGAGGTGAAGGAAGTCGGAGCCTTTAATTCGCCAGAGGATCGAGATCGCCGAAAGCCCTAGTCTCAGTCGAGGCAAGGGTTGAAGAAGCCGAAGCTCAAGTTCATCAGAGAGTCATCGCCGAAAGCCCTGGTTGTTCAGAGACGAGCGAAGCCGAAGCCCTAATTTTTGTGGAGGAGAACGAACGAAGCAATATGAGCATGCCCTAATTTCGTGGAAAAGGGACAAGGACGAGCCACCATTTTTTTCTTTATTCGATTTTCTTAGTTTTAGGGTGGAATGAGAAAAAGGGGTTGGGTTTTTGAATATAATCATGGTTACAAACTAGTGGGCCGAGATTAATAATAAAAACCCAAACACACATAACAAATTACCAGAAGAATTTAAATCGGATTCGAAACTCTCAATAGCAATTTACAACTAGATTTAATCGTCTAACGACGATATTAATCAATACAAAAAT
Source organism: Allium fistulosum (assembly GCA_030737815.1). Lineage (NCBI taxonomy): Eukaryota > Viridiplantae > Streptophyta > Magnoliopsida > Asparagales > Amaryllidaceae > Allium > Allium fistulosum. The sequence continues at coordinate 455,116,524 of CM060902.1, forward strand.
CCGGGTTGTTACAGACTCCCCTCCTTATAGAAATTGCGTCCACGCAATCATAGGGAATAAATGGATAAAAGGTAACAACCAAAAGAGCATGACAATGTCGAAGGTATAAGCAAAGCAAGTGTCAGCGGGGAAGTATTAGATAAGAAATCAAAAGGTTCGACTGATTCAAATCAAAAGAATCAACATCGTGGGGATCAAGGAATCAAAATCAGACGACTGTCTAAAGCAAGAATCAATCGAGTTCCAGCAACTGAAAGAGAAGGAAAAACAGAGCAGAAATCCCATACAGAGCACGAATTGAATGTGAGTAATCAAATTACTCACCTGAATCGCCAAAGAAAAAGACGGAGCTCAAATCTCAAAAATCTCAAATATTTACTTATCTCAAACGATAATCAGAAGATAAATC